>CM068370.1:110457499-111144999 GCA_034769895.1 Magicicada septendecula
AAGTGATTATCTGGAGAGTAGTAGGTGGTCACTTGAAGACCAAAGAAGGATTTTAGTATTTATTTTGACATAATATAAAAACTAATTTCTTTACTTAAATGATTATAATTTTAGTTTTATCAACTACTAACGAGTTAAAACAGCAAGTAGTTATATCACAGAGAACGCCAGCCTGCTTTTATATCACACATATCTCAAACTATGTGGATTATAAGAAAAATTAATAAAGAGACAGTAGAAATTCGTGGGAAAAGTAAATTCTCAATTAATTTATTCAATGACTGACTTAATTTAGTACGTGCTTTCATTCATATCCCGCTGTTCTCAGTGTGTTGTCAGTCCTCTGTCAACCCGCCTTATTTCTAGAGTTTCGCACAATCATTCGGACAACTAACATGGTATTCGCTGATTGTCTTCGAAGTAGTTTTAGACTGAAGTACGTGGGATAAGGTCCATCTAATTTTAATCTTCCAAATTTTATTATTTCATTTTTCACTTGCTTGTATTCAGAAGGTTATTGCGTATATTGTTTCACAATGAAATGAACTCATTTGATTCAAAGTTAACGTTTGTTACAATTATATTTTTGAAACCATAGAAATTAATGATATTAAATTAACAGAATGACTCAGGGGAGGTTCTTCAGAATTACTCAGTCTGAAGCTTCGTAAGTTGATCATTTTTTTACTTTGATACGATTATGGATTCTAATATGTCAGTCCCCTTATTAGCTGAAAATATCAGATAGTGCAAGGAAATTAATGGAACTAAGCACCAAAATATTCGTTTACATACGCCGTTGAAGTATTAGGCCTGGGTTCCTCTAGCAAAAAAGGTAAAACAACGTAGAATCCATTTAGAGCTAATGAATCTGCTCATTATTCAAGGCAGTTTCTCAAAGTTTTAAATCCTTCAATATAATATTGTTCCGACGGTCTCACTGATCGTCGTATGGTACAGTGGAAAACAAAATACAAGACACCAATGAAATCACTAATAACCAGCTTTAATTATCACAATTAATAATTTGTAATCAAGAAAATAGTCTCGTACAACAATTTAAGTAAAAATTGTCTACACGCAATAATAATGTCAATTACAAAGAATTCCGAATTAATTAGAACACAACACTTCCCTACAAACACTCGACCCGCACTAAAGAAATCGCTCAACGCCATAAGACGGCTGCTACGGCTTTTTATAGGTAGCGCTTGGCTTCTAAAAATTTTCCATCCTCAATATGCACGCCACTTAATGCTGACGCTAATGCGTATTTCAAGTGGCCTCTTGAAGAATCTAAAACAAACCTGAACGCGGCTTTGACTGAGGCAACACCTACCACACTAGAAATATATACCATACGGAAATTAATTGTTAATTAATTATTAACAATATATTAATTGTGATGTAATATTATTAAGAATTATTGATAATGTAACAACGTACTCTAATGCATGTATTAGAAACTTTCTCACTTTGTTATATTCTTTACATTAAGTAGGCTTACTTACTAGTGTAGCATTTTTCGGAAGAAAGGGAAACTGTTGCTTAGTGGCAACGCTGTAAGTAAGCGGTGTGACCTTGACCATACTACTTCCATGCAGTTAACTATAGTCGGGGACGATCTCGTCTATTCTACGCGGTTCGACACGATTCTCATTCTAATATGTAATTTAATTATTAATTCGTGTAAAGCATAACTAAATGTATATACGTATGTGTGTGTTGCGAGGATGTGGGTCTGTACGTGTGCTGGGAAGAGGAAGCACTGTCAGAGGAAACTGCAGCCTACATGGAATAAGTACTATCATGTGTTAAGCTTTGCAACCCAACAAGGAATGCGGTGACGTTTGCCATTCCACTGCACGTATCACGGTACTACTACACATTTAAAATACGTTTAACACTGTCTTTCGCACGGCATTTCTAATTGCATATAGCTTACTGAACGATGTTTACAGAACCAGTAATACCGCACCAACACAAGCACGCGTTATCATTCAGTAGACCCCCCGCTCTTCAGGCGTCTCGGTAGCACAGCCTGTAATACCACAGTACAAATGGAATAACCAGTAACAAGATCAATTCTAACATCCATTAACACGATAGTAGTCAATATTTTCTATTTCCAAGATTCGTGTAAGTCATTTTCCTGTTACATCAAACTGTTTAAATAAATAATGTGCCATAACATGCTTCAAAAAAGTATTAATAATAGTGTAAACAGAAGAGGAATTTATTTTAAAAAATCTTTAGAAGGCAACACATTTTGTTTATGCTGACAACATAGAAGCAGCTTCAATGCTGTCCGATTTGAAACCTTTATATTCCTTAGCTGTCTTTTCTACTATTTTCGAAAACAGTCTTTGAAAGGAAGTTTAAGAATTGGAAAATACAGTATTTTCCCCCAGCTACCGCAGATAAATTATTTTATTATTAAAACATTCAGTTTTTCAAGGTTTGCTAAAATTGTCGTGAATTACAAAGCTGGCGTAGGGTCGTTATATTGAAGTTCGTGGTCTTGTAGATTAAGAAAAGTGACTCAGACTTTTGTAGCTACGAAAAGAAAATGATAAAAATTCTTTTAAATTTAAAAGTAAATAAATTTTAGTGACGATGTTCTTAAGTTTTGTAAAACGTTTACATCGTGATAAAGACGAAGAAAGCGAAACATATGCAATAGCTTTATATTTTAATAAATTACTCATGTTCCACCAAAAGACTACAAAAAATTCTAGTAATTTAGTTGGTCATATTAATAATTTATTCAGCACACACAACTTGCCAGGAAACAGCAATTTGTTAAACTGGACGTCTTATTTACTCTCGCCGACTACACGTTACGGGTTACCGCTGTACATTAGTTTGCATACCTAATGCTTTACAAGGGGGAATTATTAACCGCGTAACAACAGCTGACCTTCAACCTCGCTGAGGGAACTCACTGCCATGTTTCTACCTTACCGCACTTGGTGTTTTTCATTCTCGTTAATATCTTCGTGAATGTTCTTCTCATTCTAAATGCAGAAAACCGTTTAAGCAAAAAAAGATGAGTTAATGATATATTGCTAATTACTTGATACACATAGTCTTTCGTATAACTTCAGTGTTTCATGTAAGTAACTGCAAAGGGAATCACAGGTAGACAAAGTCATGTAGTTAGGTGCCTTGCACCTGAATCAGTATTCCGCTGCACTGATGGTGAGCGCCATGAGTTTATGGTACTGACTGATCGTGTACTACGAACCTATTCGGCCCTTTTGGGAAATGCAGGTATTTTTTTAACTGGCACTTATTTCGTACCGTTTATGCTACTGCCTTCCCCAAATAAAGACATCACAGGAATCGGTCGCCATTCTGTGTCCGACACAACAGCACAGACGCAATTACAGACTTGTGACAGCCGCTAAATAAAGGTTGAGACCAGTGGTGTAACAACGGGGGAGGATAAGAGGTATCAATCCCATGCAGAGCTATTAAAACTTTTAGCAAAATTCCATATTCTCTTAAAGTAGCCCTATTTCTAAACCAGTCGGTTGTGTTAAAATGAGGCCTATAAATAATTGTGGAAATAAAAGGATTACAATATTTGTAACTTAATAAAATAGTTTTCTTAGTAATGACAATCACACATTTGGTAAATAACGTAGGTATTTGCAGCCTTAAAAAACAATTACGCACGCGCGAGAAAACGAAAGCTGCGTATACTAATCTATTTTATTTTTTTTTTATCCGCACATCTCTTTACAGAGCTAACTTTGCCATGACTTCTCTAGTCTGTTACATCACTACATCAGTTGCCTATCTTCTATTGGCACAAGTATGTGGATACGTTGGAAGAACACCAGACCTACGCCGATCCATGCCGAAAGGAGCAGACTAAAGATTCATAATATATTCTAAGAAGGTGGAGAGGAAAACATATTAATAATGGTGAAATGGAATTTATGAAACTATGGAAAGAAAACAATTTGTAGATCTGATCATAACCGCAACGATCACATTAATGGAGAATGTGAACAGCTCAGAATATGTGGCACTCCCCTTTTACACACAGAATAAATTATTACTTTCTTTTACTACGTTCAGTTAATGGACAGCAGTGTTAAATATTTACACTTCTCCCTTATACCTAAAAAACTAAATATAACATTGAATTCAACGAAGGTTTATTTCACATTATTATTTGCATTTTTAAATTTGATTTCCCAACGCAATTGTGAATCAAAGCTGTAGGATCTCGCTAAATGTGTGTGCGTCTGTTAGTGCACCCGAGCTCGTGTATGTGTATAAATTTATTGATGTGTACGATACTCTTTTTAATATAATAACACAAATTCTGTTGTTATTTTGTTATTGTCGGCAACATCTATTATTTCAAATTAGCGACGTTCTTTATTCATCAGCATATATAAATATAGGATATAAAAACGTTTAGTGAAAACATTTTTCACTAAACGTAAATATATACGCTTTATCCAACTGGAAATTAACGCTTGGATTCAAACAAGTCTAAACGAGTCGTAACACGGTCGAAATTGTTGATACAAAGTATACGTGTTACGATCTCAAAGTATTTTTACATATTGTAGACCTTTGTTAGTGACGGTTACTAAACGCTTCATAATTAATAACAAATGAAATAGTTTGTTTAAATATACCAAGCTGATAACACAACTCATTTGGAACATAACGTATAACTCCTATATAAAGAGTTGTAACCGCATGGTGTAACATATGAGGTCCCTATACGTATTAAACCAACAAAGGTACGTATCTTTCTTTGTGCATTTTTTGAACTCAAAACCCCGCTGAAGGGTGGTTGCAAGGTAGCAACAACACTGTGTCAATACAACCCCTCCTCTCTGAAATAGAGTGCAAATTGTCTGCGCGTTGGGGTGCAAACGTTTCACGGTTAGCATGATACAGGCGCCGCACATTATGTTTCACGGTTAGCATGATACAGGTGCCGCACATTATGTTGCACGGATAGCATGATACAGGTGCCGCACATTATGTTGCACGGATAGCATGATACAGGTGCCGCACATTATGTTGCACGGATAGCATGACACAGGTGCCGCACATTACTGTATGTTTCACGGTTAGCATGATACAGGTGCCGCACATTATGTTTCCTTAACAGAAAATTAACTAAAGTTTTCGCAGTGTTGTTCAAGTTGCAAAAAAAGCTAAAACTTAATGTCACCGAATAAAAAAAAATTAAATGAATTAAATATCAAATATTGATAGTTATTTAATAGATTTTCTTTCTGTAATTGTCTATGTACTGTATGTTGTCTAAATCTTACATTAAGGAAGTAGAAAGTACTGCGAAATTTATCTACATTGTATATTTTTAATAAACAATTAGAAAAACTACAAGAGAGTATAGTAAGTATAGTACTTACGTATATAGTAAGTACCCGTGTAGGAGAAGTGGCATAAGCTTATTGTATGTATCTATGTCATAGGCCTATAAGATGTAGCTTGGCAGCTTACCCCGCCTCTCTTAAACAAACGATAAATTCTATATTAATAAATATCGGTATGGAGAACCATACATGACTTCCATATTCAAAGATTTATATTTAAAATCATTTTCGAAATGAAATATTACCATAGAAACTACTTCTTTCTACTTACTGCTTCAGCCTTAACCACAGTACTGTGGTCACTAACATATACCACCTCACGTTATCGCACTCGATTTTCACTGATGATGGAAGTCAATGGCATTGCCGAAACGTCTGGTTTTGTAGAAAACATTGGACTACGGTCAAATATCCCGGGAAGGAATTTTAACAAAAACTACTTCTTTGTTGCCGATAACGTTCTACACATATATATAAAAAATATGCATAAAATTAATGGCTTGTATAAGTTAAGGATTGATCTCCATTAAGAAGTGCTCAAGTTTCCAAAGTTTTAATATTATGATGTCCGTAATTAAAACATCAGAGCAGGTTTAGTGTGTATGAGGGTTCATCGTGGACAAAAATTTTCAACATTTCCTATTGAGCGTTGCTTAGAATAAATCTGCGAATCTACAGTGTACGTTTCACAGAACAAACACGCGGAAAAGAAGGAGCGCTCTGAAGTCACTCATGGACCCTCAGCATCTTGCAGAGGGTTCATTCCCTAAAGACGAAAAGTCTGTCTATGAATCGTTCCTCTGTAAACACGTGCAGTTACACTGCCCAGCGATCCACAGGAAGCAAATCGCTATCCACGCTGCACACTTTTTCGGCTTGTATGCGTTATGTTGGTATGGGTTCGGCACTTTCCATTTAAAAACCGTGCAAATGTAAGAAAATAAACATGAATGAGGCCAGAAATAACGCGAATTGTGTGTGTGTGTGTGTCTTCCCTGCCTTTTTATTGCGGTAGTGATAATAATAAAATGGAAACGTAAACAGTACATAACTGAGATATGCTTGCTTTCCACGCACGATATATTTTCTCTTATACATGACTAGCAGAATACCCGTGCTTCGCTACGGAGTTTCACGTTGTACGTAATGAAAATGTTAGTTTAATTAATAAAGTTTAATTAAAGTAGGCTTCTTAAAAATAAATAGCTGTTGCCCACAACTTCGTTCGCGTGGTCGTCAATTTAATGCGATAATATATTTAGAACAGAATCTATTCTATTGGGTTGCCATAGTAACCAGATCTAATAGATTTTAAGACCGCAAAGGACCCCCCAGAGGATCGTATCGAAAAAAACACCTGTCCTTTGTTGGTTCTCCCGTTGCGTAAAATATTTGTGCCAAGTTTGGTTGAAATCGGTACAGTGGTTTAGGAGGAGATGTGGAAGAAACCTTCGCGGACGTGCGCACAACAACTCACCGAAGTTCCATCGCAATCGGATGAATGGTATAGGAACGCATACGGGACAAACAAAGAAACATTCATTTTTATATATAAGATGTAAACTATACCACTTACTTGACATAAACATTGATAGCTAAGCTAATGTACAACATATATGTATTAATTATACACATAAATGTTCCTCGATAGACACTCTATCTATTGGCGAAAACTTGAATAAAATCCGTTCAGTACTTCCTGAGATTAGCGATTTCAAACACAGAGAGAAAACGGACCGACTTTACTTTATACTATGTACAGATTTACATTAAAATGAAAAAAATCGGTATGGAGAACCATACATGACTTCCATATTCTAAGATTTATATTTAAAATCATTTTCGAAATGAAATATTACCATAGAAACTACTTCTTTCTACTTACTGCTTCAGCCTTAACCACAGTACTGTGGTCACTAACGTATACCACCTCACGTTATCGCACTCAATTTTCACTGATGATGGAAGTCGATGGCATTGCCGAAATGTCTGGTTTTGTAGAAAACATTGGACTACGGCCAAATATCCCGGGAAGGAATTTTAACAAAAACTACTTCTTTGTTGCCGATAACGTTGTACACATATATATCAGTGGCGAAGTTACATGGAGGCAATTGAGGCAATGCCTACCCTAAAAAATTCTGTAGAATAAAAATTATAAATACGTATGAACTACATAACGTAAAGATTATACATTGTTACTGCGACTGTCAAATTTATTAAACCGAAACGTGCTTTATTGAGCGACCGCTAGATGGTGACAGGTGAGATTCGTCATAGTTCGTTTAAAGCGAATGAGGCAACCTGAACTTGCCTCAGTGTTTTTTGTATACATCGTATGTAAGCAATGTAGTGGTGTGATAGGGAAGTGTAGGGAGGGGGGATTGTCCCGCGCTGTACACATAGAGCGTTGAGGCATGCCTCACTTCTGTGGTCCAAACAGTTAAGTTAAAGCGCCTGTGTTGTTTCTAAGTGTTTATTTTATGCGGTTATTAAAAGTGTCACTGTTATTCCGCTGAACTAACAGATGATCAAGATTGTTATTTGAATTATTTGTAACATTAAACATATACATAGAAACTAATCAAGTTTAAAAATTTGAAGTTCAATCAGTTGTATTATTGTGTATGACTAATACAAGGATTGTTCAATAGAAACACGTATAGAGCCGTAAAGCATTTTTTATTCAACGATTTTAAAAGAAGTCTCCAATAACATTAAGACATGAGTTCCACTGTTGCGCTAACCTGTAGATTCCCTGCTAGTAAAATTCTTACGGCTGTTTGTGGAACCATTCGGTTACAGCAAACTCTACCTCAGCGTCCGATTTGAACCACCGTCCTTTTAGTGATTCCTTAAAAAAATTTAAGATAAGATTTTTGCCTACCCATTCATTAACTACTAGCTTCGCCAGTAAGCAAATTGATGTCCATTTTTTCGGCTTGCACGCGTTATGTTGGTGTGGGTTTCGGCACTTTCCATTTAAAAAGCGTGCAAACGTAAGAAAATAAACATGAGTGATGCCAGAAATAACGTGAATTGTGTGTGTGTGTGTGTGTGTGTGTGTGTGTGTGTGTGTGTGTGTGTGTGTGTGTGTGTGTGTGTGTGTGTGTGTGTGTGTGTGTTTCTTACCTGCCTTTTTATTGCCGTATTAAATGAAAAATATTATATTACATTAAAATGAAAATATCGGTATGGAGAACCATACATGACTTCCATATTCTAAGATTTATATTTAAAATCATTTTCGAAATGAAATATTACCATAGAAACTACTTCTTTCTACTTACTGCTTCAGCCTTAACCACAGTACTGTGGTGCTGGACACTTTTCGGCTTGCATTTGTTATGTTGGTATGGGTTCGGCACTTTCCATTTAAAAACCGTGCAAATGTAAGAAAATAAACATGAATGAGGCCAGAAATAACGCGAATTGTGTGTGTGTGTGTGTGTGTGTGTGCGCGCGCGCACGCGCGTGTGTCTTCCCTGCCTTTTCATTGCGGTAGTCATAATAATAAAATGGAAACGTAAACAGTACATAACTGAGAAAAAAATACATAAATGAAAAAATTATAATTTTATTGCCTGGCAACAAAATTATTTTATTTTTAACAATTACCATTGTTTCAAAAAGTTTAAATAAATTTTTAAGTACTTTACTCTTGTTAAAACGTAAAAGGTTGCAGGTAAACTACCCCTTCCCCTCAACCAATCTTCACCAAAAACAATAGGTCTTGAGTACTCTACAAATCAGGGCTGCATGCAGAAAATTATTTGATTCTGTTTGAATTTGCGGCTGTTATCGTTTGCCATAGAAAATACCCTTGTTAAAAAAACGTTGTTGGTAAACTACCCCTTTCCCTTAACCGATCTTCACCAAAAACAATAGGTCCTGAGAACTCTACAACTTAGGGCTGTATGCAAATAATCTTTTGATTCTGTTTGAATTTGCGGCTGTTATCGTTTGCCATAGGAAATACCCTTGTTAAAACATAAAACGTTACAGGTAAACTACCCCTTTCCCTTAACCGATCTTCACCAAAAACAATAGGTCTTGAGAACTCTACAATTCAGGGCTGTATGCGAAACACTATTTGATTCTGTTTGAATTTGCGGCTGTTATCGTTTGCCAAAAAAAAAAAATTTCCCTTGATAAAAAAAACCGTTGCAGGTAAACTACCCCATTCCCTCAACCGATCTTCACCAAAAACAAAAGGTCGTGAGTACTATACAAATCAGATCTGTATGCAAAAAATTATTTGATTCTGTTTGAATTTGCGGCAGTTATCGTTTGCCATAGAAAAAAAATCTACAGACACACAGACACACACACACACAGAAACTTTTCGGAAAACGACTTTTTTCATGTTTTGAGTGTAGTAGAATCAGAATCTGCAATAACCTCGAACACGATTTTTTTTGCCATCACCATACTTCCATTCCTTAAGGAATATGGAAGTAAAAATTTTAATTTTATTGCCTGGCAACAAAATTATTTTATTTTTAACAATTACCATTGTTTCAAAAAGTTTAAATAAATTTTTAAGTACTTTACTCTTGTTAAAACGTAAAAGGTTGCAGGTAAACTACCCCTTCCCCTCAACCAATCTTCACCAAAAACAATAGGTCTTGAGTACTCTACAAATCAGGGCTGCATGCAGAAAATTATTTGATTCTGTTTGAATTTGCGGCTGTTATCGTTTGCCATAGAAAATACCCTTGTTAAAAAAACGTTGTTGGTAAACTACCCCTTTCCCTTAACCGATCTTCACCAAAAACAATAGGTCCTGAGAACTCTACAACTTAGGGCTGTATGCAAATAATCTTTTGATTCTGTTTGAATTTGCGGCTGTTATCGTTTGCCATAGGAAATACCCTTGTTAAAACATAAAACGTTACAGGTAAACTACCCCTTTCCCTTAACCGATCTTCACCAAAAACAATAGGTCTTGAGAACTCTACAATTCAGGGCTGTATGCAAAAAATTATTTGATTCTGTTTGAATTTGCGGCAGTTATCGTTTGCCATAGGACAAAAATCTACAGATAGACAGACAGACAGATAGATAGACAGACAGACACACACACAGACACTTTTCGGAAAACGACTTTTTTCATGTTTTGAGTGTAGTACAATCAGAATCTGCAATAATCTCGAACACGATTTTTTTTTGCCATCACCATACTTCCATTCCTTAAGGAATATGAAAGTAAAATTATAATTTTATTGCCTGACAACAAAATTATTTTATTACTTCCATATTCCTTAAGGAAATGGAAGTATGGTGATGGCAAAAAAAATCGTGTTCGAGATTATTGCAGATTCTGATTGTACTACACTCAAAACATGAAAAAAGTCGTTTTCCGAAAAGTGTCTGTGTGTGTGTCTGTCTGTCTATCTATCTGTCTGTCTGTCTGTCTGTAGATTTTTGTCCTATGGCAAACGATAACTGCCGCAAATTCAAACAGAATAAAATAATTTTTTGCATACAGAACTGATTTGTAGAGTACTCACGACCTATTGTTTTTGGTGAAGATCTGTTGAGGGAAAGGGGTAGTTTACCGGCAACGGTTTTTTTTTATCAAGGGAATTTTTTTTTTTGGCAAACGATAACAGCCGCAAATTCAAACAGAATCAAATAATGTTTCGCATACAGCCCTGAATTGTAGAGTTCTCAAGACCTATTGTTTTTGGTGAAGATCTGTTAAGGGAAAGGGGTAGTTTACCTGTAACGTTTTATGTTTTAACAAGGGTATTTCCTATGGCAAACGATAACAGCCGCAAATTCAAACAGAATCAAAAGATTATTTGCATACAGCCCTAAATTGTAGAGTTCTCAAGACCTATTGTTTTTGGTAAAGATCGGTTAAGGGAAAGGGGTAGTTTACCAGCAGCATTTCTTTATCAAGGGTATTTTCTATGGCAAACGATAACAGCCGCAAATTCAAACAGAATCAAATAATTTTTTGCATACAGCCCTGATTTGTAGAGTACTCAAGACCTATAGTTTTTGGTGAAGATCGGTTAAGGGGAAGGGGTAGTTTACCAGCAACGTTTTTTATCAAGCGTATTTTCTATGGCAAACGATAACTGCCGCAAATTCAAACAGAATCAAATAATTTTTTGCATACGTCACTGAATTGTAGAGGACTCGAGGCCTTTTGGTTTTGGTGAAGATCGGTTAAGGGGAAGGGGTAGTTTACCTGCAACCTTTTACGTTTTAACGAGAGTAAAGTACTTGAAAATTCATTTAAATTTTTTCAAACAATGGTAATTGTTAAAAATAAAATAATTCTGTTGCCAGGCAATAAAATTATAATTTTTTCATTTTAATGTAAATCTGTACATAGTATAAAGTAAAGTTTTCTCTCTGTGTTTGAAATCGCTAATCTCAGGAAGTACTGAACGGATTTTATTCAAGTTTTCGCCAATAGATAGAGTGTCTATCGA
Organism: Magicicada septendecula; assembly: GCA_034769895.1. Taxonomy (NCBI): domain Eukaryota; kingdom Metazoa; phylum Arthropoda; class Insecta; order Hemiptera; family Cicadidae; genus Magicicada; species Magicicada septendecula. The sequence continues at coordinate 110,469,324 of CM068370.1, forward strand.
GGAACATTTATGTGTATAATTAATAGATATATGTTGTACATTAGCTTAGCTATCACGGTTTATGTCAAGTAAGTGGTATAGTTTACATCTTATATATAAAAATGAATGTTTCTTTGTTTGTCCCGTATGCGTTCCTATACCATTCATCCGATTGCGATGAAACTTCGGTGAGTTGTTGTGCGCACGTCCGCGAAGGTTTCTTCCACATCTCCTCCTAAACAACTGTACCGATTTCAACCAAACTTGGCACAAATATTTTACGCAACGGGAGAACCAACATAGGCTAGGTGTTTTTTCGATAGGGTCCTTTTGGGGGTTCTTTGGGGTCTTCCACATCGCCACCTAAACCACTGGACCGATTTCAACCAAACTTGGCACAAATATTTTACGCAAAGGGAGGGTCCTTTGCGGACTTAAAAATCTATTAGATCTGGTTACTATGGCAACCCAATAGAATAGATTCTGTTCTAAATTTATTATCGCATTAAATTGAAGACCACGCGAACGAAGTTGTGGGCAACACCTATTTATTTTTAAGAAACCTACTTTAATTAAACTTTATTAATTAAACTAACATTTTCATTACGTACAACGTGAAACTCCGTAGCGAAGCACGGGTATTCTGCTAGTCATGTATAAGAGAAAATATATCGTGCGTGGCAGGCAAGCATATCTCAGTTATGTACTGTTTAGGTTTCCATTTTATTATTATCACTACCGCAATAAAAAGGCAGGGAAGACACACACACACACACACACACACACACACAATTCGCGTTATTTCTGGCCTCATTCATGTTTATTTTCTTACATTTGCACGGTTTTTAAATGGAAAGTGCCGAACCCATACCAACATAACGCATGCAAGCCGAAAAAGTGTGCAGCGTGGATAGCGATTTGCTTCCTGTGGATCGCTGGGCAGTGTAACTGCACGTGTTTACACAGGAACGATTCATAGACACACTTTTCGTCTTTAGGGAATGAACCCTCTGCAAGATGCTGAGGGTCCATGAGTGACTTCGGAGCGCTCCTTGTTTTCCGCGTGTTTGTTCTGTGAAACGTACACTGTAGATTCGCAGATTTATTCTAAGCAACGCTCAATAGGAAATGTTGAAAATTTTTGTCCACGGTGAACCCTCATACACACTAAACCTGCTCTGATATTTTAATTACGGACATCATAATATTAAAACTTTGGAAACTTGAGCACTACTTAATGGAGATCAATCATTAACTTACACAAGCCATTAATTTTATGCATATTTTTTATATATATGTGTAGAACGTTATCGGCAACAAAGAAGTAGTTTTTGTTAAAATTCCTTCCCGGGATATTTGACCGTAGTCCAATGTTTTCTACAAAACCAGACGTTTCGGCAATGCCATTGACTTCCATCATCAGTGAAAATCGAGTGCGATAACGTGAGGTGGTATATGTTAGTGACCACAGTACTGTGGTTAAGGCTGAAGCAGTAAGTAGAAAGAAGTAGTTTCTATGGTAATATTTCATTTCGAAAATGATTTTAAAAATAAATCTTAGAATATGGAAGTCATGTATGGTTCTCCATACCGATATTTTTTAACAATTACCATTGTTTAAAAAAGTTTAAATGAATTTTCAAGTACTTTACTCTTGTTAAAACGTAAAAGGTTGCAGGTAAACTACCAAAAACAATAGGTCTTGAGTACTCTACAAATCACGGCTGTATGCAAAAAATTGTTTGATTCTGTTTGAATTTGCGGCTGTTATCGTTTGCCATAGAAAATACCCTTGATAAAAAAACGCTGCAGGTAAACTACCCCTTTCTCTCAACCGATCTTCACCAAAACAATAGGTCGTGAGTACTCTACAAATTAGGGCTGTATGCAAAAAGTTATTTGATTCTGTTTGAATTTGCGGCAGTTATCGTTTGCCATACAAAAAAATCTACACACAGATAGACACACAGACACACAGACAGACACACACACAGACACTTTTCGGAAAACGACTTTTTTTCATGTTTTGAGTGTAGTACAATCAGAATCTGCAATAATCTCGAACACGATTTTTGTTGCCATCACCATACTTCCATTTCCTTAAGGAATATGGAAGTAAAAATGATCATTATTGTTGTTGTTGTTTCTGTCTCCTGGTATATCAGATATTCTAACTAGTTATTCCATTTTGTATGGTTTACGTGGTAGAGTCTACCACAGACCTTATGCTGGAATCTTTAAGTGTATTCAGATTCTTCGGCAACTTTCCAGGTTCACTCATTTTTAAACCATAATTATTATACTTTCAAATTTAATTCCAGCATAGATAGATTAGTTATAAGGTTTATATTTACAAGACCTTTTGCGGTAATTTGGCTTTTACCGATTGTAAATCGTGAATCTTTTTGTATTCACTGGGAAGTAGAGTGTAGTTATCTCTTATTAAGTTGTATTAATAACATGATCTGCTAGATGCGCAGTGTCCATAAAGTAGGCTATTTTTTTTTCAAATGACGCAAAATTATGTGTTGTTTATTTACTGGTATCCTTTTATTCCCATGTATTGGCGAATATAGTGTATTCCAACACTGTTTAACTCTATAACTACTTCCACATGTCGAGACGTGACCATCAGCCACATGGCCACTTTGTACCTACCGGTTACAACTACATGATCACGAATGCTACCTGTTCAGTACGTGGCTACAGAGGCGCCGGTTCATGAACAGGTCGCCACGTCTTGCATTATTTTGTTTGTAATCCAATTCAAGTTGTTCATACCAGTAGTGAGTGACTGTCGTATATCTTCTACGCGCTTCTTTTTTCAGTAAGTTACAGTTCCCGTTTTTGAAAACAAATCGTCCGGCATTTTGATGGGGTCAAGCCGTTATTAAGAGTAGTTGTAAAAAAAATAATAATGTTGGGAGAAGACAGTTACAGGTTTTTTTTTAGTGCTCTTTGTTATTCCTTTCTACTAAAAGAGGAGTCGTCCATACATTTCTTTCCTTGTGCCGCTTCCTACAAAATTACCCCAAGAACACTAATTCTCCAACACTCATTTTGGTCTGTGACTTAGCCACACTAATGGCCACGTTTCTGTGGTTATGGGCCGTTTGTAGTGACGTAATTGTGGTCACTCCATGCGGAAGGGTTCTAAGGCTGCTTGATGTAGTAATCATAATCATTATTATGCTGCTGTTGTGATTGTTGTTGCTGTTGCTATTGTTGTTAATATTATTGAAAAACGAACACGTTAGTAAGAAAAAGGTTACAACACAACACAACATCCATTACCAAGTACCCATTAAACTGCTACCGTTGAGAATAATGTAAAACTTCACTTTCTACGCTTCTTGTCGGAAATTTAAAACGTGCTTGCTTTGATTTCCGCAACTGAGATTCGCACAGAGGTTGGAATGCAGTATGCTACGCACCGTTGCTTGAATTATTTTGACCGATTATATCTTATCACGTTTCTAAAAGTTCACGTGTCTCATTAAGACAGTGGTTACTGAGTCTATGAATGTGTGCTTGTGTGTGCCTGTGTGAGCGGGCGTGTACGTCTGCGTGTTTTAGAACTTTTTAAATGTCTTTTAGACATTACTAAAAATTAAATCATAAAATCATAGTTGTCTTGATTATTCATCTCTTCTTTCACAGCACTAACACTTAACTAAAAATGAACTTTTTTCATGTGAAAAACTTACTATTTTATCGGACGCGTTTCGGCTTAGTATCCGCCTTCTTCAGCTTTGGTAACAGACTGCCAGCATTTTGTAACGGTTGTGTGGAAGGTGAAGTAGGGGTGGTGTGTGGCGGAAGGGGATTGGCGCGGGGATTCAATTTATTGTTTGTTTTCTGTATAATTGTGTCGAAAAGTGTATGTGATTTATATTGTAATTGATCGTTGAGTATGTTGTTTGGTTGTGTTGTGTTAAGCATAAAATCATACTTACAAAACAAAATCACGTCCACATACTTTGTTTTATATTAATTATATTGCACACAGATATTACACACAATTCCAGAAATTTGGTTGGAAACGTCAACAATTTATGCAGCACAGACCAATTTGGAGGAAAGAATGGACCAATTTTGTCAAACCCATCGATGGTCAAACCTGACGTCCCCCCCCCCCGCAAACAACCCGTAACAATACAGTCCTACACATTAGTTTGCATACCTCATTTTGACAAGTGGTATGGGTTCATGGAACTTGCGCTCTGCACACAGCTTTTATTTTCTTCAGTACACTTATGATCATTCTAATTTATTTAAATACGGGAATTAAAAATATTATAAATTAATAAAAAATTAGTTTAAGGATAAACATAATTATAAAAATCGGTTTCTCATTCTTCTTTTTCTTATCTACGTTAAAGCCTTTTGTGGGCGTTAGCCCCCTCAACAATACTCCTCCATGCTTCCCTGTTCTCCGCCCTTCGTCTCACCCTATGTTTCTCATGCTAGCAAGATATTCTGTTATGCCATCCAACCATCTCATCCTTGGTCTGCCTCTACGCCTAGTGGTATAATCTTCCCTTTAGCATTCTTTGAGGCATTCTTTCCATATGATTTTTTGCATATTTCTCAGTCAACGCAGCATCTGTGTTTTGATGAATTTCACTGTATTTTCCATGCACGAGCGCCTGTAGTTCATTGTTATTGCGTATTCTCCGACTGCCTTCTTCTCTTATTGGGCCACAAATTTTACGCAATATTTTGCCCTGAAATGATTTTAAAGCATTTTTGTCATTCTCTGTTAAAGTCCACACCATACCTTTTTTCTCATTCTAGTGCCTATTTGAATCTGTATTTTTTAACAATAACAGACACCATGACTTGCTGATATCTGATAAACGTTATTCGTTATAATTCTAAAGTTCGCACCTGTAAAACTTTTGTAACAAGGAGCCATGTATCAGGCTATAACAGTGCAATCTCTATACTGTAAAACAGAGCAGAAATAAAAAAATAAAAAAATAATATGTAAGAAATCAATAACAATTAAATTTATTTTAATGATAATGGGTCCTGTTTATTCTAGCGAAATTGCTTAATAGATGGGCAGGGTACGGTGTCTTTTCTGAGCCGTTCATCGTACAGGGATAGTAATATGGCCAACATTAAGTTTTTCCTCCCATTATGTTTCCCCATGACGTTATTCCACGCATTTATTTACAGAGGCTGAGTCGACGCTGTAGCTACAAAACGCTACTTGATTTTATAGTGCGCCCGTGAGTCGAAAGCAGTACCTATATATTAATAAACAGACTAATATTATTTTCGGTACATAAAACTATTACAATTACAACTGATTAATTTAACTCGTTGTGACTCCTGTCGTAGAGTCAAGCGTTACATGATGCACAAAAGGTTAGTATAGGTAACCAAATCGCAGCTTGGTGGCCGGAATCATCTTGGGTTGTATGAGTAGAAATACGTAGAAATTACACTATAAATAGTAATAAATCCTAAACGTTCTGTAGCATATAATAATACATTTACGGCAATAAATTTTTAATACATGGAGAATGTTATTCATAAGAAAATAACTCCTTGAATTTACGGAATAAATAGGATTCTTACGTCATTTGCATATACATTTGTTTATTATTCTTTAGCCTTAATATTTGAAAAAAAAAACAGACTTTATACAATAAAATGAAAACTGTCAAAACAACAGAATGCTTCAGCTTCAAAACAGAAATAAAAGAATGTTCATTCTTTATCTGTTGAAGTAGTATCGAGGAAGGAACTCAGAAATAGCGTAACTGAAACATTACAAGTGTTGTATGCTTCTTTTTAATAAAGAGGGCACCTGGATTACATTTTTCATTAGCATCACTGAGTTTTACACAAGACCTTTGCCCGCTTCTTTCAAAGTAACTTTGTTTGAAACATAACGAACGTGTTGAGTTACAACAGAAGCCTTACAACAAGCATATTAATACTGTTTTCTTGTCGTCTTATTGGCACTTCAACAAAAACATGATGGAAAATTGATGAGAAATATTGTGTGTTATAACTACTACTTTTTACAGACAATTTAAGAATATAATACTACTGTAGTGTCCGTCCACATTGTCGACTGAGACAAGACGACTCGCTAAAGCAACGCTGTCCAAGCCTAGTGATCGCTTGTCTCTCGTCTTGCAGCTGATCTGACAGGTATAATCTTAAACTCCATTAATGCATCGTTTTCTTCTTTTTACCTATTTAGTAAATACATTTATATTTCCGAAAAGCAGATGCACTTCTGAAAAATTTCTAGGCTAGAAATCTTTATTACAGTACCAGTAAAAACTAAAAATTATAAGTGTAAAAGAATTAAATATCGGTATGGAGAACCATACATGACTTCCATATTCTAAGATTTATATTTAAAATCATTTTCAGCCAAACAGCCAGGGAAGGAATTTTAACAAAAAAATACTTCTTTGTTGCCAATAACGTAGTACACATATAAAAAAAAATTATCCCCTCCCCCTTCAACTATAATTTTGATTTATAGAAAATTACCCCCAGCCCGTTCAACTAGCCTCTTCATGTATAGATATTTCATCTACGTTTCTACAGTGGATTATTAAGATCTTATCAGGATACTTTATCAAAATTAAGTACTTTACTCATGTTACAACAAAAAATTTTTCAGGTAAACTGCCCTTTCCCCGTAACCGATCTTCACCAAAATCAACAGACATTGAGTTCTCTATTGCTCAGGCTCATATGTAAAAAATTATTTGATTCTGTTTGAATTTACGGCAGTTATGGTTCGTCATATAAAAAATTGCCTATGTTAAAACATAAAACATGAGATTTATAAAACATATCTAAGACTTATATTTAAAATCATTTTTGAAATAAAATATTTTCATAGAACCTACTAACGCTGGGGAAATCTGAGGAGCCAATCAGAGTTGGGCCTACCTGTCACTCTGCTGAATTTGGTGGAAAGCCCTGTCACTGTCGTCAAAGTATCAGCCTTGACAGGGTCCACTTTTTCTGCAAAATTGGAGAGGCTTGAGATGGAGTGAGTGACATGGTCCACACCTCAATGAAGAACCCATTGTTTTATAAAAATATATTTAAATTTTGAAAACTGAAAATTCTTTTCTTGTTGTAAATATTTATATTTTATAATCAAAATGACTTTATTTTTGTTACCTGGCAACAAAATTATTTTATTTTCAACAATTACCATTGTTTGAAAAAGTTTAAATAAATTTTCAAGTACTTTACTCTTGTTAAAACATAAAAGGTTGCAGGTAAACTACCCCTTCCCCTTAACCGATCTTCACCAAAATCTAAAGGCCTTGAGTCCTCTACAATTCACTGACGTGTGCAAAACATTATTTGATTCTGTTTGAATTTGCGGCTGTTATCGTTTGCCAAAAAAAAACAAATTCCCTTGATAAAAAAAACCGTTGCAGGTAAACTACCCCTTTCCCTCAACCGATCTTCACCAAAAACAATAGGTCGTGAGTACTCTACAAATCAGGGCTGTATGCAAAAAATTATTTGATTCTGTTTGAATTTGCGGCAGTTATCGTTTGCCATAGAAAAAAAATCTACAGACACACAGATAGACACACAGACACACACACACAGACACTTTTCGGAAAACGACTTTTTTTCATGTTTTGAGTGTAGTAGAATCAGAATCTGCAATAATCTCGAACACGATTTTTTTTGCATCACCATACTTCCATTCCTTAAGGAATATGGAAGTAAAATATCGGTATGGAGAACCATACATGACTTCCATATTCTAAGATTTATATTTAAATCTTAATATCGCCTGCCAAGCGCGATATATTTTCTCTTATACATGATTTACATTAAAATGAAAAAATTATAATTTTATTGCCTGGCAACAAAATTATTTTATTTTCAACAATTACCATTGTTTGAAAAAGTTTAAATGAATTTTCAAGTACTTTACTCTTGTTAAAACGTAAAAGGTTGCAGGTAAACTACCCCTTCCCCTTAACCGATCTTCACCAAAATCTAAAGGCCTTGAGTCCTCTACAATTCACTGACGTATGCAAAAAATTATTTGATTCTGTTTGAATTTGCGGCTGTTATCGTTTGCCATAGAAAATACGCTTGATAAAAAACGTTGCTGGTAAACTACCCCTTCCCCTCAACCGATCTTCACCAAAAACAATAGATCTTGAGTACTCTACAAATCAGGGCTGTATGCAGAAAATTATTTAATTCTGTTTGAATTTGCGGCTGTTATCGTTTGCCATAGAAAATAACCTTGTTAAAAAAACGTTGTAGGTAAACTACTCCTTTCCCTTAACCGATCTTCACCAAAAACAATAGGTCTTGAGAACTCTACAATTTAGGGCTGTATGCAAATAATCTTTTGATTCTGTTTGAATTCGCGGCTGTTATCGTTTGCCATAGGAAATACCCTTGTTAAAACATAAAACGTTACAGGTAAACTACCCCTTTCCCTCAACCGATCTTCACCAAAAACAATAGGTCGTGAGTACTCTACAAATCAGGACCGTATGCAAAAAATTATTTGATTCTGTTTGAATTTGCGGCAGTTATCGTTTGCCATAGAAAAAAATCTACAGACACACAGACACACACACACACACAGACAGACACACACACAGACACTTTTCGGAAAACGACTTTTTTTCATGTTTTGAGTGTAGTAGAATCAGAATCTGCAATAATCTCGAACACGATTTTTTTCGCCATCACCATACTTCCATTCCTTAAGGAATACGGAAGTAAAAGTAATTAAAATCAATAGTAACTTAATTATTTTGATGGAAATTAGGCATCCATAGTGACATGACCGGTTTAAAATGCCTACTGACTGTACAAAAATACAGGAAAGTACTTCTGATCGAGTCTCGAATTCTTTACCTCGGGCACAGATTACCGAATTCAAGAGGAGAATATCGACACGAAGCAAGAATATACAAGACGAGAAGAGGAAAGAATAGAACACCTCACAGCACTCTCGGATCGGAGAGAGACCACAAAAAGATATATATCGGGTAGGTAGAGACACAACAAATTCTTAGGTATAAAAATATAAGAATATTTATTAGTTTTTGCCATGTTATGTTTGCGAGTTTAGTCGACGTTTCAAAACAAATCTCTGTTTTACTCCAACTAGAATCCAGTGGGTCTTCTCTTCGTTAAAAATTTCGTCAAAAATCTATGAGCAGCTGTCAAACTATACGTTATAAAAAATTACATAGGTATGTTATTTGTCATATTATAATTATGCCATTTTGTTTTTAATTAGCTTTATTTCATTTAAAAATTATTGTATATTTGAGTGTACATAGTCAGAAGAAATAGTTTTACAATTGTATACAATTTTCTTTAGTTAGGGAACTGTAAACTTATAAACAACTAACAAAATCAGAATAAGTTAGGCGAACATATTTTACTGATATCAGATATTAACATAATTTTCTATATGTACGACGTAATTCAGCGGTTTAAAACGTTGGTATCTCAGGGGTTTGCGGTTGATCAATCAGGCGTACTCAAGAAGAAATAGATAATTGCGAATAAGTGATACGAATTATAATTTATTATTTATTCAAAAGTAATTCATAATTAGTACCCATATTTACGTACAGCCATTTTTCAATACAATGAGAAAAATATTCTTCTGTCAGCAATGCACCCATTCTTAAACAGCTGACTTTCAGGAAAAGGATGACTTATTTCTTGGAACAAAACCTCCCTTGAAATACTTTTAAGGGTGCAAACAAATAGAAATCAGAGGGGGCAAGGTTCGGACTGTACAACGGATGGGCGAGAATGGTAGACTTTGGTTTTTGAATAGATGACTTTTTCCTTGGAACGAAACCGCCCTTGAAATACGTTTAATGGTGCAAACAAATGGAAGTCAGAGGGGCTCAAGGCTCGGACTGTACAGCGGATGGGCAAAACGGTCGACTTTGGTTTTTGAAACATTGCCATTGTATGTGTAGCGACAAAAGTGTCTGCATTATTTTCTATGAAACAGACAAATGCTGGCTGTGTTTACGCTTGATTCGGATAACTCCAATTAATGTTCGAGTAAAAATTGGACTAACACTCAATGACTGTAGTCTACTGTTCTGTTAGGAAATCAATGTGTATAACGCCTTTCAAATCCCAAAACAACTTTTTTTTATCAGACTATAAGTTTTTCTGATCAATGTTTTGTGCTTTTGGGTGTTGTAGATAAAAGATACCGCCACTGTATTCATGAACGTTTGGTTAATGAGATAAAAGGGTGTATCCATGTTTCATCAGTAATGACAGTTAACTGTGAAAAGGCATCCCCCTTTCCTCCATGTTGTGCCAATAGTCAATTAGCCACCTATAGGCATGTCTGCTTCTGGAGCTCAGAATTCGTGGAATCCATTATACGTATATTTTCTTATAATAATGTTGATTTGTAATAAAGCTATGTGTACTGCAAAAATTGAAATTAAGTGTAGAAGCACTATTCTGCACCGTGATTTGATGATTATTTTGAATAAGTGTTGATATGTCAGCCAACTCTTCTGTCATTGATATTCTTGAGCATCGTTGTGTCGTTCATTCTCGACATGTTCTCGGCCATTTTCGAAAGCTTTACTCCATTTATAGGTGCTTCTTTTTGACAGTGTTGTTTGACAATGTTTCCTAATCGAACTGTCTTTTGAATCTGACGGTTTCAAATTTTCTTTTCGTAAGAAACTTAATAAAAATGCGTTATTCAAAATTTGTATTCATTCAATACAAATTTATTTAAATCCACTTCAACTTCAACAATATTTGTAAAATAAACAAGAATGAACGCCGGCTGCTTAACTATTGAGAGAAATTATTATTCGTTCCTGTGCAGATGCCAGTGCTGCCAAATTTATTCTTTTTTTTGTAACTCAAACCAAATTATAACTATTTTTGAACGCTCCTCATTGTTCTCACTCACTAGTAAAACAATTTAAATTTTTTGGACACGTTAAAATATAGTTTGTGTGTACACGTTTAGAGTTTGAAGGTATTTCAATTCAAAACAATAATGTAGTCGAGTACATATACGACCCTGGGGAGTAGGGTCTGTATATCAGTAAAACATATGTGTCGTCCAACAATTAGGAGATGTTCTTATCACCACATCGTTACACTTAGGATGTAGCCAGTATGCGTTGTATATATATAACCTTTACATGCGTTATGTAAGTAGGCCTAACAGGTCGATGTAACGCTCTCGTATCTTCTCAATTTTCTGCGCTAACCAGAAGCTGAGCGATTCAGTGTCTCTCGAGAACTGGAAACTGCTCGCAACGTCATTACGTCGTAACGGTTCCTGCCAGTTACAAATACAACAACCCACATAGTTGAGTACTGCGATCGGAAGTGGCCAGTCTGTTAGTTTTGCGATTCAGCGCATGTTTTTCGACAAGAGTAAACCCCAATTTAATACATATATAGCGTCAATTATTAATTATTGTGTACAGGGATTTGCCATTAGCAACTTACATTATTTATTAATATAATGTGTAGGCCTACTAGATGACTGTAAAGTGTTCGCAATTAAAGACCATTAAAGAACACGACGACTATCATTACATTTTGAGTAACAATTTCTCTGTGTTCAATTGATTCTATTCCACTGTTATAAGACCACGATCTCCGCGATATTTGTGGCAATATCTTTTTCAAAACAGTAGAAGCCAATAATTATCACTTTAAAGTGATGATTGAGTACTGGAAAGAGAAACTGCAGAGATTGGATTAAGTAAATTGACTAGCACGAATCTGCAAATATGTATATGAGCCATTGCCTTGTGAGTACGTGACCTCATGACAGCGTAAATGCCGAAAGCATTCGTCAGACTGAATTTCATTATTGTAGCGTGTATACTACTCATTACGATAATTAGGAATGTAAATTTGAGCCACAATGCACGTTGCACGTGCCTATTGCACGTTTGATGCATTGTTTTCGTAACAGTACATGTGACATGGCCTTAGGTAATACACAGCCTATACCTTGTGTTACACAGGGACAACGCGTTACCGCATACTGATGAAAGCATTGTCACTAAACTGTTTTCTGTCCCCTGGCGTTTATCAGTCGATATTTTATATCCTCACACAGTCCACAGAATGCAGGGAATTCAGCTTGCCCTACTTTAACCAATGAAAAATTGGCGTTTAAAGTATGCTTGCAATTATTGTGTTCGTTGTTAGTCAGAATTTATTGGTTTAGTGGTTTTACAAAATTAACTTCTTCAAACACTGGTCGGTCTTACTGTTTCGTTTGGTACAAATGTAAATGATTCCACGTCAAACTTGTTTTTTGTTGTAAGTAATTTTAATTAGTTTAATGTCGTAACTTATTTTGCCATTAACGAAGTGCTCATATTTTGAAAATTTAATACTAGCAATAACAATATGTGATTATTATCACATACAGCATGAGTATGTAATTCAAAACAATGTTTACGAAAAAATTGTGTTTGTTAAATTTCATTACACGTGAATTTACACAGATATCTTTCAATTTTAAACCCGTCGCCGCTTCTTATTAGACGCCATGTCATTCTTCTAAATGTTCGCTTCAAACTTTTTGTAAGGAATCTTGTCTCCTTTACACGTTGTAAATATCCACAAACTTAGTTGTCATTTTTATATAAATTCCACTGTATAATAATAGATTTCTAATTCTTCGCAATTGGTTACATTCCTCATTCTGTTCTTCTTTGTAATTCTTAAAAGACGGAAATTATCAAACAAAAACGTAAATTAATGTTACTGAATTTTGCAATATCGAGGGCGCCTCCCACCCCTGGGCACTGCCCAAGGAAGCAAGTGTATACACCGCCAAACTGTATGCGGTGTGATGAGTTCTTCGATGCTGTGAACGCCGAGATGAAAGGAAATTTGTTATCTATACGGATTCACTGAGCTTTCTAACTGCTTTAGACAATCCAGGCACAGTGGATCCGTTATTGCAACAGATAATGGCGTTATACCATGCGCTAGAATACCTTGCTTCATCTTTTACTTTTGTTGGTGTACGGGTCATGTAGGTGTTGAAGGCAATGAAGAAGCTACGTTGCAGCGAGAAACGAGTCGATACGATTGATATACGATCTGATAACGCGAAACTGCCTGCCACAACCACCACTATTAATACATTGCAGCAGATGTGAAATGGACTGCAGAGCAAACTTTTTGCCGTGAAGCAGAGCGTCCGTAAATGGCAATTAGAAGGTGATTGCAGACGTCGTGAACAAGTTTGCATCACCAGACTGCAAATTGGATACACTAACGTAACGTCTTCGTACCTCCTGCAAGGAAAAGAACGACCCGTCTGTACTTGTCTTGTGACGCACCACTTATAGTGAAGCAAGTAATTAAAGGCTGTACTGCTCTTGCAGGGCTCGGGTAGAGACACAGAGTAATGGGTGAACTGAAGGAAGATCTCGGAAACGAACCGTTAGCGATAGACAAAACTTTGTCCTTCATGAAAGCAGCACGATTACTGTATCACCTCTGAAAACATCGATTTACATCTTAATCTATACTGATTTCCATTTTCGTCCAGCTAACTACAGTCTCTCTCTCTCTCTCTCTCTCTCTCTCTCTCTCTCTCTCTCTCTCTCTCTCTCTCTCTCTCTCTCTCTCTCAATTAACGCTACAGCTATTGGAGAGCCTTGGCCTCCTGGACGCTCTGCCTTTAGTCTTCTCGATCCCCTGCTTTCATTCTCCATCTTCTTATACCTAGCCTCCGCAGGTCGTACTCAATATCATCCAACCATCGTTTTCTGGGCCGAACCCCTCCTTCTTCTCCCACCAGTTCTCCCCGTAAAACTTTTTTTTAATATGGATGTCTCTGACATTCTCTGTACATGCCCTGCCCATTGGATTATACTTTTCTTTATGTCAGTGACGATATCTGGGTCTCCATAGGTTTTCTGGATTTCTGCATTCGTACTTATTCTCCATGTTCCTTGGACGTTCACTGCATCAAATTACCTCTAGAGGGCTTTTTTTCCATCCGCGCAACCACTCTTCCTACGTCACTGTCATTGTTTAAGTTTAAGATCCATACATGACAACTGGCTTAAGAACTGTTTTGTAGAGCCGACTCTTGGTTGTTCTGCTTATGTTTCTACATTTAAATATTCCTTGTAGGGAGAAGTAACATCTGTTGCCAGCAAATATCCGTTCTTTTACTTCTTCAGCCATAATGTTGTCTTCAGTAGCTAGTAAGCCCAGGTACTTAAATATTTCAACCTTTTAAACTTTGTGTCCTCCAATTACCAGGGGTGCTCTTCTCTTTTGCATTTTACTGCCTCTTAACATGTATTTCGTCTTTTCTGTGTTTAATTTCAAGCCAAATTCGTTGCGGCCTTTACTAGACTCAAGAAACCCTCTTTTAGGTCTTGTTGGCTTCTTGAGATAAGTACTATGTCATCAGCATAAGGTAGACACTGCAGCATTCTGTTAAATATCGTGCCCCCTGGGTTTATTATAGGCATTTGGCTTACCGCTGTTTTGAGAGCCAAGTTAAACAGAATTGTAGAGAGCACATTTCCTTGTCTAAGCTCCCTTTGAACATCAAATTCCTCTGTGAGCTTAACTAGAGTGTAGGTGAGAACAAACATCCAGTCGGGTAACACATCTGGTCGACGTCGTTGGGCCAAAGGCCTTAGTTGTCAATTCCCCAGAATAAAAAAATGGAAATAATTAAAACATCACTGGAAAGTTTAGTTACAAACAAAATAAAGACATGTTTAATTATATAGTGTCCTTTCTGATTCAAAAGCAGCTATCCACGCGGGGTCCTCACCTAAGAGTCTAAGTAAAAGAAAATATTATAAAACCATCTCTTTACTACTTAGCTATAATAAATCAGTTATTCTCCATTGGATTTGATCCTACTATGGAACTATAGACAATGAGACTGCAGATATGTGGGTCTGAAAGGATCTTTATAGACCCTTTATAAACCTTTAAGGCCTTTAATAATATCGGCGTACAATCCGCATTAAGGACTACGTGGATTCTAGGTTGTATCCATGCTTTGTGTTTTATATTTATAAATGACATCTTCAATGTAACCAATAAGATAATAGGCAAGACGTTGCCATAAATGTTCATACGATGTATTAGGCTCCCCTTAGTGCAGAATGATTTTGTTTATAGCCTACTAGAACTGCAAAGATTTCTCTGTAGTTATCTACGTCCACAGGTTGTTACCTGTCGAATAGTCATGTCTTTCAGTCAACAACACCATCAATATATAGCTCCATTATTTTTTGGGTCATAATATTACGCAATAAACGTCACTGTCGACAAACACATATGTTGCTATGTTACGTAATTTGCATTGGCGTATCAATATTTTAAGTTATACTGTGGAAACAGTACGGGATTTCAAGCGTTTAATGATGTGAGAAAGGCGCAAAACATGAACTGAATTTACTTGATTTATATTTTTTTAAAAAAGAAATAGAACTTCTGGAGAGTAAAAGGGAACGTGCACCGCTTTAAAGTAATTTATTATCGCAATAAGGAAGTTTTGTAAGGTAGCCTGCAATAAGCTCTTTTAGGGTTTTATAGTTATCGTGGAAAAGGCGTTTCCGTATGCAGATTACATAATCGAGGTTAAGCACAGCTCCATTAGTTACCCTAATTTATAGTGCGCTATAAAAGTCTGACGAATTACACAATAACTCTGCTTCCCGTGTACGTGTCAACAAACGTTTCCACGATACATCAAAATAATATCATGAAAATAACAACAACCGGCAGATAAGAATAAACAACTGTGCGTGTCTGAGCCGATAAAGAAAACCAAAGGTAAATAAAAGAAATATATAAACACTTGGTACGTTTCACGGTTTTTTTATTTAACTCTGACAGCTGTTTCGACTTCTTAAGCCATTGTCAAAGAGATGAATGAACACTAAACAGAGGATGTAAGAGTGGTTGACATCAGTTTATGGCCTGTATCGAAACATGTGTGAGGTGCGAAGAGGTGGAGAGGGGGGTTGCAGGAGCTAAGGGAAGGTCAATTGTCTGTAAAAATTAAATATAATCTGAATGCAAAATATAAAATTAACTAAACTAAATAACATCTTTTAATAAAGGGGATACACAGAATTCAGTTTGTTTATTTGTTAAATTTTTGTTATTTTTTATTGCTTTTTTAATTTCTAGAATTTCTAACAAATCCATTTTTTACCTTTTTGTATGTTGTGGAGTAGAGTTATGTTTGTTGTATCTATGAAGTGATTGTGTTGTAAGCAATGATCTGCAAAACCTGTATTGGCTGTATTGGTTAAAATCGCGTTCTTATGTTCAGAAATGTGATGTTTCAGAGCACGGCCACATTGTCCGATATAAATAGCATCCCATTCTGCACAGTGCATTTCATAAACTGCATTTTTCTCTAGTGTGTTTGGTTTTTTTTTTATTGTTGACTATTAATGAAAAAACATTACGTTTGTTTACTGATACCATGTTAAGACAATGCTTTTTTAATGTAACAACTAATCCTATCTGTTTTAAACGGAATGTAAATAGTTAAATGAAATTTTTTGTTACCCTGATCTGGCTCTATGGAATAAAATTCTTTTAAAATAACTTTCTTCTGTTTTTCTTTTTAATTAAAGAGTCTATTATTCTTTCATCATAACCATTGTTTTCTGCTATGGCTTTTTTAAATATTTACTTCTTTATTGAAATTTCCTTTGAATAAAGGAACTATAAGGAGACAATTAACCATTGCATGAAAACTGCTTTTATTTTATGTGCCATGACGTTATTGATTGTTTATGTATATCGGTATCTGTAATATCGGTATATTAGTATGTTCTACACATAAAAGTAGGTTTTCTATATAGGTTTTCTATATCTGTAAAAGTAGGTTTTTAAAAAACCTTTGTATTAATATGTTTCACCAAGTGCCCAACGAGTCATCAATTAATATCGTAAATAAAAAAGCCTATAACTTTAAAGTTAGGACACAGTAAATTAAGTTTGATTGCAAAAACTGAATGTGCTGTGTTCGGTTTCATTAATTTCTTTGACAGTATTGCCGTTTAAATGTTATAATAGACACAACATTCTTAAATTTTATTAGAATTTACATGAAATGATTACCAAGACTGAATCGGATACGAATAATAGACAAAGTAGAATTTGAAGATGGAAGACACGGTAAAGAATACATTAAGAAGCACCTATTAGTACGGTGTAGCCACGTGAGAGTGATAAACGAGAGATATTACTAAATAGGTTTTGAAGAGCATCGAAAACATTCCATTGGGTCAGGGAAAAGGAAGAGGTATATCAGAGAGGACATACCAATTGGGAATTAAACAATCGATGAGTTAGAGTAGTATGACAGAAAAGCAGCGGTGGAAATCGGCCTTTATGAAAAACTATTTGGAAATCGGAAGGTATCACCAGGCGTTACAAACAGGACAGTATCACTAAATCCATATAAAATATATTTTAGAGTTCTTTCGACAAGAATATAAAATGTACGTTTTTCTACTGCTGATCAACAAGCACTGACAAAATGATCAATTCAAGTCAATACTTTATTTATAAGCATATACAGTATTCATCTAGATGCTACATGCTATAGCCATGGAGAATGATTATGTGCTAAAATAGCTAATATTTCGAAAATATTATTACTGTAACAAGCAATATCATGGCCATGAAAATGCGCCGTAGTTGCAAAAGCAATTGATTTGTACGCCATCTCACGACCTGATACATTAATATAAACAAGGTAACCAGCCAATATTTTTTTTTATGTGTTGGGTTAATCTGTTAGCACTCTTTATTTTTTCAAAGTTGTTTTGAGTAGTTGCCAAACCATTAATTGCCTTGTACTGCACGAAGCCTGTCGGTACCTCCATTCTTAAGGCTTCCCCACACACAGGCGATATGCAAGTCGGGATTATTCGGGACGATACATTACATTATATTGCGGTAAATGAAAGTCGCTACTCCGAGATAAGCGCGGAATACCGAGGAGCGCGATATTTTTTTACTCGGTTTATCGCCTCGGTACTTCGGTATACCGCGCGGTAGGTAGCATGGATTCGTCTTTTTAGGAAGAAGTTCTACTTTTGTCAGTCACTCCTGATAAAAAAGGAAATGGACCCGCATAAGTAAGCCTACATAACTTGGACTAATTTTGTGTACCTTTTCTTCTTTATAGAATACTAAATTTTAAAATTTAATAAATAGTTTCAAGTAAATGAAGATTTTACCAAATCATTTAAGTTCCATTTGGTTTATATTGATGCACAGTTTTACCAGGCCTAAATAATTTTTTTCAAGATTGAGCGTAAAAGTTTTGGAAGATTACTAACAATTTCGGAATTTGTTTTGATAAATTACTTAAAGTTGTAACAGCTTAAACGAATAAGTTAATGTACGGTATAACTGTTATGGAAAAAGAATTTTCACTCACCAAAGTTGTGTTCCATTCTAAGTCTTTCCATCTCCTTCTTCCCTCCAGTAATATACGGTATACTTTTGTTCATCAAACTTGTAAACTCTGCGTCATCTTGGAAATTGTAGAAGGATGCAGATATTGTATTTCTTTTGGAATGCAGAAGTCCTGAGATCGTTTAGATGGTCGACCTATTTGTAATTTTAGTTTTCGTACTGTTGTAGTAAAAAAATTAACCTTTCACCACTGGAGGATGAATCCAGATGAACACAAACACACAAACACAGAAGTGACATCCCCAGGTTTGACAGCAAAATCAAATAAAATAACTGATAATTGGGAAATGCCTAATACGTCATTGCGTGTGTGTGGTCCTAACTCTTTGTTACAGGAGGAAGAAACTAAACTTTTATTGAAAGCCGTGATAACCATGGTTGCAAACACCAGATTTGATGTCATTCGCAAAAATAGGATTCTAATAATGTGACAGCACTGTAAATGACGTAGGAAAAAATTTAGAAGATTCGTACCAAATTTCGTATTTTCTGAAACATAAAAAATATTCAGTAGGTCTTGCGAAATTTCGGAGTCCCTGTTCAGTCTATACGTGACTCGGTTGGGACAGTACACACGTAATGAGTCAAGGCTAGCTGTGTTGCCGACTTACTGAATGTAGCCTACCGAGTCTCGCACTAGTGTAGGCAGTCCTCTCTGTAAGCAGTGATAATCTTACCGAGTACTATACAGACTATACCGTACCGACTTGTGGAGCAGTCTTTATCGTGTCGAAGGGCCTCGTCCAGAACCAATTAGCATAAGATGTCTGCGACAGCATTATAGTATTTTCTTAACAAATAACATAAATGCTGCTTTGTTTTCAAATAATACTGTTTAGTGAAAAATTTACCTTTTTAATCAAATGTCACATATATTAAATTTCGTGTATAACTAATTGCATTATTTTATTATATTTTACCGAACACTATAAAATAATACTTTTATTTTGATTCTGACAATACACTTGAGTTTTGAGTGGATGAACATAACGTATTGTTTTTCGCAAAGTCCACTTCGTGTCTAACGGAGCGTATACGCTGTCAGCACGAAAGTTTCACCTGTTATTGATAAGAAAACCGTTACGTTGCCGACACAACATCCATCACTAGAGGCCCAATAAACTGCTACCGCTGAGAATAATGGAAAACTAGTTTCTGTGCACTTCATAACAAAAAACGTGCTACTGTTGGTTTGTTTACAGCTGAGATATCGACATTCTTTCATTACTTATCCTGTCAATCTCATCGGAACAACAGTATGTTGTGTGACTTGTGAATGCGCGTGCGCAGAAGAAGCACACATGGTTTCATTTCGAAACGGCATAATTAGGTATATCACAGAATATAAACTTAAAATTACTAGTAATGCTACACGTTAGGCGAGAATCTGATTATCTCGGTTATTATTTGCCTCTTAACGTTTCAGCATCATCCTCCTTCTCCTTTGTTTTTTTCAGACTGTGGCGCTCTTGGTCGTCGTACTTTTTACTTATACGAGTGCAAAGAGTTGGGCTGTATTGGTTCTGCCTCAGCATGTTCGTATCGAGCTGTTCCTACTGATTGTCGGTGGATAGGTGGGAATATATTTCTACGTTTAATTGTTGCGTGCAGTGAACTTATGTTTAGACATTAGGAACTTGTTAGATTCAAGATGAAGAATACGGGAATCAGACAGAGAAACAGGACAAATTTCCTGATTCTTGGCACTTGAGTGTGCAAGCTATTTAGTATCCAAAGGGCAAACGACAGGCGATGGCAGAACGGAATAGTTTTCACGTCGATTTCTACGTACAGTACAATATGAGTATCAAGGAAATCGTGATAGTTAAACTAAACTTCATAGTTTAAGGTACGAAATATTTAAGGTTAGAATAGAATGAATACATAGAAATACTATGTGAGTTGGAAACAGAATGGTTGAAGCAGTAATTGGAATATGTTAAGAGCTCTCGGATTAATATACTGTCTCGTTTTTATCAATTTTGGCTTTGATTAACAAATGAAGCATTGACGATGTCAATTGCCAGTCACAGTAAGCTAAAGAAGCAATGATCAAAGGTAAATCTTGAGAGATTAAGCATTTCAGTTAAGTTCTTTGTTTGTAGACAATACGTCAAACTGCACAAATAATCATTTAACTAAAAATGAACTTTTTTCATGTGAAAAACTTACTATTTTATCGGACGCGTTTCGGCTTAGTATCCGCCTTCTTCAGCTTTGGTAACAGACTGCCAGAATTTTGTAACGGTTGTGTGGAAGGTGAAGTGGGGGTGGTGTGTGGCGGAAGGGGATTGGCGCGGGGATTCAATTTATTGTTTGTTTTCTGTATAATTGTGTCAAAAAGTGTATGTGATTTATATTGTAATTGATCGTTGAGTATGTTGTTTGGTTGTGTTGTGTGGTGTTTATATATTTCATATTGTTCAGTTGTGTTGAGTTTTTGACCTTTGGGTATGTAATGTAGAATTTCAAGATTAGTGTCTATGTTGGTGTAACTGTGGTTTTCTGTGTGTATGTGTGTGGCAAATGCAGAGTGTATATTGTTGTTGGTTAAGGCTTTTAAGTGTTCAGAATAACGGGATGAAAAAGATCTTCCCGTCTGGCCTATGTAGAAACTATTGCAGTCATTACAATTTAATTTGTAAACACCTGTTTTGTTATATTTGTCTATGTCTGTGTTTGTATTACTGATGTGTTTTTTGATGGTATTGGTTGTTCTGAATGCTATTTTGTATTTGTGTTTTCTGAATGTATTGGCGATTTTGTGTGTGTATGAGTTGTGGTATGTGAGTGTGATGTACTTATTGTGTTGTGTGTTGATGGTATTTAGTGTTTTGTTGTTTTTGTTTTTGATGCGTTTGTGTAGTATGTTTATTAAATTGGGGTTATAACCGTTTTTTATTGCTATGTATTTTATTGTGTTGAGTTCGTCGGTGTAATCTTGTTTATTTAAGGGTATTTTAGTTAGTCTATGGAGCATATGGTTGAAGGCCGCATATTTATGTTGTGTTGGGTGGTTTGATGTGTTGTGTATAACCATGTCGGTTGTGGTTGGTTTCCTGTATATTTTGTACGTGTGTGTATTGTTAGTTTTGTTAATTGTTAGGTCTAGAAAATTTATACTATTGTTTTGTTCAGTTTCCAGTGTAAATTTTAATTTGTGGTGTATAGTGTTTATGTATTTGTGGAAGTTTTCAACTTGTCTTGTGTTGCCTTTGAATAAAAGTAATATATCATCTACATACCTGTGCCAGTATATAATTTTGTTAGTGTATTTGTTGTTGTTTATTATGTGGTTCTGTTCAATGTTGTGTATATATATTTCTGCTAGTATTCCTGATATGGGGGAGCCCATCGGGAGTCCTTCTGTTTGTGTGTATATTTTGTTATTGTATGTAAAGTAATTTTGTTCAGTTATTATTTTGGTAAGTGTGATGATTTCTTGTATGTGTGTTTCAGGTGTGTTGTTTTGTCTGAGTAGTTGTTCTAGTGTTTGTATGGTTTCTTTGATGGGGACATTAGTGTATAAATTGGTTATATCAAAAGATGCCAGAGTTGAGTTATGTGGGATGTGTATGTGTTCAGTTTTTCTGACTAGGTCAATGTTGTTTTTGATAGAGGTGCTGTTGCTGAGTTTTATGTTTTCTCTGATTATTTTGTCTAGTTGTTTTGCTATTTTGTGGGAGGAGGCCTGTGTGTTGTTTATTAATGGTCTGATTGGAATGTTAGGTTTATGTATTTTTGGTAATGCATTTAGTTTAGGGGGGTTAGGTTTTATTTGTTTAAGGTATTTGGCGTTTTCTGGTTTGATTATATGTTTGGTGTTGTTTATAAATTTATTAATCTGTTTATGAAATTTTAGTGTGGGGTCTTTATTTATTTCCGTTATATTATTTTCGTTGAAGAAACTTTCGATTTTAGTGTTTAATTGGTGTTTGTCCATTATGACGCTAATGTTACCTTTGTCGGCTTTTAGGATTGTTGTGTTGTGTTCGAGTAACTTGTGTTTTACACTATTGAGTGTTTTTATTTCATTGTTGTGTGTTTTTGGTTTTGTATGTGTGTTTTGAAGTTTTCTTTTTATGTCGTGACGTATCGTGTCTTGGTCGTTGAGGTGCGTGTTTTGTACAGCCGTTTCTGCGTCTATGATGATGTCGCGTATGTGTTTATTGTGATTTTTGATGTTAGTTGTATTGGTATTCAAATTATGTTTCAGTCCTTTGTTTAATAAATTCATTTCATCTTTTGTGAAATTAATGTGTGTTGTATTAACTGCGCGTGCGTGGAATATGTGTGCCGGTTCAGGGATTGATTCAATTGTGTGTGTTGTAACATCAAAAATCACAATAAACACATACGCGACATCATCATAGACGCAGAAACGGCTGTACAAAACACGCACCTCAACGACCAAGACACGATACGTCACGACATAAAAAGAAAACTTCAAAACACACATACAAAACCAAAAACACACAACAATGAAATAAAAACACTCAATAGTGTAAAACACAAGTTACTCGAACACAACACAACAATCCTAAAAGCCGACAAAGGTAACATTAGCGTCATAATGGACAAACACCAATTAAACACTAAAATCGAAAGTTTCTTCAACGAAAATAATATAACGGAAATAAATAAAGACCCCACACTAAAATTTCATAAACAGATTAATAAATTTATAAACAACACCAAACATATAATCAAACCAGAAAACGCCAAATACCTTAAACAAATAAAACCTAACCCCCCTAAACTAAATGCATTACCAAAAATACATAAACCTAACATTCCAATCAGACCATTAATAAACAACACACAGGCCTCCTCCCACAAAATAGCAAAACAACTAGACAAAATAATCAGAGAAAACATAAAACTCAGCAACAGCACCTCTATCAAAAACAACATTGACCTAGTCAGAAAAACTGAACACATACACATCCCACATAACTCAACTCTGGCATCTTTTGATATAACCAATTTATACACTAATGTCCCCATCAAAGAAACCATACAAACACTAGAACAACTACTCAGACAAAACAACACACCTGAAACACACATACAAGAAATCATCACACTTACCAAAATAATAACTGAACAAAATTACTTTACATACAATAACAAAATATACACACAAACAGAAGGACTCCCGATGGGCTCCCCCATATCAGGAATACTAGCAGAAATATATATACACAACATTGAACAGAACCACATAATAAACAACAACAAATACACTAACAAAATTATATACTGGCACAGGTATGTAGATGATATATCACTTTTATTCAAAGGCAACACAAGACAAGTTGAAAACTTCCACAAATACATAAACACTATACACCACAAATTAAAATTTACACTGGAAACTGAACAAAACAATAGTATAAATTTTCTAGACCTAACAATTAACAAAACTAACAATACACACACGTACAAAATATACAGGAAACCAACCACAACCGACATGGTTATACACAACACATCAAACCACCCAACACAACATAAATATGCGGCCTTCAACCATATGCTCCATAGACTAACTAAAATACCCTTAAATAAACAAGATTACACCGACGAACTCAACACAATAAAATACATAGCAATAAAAAACGGTTATAACCCCAATTTAATAAACATACTACACAAACGCATCAAAAACAAAAACAACAAAACACTAAATACCATCAACACACAACACAATAAGTACATCACACTCACATACCACAACTCATACACACACAAAATCGCCAATACATTCAGAAAACACAAATACAAAATAGCATTCAGAACAACCAATACCATCAAAAAACACATCAGTAATACAAACACAGACATAGACAAATATAACAAAACAGGTGTTTACAAATTAAATTGTAATGACTGCAATAGTTTCTACATAGGCCAGACGGGAAGATCTTTTTCATCCCGTTATTCTGAACACTTAAAAGCCTTAACCAACAACAATATACACTCTGCATTTGCCACACACATACACACAGAAAACCACAGTTACACCAACATAGACACTAATCTTGAAATTCTACATTACATACCCAAAGGTCAAAAACTCAACACAACTGAACAATATGAAATATATAAACACCACACAACACAACCAAACAACATACTCAACGATCAATTACAATATAAATCACATACACTTTTTGACACAATTATACAGAAAACAAACAATAAATTGAATCCCCGCGCCAATCCCCTTCCGCCACACACCACCCCCACTTCACCTTCCACACAACCGTTACAAAATGCTGGCAGTCTGTTACCAAAGCTGAAGAAGGCGGATACTAAGCCGAAACGCGTCCGATAAAATAGTAAGTTTTTCACATGAAAAAAGTTCATTTTTAGTTAAGTGTAGTGCTGTGAAAGAAGAGATGAATAATCAAGACAACAATAATCATTTATTCAACGTTATCTTACTTTTGTCATAAGATCTCACACTCTGAATATTTATTCGTCTAATTTACCATATATTTATGGCATAGTATAATTTTTTAACATTAACTTATTATTATTGTATTAACTATTATTTTATTATATTAATATTTTACTATTTTATAAATAGTTTTTTAGAAATTAATTCACTCTAAAAGAATTATTTTCTAAACACCGATTCTACAACTTCACATTGATTGGTCATTCTACATTTAAGCGTACTCTACTAAAATTTCAGATCATCAAACAATCAAAACGAAACTCAATATTACCGACAGTTTTGAATTTACATCTTACAATAATTACATTAGTTTCACCCCCATATACCATAATTGTTGTTGTCAACTCTGCATCATAATTTATCAGCATCGTCAATGTAATTATCAGATAATTGTAAATGTATCAATTAACATTTTTGTCCTCTTGGCAGTGGTTAACAGAAGTTCGTACCGATAACAGTAATATTAGTTTTGTAGTAGTGTCATTACCACAACAGTCATAATTCATTTACAATATTAGGTAGTAAACTCCTTTACTATCTCAGGAGAGCATTTATTTTTAATTTCACAGAATGGCTCTTGTTGATGTTGTTGTTGTCTTCTTCTTTTTCTCATTTTCCTTCTCCTTCTCCTTTTCCTCCTCCTCCTCCTCCTCCTCCTCCTCCTCCTCCTCCTCCTCATTCTTCTTCTTCTTCTTCTTCTTCTTCTTCTTCTTCTTCTTCTTCTTCTTCTTCTTTTTCTTCTCATTTACATCACTAATGTTTGTGGACAGTATGATCAATCAGGAAGAGTCCCCAACGGTTTCTTCTTCAACGCTTATTTTATAATGTAGAGGTATTTTGTAATCTATTTTGCCTTTTTTGGAGTTAAACCTTTTTTTTTTATGTTGTTTGATGACACATTTTGCTTTTAATGAAGTACAGCACCAGGTCCAATGTTGTAACAAATCGTACTTATTCTTTTGTTTAATTAATAAATGTGTGTTAGTGGTTATAATCATAAACAGAAATAATACTGTTCCACACTACTATAAAAAATTATTTTTCTATAGCTCTTTCAAGCTTCACAGCTCATTGTCAGGTCGGAAATATACAATAATGGAAAGAGACAATGCCTTTATACCTCTACTTGCCCTACAGCACGTACACATTTTCGTAAACACGCCTTCAGGTAAACGCCTTTACCTTCTGGCTGCTAATTTACTGGCAGTTTCAGTCACCCGTGTCGGTATTTTTACATTTATTTCTAGTACATTCTGTGTGTATGTATGTTTGTATATAATGGTCTGCTATCGTCACGTTTACCAGCTGGTGTGTAGTTCAGTACTTGTTTTACTTGTTTAGTAGTTCATTGTGTCCGCAATTGGTTCCACACGAGACTTCCACCGTTGCGTATTATCCTTTATTTGTCAAAAACTGAAACTGTTTTAAAGTATTTCTTAATAAATAAAATAAATAAAAACAACATAAGTCTTTTGTTGTTCCCACTGAAGATGCGAACTTGAGACTACTTTACCTCCGGAAAATTTCATATGAAAATATTCTATCATGGTCTTCTTTCCTGTAATTTTTAATGGAGTGACTTTCCTTAGTTTTGGCATGTTCACGCTCTTGAACATTGTAAGGATCGTCTGCCGTTAAAGTGACTTCCCATCCTATGGACAAGAAGGTGGCTTCGTTATGAAAGCAGAGTACACCAACACATCTAATGTAGAAAACGTGAGGCTGACGCAGCTAAGTTAAAATGTGTTACGCTGAATTACCCACATAGATATTGTCGGCTTTATAATACTTAAGTAGGTAACAAGTAGCTTGTTAATAAGTAGTTCCAAGTTAAAAACTGTATAATTAAGATACACTCGTTACGAGATTTACATATACTTGTTTGGTTTAAAATAAGAAAATCAACTATTAAACATTGTTAGTTTGCAGTCAAAGAAAGAATCCATTTATTCTTCTGGACTGCTTATCGCGTGCCTCCGTTCGCGCCTCGACTGAAGTATCGCTTTCCCCCACTTAGCGTGGATTCACTAATAACCTTTCTCACTTCTCTCTCCGTTCACGCTGTCCGTCTGGAAAGTCTTATTTCTGAAGTTTGTTGGAATCCTTTGAAAACTTTTCCTTAAATCTGTTGCTTACACTGGCTGTATTCTTGCTTGCCAGACATATCCAGCCATGTACGTATTGCTTTAAATTACGTCACATAGATTGCATCCACTTCCAATTTGCGAAACCAGTTCAGATTATTCTTTTCGTGTCCATGATTACATTGCTCTATGTTATATATAAAAGATATTCTACTCATTTTAAGGATAAATAGTATGTAAATATCGAATTATTGTCGATGTTTTATCTTCTCATATCTTCTCATACAAATATATTACAGCCGTGATAAGATTTTTATTGTCCTTAAAAAGTGAGATGCGGTTATAAGATGTTCATTAACATTTCCCCCACTGCTATTCTTAAGTAATCCACATATTAGTAAGAAAGGATCTTTGAAATTCTCTACAGGATATTTAATTAAGAAAGTTGTTTTAGTGGTTATAATCACAAACAGAATAATCACTGTTGCACACCACTATAGAAAAATTATTCCGATTAGCACCAAGCTTCACAGCTCATCGTCAGATCGGAAATAACAATAATAGGACAAACAAGTTCTTCATACTCCCACTTGCCCACCGCTCGTACTGTCTGGCCGCGATTGGAATGCGCGGCTTGGCGTCCCCACCACTAGACCGGCAGATGCATTCTTACTACTTAGTACATTCCCCTACTTTACCTACCCTGCACACTCCAATCGCGGCCAGACAGTACACGATTCCGTAAACAAGCTATAAGTTAACTGTCCTTTCTGGCTGGCTATTATTAACTAGCGAGTTCAGTCACCCATGTTTGTATTGTTATATACCCTTTCTAGTACATAGTATGTGTGTGTGCGCGCGCGCGTGCGTTATTTTCAATATCTACTCTAATTACTTTTTGTGTAGTCTGAACGTGTTTCTTATTCCACATCTTAACCGTGCTTTACTGTGTCTTCCACATTTATACCGTCCTGACCGGAACCTGTTTTACATACTAGGAATTTATGATAGCTAATGTGAGAGGCTGGCCAAATCGGAGGGACCCGTTACCATGGGACAACTAACCTTTATACATGACTGCGTATTATAGTTATTCGAAGTGATTCTGTTTCCAGGACAACTCTAATCCATCATCCATGTAACGTGCTCAGTAAGAGTGACATGTTCCCAGAAGAGTTCAGTACATACGTACCAAAAACCTTATAAGTTTAGTATGCGTGTGATTGATATGACCTCTTTGCGCACAGTTAAGA
Source organism: Magicicada septendecula (assembly GCA_034769895.1). Classification (NCBI taxonomy): domain Eukaryota; kingdom Metazoa; phylum Arthropoda; class Insecta; order Hemiptera; family Cicadidae; genus Magicicada; species Magicicada septendecula. Next base: position 110,497,616 of record CM068370.1, read on the forward strand.
CGGTGAGTCGTAATCACGATTTCTGTATCTACACTGTTGTAATGACACGAGAGCTACAGAAAGTAAATAACATAAACTATTATGTTTATAATAGACACGACGAAAATAATTTTTATTAAAAAATAATTCATATTGAAAAATAATTTTCTTACAGCGTAAAACTGAAACAATAATGAATGTAAAGGAGTTAAAACTTGAGCGTAAGTAAGTGATAAGATTTAAAGCAGTTCCATTGTAGGAAGCTGTTACCGTTGGGAAGTGTGTTATAAATGTGGTGTAAACAAAGTTATAATTTGTACAGTGTATCTTGCCGTATTTTATGCCAGACGAATTGTAGTTGGAGAAATAATTTTATTATTTTATATTGCACATTTTATAGATTTTTATTACCTTTGAAAGTCATTGAATGATACAAGAATACTGTTACTTAATACGGAACATTCTCGTACATTCGATAGTGTCGTTCTACAAGCTTCTCAACTACCCCAACCGGTGTGTGTTTCTAGCTCAGCCGGTGTGTGTTTCTGCCAAGGCCGTGTGTTTCTGCTAGAGGAAGAATCCTCTAGAATTTTCCAAGTGTTTGTTAAGGACGCATATTATGGAACCCTGCAGACTATAAATAGCCCATACCTACCGTTTACTTTACAGTTTATGTCGGGCGAGTACTCAGTCCGTTTCAAATGGCTGTTAGTGAATTGTGATTCTTGTGCGGGACTCTATTAGTTGACATTATTATTAGGTGTGGGAAAATTTAATTTGAATTATTGCACGAGTACAATCTTGTTGAATAACGTGTTGATTTCAAACTGTTAATTGTGATTAATTAAAACTGGTGATTGGTGACTTAATTGGTGTCTTCATTTTGTTGTCCACTGTACCATAGCGAGACCGTCGTAACAATACTGTACTTTTACAATTTGTTATTAATTCTCATTGCATTAAACAAATTTCAATTACCAATACCCTGTTTATTGAAAGTGTTGCACAGTTTAGGCTGTCTGCTGTTTAAATACTTATTCTTCAGTTTCCTTCTAATTATCTCTTGTGACACTTCTCTAATGGAGAGCGCTGTTACATGAAACACGAATGCATCTCGTACACAGTGTAAGCGTTTGGCTCCCTCGTTATGATTCCAGTAACAGACACTTCATGTATTTATACAACTGAATCTAACTTATGATCGAGTCCGTTCCTCCTGTTAGCCTTCACGTAATATGGAATTCAATGCAGTGTTGTTTCTGTGTAATCTGGAAAGCGCATACATTATAAGAACATTTAATATGACTAGCATCTCGTGTAACTCTTATTTATGTAAACTATTAATTTAATTAGGTATATCACTTATCGAGAACGTAATTCGTTTAATTTCAAATAATGCTTTTGAGCCTGGTAGCGGCTTTTACTTCATGCAATACTGCTGCTATTGAAGACATGACCAGACTCTGAAAGGCAGAACACGAAAAATTGATAAAAATTAAAACAATGTAATTTCTTGAAAACTCTTTTAATTTCTCTGTGTGCACGCGCGCGCGCGCGCGCGTGTGTGTTTTAAGAATAGTATAAATTCTATCAGTCTATGAAGGCGCAAATGTAAAGTAATCTTGCCAATGAACAGAGTAGTACACATAATAGCTAAAAAATAGATTTGTACGCTACAACAGAATTATTACTATAGAGTAACTGGACATCACGGATTGTCTTCTCTTCTTCTCCTCTTCAAGCATTAGGTTATATAAACCTGTTCCGGCACCCATCTCATCCTCGGACGACCCACGTCTCTTCTACCAATGGCTTTATTGTTCAGTGCCGCTTTCGGCAACGTTCCTCTGTCATCCTTTTCAGATGATCCAACCACTGTCTTCTGTAAATTGCAATAATTTGATTTATGTCCTTTACTCCGAGTTCTGCTCTGATATCTTCATTCCTTATTCTATCTTGCAATGTATAATTTAAATTATTTCGAATAAACTGCATTTCAGTGATCTGAAACTTGCCGCTTTCCTTTTTTGTCATGACCCACGCCTCATTTGCATAAATGAACGTGGGTATTGCAATTGTCTTATATACTTTAGAGGGCATGCGCGCGTGTTCACACCTACGTCACTGCGTTCACGCAAAATTTAGTTAAATCAAATTAATTCTCTTTGTAAAATAATCGTAGTATACAGAATGGGGTGACATTTAACCAGAGTCAGGTTGTCGTATTTTATAAAGCTTATATTATTTAGTTTTGACAGTACCGGAGCTCAATGCAAAACACCAAACATTGAACGCACTGACAATGGTATAGTGGGTCCCGTGACAACAGACTATTAGAACTTATAACACCAGTTTACGAAATTATATCCAGTTTAAGTTACAAATTTTATAATATAGATTTATACCAACACAGTATTTCGTACTGCACTATTGTAGCTGACTGTGTAGATGTAGTTATCCCATCGTCTCTTAATATTTAAAAATTCATAAAGAAGATGTGACGGGCGATTCATATTATTAAAATGAAAAATTAATCTTTACAAATTCTCCACACATACTCCACCTTGCATCTTTCTTGAGCTTCTAACTCCTAAAATTTCCCTATAATCTCACCCTATCTTTTGCCCTCTTTATAGTGTCCCCCACCACCTCCTTTGACGCCGCGTTGACGCTTCCCTCCATGTTTAGCCTCTTGCGCTACACGACACCGTCTTGGCTGTCCATTTTAATTATTATTTTGGAACTTCCATCAGCCTCTTCCAATACCCAATTGGCTCTTCGCACTACTTTGACACACACCCACACACTGCTCTTTCTTCTGAGTGCCTCCACTTTCTCCACCTCCGGCCCGCTCTGGCGTACGTCTCCTCTCTACTTTCCGCCTAAAAGGGACTTTGCCCAGATTACCCTTCGGGATGATCCTCAAATACTAGTAAAAATCATCATTATAAATTAATACTGCTTTAAAAGGATCAAGTAAACCAACATTTTCTCGGTTATCAAAGCATCGTTATATTGCTTTCATATTTAATAAATATACACCTACTGCGGTACAGTACCCAGTTCTGCGACATGGTATGAGGAATTAGTCCCAGTATTCAGTGTTTAATTATATTACAAAATTGTTATTTATCAACTTTGTGACTACTGTGACTGTATTGGATACTGAATACCTGTATAACACAGAAGAATGAATGCAGTAAGAACACAATAAGAATATGATTATTTTACAGGTGAGTTAATAAAAATTATGGTAATTCCACTCTTCGGAGATCGCGATGCAACGGTGCCCTTAAAAATACAAATAATTGGAAAACAATCTAGAGGTAAATCTAGAGGCTAGATCGTTAGTAAAGTAATCACTGAATACAGATTATTTTTGTTTTCTTTATCTGTTATTCGTCCACCCCAATTCCGCTACGCTCTCTTGAATGTCTTGTCTTAGCAGAATTTATGGTCTCGTTGGCATTCTTCCAACTTTGGACATGCTGATTTTTTCCAATTTTATGTGTTTCGTATGCCGTGTAATTACAAAAAAGAATTTAAAATTTTTTAGAATCGTACATAATTCACTTCTCTCATTTCGGGATTCTGAAGTCTTCAGGAGTTGTCGGTAATAATAAGAGAGAATTAATGTAACATAGAAGGAGCGTTTATAACTATTTATAAACTCGTATATATATTTTTTTTATTCTTTTAGTTTTTGTGTAGGTTTGCAAAAAGACAGTGACAAAGTCAAACTCTTGCGTTTGCGAATTATTTTTCAGTGATCACAGTTCGACATTAGTGCAACTGTTAATCGTAATTGCTTAATTGTGATATTATTTACAGAGGCGTGTTAATAAAAATGTCACTATAAATTTCTGTGGCATTTATTAATTACTTCCAATGCTATTCATAAGAGTATCTACATAAAATCTCCAAGTTCTGACCTCTTTTTTGCATTTTTCATATTTAGCACCTGTTGTTAACCAATCGGCAAAAGGCTGAAAAACTAATTCAAAAATATTAGCAGCAGAGAGTTTGTACAAAGCGAATGGTTTCTTGTAGAGCTTCCGCCTCGGGGACCAAATGACTCTGGGTATTCTAGGTGTGGCCTGCTGCCGGCCGTGGTAAAGGTATTAGTGCTGCGCGTTCAAGGAAATATGAAAAAATTTTAATGCTAGAAGCAATACTTGAAAATTAAAATGATGAGTATATTTTCTAACTGAAATTAACAAATCTTAGCTGCGTTAACTAATTTGTATTTAATCAAAACTTCAATGATACTGACACCTCATTGTGGTTTCTTTTATACAAAGATTACTTTTACTCTGAAAATATAATACTATAATTTAACCAGGGAAACATTCTTTAATTTAATTCTATAATTCAATAACTGAATTGAGGGTAGTACCCAGTGTCTATACTTTTTTCTTTCTTTTCTGTTTCTAATTCTCTTTTTCAAATTTTTTTGGTGCAGAAGAATAATGAAAATACGATGAAGAGAAAAGCTTACGTATAATCAGGTTTCTGTAGCATTCAAGAGAGCAAAATCTTCTTAAAGTATTTAGCAAGGAAAAGACCCACCTAATTTGTCACATAATTTGGCACAGCAATGAGTGCAGAAAGAGAACAACTAAATAGATAATCGGACAAACCCGTCTTCTGTAATTTTTCTGTCCGATTATCTATTTAGTATAATAAGTAATGTGTAGGATTATCTGAAATATATATTAGTTATGTGTTTCTGGCGAGAAATTTTGCCTCTAACGCCAGCTTTTGGTCGATGTGTCTTCAGCGCTCTTCAGACAGAAACTTCTTAACGCAGTGTTTACAAGCCCGTCCACGATGGGAACTTATTACTGACAAGCGGCACGCTGACGGCTGTAAATTTTCTCTTGTAATTGGTAAGAAAAGGTTACGCTGCCGACACAGCATCAATCATCAGGTGCCCATTAAACTGCTACAGCTGAGAATAATGGAAAACTCTGCCTTCAGCGCTTCATTTCGGAAATTGAAAACGTGCTGTTGCTGATTTCCGCAGCCCGTGATCGATGTACGTGTACAGTTATTGTCGTTGTTAATCATTGCCCTATTGCTTCAGTTACTTTCTTCAAACTAGTTTCTTTATACTTTCCGATTCACATTAAGGATAGTCATTTCTTAAAACAGTAAAAAATTAAGCGAGAGTGTGAACAAAAACGATAGGACACAATGTATTCAAGGTATAAGTACAATTATTTATTGTGAATGTTGCGCCAGAGTTTACACTAATATGTCACCTATAAAAAAAACAAATAACTATCATTCAATAAATAAAAATTTATCTTGAAAGTCGTTAAATGAAATTTACATTTATTTTTTATATAAATTTACAGAACTCATCACGTAGGTTTTACTAACTATTCCAAATCTGTCGTAGAACTGTTTGGTCCAGTTACAATCATTAAAAAGTCACGTCTGTAATCTGTAATCAGTTACATGTCATGTGTGTGTGTACTTGTAAAATTTATACCGGGAGTTAACGTACCAAGTTTACGGAAGACGTAGATCCTGATCAGCGTATCCGCTATCTAAGCATCCATCATGAGACTGAGTATTGCATAAGACTGATGTTTAGATACTGGTGCGCCAACTACGTACCGCTCTCAAAAAGTCGGCAGGTGCAGTTACTTTGAAGTTTTACACGTTTCTCGGCTAGCGGTCTGTATGTCAAGGCCGTCCACTCAGACTGTTCGAGCACTCTTTTGGCATCCCGCGAGCAGTATGGAAAATTATTCTAGAACATTTGCGGGGCCTATAGGCTACAAGCAACAGTTACTTACACCTATAGGCCTATAGGCTTAACTGTTACTTACACCTGGCGAGATTGGAGAATGCGGATCAAGTGATAGTTGCGGATTAGTGGAAAGCAATTATTGTGCGGAACTGCAATAGTTGACATTATTATTGCATTTGAACAAATTTAATTTGAACTATTGTATGAGAGTGCATTGTTGATTTCAAGTTGTTATTTGTGACTAATTAAAGTTGGTAATTAGTGACTTCGTTGGTGTCTGTATTTTGTTTCCATTGTACAATACGACGATCTGTGGTACCGTCATAACGATACTAAAGCAGCACATCATGATGAATATGACCGTTTGTGTGACATGCAGCTTCCTTAGTATTGCTCAAAAATATTGCTTTGTAGCTTTTGTAGCCAGACTCCACATTCTATGAGACTTGCTTTCCTCTCTCCATTTCAAATAAATTACCACAAGACAGCAGTTACTTAAACACGCCTCATGCGGTGCGTAGTATACACCCATATGGTATCAGGCGGTATACATACAACTTTAAATATCATTTTTAAATATTGTATTTTAGTATTGGTTATTTATCTGAGTTCAAGTAGTTATTACGTTTATTATATTTATATTCTTATTATGTTTAATCAAAACTAATTACTCAACACAATGGTAAGCATGCTTATTATCAAACAATATCTAAACAGACCCCATATTCTTCCTCATTTCGCAATGACTCTCTCCCTCTCTGCCTGTCCGTGTCTGTCTGTCTATCTCTGTCTCTGTCTGCCTGTCTGTCTGTCTCTCTCTCTCTCTCTCTCTCTCTCTCTCTCTCTCTCTCTCTCTCTCTCTCTCTCTCTCTCTCTCTCTCTCTCTCTCTCTCTCTCTCTCTCTTTCCCTCTCTCTTTCTCTTTCCTTCTCTGCATTTATCTACCCATCTGTCAGTGTATGTATCTATCTGTCTGTTTTTCGTTTACTGGCTGTCAGACCACAGACCGCGTGGTGTGTGGGTGCCTATCTATTCAGTATACCACTAACTCCCTACATCGATAGTGAGCGTTCCAAGATTCCTGCTCGGGACTGTTAGACACATTCCGTTACTATAGACACTTGAAATTTTTTAGACCACCTTATTTAATTTTCTTCGGCATATTAGTCTTCTTGTCGCCTTTCTTATTTAGTTTTGTTGTTGGTCGACAATAGTCCATCCATGTCTTTCCACTCGGTTTTCATTCAATTATTTATTCACCATATTAATTGATGTCAGTTTGACTCTCACAACCTGTCTACAACACCTCCCTCTAACACTCCTATGCTTAAAAATGGAAGAAAGTATTTTTTTAATCATGCAACTGCTATTATTTGCAATAAACGTCTTTTACGGTGCCTATAATATTAAAACGTTTTATGATGTAATAACCTGTTAGCCCCTGCGCGCTCTGTTTATTCATTTGTCCAACCGTGGTATTATATGATGCGGCCACTTCCCGGTTGTCCTGATCAAGAAGCAGTTTTCGACTCTTTTAATTACCAAAAAGAATTTTTTCATCACTTTCTTGATCCAATTTTAAAATCGGTCTCTCTGAAGGTCATATGAAAAACGTTCGATGTCCCTTCCATGTTTATTTACCAGTAGGTCACCAATGAGTCGATCGCTGGAGAATTTGCCAGACCAGCGACGCATTTCTGCAAAATCAGCGTTCTCATTAACGTTCTCATTAATGGCTTTTACTATGAACAACATAAATCTACAAAAAGTATCATAACGATCTTTTAGTTCCTCTAAATTATGTTCCCTTTTAAATTAACTAATTCTATATTCAAATTTTATACTTAAATTTGTTTTGTTGAAATAGATATATAGAAACTAAAGTTTGTTCACCTTTGAGTGAGACCTGGTGTAAACAAAGCAGAGTGATTCAACACAGAGGAGTATACAGTATAAAGTTAAAACTTTCTTAACAGACCCATAGAACTATAGATCCATTTACCTTATTTTTAGTTGTATTAATCTCAATTGTATTAAACAATTTTGTGGATGTATTCTTAATCAATTAACAATAACAATCAAATATAAACTACTTTATTTCTAGCGGTTGATTTAATGATGCAGCCACTCATCTAAGCAATCCAGTTCAAGTACAAGCCCATGGTTTTGTTTATTTCAGGTTCCACTCTAAGACTAAACAAACATTAGTTTTCAGTATTTTTCTCTGTATTCTTTTAAACTGTAGCGTCTTGTATATATGTGTATTTTATTTAGTTTTAATATTACAAAAGAATACTTTAATTTTAACGAGATTCAACTTTTATGCAATTTAGTTTGTCCGTGTCAAAACCTTTGTCGTCTAGGTTATATCTTTAATGATTCAAATTGCATGTCGTGACCGCTTTCCATGACCAACTTTGTTCAAAATTCTAGGTGTTTCTCGTAAGTCGTTTGTAATTTTGAATCAAATGTACTTATATCGTTACACATCCTGAACGCTACCATGAGAATGGTATGCTCTTGAATAGACTGTTACTGAACATTTGTTGTCTTCTACATACACAACAGCTTTCCTTTTTGTCTAGTTCAGATCTCCTCATTGCTAAGAGCATGAACAAACTTGATCACTCGCTGTTAATTTTCTTGTCCGATATTGGATAAATCCTTATTCTATACGCACGACCAAATATACGTGCGCGCGCGTAAATTTAAAATAATTCTTTTAAAAAGAAAAACAATTCTGTCAGTCTACATTAGTTCTCTGTTATTGATGTCGATGGATGAAGACTTCAGAATTTCGAAGAAAAAAATTGTTGTGTAAAGTGATAGAGTATTTTAAAATTCATTTTTGTGAATATAACGTATAAGAAACGCATAAAATTTGGAAAGTCGGCTTGTCCAAAGTTGGACGAATGCCAACGAGACCATAAATTCTGCTGAGACAAAACATTCATGAGGCCGTAACGCAATCGGGGCGGATGAATAAGAGATAAGGGAAAGAGAAGAATAAAGTGTATTCATCGTTTACTTTACTAACGAACGAAACTTCAGATTTACATTACCCTTGCTATTATTTATGTTTCTCGGATCGTGACCTCAGAACAGTATAATAAACCATTAAACGCGAAAAAATTGTTATTAATATTATTTTAAGAAACTCGCCTATAAAATAATACAATCCTATAATATACGCACGCACGTGCGTGCATACACAGAGAAACACACACACATATATATATATATATATATATATATAATTATAATATTATTTATTTTAAGGTGGCTATTAGAGGATTTGAATGAATCGTGGACTGGACCAACTGATTCAGGGTGCCGACATAGTCAGGTTTATTAAGTGTAGAAGGTTTGACTGGCTGGGCCACGTAAGGCGAATGGATGTCAGAAGAATGGGTAAGAGAATTGCAGATTGGGGACCGGTAGGAAGAAGAAACAGAGGTGGGCCCAGAAAGCGATGGTTGGGTGACGTGGAGGATGATTTGAGATGGATGAACGTGTGCGGATGGAGACAGATATATGGTGAGAGGGCGGAATGGAAGAAAATCATTGAACAGGCTAAAACCCACGCTGGGTTGTAACGCCAGAAAAAGAAAGAACATAAGAATCTTATTTATTTTATTAATATTATCTTATGAACGGTAAAACACTGACTCTTTAAAGTGACAATCACAATAAAACAAAGCAATTACTGTGACAGATTAAAGTACAGTTTGTTAAATTGGAACAAATTAAAATCTCTTTTAAATCGTGTCCATTTGTTAACGAAACATCTTTTTATAACTCTGTAGCACCACAATGCAACACGTTGTAATGCACCGAAGATTTATTGCACTGAATACAGCGGAATTACAGACGTTGTCTTATAAACCCGTTTGCATAATGCAGGATGGAATGTTTTGTTGTCGTCATATAGGCCTAAGTAGAAAAATAATCACCAGACGATTTGCTTCCTGTGCAGTGTGCAGCATTAACATCCATTGCAAAGAACTTTTTAATAACGTAAATTTCATGAAAAAATACTGGAATCGCATAGATAAATGTGAGTCCTAGCTAAGGTAAGAGGGCTTCGAGCGTGGCTGCAGCTTAAAACATATGTGCGTTTTACCCCTAACGACAACTGTGATTGTGGACATGAGTCACAAGACATCGTCCTGGGATGACGGTAGGCAGCTGGAGCGTTGTGCTGGCCACACTGCTTTCCTGGCACGCTGTACAAATACATTTAGCGACTAATATTTTACTATAGAAAAACTATTCAGTCTCTGACGAGCTGCTGAGGCCTCATTATTTTTGATCAGTACTTTTGGTTTCTTCAAATGTAAACGCACGTTAAACCCTAAAGCAGAAAAATTGCAGCGGTTCTTCTTTTTTTGTCTCTTAACATTTATTGTGTTATAGACTTAATTCACCGCGACTATCTTGGTTTGGAATCCTGTAAGCTTTACTGCCCACTTTTACATATCGTAACAACAGACCGAGGTCAATTGCGACCCAATCGTTTAAAAACCGATCGGTTGAGACCGAGGTGAAAATTGAAAATTTAAACCCATTTAATTGCAACCCGACCAATTGCAATAGAAAACACAGTCCTATTAATTACAAACACAGACTGCTTCTATCAAAGGCGTGTGAAGAGGTGACGTCTGAATTGGCAGGCTACTACAGTTTGCAATGTTTATATACTGTTGCGACCAATCAACTTCCTCTGTGCTATCAGAGAGAGGTCTTTACGCTGTCGTAAGGTAGTGCCGATGATTACTAATATTTTCATTTAAAAATAATAATAATACAGAAATTACAATTATAGTTCTATTAATTCCTAGCCTAACGTAACCAAACATAACCTAAACTAACATAACCTAACGTAACCCAACCTAACCTAACCTAACTCAACCTAACCTACCCTAACGTAACAAAAATATTGGCAGAAAGTTACTGGTACAAATGAAAAAGTTACAGATATGAGACCTCATCGAAGCTTGTAACAGGAACGTTTCTACTAGTTGCCACAGAATTTGTCAGTTGCAACCAAGTAAAAGTTCGGGGCTTAATTCATCGGGGAAAAACAGGTAAAACCGGCGTTTCGTCGTAACTGACGGAAGCCGGTAAGAACTTCAACTGTAACTTTTTTTTTTAAACTGTTGTGGCCATAAGTTATGTCTGACTACCAAACAGTAAACAGGGGCATCTACTGTTCCACATATCGGTAATATTTAGGTAAACTGTAAATCATTTATATATTTTAGTATCTATATCGACGAGATATAGGTAGACCAAGGAAGAGATGGCTTCAGTGAAGGCGGAACAGGCTGCAAGCCAATACCTTGACGTGGAGAAGAAGAAGAAGACTATCTATACCTATATCCGTGTATACCAGACCTTACCGACCAAGTAGAAGAAGCGATTCACTTGCCCCAATGTTGAATTGTTTATTATTATTTGTGTTTTAATTAATTAATTTCCTTTCAAAGGCATAATCTTAGTTCTATTTGTGGATATTCGAATTAATAATTTTGTAATTTAACAAAAACGAATGTAGGCTATGTATGGTAGTCAAACAAGAATGTATGTAATATATGCTAGTCAAAGTGTAAGCAGTCAATGTTAAAAGAGATTTCTAAGAAGTGCGCAACGGATAAATAAACATAAATTGAAACCTGTCTTTTTGAGAAGGTGAAAAGAATTGGTTACCTGGTGCGTTCAAGATCAAAATAAAATCCATCAGAAGGGAGTGAAGAACATTAAGCTGGAAAAAGCGAACACTATGTGGGAAATTGTAAATGGTGGGACGGCAGCGGTATGCGAACGTCTGCTCTCCGGTACCAGCGGCGGACACAGCGAGCCAATCGGGGATCAGCAGCCGAGACGTGACAACTAACGTGCTCGGAGCGAGCCTATCAGCGATCCCGGTTAGTGCATAAAACCCACGCCGGCAGAAAATTTTACGCACTCTCGGCGTTCAGTCGCCGCCTACCTGAGCATATCCCCCTCGACACTACCAGCATGTCGACGAGACAGTTGCCTTATTCGACACAGCCGTAGTCTCGGCGGTTGACGTCATCCGGGCGCCCGACTATCAGCGTATCCCCGAAGAGGTGTCTCAGCTCGCTTGCGAGAGGAATCGCCTCCGGAGACGTTGGCAGAGGACTCGTGACCCGGCTGACAAGGCTGCGTTCAACAGAGCGTCCGGCAAGTTGCGTCGCGACATGCTGGCGTTCCGTAGACGCAACTGGGAGCTAGCTGTAACACAAATGGATGGCCCTGCCGAGAAGCGTAATGTCTGGCGGATTCCCAGTGCCCTAACGGGAAAGCGTAAACGCGCGCCTCTCCCCGCACTGGTCAGACCCGGCGGACAACCCCTTGGCCGCCCCCTCGAAAAGGCAGAGTTCTTGGCTGACAGATTAGAACGACAGTTCGCTCCCAACCCATCCAAAAACCCGGCTTTCACTGAGCAAATGTGCCGCGAGGTAGAGCGCTTTCTATCGGCAGGTATCACATTCCAGCCGGAGCCCATCTCCCCGGAGGAGGTCTCTGAGAGGATTGTTCAGCTCAAGCCCCGGAAGGCGCCTGGCCCGGACGGAGTCATGAATTCCGCCCTCCATCGCCTTCCGGAGCGAGGAACGCAGTTCCTCTCTGACCTGTTCAATTCATGCCTCAGACTGGCCTACTTTCCGGCGAAATGGAAAACGGCTACAGTAATAGTGATACCCAAGCCGGGAAAGAATTCTTCTCTCGTGGAAAACCTTAGACCCATCAGCCTCTTGTCCGCGACGTCCAAGGTTTTCGAGCGATTGATCCAGCGTAGGATCCGCGACCATCTAGAAAGACTAGACGTGCTGATCCCCGAACAGTTCGGCTTTCGTGAGCTGCACTCCTCGTCTCATCAGCTGATGAGACTCGTGGAATGCATTACCGAGGCTGGCTGCCAGGGCAAACAGACGACTGCGATCTTCCTAGACGTAGAGAAAGCCTTTGACTGCGTGTGGCACGAGGGTGTCCTTTACAAGCTCACGGAAGTCCTTCTTCCAGATTGCTACGTTCACTTGATCGGCAGCTTTCTGCGAGACCGTAGCTTCCGAGTGAGAATAGACCACGCTCTCTCTTCGGAGAGGCGTATTACCGCTGGTGTCCCTCAGGGAAGTGTCCTTGAGCCTCTCCTGTTCTCGTTGTTTGTCAACGACACGCCCCGAGTTCCTGGAGTTAAATTGTCGCTGTTCGCGGACGACACTGCGGCTTTTGCCTCAGAGCCGAACGCAAGTTATGCGGCAATTAAGCTCCAGCGTTAACTCGACGCGTATGTCAGGTGGACCGATGACTGGAGAGTTGCCGTTAACGCTTCCAAGAGCGCCGCGGTAATATTCTCACGCAAACGCAAGCGGCCTCGGCCGCTTAAAGTAGGCCCCGTCGAGGTACCCTCCCTGGACCAACAGCGTCAAGTACCTCGGGCTCCACGTGGATTACCTGGCGAACCCATTCTCAATATATCCGACAACGCGCTTCGGCGCAACTCAGTAGACTCTGGCCCGTGCTATCTAATCCGGCAATGACCCCCCGGCTAGGTAAGCTCATAGTCAACTCGTATGTGTTGCCTGTGATTACCTACGCCTGTCCTGTTTGGGGATACCTGGCTCGTGGTCATAGAACAACGCTCCAGCGCGTACTCGACCGGGGACTGAAGCTTGCGTGTAAAGTCCCCCGGAGGTACTCTTCTCGTCTTTTGAGGCGAGGACTCGGTGTCCGCTCTCTTGATGACACCGTGAGACGCCTGGCGCGTAGATTCTATGTTCGTTCCGACAGAGTGCCCACAATTCCCTCATTGCCAGACTTGGTAAATACACCCCGCTATCAGGTGAGTCCTGGAAGCGACCTTGTTTGTTAGTCCCGGTGGTATAATCCACCAATCGCAGGTCGCTTCAGACCCCCCCCGCCATAAGTAGATAAAAAGTATAAAATGAACTCAACCAGACCTAGTAGCAGGAAGTCTGGCACGAAGGTCTTCTCTTCAAACTTGCTAACTCCCCCTTACCATCGTCCATAGTGTTTTTCCTCCGGTCGTATCTCAGCGACCGAACCTTCAGGGTTAGCGTCGACGGAACCTGCTCTGCAGTTCGTCCTGTCGCCGCTGGCGTACCCCAGGGATCTGTCCTCGGCCCCGTTCTGTACCTCGTGTACACGAACGACCTGCCTGTTTTGCCCGGAGTCACGTTGTCTTTGTTCGCTGACGATGCAATGTATCATTACAGCTCTGTGTCCCCGCGTTTTGCGAGTACACAGTTGCAGCGTCAGTTGGACCAGCTTCCGGACTGGCTACGGAAATGGCGGGTGACGATCAACACGGAGAAATCCGAGGCGATCTGTTTCACTCGTAAGTCCATCTCCCGATGCCAGCCCCTCTCCCTTGAAGGGAGGCCTATCGCCTACAAAGAGTCGGTGAAGTATCTAGGCGTTCGGCTAGATCGTCGCCTATGCTTCAACGCCCACGTGACGGACACCCTTGCCAAGGCTCGCGGCGTCCGAGCCAAACTTTACCCATACCTCGCGTGCCGCAGCCCCCTGGCGCTGCGCACGAAAGTTACCCTCTATCTGTTGTTTCTCCGGTCTGTATTGACCTATGCGGCACCTGTATGGTGGTCACTTGCCTCCGCCACCAACAGGCGTAGGCTGGAAAGTTTCCAATCCAGAACCCTCCGTTCCTTGTCGGGATCTCCTTGGTTTGTTAGAAACAGTGTAATTCGAGGAGGTCTACGAGTTCCTGCTCTCTCAGCCTTTGTCTGGTCATTAGCTGCGACTCTCTTTGCCGCAGCTGAGACCTCTTCCTTCCCTTACCTCAGAACCATCAGCACCACGCAACCACCTCCCCCTGTCCGGGTCAAACGCCCTCGGGCGATTCTCGATGACCCGCCATAAGTTTAAGTAAACTTAAACCTCACTTAACTTGTATATTCTCTATCTGCCCATGCCCCAGAATTTACCTGTAAAGCTGTTTCCTTCCTCCCTTCCTAGTATGCCGACCGCGCTGAATGCTGCTGCTACGCGCTATCACTGGCACGGAGGCTCTCTGCCTCGCGGGGAGCGACCGACGCCTCACGGCGTCTGCACGCGGGACTGGGAAAGGGCGACATCTGTCACCTGAACCCGTCCTTGCGGCAGTGCCCACTGATTGCTGATAATTTAAATAAATAAAAATTTAAAAACCTTTCTCCCCCGCCTTCTCAGTTAACTGGTTGGCGGTTGTCCATTCCTGATATTAGGCACCAGTCGAAGAACCAGACCTATGTATATCTACAGGCAGCCATTGAGCTCGACTCAGATGCTGCAGTCATGCACCGGGTGCAAAGACGCCCCGCTACTACATTGCTACATGCTACATGCTACCTAGTAGCAGGAGTCCTTTCTGAGACTCGTGACACTGCACTACTCGCGACCCCCAGTCGTGCAATGTGGCGCACTCTTCATCGCCACGCCATCGGGTGCACTTCATCTCTCCTCTCTCAGACGACATCAACGCGGAGTCAGCCGGAAGGAACGGCCGAAGAATAGAACCGGCGTTCTTGCGTCTTTGCCCACCAGTTCCGCGCCAGCGATGGATTTCGCTGGGCCGGCAGCCGACTTTACAACCGATGCCGAAAGAAGAGGAGGACTGCAGTACGCCAAGAACAGCGAGCGCAGCCGCCGAACATCTCAGCCCGGCACTACTAACACAGCGTTCTCACCACCCGGTCCTTTTTAGGGCCACCAAAAACACTAGAGTGTACGATTGGCGCCATTTGTCATGCGGCAAGCCTTTTGTCCTGTGACAAGTGGCGCCCAACGTGGGGCGACGATCATCTTGCGGATGCAAGATCCAGCCACGCCAGCGAGCTACCAGCCGGCACACCAATCAACATGGCGCCCAACAGACAAGATCTCTCCGGAGAAGAGCAGTAGGCTGGCTACCGGAGAGCATTCAAGGCCCGGTGGAGTTGTGACGGCAGCGGTATGCGAACGTCTGCTCTCCTGTACCAGCGGCGGACACAGCGAGCCAATCGGGGATCACCAGCCGAGACGTGACAACTAACGTGCTCGGGGCGAGCCTATCAGCGATTCCGGTTAGTGCATAAAACCCGCGCCGACAGAAAACGATTGGTGCCATTTGTCATGCGGCAAGCCTTTTGTCCTGTGACAATGGTTTGGGAATATACTTATTCACGGAACACTGACAAAAATAAAAGATCTGGAAAGGAGCCACATAAAATGTAAACACTACTCTGAGGCCCAGAAGAGTATAGTAGCCTACTTGTTGACAAATGCTTGTTGTCACCGCTTGCTTTCAACTTCGAATTCCCTAGTTGGAAACTACAGTTCTTGGAATGAAACACTAAAATAAGGAAGAAAACGACTTTTGACGTCATATTTTAATAACTTCTAACGGTTTAAGTTAACTGAGTTTTAAAATTTTGGACCCAATTGGTTTTGTAATATTTTAATATAAGTACTTTCAATTGTAAAACTGCTAATACAGTAGTGTATCAGCCTCATTTTTAAGGTTTAGTCTTAATTTCATTACATTTAGTAAAACAAAATGTAAATAGCTCAACAAATAAAAACATTATAAATTTAGTTGGCGCAATTGTAATTTACCACAAGCATGTCTCGTAACCTTGTGGAAACTGAAAACCACTAGTATTTTTGCCTGAATAATGGTTCACCAATTTATATAATATTTTCAGGCTCTACTCATGAGTTAGGAACACCTAACAAGATCTAGCTCACAACACTTGGAGAGGCTCTTAAAGTATAACTGTCGGAAACATAAGGTTCTCTGCGGTAAGGTTGTGTTGTTAAAGCATGGTGGCACTTGTTGACACAAAGTCAAGAGCTTCTTGCAACAGAACCTAGATGGACGATCTGACAGCAGCACGGTGGTCAAGGATCTATATACTCAAAAGGGTAGAAATTCCAGACTTCCAGCTTTGGAGACTCATGGAAGAAGTCTCAAAAGAAACAAAATCGTATACTAAAGAGACGAAATCGTAAATTCAGTGCTAGAATCATCAGATCTGTTGAACAAAAGTAGCGGTTTCTGGTACCCGCTTCAGTTTGTTTGTTCGATAACTGTGGAGAGTTCTGCTAATTACATTCCGTTACTTCCCACTGATATCTGACGAATCGTTGTGTTACGCAATCTCAGACACGCTCGATTTGATAGCTGTGACATTACAGTAGAGCATCGATTATCCGAACATCCATTAACCGAACAATCTATTATCCGAACTCAATACAAAGTACAATTATATGCTCGACTGTACAGTAATGTATTGGACACGTGTACGCGTATTGGATATTTATTGAACATACAAAATTGCGTACTATAAATTATTACAGTACTGTACAGTAATAAATAAACTCTGTAGCTATACAGCCTTACAGCCTATGAAGACGGCGAGAATGCTACTAATACAAAACCACGATGGCAGCAAAAGGTTTTGACGCACTTGAGACTGTTCTAAAGTGGGGCGTAACAGAAGACGAGAGAGACTGTATTCAGATAATGAAACTTAAACGACTTCAGTCTTTAGCAGCGAGAAAACGGCGTATCGCTGTGAAGCAGACAGTGACAGACAATTCTTAAAAAAAGTGTAAACCCATGGTACTGTATGTTTTGTTTTGTTTTTTAATTTTTAATTAATTTTATAGTGCAGTGTTTGTCATTAAACTCCAATTTTGTTTAAATTAACTTTTTGTTTGTATTAACTACATTCAGTTTTAATTCAATGATTTTTAGCATTTGAAATACATGACAGTTCAGTATACAGGTTGTTGTATTATATAACAGTATGTTAGAAATGATTTTGTAATAAAAACCTTTGTTTTTGTGAAGGGAAATAATATTTTCAATTTACGATCTCTTATCCGAAATATCGATTATCCGAACTGGCCCTGGTCCTGAGTGGTTCGGATAATTGATGCTGTACTGTACGTGTTCTGCGTCGAACTGACTAAACATTTTTTGTGTAAGACGTAAAAGCATGTTGTTACTTCATCATGATTAATTAAGTTCTTCATTACTTAAACTGCCTCCTTACTGACTGATCAAAGATGCATTTAAGAACCGTACTACTATAGCTAGAATAATTATACTTATGTTTACATATCACGTTTGTGAGTGCAATCCAAAATTAAAAACATAGTGTTGTTAATTATTCACAAAAACAGAAAGTTATGTATTTTAGTTAGATGACTTCTGAAACACGTATTAGGGACTACTAAATACTTAGTAATATTTTTGAATGCCTTCTTGTATGTAGAAATACACAATCCGTTTACTTAACACGTTACTGTTATACTTTTAATTCGAATCTATTATGGCCTTTATGAAGGAATGGCAAAGAGTACTTTTCAACATTCTTCTTCTTATTAGAAGAAAAGTGCTCCGTGCCTGCTTCACGCCTACGTTTATATTGTTACGTTCTGAACAGTATGTTATGACTCAAAACTAAATTACCAAATAGTCCGAGTCCCAGTCCAGTTGATGAGGATATGAATTCAGAATATTTCCTTTTATAAGAAGATACAATGTTAACATATTACCCCTCTTATATATATCATACTATAATAACATACAAACATCAAATCATAAAGACGTACTTAAAATACAAAATTATAAATTATAAATATAATATTATTCAAATTGCTTGTGTGTTCAACATGAGTATCAACTTTGAATCATTATTAAATTTCCATATCATAATAAATTATCTATGAAAGTAGTATCATATTTATTAAATAAAATTTAAAGTTTACCATTAATATTTTAAATAAGATAATATTGATCTCAAAAAAGGTATTATTTACAATAGTGTACTCATTTAAAAATTAAATATAAAATGGGTGGGTGGTTGTACGTATGTGTACATGGGGGGTGTCTTTTTTACGTAACCCTGTGAGCCCAGCTCTTGTGCTTACAAATTTGACTACATCAGGTATTCTATAACGCAGTTGAATCAGGAAAGCAAAGATGTTTCTTTTAATTATAACTTTCTTTTTGTTGTGACAAAAAATTGTAACTTGTTCTAATAGATATTAACGTTGTGTATTTATCATTATATTGGTATTTTTCAGATTGTTAATTGAGCGAGTAGCAAATACACAAACTGAGGGAAACACTCGTCAAGAAATTTGGTAAGTACGTTGTAACACAGTACATTCCCTAATATGGAAAATGTAATTAAAAAAATTAAATGTACATGTAATAATTATATGAACGTAAAATAATGAATACCTCTGTTTAATATGGATTTTGGATTAATCTAGACTCGCTATTTATTTGTACGGCAAAAATGTATTTAACAATTTAAATTATATACGTGTCTTCTAGTCTTCGGAATTACCAAAAAACATGAATAAAATAAACACGACTAAGTATTTTAACGATAATTTATTTCTAATATTTCTACAGGCTAGTGTACACTACCGTAGCCCACTCTGTTTGTGTAATGGTTTCAGTACCAATAAGTTTCAGTACCAATATTAACCTTTATTATGGTTATTTAACTTTATTTAAAATATTACTGCTTATTTAACCTTAGCCTGTAGGATTAAAGGATACGACCTTTCTCTCATGTACGTATTATTTTTCACTATTCCTACTTTCGTTACAAAAATATAAAATTCCTGTTTATCCGTATTAGGCAATTTATTTTTCTTATCATAGTTTCTAAATTCCTTTAGTCAAAGTAATATCGTAAATATTCTTTTTAAATATTTGTAGACTAGAGGTAAAGTCGTGAATAAATAAGACATAAATAAGAGCTGTGAATAATTAATTATCATAAGCAAAATGATATATTCCTTTTGTAAATTTTTCTTGCCTATTTGCGAATTACTTAGTTCTAGGCAAGCCTTCTAAGTAACTCTACTAACTTTAAGCTCCATTCCGCAACACATTTAACAAGATTACAAGATAACAAGAAGGCAGAGCCATCGAAAGGCCTCGCCCAGAACTATTTTTGAAACCTATACTCACACGCCACCCCCCCCCACACAAAAATATACACATCATCATTATCATCAACACAATTATATGGTTTCTCTAGTATGGACCGCCATCTTATGTTGTACCTATTTCAGTGATGAAGCTTCATTTGTTCATGCGACACTTGGTTTCAAGAGTTTCAATCTTCTTCTCTCTCTCCTACCTTCGTTCCTCTAAATGTTCCTCAAACTCCGCCATTTTTAGTCGTATCTATTATCAGAATTATTGTAACTAATAAATATTTATTATGATTTCTTTGGTAATCTAAGCCAGATCAACGTTTTGAGTTCTACATAGCAGCCTATAGCGTGTTATCTTCCCAGGCGTTTGGTTAGGGTGCCTTAGTTAGTACAAAGATATCACCTGTCAAATATAATGAGTGACTACATGACTTCAGCACTTGTGACTGGTACGACGTTGCGTCTCTGTCAGTATGAACTGGGGTTCCCTCCGGCATCAAGGCTCCCTAAACCCCTAAACTAAAGTTAAGTTAGTTAATAATTCCGTAAGTTTCCATTTCACTTTACATTAACTGTCGTATAGTTATTTTGACATTACACCTTCCTTATATCTCTTACTTACTTTGATATAAATAAACAGATCAAAATAACTCCGTGTACCAACGTAACACTTTTGTTTATACCTATTTTTTTATATATCTCTACCAGTAAAGTTACGAATGCACATATAATTTTACTTATAAAAACTGTGTGGGGTGGGGTATACACACATTTGCTACTTACAGACTTATAAATAAATTATTTATTCCTTTCTTTACAAGCCAACAGTAAACCTAAAGATTTTAAAATGATTTAAATTTTCATTAAATTACGTTCCATGAGTACATTTAACGAGTAAAATAAGTATACACGTATAAAAGAAATACCAGAGACGGGTTAGATAATTATAAGTCGGAGGTCCACGCAAAATATTCAGTTAGTCACCAACATAATGAATTAGTCTTGTTACTTGTATATATATTTTCTGATAAAGACGCTGCCATATTTTATATTACTATGATGGTCACTTTGATCGTGGTTTTAAAACAGCGGAATAGATCACCGAATACCAGAGAAAGTGATAGTCATACATTTTTATTCGTATTATTATATGACTATCACACTCAAATTAAAAAAATTCTTCAGCACCATACAGTTGTCAAATACGCCAGGCTAAATAATCACAAAGTTGAATAAAATTTACTTGTCTATACAGTAACACTTTGGAAACCGATAGTAGCGAGGAAAGCTACTCGATAAACAACATGGTGCATCATGTGTATTATTACTGTTGCAGAACCGTAAAGCACGCACACACTTGTTCTTTCATAGACTCCGTTAATGTAAATCATTAATTTGGTACCCAAGAAAACACCACGCTTGTGTACGCGATAGTTTTTGAGGAATATGAAACCTTGATCAGTAACGATGTAGCTGGTTTTTTCAATGTTAATTACGCAATGTGTGCTTGTACGTGATATTACAACATTGTACATACAACATATTACGTGATACAACATATCTGAAAAGGCATTTTTGTTTTCAATTGTTTCATCAAAACGTATGGGGAATATCTGAATAACATTTTTATAATAACTGAAATAAAACTGAATATATTAACTGAAAAAATTACACCAATAAAAATTATAACTCTAAAAAATATAACATAATATATAATATAACAATAATGTGTAATGTGTGACACACCAATGTGACTGTGTGTAGGCAACGCATTACTTCAGCCCGATGTGACATGTAAAAATGAATACTTCGAAGTGACACGTGGTTGTATGTGATCTGTCATCTCAAAACGATGAACCGTAAACACTGATTTCATTTCTTTATTACGGAGTAACAACTCAACGTCTACAAAACAATAAAAGAATACAAAAAGTAAAACCAAAACATTAAAACAAACTAAAACTAGATCACAAATAAGTCACATTTTAAAGTCGTTACTTTACATCATAAAGCATAAATTCAAGTGGTAAGTGTAACAGGTTACGTAGTAGACGACAGGATTTATGAAAGAAAGCTAATACCAATGGGAAATACACGATGATAAGCGTGAAGTTACGATGACAAGTTGTAAAGTTTGTCACGCGACAAATAGTGTAACGGTAAGATATACTGTGTTGCTGAAACACGTTGTAGACTTCACATTGTGTGTGGCGTTTGTAACTAATATAGAGTTACTTTGTAGAAAAGTTGTTTATATCTATTATCTTCGAAGTTGTTAATTTTCAAAGAGGAGTGAGATGTTGTTGGCATGAAATAATTAATTATTGTGCAACTACATATACTTGGCGCAACGAGAATAAAAAAAATCCTGCGACCTGGCCGGAGTAATACACTTCATAGTTGCGTTGAGTACATGGTAATGTATTTGTGCGAATTTTTGAAATACTTGTAACGTAGCATAATAAATTGGCGCCCACATTGGGCGAAATAGGCGAAATAACCTATTATTTATTTCTATTGACACATACAGATTTTACTATACAACAAAAGATTAGTATTTTTAAATTTGCTTGTTAAATTAGATTCTTTTCTTTAACTACCCTTTAAATTTATGTACAGTAATTATATTTAAAACTTTAAGTCTTTACCGTTCATACATAAGTTTATTTTTTTTTCTCAGAGTTCTTTTCACAAACAAAAATAAAATTGTTTATTCATCACCTGCGTACTGCCGACGTTACCGTTGCGTGCGTGCGTGCGTGCGTGTGTGTATGTGTGTGTGTGTGTGTGTGTGTGTGTGTGTGTGTGTGTGTGTGTGTGTGTGTGTGTGTGTGTGTGTGTGTGTGTGTGTGTGTGTGTGTGTGTGTGTGTGTGTGTGTGTGTGTGTGTGTGTGTGTCCTGAATCCTGAGAATTTGATGATGATGATTATGATGCTGATGCTGTGTTCTCTTTCTCTACGGTTTGTTGTTTGTGATGGTCCAGAGTTCCTCCACAAGTCTTGGGGTGTGTGGTAGAGATGTCGATCAGTCGGCAGACCGGCAGCGTGACGTTGTGTGAAGATTTCTTGAGTCTGAGACCGCCCTAAAATTGCCGGTGGTATTTATACTAGACGGCAATCTGACAAGTCCAGGACTGTTTTCGACCTGTTAGGTACTGTTACTTCGTGCAAAGCGTCCTTTAAATTACAAATCACTTTTTGGTTCATTTTCGCGATTTCGTAAACATACTCGTAGCACAAGCGATATCATCGTTTGCGTAATTTTTTCCTGGTCACTCACATATAACACACTTATTAAATTAGTATTTAATTACACTAGTAATTAACATTAAATTACCTGGCGTCTTTATTATTGCAAATTTCTGCAATACTTTTACATCACTATATTCGTTAAGAATTCCTTAATTTAATTGTGTTTTTATAATTGGGGTAAGTCTTTGTTCACAGGTTTAAAACGTATTAATTAGTTTATTTTAATCCGGTTAAAACCTGATTAGAGACAATCCGTACGCACCACCCCATTGTAGATTCTTTCTTGCCTGTCGTAGCTTGCGTTCACACAAAAAAACACACAAGCTCTGTATTCACTCGCGGGGGCAGGTGTACGCTTTCTGACAATTCTTATCCTGCATAATATTGTTAAAAACTGTTCATCATGTATTTTTCTATGCTAAATATTTACAAACATACCGCCCTGGGCAAATATGCAAATATATTTATTGTTGCAATATATTACAACAACACTATTTTTTTTATTTATTTAATGTGCGCTCCTCGACGTTCTTGGAAGCCATTTACATCACATTAAATTCGTGTGTGTATATGATGGGTGTAATCGTAATAATAATAACACAACGTAATTAGTTTAAAATTATTTAAAAATTTATTAATCAAAAATTTCTTATTTGTTTGCGATTTAAAATATCATTATTATTTGCTTGTGTGTGTAGTCGTAGCACACATCTAATTATTACATATAAGTGATAATCTCGTGTTACACATAGACATAATATACAATCTTATACTACAATACACATTTATAATTATCTAATATTGATCTCGGCTTGCTCATTAGTGTGCTAATTATTAGATTATCTAATCTCTTTCTAATGATCTAATTTCTTTTTAATATACTGCATATGCATTGCTTTGTTTTCTAATAAAAGTTACTAATTATTTTAAATCAATTTAAATATCAATGACTAAGTTATTGATTCACAATTATAGTTTAAAACATTTTTTAAAACATTACTCTAATTACTATACAAGAAATATTTACATTTGCAAAATTTATTAATTCATCTTTGAATTGGATTGTCTCTCTTTTTACATCGTTAATTATATTGTCTTTCTGTGAGTCTCTGTTTTACAAATACATGGTTGTTTTTCACCTTATTGTCGTGGTAAATCGGCAGCGTGTCCTCTTTGGTCCTAGGTCCGCGATCCTGGATGCTCCTTTGTAGTCGTGTAGTCCTGGAGTCCTTGATCCTCGTCTCTCGCTGGATTCTATTACATGTACTTGGCTGCTCCCTCGTCTCCCGTCTTGGCCTCAGGTTGCAGGTGTTCTCACGAAAGTGATGAGTAGTCGTGAAGAACCTCCGGCTAATTAAGGGTGACGCTTTTCAGGAATCGACAGGTCTCACACACACATGTAACGTACGCGTGTACACACAGACATAGCAGAGTGGCGTGATCAGCCTGTCCCGACATGAAAGTTGGTTGTTCCTTTTACAGTTCAGATAGAAAGCTGAATTATTATTGCTAACAATATGAATTATTTATTTACTTTAATTAATTATTTTAATTACTTTGTTCAATGCACAGTACCTTATACATTTTTACTGTTCCAATATATATATATATATATATATATATATATATATATATATATATATATTTCAAACACTTTCTGCTACAGTCCGTTTCTTGATGTATATAATACTGTAATACTTATAACTATTTTACCTCAAGATATATTTTTTCCTTCAGGAACATGTTTCGGGAGATCCTGTTCTCCCATATTCATACCAATCCCATCTAAATAACAAAAACAAATGCAGAGAACATACTGAAACAAATCAATAACATACATCCCAAAATACAATTCACAGAAGAAAAAGAAAAACATAACAAAATCAACTATTTAGACATAACCATCACAAGATACAACAAACACATACAATATGCAATATATAGAAAACCAACTTCCACTAACATCATTATACCTAACCATTCTGACCACCCACCACAACATAAAATGGCAGCATTTTATTCGTTATTTAACAGAATGTACAAAATACCCCTAAACAAACAAGAAACTGACAAAGAAAGAAATATAATATACCAAATTGGTTACGCAAATGGATACAATAAAAATACTATGATCAAAATAGAAAATAAAATCAAATACAAAATAAAAACTGAACAAGTAAGAATTAATCAAACTGAACAACACATAAATAATAACAACAACAAAAAATGGGCCACATTCACATATATAAATAATAAAATGTCAAAACTAACAAAATTATTTAAAAACACAGATATAAAAATAGCATACAAAACTAATAAAAATAAATTACAAAATCTAAATAGCTCACACAACAAAGATAATGCAACAACCAACGGTATATACAAAATTGAATGCCAAGATTGCAATAAATTTTATATAGGACAAACAAAAAAACAGCTGAAAAAACGTTATTTTGAACACCTAAATGCATACAAAAAACCAAATATATATAAATCCAATTTAGCCACACATGCAATAAACACAGGACATGAATTCCCAGACATAACCAATGTAACACTAATAAAACATATACCACACAAAGGCACCATAATGAACATTTAGGAAAATTTACAGATTTACAAACATAAAACACAAAACAAATTAATACCAGAACAAATACAAATCAATATAAAACATGACACAATATTCAAAGCACTCAACATCGAAAATACACAAAATACAAAAACAGATACCACAACCACACACTATAATGCAACATTGAAGGACCAAAGACCAACAAACCATCTTAATAACATCCAGAAGCCAATACACAAATACTGCACCAGAAGCAAGATGGTGAAGGCTGAAGATGGGAGAACAGGATCTCCCGAAACATGTTCCTAAAGGAAAAAATATATCTTGAGGTAAAATAGTTATAAGTATTACAGTAATATATATATATATATATATATATATATATATATAATGTTAATTATCGACCGTATTATTACTGTTAATGATTTCGAGGTTCGGTCATTAATCATGAAAACTCAGTTTTGCGACGTTTCGAGATTTATTCTTCTCATAATCATGCCTACAACATTAAAATATAGTCTTACTACAATTATATTATTTGTAAGTGTGTATAGGTGTGTGTAAAGTCATACATTACTATAACTATTTACTTACATTAACTGTGAGATGAGCTACAGCAACCACATTACACTAAACACTTATCACTGTTCCATACTTTTACACATGTGTATATATATATATATATAGAAAACTTATTGGATCTAAGCTTATCTATTAGGTGTGTACTACACAAAAGATTTTAATTAGCACACTACTATCAATTGAATATTTATAGCTTGTAGCAGTAGGCTAACTAAGAAAGCATAGTCCCTTCCGCAAAAATTCGAATAGCCTCCCACTCTCCACGTTTCAAAAGGCATGAAGATTCCAAATACTTAAACAGAAGTAAAATTAACGGACCTCATCTGTATTTTGCGCGTGTGTTGTCCTTTGATGTTACATCTCCAAAAATTAATTCTGAAAACAAAACAAATTACATAAGACATTAGCACTTTGTAACCTTAACAAAATTAATTATTTCAACAAACCGGTGCCTGTTACAACATAATACACAGTCTCTAGTTTTTTAAGGGTTCGAATATTTTAAAAAATTATTTAAATATATAAGATGCCTATAACGTGGGAAATGTTTGGCACAACGTGAAAACTAAATAATCAATTTATTTATTTTCGAAACTCAACTTCTTAATGCGGGCTTATATGTCAGTGGCTCCGCATTGCTTTAATTTTAATACGATTTAAGGTTATAAATATAGGGTAAAAGGGAAATTCTTTGTACTAAATGTTTATTGTAACTTTTTTATTTTATTGTTATTTTTTGAAGAGAGATTTGGAAGACAGAATGTCATTTCCAGGGGATAGTCTCTTATACTTCCTCGGTTTTGTGTTTTTATTTTTGTAGGTTTTCTATGTAGTGCTAACAGTTATTTATTAAATAATTACTCTACATGTTCTACGGTGAACTATTTAGATTTATTTTCATTTTTCATAGATGGCCTTTCATTACAATTTTTGGTTGGAAGCTAGGTTTGCAAGGAATTGTCTCAGTTTCCCAACATCTTTAAGCTTTTTAAAAGCTTTCAAAATAAATTATCTGTTTTCGTAGCAAACTTTCTGCTCATTATAAAAAACAATAACTACCGGGCTGTTAGGCCGTGGTCGACTGCTTAGGTTTTCACCCACTTTAAACGTTTTGGCCACACCTTCATAGGCCATATTCAGTAGAAAACAACGTTCGAAAGATGACAAGCCGAACGCACCTCATTTTGAGGAGTAAGTACCGTTCTGAAACGACTAGAATGTGTGTGTGTGTGTGTGTGTGTGTGTGTGTGTGTGTGTGTGTGTGTGTGTGTGTGTGTGTGTGTGTGTGTGTGTGTGTGTGTGTGTGTGTGTGTGTGTGTGTGTGTGTGTGTGTGTGTGTGTGTGTGTGTGTGTGTGTGTGTGTGTAAGCAGTCGGCCACGGCCCAAAGTCCGGTAGTTAGTGTTCTTAGCAGTGTTGACTCTACCCGTAGTAGCCTTCGTAACACATGAAGTTGCTACTCTTTTTTTTATTAGAATTAATGGATATTCTTAAAAACCTGTGGCCACAGTACTAAGCGTCTTTCCGGAGAGCACTGACCAGTGAATTCGGATATGATTTCTAAACGATTTATTCTTGTATTACAACTTTTGAAGATGTTGCTCATTCAGTGCCGGATGCCAGAAAATTCCATATTTTTTTGGCATTTGTCCGCTGTCTAACAATTCTTAGTTTCCAACAGTGTTTTCATAAGTACTCACTATGCTCCATCGACCATATTTAGATGTAAGTAACGTGGACTATATACGGATGTAGAGTTGGACTTCTTTCTACTTCGGGCCAAGACCGAACTCTTGTACTTTCCAGGCCTCCAACACGCCCACGTTTTTAAACATAACCGACACCTTCTGTGCAAATGTCATGCTAATTATCTGTTACTTAAAATCACACGAATTATGCATTTCCTGTAAGGGTCGATCCTCTCTGGAATATCACGTAGCAACGTTCAACTCTCACACCTTCGGCAAACGTGTTCCGTTATTTCTAATGTTACAATTAGCATAAAAGTGTCTGGTGCAAAATTTCTTCTGATGTCGCTAGTGAAAAATAAGTAGGATGGTTTTAACTTTTAAAGAAACATAAGGTTTACACTATTGTTGTTTGGCCAATCATGCCTTTGGTATGCTTTACATTTAGTTCCTATACATATTGCGTCTCTTTTAAGCGACTCCACAATTTTTTGTGCATCAAATGGTGAAGAAATGTAAAAGTTTTAAAGTATAAAAATATCAGTGGTTACAGTTATTTTTCCTAAAAATTGCTTTGTTCGAAATACTTAAAAGGCTCACGTCACGCGAGTTTTTGTTGCCACGCCGTCTTTCACGGAAAGTAAAATAGAAATATTTAAAGTGTTATCCACGGAATTATAATTAGGACAGTTTAAATACTTATTTGCTGTTTTCTGAGTAGAAAAGGTGATCTCTTCAGAATTAGGCTTGTCAAATTTGTAAATCGATACCGTTACTGCCCGTTGTAGCACTGAATGCCGCCAAATGTAGTGGTTAGACTAGACTACCTTTCTAAACACAACATGTACGTAGATTGGAACCAACGAAGTTAACGAATACGCTCATTATGCAAGCTGAACTTATTGCTGTGATGTCTTGACTCCTTCGTGTATGACAATGATTCAGTCAAGACATACAGGTCACTCGTAACTAGGTCAATGACGCCAGTGTGTGTGTGTGGTGTGTGTGTGTGTGTGTGTGTGTGTGTGCGCGTGCGCGTGCGCGCGTGTGTTAACATCCGTGATACATGTTACTGGACTCTGACACGAGGGTAGGCATGTAGTGTGAGTAAGAAGTTGAAGGCTCTGTATGGTACAGTACTGAGCGTGAGCAAACAGGATAGCGGCAAAAACTATAGATTTGTAGTCTGAGGATTTATCTAGAAACAACAACACACGTTTAACTGTTATAATTAAAATACCAAACGTTTTGTCTATTCTATGATATGGTACCATCATAGAATAAGGATAAGGCTGTACATTTATCCAACTTATCTTACTGAGTTCACTATTAAAATACGTCATTTTTCTACGTTAGTCAGCACAATATAATTTGAAAAAAGTACGTAAAAGTTTAAAAATCGGTATGGAGAATCATACCTGACTTCCATGTTTTAATTAAATATAAAATTTTTTTTAATAATGTACAGAACAAAACTAAGAATATCAGCATGCTTTTGGTAAAAACGCTGTGAAAGTGAAATCAAAATACGAATTGTACTTAATTTTTAATATTTTAAAAATAAACAATTAATTTGATTAAATTATCTTTTATTTAAACAACGCAAAAGAAAGCGAATACCGCTCAGCGTTTGTTTACTGTGAATTTATGAAAACAAAAAATTATTATTTTTACGTATCCGTGATTACATAGCATGGAACGATATCATTTGTTAATACTTTATTGAAATTTTAAACTTTTTAGTCGAATAAGTTTATAACATTAATACACAAAATTACCCCCTCCCCCTTCAATAACCATTTTTATTTATAGAGGTTTGATCTACCTTTCTACAGTTGATTATTATGACCTTCTTTTCAGGATACTTTATTTATCAAAATTAAGTACTTGCGTATGTGTTTATGCGTACCATCCTGTACTTTACGAATGACAAATTGTTTTACGCATTTTTACTCACGAGACTGTGTTTGGCTAGTCCAATCTGCGTATATGGGAAACGATATTGTAACTTAACTGTAAATGCATAAACACATTAGCATGTAAACGAAATTTTGTATAGTACGTAATACAGAAAATAAAATAAAAATAATGTCTGGGGAAATTTTAAAAACGAAGAAAACTTAAAGCCAAAAAACATTTCCGACATGACGATGAGCTGTGAAACTTGAAGACGATAATCGGGAATTTCATCTATAATGGTGTGTAACAGTGTAATTTCTGTTTGTAATTTTAACCACCGACACACTTTATAATTGAAAAAAATAATAATAACGGGATAAATGCAAGGGAACGTGAAATATATTTACACTTATATTTCTGAAACTAATCAGCAGAAAGAACAAATTGAACTGAAAGACAATAAAAGACATAGAAGTGCAAAAATAGACAAGAAAACACGTGTGCAACGATAATACGAATTAAGAAGCCAAAGAAAAAGTTACAGTTGCGCTTTTGAAGGTGCATTGTTACACTCTGGTTACCTATCACGTCACCACGCCGTTAGTCAAGAGAAAGGAACCAACCGGTCTCAGAGGAGGAACACAAAGTAAACTGCTTCCTGAGAGTCAGAGTAAATTGTTCGAACTTAGTGGGAGTTTTAATAGTCTTGCCTGTTAGTATCAAAAGGAAAGGACACATTTTGAAAGTATCTAACTTGATATTATAGAAGTAAGCCCGCTGAAAGCCCGAAATAAATAATAAAGAAAGAAGCCTGATGTATGTGTGAGTGGAAGTTGGAATGCTTATGTAGTACGAAGATATATGCGCAACGCCCAAACAACACACAGACTCTAGTATATGAGCAGTGTGAGAGAGAAAACGACAGTCAGAAATATAACAAATTATTTACGTCACTGTGTCCCGGATACAGCGAGCTGCGGGACCTCCACACCTTCACACCACAGTAGTACAATTTGGTGTTGATTTTTATATGTCTCTCATTTACTTTGGTAAATAAACAATATGTCAACGCTGTGTTGTTTTCCCGGAAACAAATGTTAGTATGAACTTGTCATTTCAAAAGCTTTTCAATCGTCTTATGAAGAAACTTGTTAACAACAGTATCCTGTCAAATTATCTGTCACCTTCCAAGCACGTGTATAAGAAATTAACTGACAAAGATGCTACGTACATGTTTGTGTTGTTCGATATCTAATTAGTGGTGTCATAACATTGAAAATCGACTCGATTAATACAGAAAAAAGTAGAATACAGTCTCAAAAAAACCATGGATTTAGACTTTCAAGCTTTACCAGTTAAAACGTTTTATTGAAGTATAAAATTGTAAATTGTTCTTGTGTGGTAATGTTAGAAAACAGATTTAATTCTTTTATAGAATAACCAGAAACTATTAATAGTTTTAATGCTGTTTTAATATCTTACGTGGTCATCATAAATTGTATTTATAGTCATCACTACGTGAACCGTTAAAGAATATAGTAATTTGTATGTAAACGCACCAATTGTGTGTGTGTCCCCTTAAAATATACCAGGAGAGGAAACTGTAAATTATTACCTGTCGACAATAAATTCTGAATATAACAGTTAAAATTCACGTTCAGTCTAGAGTTGAATTTGCGCGTAATTTAAGTAAACATATTACAATATAATGTACTAGAACATATTTTTATTAACTATGTTATTTTGTAAAATCACCATACAATGATAAAACGTTTTGAACTTTCACAGTCTGTGGTCATCTTTGCCTGAAAAAATAATACACAAAATAATATAAATAATTATTGTATTAAAAGCACAAACATTTTGTCTAAAAAATAAAACAAAATTAAATACATTCTGTCATAACTAATGAATTACATTAAAGTTACAACAGACTCGCAGTACTTTATCTCCATGGTGTTCCAAGTTCTTCACCACTATTGCGGCATGTGTAGAGACACATCGATCGTGTTATACGGGCGTTTCCCCCTGTGCTTAAACTTAGTATTTATTAAAAATAAAAATAAAAATTATTGACATTAAAATCTAAAGTTAAATCATTGAAAGCAAAATATTTACTTACACACACAAAACATTTACGTGTCCACGAATAAAATAACTATTAAAACAAATATACAAGTAAATCTCTTCAGAGGTAACACATTCAATGTAATTTTATGATAATTAACAATTACCTTAGTTGTTATTTTTTATTTTACACTCTTAAAAATATGTTTATGTTATGTTTCCGACTTTCTTAATCAATTCTCTAATGGTAAGGTACTGAAACTACGTTATCCTCAGTTTTTTCCTGACGCACACCCTGTTTCATTTTTCACGTTTCTTTCAAATTATTTTCAAACATTGTTTTGTAGAATTAATGCAGTACATTTTCTATACACTTTATTTTTGTAAATAAAAACTACTTTTGTATGTGCACATGAATGCATCTGTGTATTCCTCAAATTACCAGATATAGAAGAAATGAGAAAAATTATTATGAAATACAAAAACACTCCGTCAGATTACCTTATACTCTTCTTTTCTTTCGGAATAGTTCTCTATTACTCTCATATATCATTGTATTATATGTATACGTTTTTCTTTAGCATGCATATAATCTTTGTACAACGAGTGGAATCTTAGTCTTCTTGGTGTAATTTTAGTCTCCATAACCGGAAACATTTTGTGCTTTTTCAGGCAACGTGTAAACCTTACCTTGCACTTTTCCATTCTTTAATACAGTCGTATTATTAAATAACTTTCACACAGCACCTTTGCTTCGATTACCGCCCTAGGAATAATATTGTCTGGGCGTTATACGAACTCTCTCCTCTCCCACGGGCATGAGAAAGCAGTGGATGGTGGAAACCTGACGATAGAAATTCAATGGCTTAGAGATCCGCAGTGTACAAACACCTCGTTGCGAGGCTAACAAAAGTTTCATTTATTTCGCACATGCGCACAACAGTCTTGTACAGTGTTTCATAGCGTCAACATCGGCTGCAACAATACTGGCGAGAACAAGGGACGCATGCGTGTGACGGAGAGGAAGATAATTTGGAAATGAGACAGTGAACTGTTATCGCGTTGTCTCGCCTCTCTTCCCTCTAGATAACGTAACTATATTTGAAAGGAGAGGGGGAATTCATGCATTGGGTCGGCGCAGCTGACTGTTCAATAATGACTGTCGGGCCTATAGGCTATTGCTGCCTTGTTCCTTAACCGTACGGAGTCGCTGCTAAACTGTAGATTTCATGTACCTGTAAAAGAATTCGTAACACGTACACTACGAAGCAGTAATAGGACTCTCCTCCTCAGTATAAGGAGATGGAAGTAAACACGAATTACTGAAAATGACGACTCACAGAAGTGTTTACTTGGCCTCAAAATCTTCATGACAGAGCCAGTAGAATATTACTACCAATAACTATTTGAAAAATGTAAATGATAGTTATTAGTCTGTGATAAAATAGTAGGACTAACAACAGTACACAACAGTAACACTCGCATTATCGATATATTTGTATTCTCTATACGCCGTTACTATTCACAAAATAATTGACATGACAAAGATTATAAAATATACGGAGACAGGAGAGTCTATCTGTTCTAGTAATACACAGCAGTAGAATTAACTAAATCTATGCCTGTTACAATTGACTAAAATGGAAAGCGATATACGATACAGGCAGATGCTCTAGAGTGATCAGCATTTGTACACTTGCTGAATGATCTGTTTACAAGGCATCTGAAAAATTACAAGAGTTTAATGAAGAAAGTTGTGTTAGTGGTTAAAATCACAAGCAGAATTATCACTGTTGCACACCACTATATAAAAATTATTCCGATTAGCGCTTTCAAGCTTCACAGCTCATCGTCAGATCGGATATGATGATGAGCTGTGAAGCTTGAAAGCGCTAATCGGAATAAATTTTATATAGTTGTGTGCAACAGTGATAATTCTGCTTAAAAATTACATTGTTTCCGATGATGATCATGATGATGAGTAGGACAAGTATGACAACGATGCCATGATCAACAGAAACTCCGAGCATTATCCTAGACGGATATAGGCCTACCGTGACACATTATCTTAATCAGTCAAAATGCTCCAATAACATTTTACCTTCGTCGCCCAAAGAATAGAATATGTACTGAATTTCTACAAAGTATTGGCTACTAATAACTCTGACACTGAAAGGAGACACGACGCAACTTGCCTCTGTGAGACCACACACACACACACACACGCGCGCGCGCGCGCGCGCGGAACACAAGCTAAAGTGAAAAAGTAGAAACTTATAGAAACACAGTTCGGCAATACGTGACTCGCAAACTTCTACAGTACAATAAGAAGGCTGTTGTCAGACACTGTACTAAGATTCCAACTCGCATGTCTCTACATTTTACACGATTTCATAGAAGCAAGGATAAATAATTTTTTATGTGGAAATATTTGTTACAACCTCCATATATTTAGAACCACTTGATGAATTGCAATAAACAATGATCTTTGTGTTTGTGTGAGCGCTCGCGTGCGTCCGTCTAATTTTATAAAACTCATTATAGTTTATTACTTATTTTATACCAAATGAAAGTACTGAATATCAACACAAGATGTTTTGAAATGAATGTATGTAACCTTAAAACAATTTACAATAAAAGGAGAATCGGTTAGCGTTTGAATCTTTTAAGTTAGCTTAAACACAAGATTACACCGCAATTCCTGATACGACAAGAAAAGGCCACAACAAATGTTTAATGAATTTGTGTTTAAGTTAAAATGTGTTTGTTTACCTTTGAAACCATTTCATCAGCTTTAATGAAAGACACATTAAAAATCCTTATTTTCAATTTACAGACGAACATTTAACGCGGTATTGTGTCTTTCCTGATGTCGGACGTTCTGGATTTTGTTTTAATAATTATGACTTGTTAGTGATTGCATTCCAACGAATACACTTTCCCTCGTTGCTTGGCTGCTTGTTTTACTGTTATTTGCATAAATCTGGTAAATAAAAATTTTATTAAAGTAACCGTTAACACGTTTGCCGAGAAATATTTTAATACAATGTAACTAATGTCAGTTTCATTTATTTCTATTCCTGTGTAAAGGAAGACTTTTTGAGGAAACCATACGGTCACAGCACGACCACATATTTACCAACCAAACAGTCAGTAACTACAGAAACTTTGAATCAAATAACCTATATGTGCTACTTTCCTGAAACCGATGTTACTATCGCTCCGCAGTTGTAAACTGTTCCTCAGATTGGAGATGAAATGCTATTTACATTACACTTAGCAGATGATATAACTGACGATTAGGTGAACACTGAGTGCATGTGCAGAATCTTTGAGGACAATACAAAGAATGACGCCTGGCAATGAATTTAGAATAAAACAGAAAAGATATACAGAGAATAAAACAGAAATGTTTTGTTTCTGAAATGAAGACAACGTTATGTAAGTTAACGGGGAAAACTATGCAAAATACAAGAGACGACAATATCTTGGAATCAAAATAGCAAAATAAAGGGAATTATCTTATAGAAATTTTAATTTGAACTAACAAGTTAGTGGATTATTATGGAGCACAAAAATAATAATTAAATTAGACAAAGCCATAGCAGAAAATGTAAAAACATATAGTGCAGAGACAAGGGAGGTTAATACACAAAACAGGTTCACAATACGATGTGTAAATATGGATTAGCCTATGAAGAATGTTTTCTAGACTTACTAGACAAGGTCGGGGTCAGGAATGAAGATATGAGGAATAGGATCAATGTTAACATAAACATATTGGAAGTAATCAAAATTTAAACGTTAAGGTAGTGTTTATACGTTGAGAGGACGTCAAATGAGAGAAAATAAACGAATAGACATTTTCAAATAGGAAGAAAAATGTTCAATGAAAGACCACATTTAAAAACATGAAGAATGGAAGGCACATTGAAGGACTAATTGATCAAAATTGCTTGGACAGGCAAAAGTGAAAACTAGAACACGCTACCGGATCAACCTAACGAAGAAACTACGTACAATAATATTGACAGATTGGACTGTTTGGCAATGATAACTATAATTATTGTCACGTGCGTCTGACACATAGGACTGCCACTATATAGGTCTATATAATCACACACGCAGATACAGCCAATTAGCCGGCTGCTGGCTTCCAACAATCCAGCCGTCCTTAACGGACTGACATTTTTTTTATAATGATACAGAATTAGAACCAGAAAGTTACACGCTACTGGACGACACGAATTGTTTATTGTGATTGATAATTAATTCTGTGTGTGTGTGTGTGTGTGTGTGTGTGTGTGTGTGTGTGTGTGTGTGTGTGTGTGTGTGTGTGTGTGTGTGTGTTCCCATCCAAATTGAGTTAAATCAATTTAATTAGCCATGTAAAATGGCAACAGCATATTCTGCGCCAGTGACAATCGTTCCGGGTCGGATTGGACTAACCTAGTATTCAATCTCCAGTTCGTTACTCAGACACACACGTCAAACACTGTCGACACAGAACACCCTCTTCTAACACTGTTCTATCGATACCGTGTATTATAACACTATCCCGATTATCCTTTTTTGATTTTAGCAAGAGTTTCTTTCGTAATCCTTGCCTGTAGTTAAACAAATAATAAAACCAAGGATAATGATCATCAACATCGTCAGGGTTTAAATCGATATTAAGTTTGTGTCTCCCTAACATTTGTTGCTGTAACCACCACATTCTGGACCGTCAGTAGGCCTATATCTTGTTCCACCTACTGGTCTACATTTTAGCTGTATTTTGGTTGTCATGACCCATCCTTTGTTATATTTTTATTTCAGTTTCTTCTATGCATCTTTATTTTTTCGTTTATAACGAAATTAATATTCTCACTTCTCTTTCTATCCAGTAAAGTACACACTGCTATCAGTAGCGGCGCTAAGGTCTTTGGATCCCCCCTCCGCAAAGGACTGAAGCGGGCCCTTATACATTTTTATGATGGGGGACACAGAGTAGTTTTATAATAAAGACATGCAACATACTTCAACATATTTGTTATGTGTCACGTGTCTGAAATGCTTGATTATCTAACCGGAAAACTTCATTGTTTAATTTCATTAGGAAATTTGACATCGTTCTTTTTTCTTACCACAGTCAAACAAGTTACAATGACCGGTCGTCCTATGTAGCCTATAGGAACAAAATTTAGTTCTTACTAGACTTTTGACCTTATGTGCACCATAAAATAAATATTATAATTCTAATCCATGTACAGCAACAAATTAATGAGTATACCATTGCAACAAACAATAGCCTCTTTCACAGACCTTCCCACCTCTCACTTTACATCGCAGATACAAAGAGATGGCTCAAATGTAGTAACGGCTCCGGTTGTGATAACAAATACGGTATTATCTCTTTTAGGCCTACTTTAACCCTGGGTCCCCCCAAAAACCGGGGCCCTCACGCGACGCGAGTTCTGCGGAGGCCTTATCGCCGCCTCTGACTGCTAAATAATAATGGCTCCCATGTATACCACCGAAGTAGCTTAGGAGTAAGGCAGGGTAGGCTGCCTTATGTGAGCCGTACGGCATACAAGGAAGGCAGTGTGGCCAGCACTACTCTTCAGCCGCCCATTATTATCCCAGGTACTCATTTTCAACAGGCTGAGTCGACCTGGGGGCTGAAAAACGCACCTTGATTTTATGGTGCAGGCCCGGGAATCGAACCCGGGACCTCTAGATTAGTAGCCAAGGTGCCATACCCACTGGTCTACTGAGCTTCTGACTGCTACTTATTTCAAAAACGCTATTTATACCGTAGATTTTTCATTTGGCTCTTTATTAACGTCAAACACTTGGATTTATATAAGAGGTTGGATACTGCCATCACTTCATGAAGTTTTAACAGTGTCTTGTATAATGCGTTTTTCACAGTGATGCAGACAAGGATTTTTCCATAGTGGCTGGTGATTCATGTTACTTTGACGGGGGGAGGTGTTGATGGTAATGGGAGTGAGAGATTGGCTGGTTATAGCCTATTTTATACGTTATATGCAAGCTACTAATGGGACCTCGTAATTCCTACCTTTAATATTAACCCTAAGACTGCATCGGTGATCTAACCAATGGCGGGAGAGGTGGCAGTTGCAACCTATCAACAACTCTCCCTTGTTTTGCCATTTTATTTTAAGTAGCCTTGTAATCAGTCCAAAAAGATATTAACATATTACCTAAAATCTGTGTGTAAGTAATAAACTTTATGTAGGCCTATAATTAACATTTTCGCTTATTAACGAAATTATCCAGTTTTTGCTCATGAGATATTCAACGTGCTGCACATATAACGAAACACTTTCATCTTCTGTCAAGCTCTTCAGACTTCAACGGCATAAGTAAGGCTCCCTTCCCAGATTTTCTACCCATTAACCCGTCCTCTCGGTGTCCTTGACTGGTTACAGACCGGGTCGAAGACAGCCTGTTTAAATGGGATATAACTTACCAAACGGTCGTTCCAGTGATATTGCTCAGCATTAATACAGAGGAGCAGACTAAATATTGTGGAACGTGCAGCCAAAGGATTACAGAAACCGTGTTAAAAAAAAGCACGAAGTGATCCGTGTAGTAACAGAGAAATTGAAGGTTGACCCATGTGAAGTAACAAGGATCCGCATAATTTAAGAAGCCAATATTAATTTAAGAAGCTGTAACTAATTTAGGCCAATATTACCGGACGATTACGGTATTCATGTATCATATCTACTCTGTATGACTTATACATTTGTTTACTAATGTGTATTTGTGACATCATTATTGGAAGTAGTATTACTTAAATTCATCTAACACAGTAATTTTAATCTCATTATAATATTTTAAACGCTAAAATTACAAAAAAAAATAATTTAGTATAATATAAAAGTACAGTATTAACATATCAAAAAAATAAAGTTATAACAGTGCCGCTTGCTGTAAAAATTTCGAAATGCCTGGTTCACCTTACTTGTACTTCTCAGCTGAGTTATGCAGTAATCCAGAAATGTGAATCTAACGGTATTTGTGAAATGATTCACAGTGAATAAAATGTGGGATACAGTATACGGTACTTCACCATTACCAATTTTCGCAATTTTCTCTCCAGTGTAAACGTACCTTTAGAAAAAGCCTGTATTAGCTTATTCGTAGTGTATTCGACGTACCTTATTCCACGCCCGTAGTGTACGTATTAAACTCTGGCAGTTACAAGCAACGTCTTCTTAGACAGCATACAAGAATTTACGCGTATCCTCTCTAAACCGTATAAGTCAGATATAATTTAAACAATTAAATACTGAATAATTACAGCCAAATCTTCAGTAACGAAGCTATTGATCAAAAAAACTACCGTGGACAAAACAAAAATGATGCAAAATCACGTTAAATCCATTTCGATCGCAATGTACAAAATTCCTAACTAATAAGATTATAAAATTAAAAATATCATTTACCTTAATAAACAGATTGATAAAATGAAAACAAACGGACGATTATTCTTTTCTGAAGTACGAAGTGGTCGTTTTTTGTCCTTGGCCACAAAATATACATTTAAATATGCTTCCTTCTTTTTTTAGTATTACTTGCATACTGCTTCCGACACAGCCTGTAAGCATCTTCACCGTGTAGGCCTATAGTCTATCAAATTGTTCATAGTCTAGTTTCTGTTAAATTTATAGCATTGTACGGTTCCTTTTATCGTACATTATTGTTAAGGAAATTAAAGTTTACAAAACAAGTTTGTATTTTAAAATATTTACGTTGTAAAAGTAGCTTTGCTTTAATTAGTCAGCAGTACATTATTTAAGAATAATATACCTAAGTCTTGCGTTAGAAATACATGGTGATTAAGCCGGAAAACAAGAACTGGCTGTAGATCCTCTTTTATAGATTTTCTTTTATTGATTCATCTTAGTAAGAAGATACACAGTATGCAGATGAACATTGAAATGTTTATTACTTTATAGATTTCTACACTTATATAGCCTACATTATCATTTGGTACATACAGTAATCATGGTTTAACCAAAATTATTATAGTGAAAATAAACTAATATTTGACAGAAAAGACCACTACGGCGAGCACAGTAGAATGGTTTGATACATTAGTTTTTATTTATTGTCTACCTACATACTATTTTCAAAACGTTAAAGACTGAATTTCTACACTTGAACAGTATAATTACATACCTACGTAGTACTTTTAAACATTCCTATGCTGTACGTGTTTGATCAGCTTTAAATTATTTACTTTCGCAGAACACCATTCAGCTTTTTGCTTGTTTCAATGCATAATACTTCACTTTTATCGGTTTTGAGTGTCGATTTACAAATTTTCCCAGATGGTCGTGTTTATATCTTTCTGTGCAGCAGGTGTTTGATTACTTTCAACATTATTTACGATTTCTGAATTGCGTTTGGTTTTGATTGTGTACTTGTATGTGAGTAAATTCTGCTTCATATTTATTTGTACGACTCCTGCTATATGCGCGCCTGACTGAGTTTATGTTACGTTTGCGAATTAATATCAGATGTTATTCCATGTGTAAAGTCGAAGATGAAGAAACTGACTTTGAAATGCATACCATAAAAAAACTGAATTGTAAAGTATCGTGGTAATAAAAACTAGTGTTAACCCGCCAAGTCTAAAATAAGGAGATTTTATAAACTGTGTACTCAAATTTCTATGAAAACTAAAACCAAAAAAAAGTGCATACTAAAACCCAAATGGTTCCATCATACACAACTGTAGGATTCCACTAGGCCCTATAATTCAAAAATTCTTTACAGATTTTAATCGATAACCTCGAGATAAATAATCAACGACTTTTGGTATGTTTCCAAATTTACAATCCACAATGGTCTACATATTCCATTGGTTTCCGAAGAAGTACAGATCTTCAGCACCTTATCGTGGGCTTATAGTTATACTGGGACTTGAAATCAGACATGTTGCAGAAACGTGCACTCCGCCGAAAGTCCAAACATGACTGAAAATACACTGCTCATCCGACCTTCCGCAGCTTGCAGACCAAGTAAATTAAGGCCATCTCATCACCATAAGTGTTACAAGAGTACCATCGATTCATGACTTCTTTCCTTATAATACCTAATTCTATATATTTATTTATTTATTTCTGCGTATGTAATTTATAAGTAGATTACATATTTGTAATTGGCAGTAAAGAATATAACCTACAAAAAAATTTGCAATACTGTTTGTACGCGTACGCCCATAAGTGTAAGGTTCTTTACATGTCTATTCCTGCAAGTTTCTATAAGTTTGTACCAAGTTAAATAGGATATAAACATTCAAAAAAATAGCATGACTGTGGGAGGAGGAGTAATTGGCATAATTCTATGTTCAGGTGGGAGAAACAGTAGCGTTGGTATAAGCGAAAGATGGCAGTCAGAAATGTAACGTATTATTTACTCCTCTCTGTCCCGCATTTACACCACAGTAATGTAATCCGTTAAAAAAATCAACAAACTGTCAGTACTATGTTTTGTCTGTCCACATAACACGGTAGTTTACTGAGCACCTTACTGTATATTTAAATTAAAAATACGGTCTCTCTGTTCGACTTTGCACTTCAATGTTTTATTTTGCTCCTGATTTATTTTTGCCGACGACCAAGTTATTTCGGTGAAAATGACTTAAACTTCACGACTGTACCGTAAATATGATAAACGTGGCCTTAAAACTTGTCGAAGGCGATAAGAGGTGATACCTACTAACGGTCCTATGACTCTGACGGTTCGAAGCGCTGTTACAAAGTGTCTGGCGAGCATTTAAAGAGTAGTGCGTATTCAGTTGAAAGGTTAAAACGCTATATACAGCTGATTACTCTATGTTGATTTTCATTTTCCCCCAATATTTCTAATGTGATACGATTTTCGAAGTCCGTCATAACGTTCAATAGATTTTTGTGGCCCTTTTCTTTTACATGTTTTATATACGGTATTGTTCATATATATCAGATCTTATTTCATCATTGC
Source organism: Magicicada septendecula (assembly GCA_034769895.1). Taxonomy (NCBI): domain Eukaryota; kingdom Metazoa; phylum Arthropoda; class Insecta; order Hemiptera; family Cicadidae; genus Magicicada; species Magicicada septendecula. The sequence continues at coordinate 110,539,412 of CM068370.1, forward strand.
ATGTTTTCAATACCGTTAAATGTTGCTGTATTGGACCATATTCACAAGACTGTTGTTTTATGTGTTTGACTACTGTTGAGTTCGGATTTGAATGTTGACAACATATGGTGTGTTCTATATATCTGTCTTTAAAAGATCTTGATGTGAAAACTATGTATTTTTTGTTGCACCACACATTATATTCTGTCGAGTTAGCAGGCTGGGATTGATACTGGTAGACTCCAGCTTTCTCATAAACGCTTTCCTTTTTTGTATTGCTTATTTTCAGATTGTTGTAGATGTCACTATTTGCTCTGAACGCTAATTGGTAGTCGTATTTTGCAAATGTTCTAGCTAATTTTTGAGAGTTGTCGTCAATGTAATATCCAGGTATAGGTTTTCTTCCTTTTGATTGATATGTTATTTGTTTTTGATTTTTGTTTTTGTTTTTTAAATAATTTTATCGATCATTTGAGGCTGATATTCGTTACTATGAGCTATTTGCCTTATGACGTGTATTTCTTTTTTATACTGTTTCTTGCAAAGAGAATATGTGAGGGCTCGATATACCATGCTGTTGTATACAGAAATTTTGTATGAGTAGGGATGGTTCCTCTCTGCATGAATGGTAACATCTGTTAGAGTATCTTTTCTGTATATAGAGAAATTATGTTTGCTTGCATGGCGTTTTATGGTAAGGTCTAGGAAGTTTATTTCCCCTTTATTCTCTATTTTTTTAATGTCAGAATTGATGGAGCTGATGTATGCTAGAAGTTGGCCGATTTGTCTAGCAGTATTTACAAATAAAGAGATGACCTCATCCACTTACCTGTACCAATATTTGATGTGTTGTATAAATGGATATTTGGTTGTGAGAATAAAGTTTTTTTCTAGATGCTGTAAATACATTTCACTCAAGATTGATGAAAGTAGAGCTGCCATTGCAATACCATTTTTTTTCATAGACGAAATAATTTTGTTTAATTATCATTTTTACTAAGTTGACCAAATTTTTAATCTCACCTTCCTGTAATTTATTGTTTGTTTTTCTAAAATTGTTTCTTAATACTAATAATAAGTCATCCCTCGGTACACTGGTGTATATATCAGAAACATCAAATGATATGAATTTACTATTGCAGGTACATTACATCTTTCACTTTACTAGTAAATTCAAAACCACTCTTAATTTCAGCCTTCGGTGATAACGTGATATTATCTTGGATTAGATGTTGTAGAAAATTAGCCACTCTGTATGTTCTACTATCAATTAAAGGACGAACTGGTTTTTCATCATTTTGGATCTTCAGAATTGGTTTGAATTTAGGCGCAGATATTTTGTGTTTTGTTAACCATTTTTTCTTTTTTTGGGTTTATTATGTTGGAAATTTCTATCGCTTCTCTTATTTCTCTTTTGTATTGGGGCGTAGGGTATTTATTTAGTTTTGCTATTTTATTCTTTTCTAAAAAGGTGCTGACTTTTTGATCGACTTCATTTTCTGTATGATTACGGCGGCCCTTGACTTATCTGCAGGTATAATGACAAACGTCTTTTTAATTAATTTGTTCTTAAGTGATTTTAATGTTCTTTTATATATTTTTTATGTATTCAGTGCCTCTTTTTGTATTTCCCGCTATTACATTTTTCCCGAATGGACTCAACATCATTAGCGAGTTCATATCGCACTATCTCTTGAACATTTAAGTTGACTTTTAACAGGTTTATTTCAGAGTCAATCACTATATCTTCAGAATGCTTAATGGATGTAGTGTCTGTTAATAAACTAAACTTGGTGCCTTTTCCTAAAAGTTTTTTTTCTTCTGTCGTTGATAATTTAATTGATGTTTCATTAATGATTTCATTAACAAAACACATCACGTGTAGTATTTTCGTTGCTTATGAATTTAATTGTGTTCCTGCCTTGTCTTCTTCTAGAAAATATTTTACTTCATTCACAGCTAACAAACCCTTACCATCAACTTCCACCTCTTCAGGGAAGGCAGGATTATTAAACATTATGATTGTCTATTCCAGATATATTCTGGAAACATAAGTTTCACATTTATAGTTCAGCAGATTTCTTTTTCTGTTCATCGCAATTTCATTTTTACAAAATATTTTACGTTAGTGGTAAATCTCACATTGCAAAACAAAACAAAAAATGAGAAATTTAATATTTAATAATTGTAGATGCAATTTTGTTATTCAAACATGAAACGCAATGTACCTTACTTAACAATGGAATTGAGCTTACGAACATATTGTTACGACGGTCTAACTGATCGTCGTATGGTACAGTGGAAAACAAAATACAAGACACTACTGAAGTCACTAAAAATCAGCTTTAATTATCACAACTAACAGTTTGTAATCAACATGTTATTCAACAAGATTATACTCGTACAATAATTCAAGTTAATTTTCCACACCAATAATAATGTCAACTAATAGAGTCCCGCACAGTATCACTTTACACTAATAACCACTTGAACGCACAAAGTAATCACTCGAAGTAATCTCGAACCTCACTTGTTTAAAACGCCACTTAAACTGAAACTAAGCGTCGCTGAATGCTTATATTTATACCCCTCTGAGATTCCAGAATAATCCATAATACGCGTCAGCACTACTAGAAAACACTAGAGCGTAATTGCTTGCGGGCTTGAACACAGTGCGCGCGGACCGGTGAGACTGGAACACCCTCGTTAATGCACGTTAAGAATCACGTACCCACACAATATTACAGCTGGTTCTGCTGGAATATCGGAGAAACATGTGCAACGTTTTGTAACTGCGTAAAAATATTAATGAATTATAAATTAATGAACTATGAAAGTTTCGCGAGACAGATTCTCCGCTTTAAATTCTTCCATTTAAGTTTAGAAATGATTTTAAAAATGTTAAGTCCCATTTAAATAAAATTTAATGAATGGGAGCTCCAATATTTATGTAATACTAGAATTCTAAGTAATTACAGAAGGTTACGTTATAATAAATATTTCACCTTGCGCTTGTGTGTATAACAAATTATGGTGGAAACAAATGTAATCAAATTTTCTACGCAAAGCAGACTCATCGCTGCGTTCCCAAGGCATTATTTTCATCCTAGTAGCCGCTTAATGTGGAAATCGATATCGATTAGGTGATTAAACTACACAGAAAGGTACAGCTAGCCTGAGGTAATCAGAGTAATTAACGTTTGATTAGCGAGCCATTAATTTCAATACAGTCTCCACGGCCACGTCTCGATACAGCCCCTCGAGCATCGCATCTGTATGTTTTCAACTTCCGTTCGAATCCGTGTTCTCACAATTTTTGCTGAGTGGAATATAACACGGTAGGAGAGTTACAACCGCCATATTTTTCACACTAATCTGAAGAAGTGAAATACGTAACGTTTTTCTGGAGACAGAAGTCACTTCAAGAAGGGTAAACCTACAACTCTGCTTATACGAGACATGCCGCACCGTTTGGTCTCGTACGAGATCCGAGGTATATTCAAGCGACATAATTTTATGCGATGCATGCTAATTTTGCGCTCCCAAATATCCCTCTTCTAGCTGCTGTCGAGTTCTATGAAATTTGGGGTAAACGGTTTTATAGTAAAATACATTTATCCTTCAAACTGAGCCGCTCATCAATGACATCACAACACATTAACCAACAGAATTCAGAATTTTAACTTTCTTAAAATGTGTAACTAATTCTACAGCTTACCTGGATGACCGGCTCACTTGTTCAAAACCAGGAGGAGGCCTCCTAGTGGAAGGAAGGCCTCGTGCTGGGGAACCATTAGGCAATTGAATTAATGAGGTGACCCCAATTTCCAAACTCAACAAACAACAAATTTATTGGTTCTCTAATTTTTTTTTTAAACCTTACAATTTTATGTACAATGCGTGTACTTCATAGTACCCAGAGTATAGAAGTATTTTATTTAAAATAACAATGATCGTGCAACAAAACCTCGACGGTAAATTTTAAAACCTTTACAAAAATATAATTTCGATATTTTGGCAATAAATTATTATTAACATTAATAAATAAAAAGAAATAAATCTAGAGGTTTTCAAAATTTAATACATCTAATAACAATAAGTTTTTTTTTTAATTACAGGACACCTCTGGTTGTACTATTTTAATTAATTTACACAAACAACATGCACCATCTGAAATCTCCATCAAAAACTAAGAATGATAACAATATAATTAGTAAAGACACATAATATTAAATATAATTTGGTATTTATGTTCTTTAGTATGAAATTTACAATGTGTGTGCACAATAGTGATAATAACATTGGGTTAACGTGGTACGAGCATTCCTTTTTTTTTCAGGTACAATGTAAAACTAAGAATGATAACAATATAATTAGTAAAGACATAATATTAAATATAAGTTGATAGTTATGTTCTTTAGTATGAAATTCACTATGTGTGTGCTCAATTTTTATTAAACTTTGCATAGCTCAGTGGTTTTCTGATTTCATAGTGTATACCCTTATTAAAGAAAATATCAGATAACCAGGTCTCTCAAAATGTAGAATGTTTTATACATACATATTTGTGTATACGAATGACTAGATCCATAACACTATTTATATTCTCATCACTCAACAATTAATTAATATAGTCATTCAACATATTTTAAACTGAGCAAACATTATTAAGTTCCATTAGATTTATATATGTATACAAAAAAGTTAACATTGATTTTAGATTCATAGAGAATTAAAATAAATCCTAAATCCCAAAACGTGTAGGGATATAACATAGTTTGAACCAATGTGATGGACAGTTCACTACCTGTCCTGAGAAGGAGTTGCACTCAATACATATGAATTCATCATTTTCTTTTAACTTACATGCACTTAACAATTTTCACACAAAACAGTTACATGGATAACACTGATAAATACTGATAGGCTTTCAAAGAGAAAATAAAGGAACCAGGTATTCTTCACTCTAGTAACGCTGGGAAATGCCTTCACACTGCAAGGTTTAGGTAGATACCACTTCACCAGTTGTAGCTTAACACATTTCATTTTCATGTTTTTCATTTTTTTGTTTTTTTTTTTTTTATATTTAAAATAGCTTTTGCATATAAGGTACTACTATCACTTACTAACAGCATCAGAAGCTGTCCTCACAATTAAAAGAAATATCACAATTAAGAGATGCCAGTCCAGTTCAACTAAATTTTGAAAGAAAAAGCTATAGTTCAGAAATGAATTTGCTATCATTAAAATAACCTGGGTATTCCGTATATTAAGTACTGTAAAGAAGCATCAAGAACTAAAGCAAAAGTCTCTTTTTTTTTTGTTAAGATAACTAGCCAGGACATCAATTGACGAGAGAATCAAGTGGTGCCAAATGCACATCTAGGAATTAAGTTAATTTTTTTTTGCAAAAGGTCACCTACACAGCACACCAGAAACATTGTTCTGAGACACACCTGTCTAGATTGGCCTCAGCACACTAGCCACTAATAAGTTCCTTGATTTTCTTACATTTCCTCTTGGCCTGACAATCGGGTAACGGATGAACGGGCCGTAGACACCCCAAGGCACACCTCGGTACTAAGCCGGCCATAATAAAAATCATACGCCCGGTATTAAAGAAAACAACGAAAACTTTCTTCAGCAGCCTGACAAGAAACGTATCGCTGCATCGAAGGGACAAGCTCGAGAGAGAGACAGATCGCCACCAGTCTAAAGCCGAACCACCAACAACGCCCCCACACAGCGGAACAGTGAAACTCAAGTCGCGCCGTGTCGCTACTAGATAGCGTCGCGAGTATCCATATTAGTATGTTGCCGTAACGAAATTCCTTAGTTACGGCACACCCCTACAACAAAAGGAGTCCAACGGGTTGGACGACACTGGATCGGCTACAACTGGAGGAAAGCTGGGGACTAACTAAAACAGTTTAAAAGGTAAAATTAGGTGGAAGTTGAAAACGAAAGGACACCGGAAAGAAGGACAAGGTGTGTGTGTGTGTGTGTAGCTGGGTGTGTGTAAGTGTGGAAGATACCGGGGGTGTGAGCGGTCGCGACCTAAAGCGATAGAAAGAGGAAAGGAGAGGAGAGGAGCTAAAACACCGATAAAACTTTAAAACCCCATTTAACCCCCCCCCAAAACAGTTAAAAACTCTAAAAGGTTAAACATTAAACCCCAAAATTATTAAAACCCAAATCCTCCAGAGAAGCCCCCCGAAAACCAAACCCAAGGACCCTAATTAATCCTAACTGGGGTGGCACAAAAAAATAAAAATACCCTTCACTCAATGAACCTCCACTCGAGGACACGCCTTCAAATGCGACACATGGGCCACTCTCACCTGCATACCGTCCTCCAGACCCACCAGGCGGGCAGTAACCGGCGAGACAAACTCTGAAATACGGAAAGGTCCCATCCAGCGATAACAAAGCTTGGCGGCGCGACCCTCCACCCTAGAGCTGAGCGGGTGGCTCCTACAATATACCAACTGGCCCACCTTGAAAGGGTTGGGGACTCTCCCCGCGTTATAACGACGCCGCACGCGCTCGTGCGATCGGAGCAGAGCTCTCCTCACCTCTTTCCACCTGTGAGAGACCCCCCCGTTCGGCGAATCCGGAAGAAGATCTTCCAATCTCCACAAATTGCTAAGGGGGTGTGCAGGGGAGAAACCAAACATGACCTCAAAAGGCACGGCTCTATGACTTTCATGAAGGGAGGAGTTGAAAGCCATTTGTAACCACTGAAGATTCTGGTCCCACGTGTTCTTCTGTTCCGCGTGGTAAGCGATGAGGGCGGATCTAAGATTGCGATTGAATCGCTCAGCGTGGGAAGGTTGCGGGTGATAAGGGGAAGTGGTTACATGTCGAATGCCGTGCCTGAAACACATGTTTCGGAACTGCCTCGAGATGAATTGGGGGCCATTGTCTCTGAGACAATGATGGAGGGAAGCCCGAAATGCTGAAATATGCTGGTCTGAAGGGCTATGATGGTAGTAGCAGCACTTGCCTGACACAAGGGAAGTAGCCAGACATACTTAGAGAAGGCGTCCACACAAACAAGGAGGGACGAATTCTCGGCCTTGCTACGTGAGAAAGGACCCACGTAGTCGATGGAAACCCTCTCCATAGGTCTGCTAGCCACCTCAGAAGACAGCAACCCCAACTTGGTGTTCTGAGCGGGCTTGCTCAGACTGCACAGATGACAGCACTTCACCCGAGTGGCGATGTCCCGGTCCATGCCTTTCCAGATGAAGTTCTTTCGAATCGCGGCGATGGTCTTAGAAACACCCAAATGGCCTCCCACCGGGGAATCGTGATAATACTGGAAGACTGTTCACAAGGTTCTTATAGAAAACTATGGAAAGAAAACGAGAAAAAATAAGAAATTTAATAAAACATATAATTAGTATATTAAATTTGGTTGTTCAGATCTGAAACTATATGTACCTTACTTAATAATTGTATCCAGCTTACGTATATAGGGTATTAATGAATAATATTTTAATAAAGTATGGAAGTATCGAGAGAGAGATTTTACATATTCTCTAGCAATTCAGTTTAGAAATTAATTGAAAATGTTAAGGCCCATTAACATAAAATTTAATGAATTACGGCTCCAAAATATATGTAATATTACAATTGTAACTTGCACGTAGCGTTTGTAAATTATAACTGAAGTTGGGAAGGAAATCTTAAATAGAGTTTACAGCTGAAGCAATTTATAAAATACTTATGTGTACAATCCATAGGATTAACTAATAATGTTCAGTTCGACTTCTTGGCTTGCAGGTAGCGGCAACAAGTTCGGTCAAGTCTGACTACTGATGCACCAAATTCCTCCGCCCGACGATGGTTACTGAGACACATTGGACAAACGATACTGTACATCTGCTACGTCCCAAATGTAATTACTGGACAAATGAAACAATAATAAAAGCAACTCAAACTTCTGCCCGAGATTTCTTCTCGACCACTGACTTTAGGATTTGCACCGTTTCTTATAATTTGCATTTTAATTCAAATCGGCGTCATTTTTATTGTCGCTAAACACGTTTAAAGTGTAAAATGCATAAAACTGAAGTAATCTGCATACTTTAATGGGTTGTGCCATGGCCGGCTCTAGTAGAAGGCCGGAATATTAAACGTGGCAACACTGGAACAGCTGATATTTTGAGACCGACTAGACGATCTCTCTATTTATGTATTTAAATAATCAAATCGCGTCATTTTTAATTGCCGGTTAACAGCAGTTTTATAATTCTTTGTTTTTAGCAAATTAAAAGTTTATTACGTAAAATACTATTATATTATTTAAGAAATATAATTATTAACTCTTTCATATGATACGAATTCAGTATTATTCAGAACAAAATTAATTGATTAGGCCTAACACTAATTCACTAATTTCTCCAAATTAAACTACAGTACTAAGTGTCACAAACCTATAATTTAGATTTAGCTAATAGGCCTACTCATGATTTTAGTAATGCTATGAAATTAAATCAAAATGTAACATGTTCACTTTAGCTATTGTATTACAACATGCTATAGGCCTCAGACGCAACGTTGTCACGTTTAATATTTCGGCCTTCTACTAGAGCAGACCATGGTTGTGCCTAATCTGTACAGTATAGTTAATATTTTGGTCATAAACCTAAATTATGATGAGAATCAGGAGGTCAGCATTACATACATAATACGCAGAAACTTTACAGTTTGTTAACAACTAAATAAATACAGTAAATTGTTGCTTTCTGTAAAATGTTATATGAATAAAAACGAAATAAATATATGCACAAGCAGAGTCTGAAAATAATAAAAATAATCAACATAAGCTTTACCAACTTAGCACCTATTGCTTTTAATGCGTGTCTCTAAATAAATCTTTTAAAAAATAAATTGAAAATGTAAATCAATTTCCACGGAAAACCGTTTGATTATTAAGTACGTTTATGTAAACAGCAGACAAGAATTTTACAATAATGTATAAAATAAATATTAGCTTATTGTTAAACGTATTACGAATAAAAACAAAATAAATATACCCACAAACTAAAGCTACAAATAATCAATATAAACATGTGTGTTTAATAAATGTCTTTAAATTAAACGTTTTACAAGCAAAATATAAATCAATTTCCACGGAAACCATTTTATTACTTAATATTTTGATGTGAACTGTACCTTTCATCTTTGTTACTCACATATCGGTAGTAGAACAACAAAAACAGGATATAATAACAAAATTTAGATAACTGACGAAACTGATATAGAGGTCTCCTTACAAATGTAATAATAGTATGTAATAATCCCATGGTCGTGTATGTAATACAGTTTGGTCGAGGGAAGCAACTTTTATAAGGAATTGAAGTGGTGAAAACTGAAATAACAAAAAACAACACTGGCAAAAAATGTTTCAAACTGTTTAGTGAACCATGAAATTGTATCTTATTTTCTAATCTTTTTATAATAAAAAAGTATTTTAAGTATTTTTTGTAACAGCTTATGGAGTACACTTCAACATAATGCGTTTTGTACCGCTATATGATTACAAATGATGGTATTATAAATTTGACTTTTGCCAAACTATTATAAGTTAAATCTATTATTAAAACTTCGAGCTACGTTTGTACTTTCGTTAATACTGGAGCCCAAAACAATAAAAAGGATTAGTAAAATATCGTACTTAAGCGTCCAAATTACGTTTGATTTGGTATCCAAACCACCTCAACATGATGAAAATTGATCGACTTACATGACTTAAACATGAAATTGTTGACAGTTAAATGCCTTTCTCCTTAAAGTACTGCACACTTTTAGCAAATAACATGCAGTTATATATATAATACATTACAAAATGTTACATTAATTAGAGTACCACACTTCCGGTAGAGTTTTTAAATGTTGACTATAAAAATTTATTATTTATCGAGATTCAAAGATCTGCACACTCTTCAATACAAGTAAACAATTTTAACATAACAGTTAAGCCAATGCTAAACTGACCATTCTTTCAATTTTTAGCAAACTACTACTATTCATTGTTTAATTCTGTTAAGCCTTACCTTTAGTTAATTGTTTAATGCAACTTTGAAGGAAGTAACTTTTTGATATAAGATAATTATGCAGTCCTTATAAAAAATTGTAAGTTTTTGGCTCGAAGATTTGCAGATGACTAGAGTGTACTAAAATTTTGGATACTTTTACCTTTTTTAATTAAAAGCTTCTTTGGATATTAAAAACCTGCAATTGAAAAGATAAAACCAATTTATCTAGAATTATCAAAAACTTGATGAAACGCTAGAAGCTTATGAACAATTAAATAAGACTGTTTAATTATTTAGAAATATAAACTGTTGGCATTTAATGAATTATTTTTACAATCATTTCTTGTTACTTTAAGGGCACTCGTGACCGGCTATGCTTATCATGTTGAATTCATCAGTTTTGAGATCTGAGATCTTAGAACCTGTGAAAGATAAAAGTCTGAATTTCAGCACGCAGGTTAGTACATTGTAGTCCACTCTTCAAACGCTAATACAATTATAAGGATTTCTTGATTTTTTAATAATTTTTAATATTTTGCTCTAAAAATTTGCATACAAAAAGCATATTTAATATTTTTTACGTTTTTATTTTTTAGTGAAACTACATAATTTTAGTTGTGTAGTTATATCTCCACTAACCCAATACCCACAAACAAATTCAGCTTGATAGTTTACTTCGTTTATAAATAATGGTTTATTTATCAAAATATCGGTATGGAGAACCATACATGACTTCCATATTCTAAGTTACATTGCCCAGCGATCCACAGGAAGCAAATTGATGTCCATTTTTTCGGCTTGCACGCGTTATGTTGGTGTGGGTTTCGGCACTTTCCATTTAAAAAGCGTGCAAATGTAAGAAAATAAACATGAGTGAGGCCAGAAATAACGTGAATTTTGTGTGTGTGTGTGTGTGTGTGTGTGTGTGTGTGTGTGTGTGTGTGTGTGTGTGTGTGTGTGTGTCTTACCTGCCTTTTTATTGCTGTAGGCATAATAATAAAATGGAAACGTAAACATTACATAACTGAGATATGCTTACCTGCCACGAACGATATATTATTTTATACATGGAGGAGTTCAGTGACATACACACGTACAGAAGTCATCTTCAAAAATACTAGAAGTCGTCCACGCTTTTATGTTGGCAGTGTAACTTACAGGAAGTTTTTTGATGTTTTTAAAACATCTAGGATGCAAACTTTTCCCGATAACTAAAAGTTTCCTTTTTTCGGTTCCCGTCATGTTCGCACAAACAAAAACTGTAACTCTTTGTTTAGAGAGCTTCCCACCAACACACTTTTCATTTTTATTAAATTTGAAAGTCTTATCTGGAGTTAATTTATAAAAAATTCCGGCTTCATGTCCATTAAAGATGTCTTCATCTTTATATGATCGTCTAATTTCTGGCCAAGTGTTACGCACCCAATCGCCTGTAACGTTCAGATCTACGCATTTTGCCTCACCACAAATTTTTGCAAAGGAAATCGAGTGTCGGGCCTTAAATCGATCTAGCCATCCGTTGGAGCACGTAAAATGGCTGGCGCCGGCAGTCCTGTTACAGTGCTTATCGCTTGCATACAATGCATGTCTGTAGTCATGGGCTAGCGCGCGCGCGCACATATATACGTTTATATGAAATTATTTGACATATATCTGAGAAATATTTGACGCTATAACAGAGTAGTACAATATTTAGTGACGTTAAAACCGGGAATTTTTATAATGTTAAAGATATCAGTTTGACCGGACTTATGACAAAATAACGCTACACCCGAGTTGACGTAACAGCCGAGGCCGTAATAACCAAGTTCCACTGTATATATAAAGATATTAACTCAAACATAATTTACATTAAAATGAATAAATTATAATTTTATTGCCTGGCAACAAAATTATTTTATTTTTAACAATTACCATTGTTTCAAAAAGTTTAAATAAATTTTCAAGTACTTTACTCTTGTTAAAACGTAAAAGGTTGCAGGTAAACTACCCCTTCACCTTAACCGATCTTCACCAAAATCGAAAGTCCTTGAGACCTCTACAATTCAGGGACGTATGCAAAACATTATTTGATTCTGTTTGAATTTGCGGCTGTTATCGTTTGCCATAGAAAATACGCTTGATAAAAAACGTTGCAGGTAAACTACCCCTTCCCCTTAACCGATCTTCACCAAAAACAATAGGTCTTGAGAACCCTACAATTCAGGGCTGTATGCGAAACATTATTTGATTCTGTTTGAATTTGCGGCTGTTATCGTTTGCCAAAAAAAAAATTTCCCTTGATAAAAAAAAACCGTTGCAGGTAAACTACCCCTTTCCCTCAACCGATCTTCACCAAAAACAACAGGTCGCGAGTACTCTACAAATCAGGGCTGTATGCAAAAAATCATTTGATTCTGTTTGAATTTGCGGCAGTTATCGTTTGCCATAGGAAAAAAATCTACACACAGACACACAGATAGACAGACAGACACACAGACACACACACAGACACTTTTCGGAAAACGACTTTTTTTCATGTTTTGAGTGTAGTAGAATCAGAATCTGCAATAATCTCGAACACGATTTTTTTTGCCATCACCATACTTCCATTCCTTAAGGAATATTGTTATAGAACAAAGTAATAGGTTCAGTGTACTATACAGTGTACAGTGTAATTGTAGTTGTATTTATAGTTGTAGTGTGCTTGCAGATACGCTCCGGTATCTGCTATTATGTTGTTTTTATAAAAACTGCTCCAATTATAATTATTAGGAGTTATTAGTGTGATTGTTTAATCTGTATAAGTGTCTATGGATAACTCACTCTTTCGATTTAAATAAGTTTCGCGCACTTTTTGTTGTATGCCTCCCTCACTTACCACAAGTATCTGTTTCAGTCCTGTTCTGTGACGGTTGTTGCTGAAATACATACATTTAAAATGCACACAAATATTCAATTTGAATATTCAAAACAGTTAGTACACACAATATGAATGAATTAGCACATATATGTAATACTTTAAATTACTCTTTGTTTGAATTCTTCCGCCACCTTTGGTAGAACTGATTTGAAAGAAATAATTTAATTTATATTTGAAATGATACTCTTGTTCATAGGTAAATAAGTGAAGGTTTATTAACAAATCTTAAAATTGCAAATTTCAAAAACAATTAACAATCATTTGGATAATAACCCTTTAAATAATAATTACAATTGATTAATTTCAACATAAAACTCTATCCAGGCTCAATGCTGGTAGTCCTGTCTTTAGTACAATAATTTGAACTTAATAGGTTATGTCTTCTTGTTAATATATTATCAGGTTGTTAGGTTCTTTGAGGATACATGATATCAGTGTCAAGATGTAATATTAATAGAATTAATAAAATTGAACAATGGTTAAAAATAACGAATAAATATAAAACAATGAAATTTAATACCATATGTATGGTAAGTATGTAATTATCGTACGCTTGGATGCGCACGCACCTTATAAAACTCTATAGCAAGCGTCAGACTCGTGGCTTGTACAGTTTCAATGTATCGTTTTATTCTCAACAATGAGTTTGATAACTATATATTTTCAAGAGAAAAAATTAATAAAATACAAAAAAAACTCTTTATATGATTTCTATTTGGTTTGGAAATTATTTGAGAACAGATGCAACAGTTAAATTAATAAGCTACCGCTACCAAATTGAGGTTAGCGATCACAGGTAATGCTATCACAGAAAATGATTTCTTAACGGTTAATATTTCTTAATTTATATTTCTGAACATAATATTAGTAACCTTTTAACATGTTACTATTAAAATTGCTTTATACTTTTTACGTAAGTTAATGTTATTTATTTCAAAACATCGAATAATCAAAACAAGTTTAGTCAAAAGAGTGTCTAAACGTTAACTCTTGTAATTAGTGATAATTACTTTAAACATACTTTTTATAATTATAAAATTAATTAAAATATGTATTTAATATTTTAATAAGTAAAAATTGGCATTTCTTGAAATTCTAATAATTCCATTATAAGTTTGATGCTGCGCTAGTAATGACTCGCGTAGTATCAAAATGTCTATTTCAAAAATATTATTTCTGAAAATCAAAGTTATCTAAATAAAATAATGTACTCCCTGTTTATTATCACAACACACGCGAGTACGACCGGGATTATACACTATCGTACTTATATAGTTCGGTAATCCCGCACATATCACTCGGAAGTATATTTGTTGTGTCAAGGTTATGTCTGTATATCAACTTAATGTCAATGTACGCGCACAAATTTGAAAATAATACTTTTTCATGGTGTCGAGTTGCGTGACCTATTCGTCTGGAAGCTGTTCGTAGACTGTTACAATTTGCCGAAGCGTCTCTCTCGTGTCTGACAAAATGCGTTGATTTGATTGGCTGTAATCATTATAGTCTTCACCCCAAAAGCCTATGTTTTATTAAAATATTTGGTGTTTTACCAAATTTCGACTTTGGGTTCTGGTTTATGTGACGTAAGCACTAGTGTAAAAAATAACTGAAAAGTTAATAATTACAATAACTTCCTTATTGAACGTCCTATCGTTACATGAGTTATGTCATTGAATTATAGACATTTTCCTCTTTAATTTAAGTCTAAACATTAAACATAAATAAACTATTTTATTTACATTGCTTCTCTTAAAATAATGTTTTTATTAATTATCTTGGTGTTTCTTATTTTTGTAAGTTTTTGACACCAGATTTAATTATTTTTAATAAAAACACTTTCTAAATAAACACTTGGAGTCCATTTCTCACTTGGTTTGATTTGTTATTTGGAAATAATTATTTCCTTAACAATAGCTTATTTTAGCGTCATTAGGCGTCCATCTTGATTTTTATATAAAAGTATTTAAAATGAATCTCCCTTATCTAATACAAGTAATCTTACAATCTAATAATACTAAAACGATTATTTACATGATTTCACACTTAAATATCCTCACATGATTGTATTAAATATAATACACATACTGTCTTATTCCTCTTCTACCTGTCTCATACAATTGTTAACATAATTTTAGTCTTTTCTATGTAAATTATATTATGTATGAAATGTCATTAGTGTACATACATTGTACTTAATGTATTACATATATTGGTCAGCTTCTAGCTAGTTTAGAACCCTTCAATTCTTCGATAATGGGTTTGTTCCTATGGTGTCTCAACATAGTGGTCATTTATTTTTCATAAAAACAATAATTAAACTGTTATTGTTACATTATGTTTGTGTTTCTATATTGGTATTAGGCATTACTCCTACTTTTGGTAATATTCTCATTTACTCTTAGATAAGTTTATATGTCATATTTTTCCTAAGTAACTTACTTAACATGGTTGGTTTATATCTGATTTCTGTCACTATGGTCAGTTGGTTTCTAATTATTTGCATATATACTGACTGTTTTTATAGTTCTAATCTCTTCTCAAAGTTGTATTGATTTCCCCTCTAACTACTGGTAGTATTGTGAACAATCTGTGTTTAAGCTTTAATACACTATTTTCCTTAACTAATGGGCCATACAGTGGTCCATCTTACATCTGATTGTTTGTACATGGTTAGTTAGTTTACATCATTTTGTTTATAATACTGTTGTTATTATGTTAAAGATCTGTTCTCAAACCATTACCAGATATCGGTCTTTCTACTGGTAATATTGTTATTCACTTAGTATTGGTTTTGATATTGCACTTTGCCTATTTGAATTGGCATATTTGTTGCATCTTTGCTATAGCTGTCTGCCATTGCATTTGATTGGTTTTATTTACATGGTTGCATTATAATGCATTGTCTATTAGGATGTATTGTTATTTATAACAATTCCTTAATTGATATCATTGTTGATAATCATTTGTTTTCATTGATATTTTTGGTTTTCTGTTTAACAGGTACTTTCTCTATGGGTTATGTAACAATGTACCATCTGTTTTAATGCAGTATGTCTCTACTACTTACATGGTATCAGCATGGTATTTCACAATAATATTTTACTTATTTTGTGACACATGTTTATACATTCCTTCTTAAACATTAATACATATCTTATTGTATTATTTATGATATTTTTCTAGTCATAGGTTGAATTCAATTCAATCCATTTTGTTTGATACAATGGTTTTTTATACTGTGGTCAGTTCTTTACCAATAATAAAACATAGTTATATTGTTCTATTTTGTTTCATTTTGGTGGACTTATGATTATCTGTGTTAATCACAACTTTATTAAATGCGTCAAACTCATTGTTCGTGTCTATTTGACTTATTTAACATCTTGTTGTTTTCATCATGGAATTAACATACTTTCATATACTTATAAAACTAACTATAATTGTTTGTGTGGTTTTATCAGTAGAAATAGTTAGTTATTCACATGTTTCACATCTATTAAGTGCGCACTGTTATTGTTTGTGTTTCCTTAAATGCTAAGCACTGTCTTTCATCCTCACATTTGATAATCATTATTTCACTTGTCACTTATATAGTCTTTGGTGCACGTGGTTTATGTTGATTTCTGGTATGATTTATTCATCTTCTTCTCTCTTCTGAGTCAGCTTTCTTGTCCTTCTTCTTTCTTCTTTCTTGTTATTTCCATCGTAGTCATTATTCTTTAGTCGTTTCTCTCACTTTTGGAGTTTGTTAATTCTTATTTAGTCGTTTCCCCTCACTTTTGGAGTTTGTTAATTCTTATTTAGTCGTTTCCCCTCACTTTTGGATCCTATTGGGTCTATAATTGGTATTTTGTTTTGGCTCATGTCATTTTCTTTCTTATTTTTCGTAGTTGATGTCACTAGATTGATATCATCTTATTCATAGTTGGATTTTCATATTAACACATTTGTAGATACACACTTTATATACATGGATTTACTTATCTAGATTTACATTCATATTTTTTCTCTTACTTGCCGTCCTTTAGGCTCATTTTATGTAACTGCCATATTTGGTTATGTTACATATGCCTTCCTTTAAGAATTGATTAATTCTGAGTTATGATTATACTATATTTTTCTATGAAGAATTTATCAATTATTGTACATTCCATATTGATTTACATGTTTTTTCCATATATCCTTTCGCTTTCTGCTCTTTGAATCATATTTATTTCTTCTCTATGTAATTACTTCCCTCGTTTATTTAGTTCCCTAACATACATTTAGCTGGGGCAGTTTAGAGCGGCTCACTTTGGCTATTCGACTCTACTGGCCATACTAATTTCAATAAATATGGAGGCAAATCATCTCCTTTAACAATAATAAATGATTGCTGGCATTACTCTTCAGTCAATTCATCTCAAATCATTAATAATAATAATAGTGGTCGTTTTTCCGACAAATAATAAATATTCTTGGGATTAATTCTCGCATCTGCGGTTTGTACATTGTGATTCTCTCTTTTCTTGATTCAACTTAACTAATTCTTCACATATCATCGGGATATTTTGTTTTACATTTCCTCACTGGTATACTCTCATGATTTTCTTCGTTAGTATATTCTTTTTTATTTTTCTTCATCATAGATTAATCTCTTCATTCTGTGTTACCTTGAACGTTATTTCGTCATAATCTTCGTTCCAAATTCATTCTTCTAGATACTATGTATTAGTACATTTATTTTTTCTTTCCTTTTCCAGGTTTTAGTTGGTATTTGTACTTCATGTAGTGCTGGCTTTTCTTTATTCAAATACAAATTTGTCGTGGGTGGTCGTTTCTCTACAGTAATAATGTTCACTTGGTTTATTCTTCCAACTCTTCTTTTTCTTTTTTATATAGTACGGGTGAGATGTTGTTGTTCTACTGGTTGACTAGGCTCTTGGAATTAGTTTGTGCCAAAGTTGTAGTGTGTCAGTCTCGTATTTACATCCTTTTTTATATAGTAGTAGTACGGGTGAGATGTTGTTGTTCTACTGGTTGACGTGGCTCTTGGAATTAATGAGTTTGCTTCATATATACCTGGGATGTAATGTGTCTGTCTCGTATTGACATATTTTTTTATAGTAGTAGTACGGGTGAGATGTTGTTATTCTACTGGTTGACTAGGCTCTTGGAAATAGTTGGTGCCAAGGATGGTGTTTGTCGGCCTCGTATTGACATCTTTTTATATATAGTAGTAGTACGGGTGAGATGTTGTTATTCTACTGGTTGACTAGGCTCTTGGAAATAATGAGTTTGCTTCAT
Organism: Magicicada septendecula; assembly: GCA_034769895.1. Lineage (NCBI taxonomy): Eukaryota > Metazoa > Arthropoda > Insecta > Hemiptera > Cicadidae > Magicicada > Magicicada septendecula. Next base: position 110,557,628 of record CM068370.1, read on the forward strand.
ATATGCCTGGGATGTAATGTGTCTGTCTCGTATTGACATCCTTTTTTATATAGTAGTACGGGTGAGATGTTGTTATTCTACTGGTTGACTAGGCTCTTGGAAATAATTGTGCCAAAGTCGTTGAGTGTCTTTCTCGTATTGACATCTTTTTTATTTATAGTAGTACTACGGGTGAGCTGTTGTTATTCTACTGGTTGACTAGGCTCTTGGAAATAATGAGGTTGCTTCATATATGCCTGGGATGTAATGTGTCTGTCTCGTATTGACATTCCTTTTTTATAGTAGTAGTACGGGTGAGATGTTGTTGTTCTACTGGTTGACGTGGCTCTTGGAAATAGTTGGTGCCAAGGTTGTAGTGTGTCGGCCTCGTATTGACATCTTTTTTATTTATAATAGTACTAGTTGATAAATACAATGTTCTGATTCCTTTACATAAATTCTTTGGGATCATTTTTTCCCACATTATAAAATGATAATATACATTCAATGTTTAATACATAATTACATAGTTACTTTTCATTTAATATAAACATATAATAATCTTCATGATAATAATTCACCCTTTTTCTTCAGTCAACATCAATTTTTATAATCATATTTTCACTTTTTATTTTGTAAATAACAATAATCTTCATTGCCACATTTCATTTTTCATCTTGATATAGTCAACAGTTATACTCATAATTATCTTTTTATTTTACACAATAAATATTTCCATCCTTTACATAGCATTAATAATAAAATAATCCTTATCGCTCACTTTTCACTTGTAATTTCATATTTCAATTGTCAACATACTTTTTCATCGAAGTCTGATTATATGTACCCTTTATCTTTTTTGTAATAGGGTTTTGCAATTCATAGGTGTTGTTTAGATTGTCTTTTGTTACAGTATATGGTCCGGTATATAATAGTAGTAATTTCTTTGCAATGCCCTCGATAGTGCTTGGGAGTTCTCGATTTTTGATTAGCACTTGGTCTCCCACTTCGTATTTTATAATTTTGGGCTGCAATTTTTTGTATTTAATTCTCAGTTTCTGGGCTCTTTCAACCGCATTATTATAGAACTTGGTTTGGTCAAACTTGATCTCTGCACTTATTGGAAAGTTAATTATTTCTGTGATCTCTCGGGGTGGTCTTTTTTCGTGCATTGCCATGTATGGTGTTTCCTCAGTTGATTGATGTTATGCGAGGTTTAAGAAGTTTTCAGCTGGGGACAAATACTCCTCCCACTTCCTCTGCTGGCTGTGACAGTAGGTTCTTAAAATCCTTCCTACTTCCCTCAACACTCTCTCAGCAGGGTTGCTGTTGGGGTGGTACACCGATGTCTTATACGTTTTGATGCCCAGATGGAGCAGTGTTTCCCGCCATTTCCGTCCTCGAAACTGCGTTCCGTGATCTGTAACTATTGATGCTGGTCGGCCCACTTCGGGTATGTATTTGTTTATAACTACTTCTAGTATCTTGCTTGTTGTGGCTCGATTAAGTGGATACAGCTTCGTATATTTTGTATAGTGGTCAAAGATAATAATGACATATTTATACTGATGTCTTCCACCACTCCGTGGAAACGGCCCACAAATGTCCAGGAAGATTTTTTCTAATTTTGTTACAGATGTTATCGGTATCATCACTCCTTCTCTCTTTTCGTTACTGCATTTGACTAGCTGGCAAATATGGCAATTCTGTATATATTTTCTTACCTTCCTATTCATGTCAGTGAAATACACATGTTCTTGCAGTGCTTTTACCACCTTCACTGCGCCCATATGACCATATCGTATGTGATAGTCGATGGTCAAATCTCTCTCTAGAACCTTTGGGACAACTATCTTCCAGTCTTCACCATTTTTATTGCTTTTGGTGAACACTAGCTGATTATGAATACAGAAATACTGTTTAATGTTTGCATCGTTATCTGCTAGTTTTTTAATAATTATCAGTATTTTGGGATCTTGTTGTTGCTGTATAGCTATATCTGACAGTATTTTAGTAAGCTCAGATTTATTTTTTTAGCAAGTGGTAGACCTTCGCGATGGTTTCTCTCTCTCCTTGGAACGTTTGGGCGTCGATGTTAATCCGGGACAACACGTCTGCAGCTGTGTTGCTTTTTCCCGGTATGTACTCCCACTGTATATTATACTCTTGGAGGGTGAGAGTCCATCTTGTCAATCTCCCGTGTTTCAATTTACAGTTCTTGAGGAATGAAATGGATTTATGATCCGTTCTTACTGTCACTTTATATCCCAAGATAAAGGTTCTAAACTTTTCGCAAGCGAATACGATACTTAATAATTCTTTTTCTGTGGTGTGATAGTTGCGTTCACACTTGTTCAACGTGCGACTTGCAAAACTGATTACTTCATGGTTCCCGTCTTGGTCTTCTTGATATAGCACGGATCCGAGACTCAAATCGCTGGCGTCGCAGTTCATGAAAAATTGTTTTTCAAAGTTAGGGTGATGTAACATAACGGTTTCTAGGAACTTTTCTTTAATTAACTTAAATGTAGATTCTTGTTCTGATTCCCATTTCCACTTTTCTTTTGATGAAAGCTGTTTTGAAAATCGAGCTGTTAAATCGGAATAATTCTCTTGAAATTTACGATAGTAGTTGCAGATCCCGAGGAACGATTGCAGTTGTTTCTTCTTCTGTGGGACGGGGAAACGCTGTATTGCCTCCATCTTTTCCTGGGACGGTGTAATTCCGTGTTCAGATAGGTTAAACCCCAAAAATTGGACTTCTTTTGCTATTAATTGAGACTTATCTAACTTCAATGTAATGTGATTATCTTCTAATTTCTGTAAAACCTGTGCCACCCTTTCACAGTGTTCCTCCCAATTGTTGGAGGCGATTAAGAGATCGTCAACATAGACTGTTGTAAACTGCAGTGTATTGTGACCCAGTATCTCGTCCATACATTTGACGAATATCGCTACCGAGTTTACTAAGCCAAACGGTAGTCTTTTGAAATGGTAATTTCGACCTTCGAAAATAAAGGCAGTATACTTTCTACTATTCGGATGCAGTTCAACTTGCCAATATCCGCATACCGTATCCCATATACTGTAGAATTTTGAACCATAAAACTTCTTTAAGATCTCATCAATTTCTCCAGGTGATGTCCTGTCGTTAATTATGGTTTTGTTTAATTCCCTAGCATCTAAACAAATTCGTACCGCACCATTTTTCTTTGGTACGGCGACAATAGGGTTGGTGTATGGTGAATTGCTTACTTCGATAATGTCATTTGCTATCAAACGCTGGATTTCTTCCCTTACTGCTTCCTTCAGCGAAAAGGCGATAGGATAAGATTTTCGTTTAAATTCGGTTTGGTCTTTGAATCTTAACTCGCATTGAAAATTTTTGATTTTTCCGGGTGTATCGGAAAATATGTGACGATACTGGCAATATATGTTTATCAGATGGTCCTTTTGTTCCCATGTCAGCTCTTGGTTATTTTGGTTGGTCTTGAATTCTCGTATCTCATTAATCTTGGTCAACCATAAATCTTCCTCTGGGTTATTGTGAAGCTGCTTGTTGATGGCGCCTTCCTGATGTTGGTGGCCTTCCCTAATGTAATAGATTACATGTTCTACGGGTGCCTTTTGATATTCTGTTAGCTTGGCTGTCCACTCAACTTCTCCTGTCTTCATTCTTACTGTATTTGTGTCCATGTTAATTATCGCAGTGTATTTCCTGAGTATATCACACCCAATGAGCAGGGTAAACGGTAACCCACTGGCTACGAGGAATATCATCTGTATCGTGTTGCCATTGCTGGATACATCAAGTTGCACTTGTTGTCTAATCGTCTTGTTTTGACGTCCGGTAGCTCCAATGAATACAATGTTCTTAATAGGTAAAGTGGGTATTGTCGCTTTATTTTCAGATTGGATTCTATCTAACTCCACTTTATCAATCAATGATACATTTGCTCCGGTATCTATCATTGCCGTTGCTTTTATGTTATTGACCTTCACCGCTATGTATGCAATTTCACTATTACTTGTATCGCTGATAGTATTCTCTTTTTCTTCCATTAAGTCTCTTCTTATATTTTTCAAATAATTATTGGTGTACGTTTTGCGAAGATTTGGATGGTTTGCCAAAACTCTAGACCCAATAGTCCGGTTCAGTGAGGGTACTACTTGGTTTTTCACTGCCGGTTGGCGCTTAAAGGCAGGTCACTATTCCCGTGCCTGTCTTGCAATGTCGAAGCTATGGGTTCTTGATTCCCATTTCCATGTCCATTATTGTAGACTGCTGTATTTTGCGTTATTGCTCCTTGACTTCCATTACTGTCGCTTCCGTTAGATCGGTATCCAGATTCCCGCTCCTCTCTATCGCTGTTGCTGGAGTGACTATGCTGATTAGGGAAATTCCTCCTTCCTTGGTAGTAGTTTCGACGATTTCCCCCTCGACTGGCTTGAGCATAATGCACTCTACGAAAGTGATTATTATGTTGGTTGCCATTGTTTTGTCTTGGGTGATGATTGGGAGCTTGGTTCTGGTACGGCCGGTAATAATTGTTACCTCTTTGGTAAGCTGGCTCTCGCTGATATCCACCTGAATGCTGATTATTATTATTCCCTCTATTATTGATGTTGTTGCCCCCTCCGTCTTGGCGTGGTATAGGGTGATTTTGGAATCTCGGTGGGTAATTGTGATTTCTTCCTGGGCTATTCCTTTCGTTGGATGTGTTGGGGTTATTATTCCCAGGTCCTCCTCGATCATATGTCTGGTTTGGTCCTTGTCGACTGCGTTGGTAGTAGCGTTCTCTTTCATGGTTCTCCAACAGTTCGCACATCCCTTGGACTGTTTTTATTTGTGCATTTAGCCTTCCTTGTGATATGCCTTGATTGAAGTGGTAGGCTAATTTCGTCACTAGGCATTCTTCTGGGATGGCGGGTTCAAGATTCCTCGCCAGGCAAATCTTTCCCAAGAAATACGTTGTCATTGACTGCCTTCCATGTATATCGAACCTCCCGTTTGTGATATCATCCCTGACGATGTTCTGGGTGGCTTCTGACCAATATTTTTGTTTAAACGCCACTTTGAAGTTGTCATAATTCCCCACTTCGTCACGGGTTGCCGTCCACCAATTGTCGAACGTGCTTTTGAAAGCTTCGTCTAACATTCCCTTAATGGTAGTCCATCTACTCTCTCTGTTTTTTCGTAGGATTTCTTCCATCCGTTCTAAAAACTCTAGCGGATTTTTATAATAAGTCCTGAATTCAATCTGGTCTCTGTTGTCTAGATGAGTCAATCCGGATAGTAAATTTGGTATCGTTTGTATACGATGCATCTCGTCACGGAGGTCATCTAGCTCTCTTCGTTGACGCTCGGTTAATAGGGTTCTATCATCATGTACCTGCTGCTTAATTGCGTCCACTCTTCCAGATACTTCTTCACACTTGTCGGGTAGTGTTGACTGTGCTATTTTCATGTTGGTTTGTTCTTGTGTTATCACACTTATCCGTGTACCGTGTGTTCTCTCCATTTCGTTAATGCGTTGATTGATGTCCAACTCTGCTTGTATTAGTCTCAGGCTGGTACCTTCTCCCTCCTTTCGTACTTCATCCATCTCGACATTAACTTCAGTTGATAGGATGGCCATGCGCTTCTCGATTTCATCGACATTTTCCTTCAATCTTTTTTCTATCATCTCTTCTGTATCCTTGGCGGCTTCCTTTATCTTATTACTGTTGATACTTATTTGCTGCCACATCCCTTCATGGTCAGATTGTATTGTTTCGACGTCTCGATTGAGCTTAGCAGTGATTTCATCCATCTTCTGATTGGCCTGATCCATTCTGACTCCCAACTCTGCCGATAACTCCTCTTTCATGATGGCCATTTTCTTCTCCAGTAATTCTTCAGTTTTCTTTTGTCCATCTTCCATCCTCCTGTTCGTCTCCTGTATTTGGTTATTGAACTCTTCCTTTAATAATTCCATATGTTTCTTGTTCTCCCTCTGGCCTTCCTCTATTTTCTTGCTTAAATCCTCTTTAGTGGATCGCTGACCTTCTTCTATTCTGTTTAAGTCTGCCTTGGTGGAGTTTAATGATTCTTCCATCTTCTTGCTTAACTCCCTGGTGGATTGGCTATTTTCGTCCATCTTCTTGTTTAAGTCCTCCTTCATTGACAGATTGTCTTCCTTCAACGACTCCATCATTTGTCTCATCCACTCTTGGAATGTAGACTCTCCTGTTGACATTGTTTTTTCGGGTTGGCTAGGTTCCTGTGGAGTTTCTTGAATCATTACTTCCGTTTCCTCCATAGGTTGTTGAACCCCCTCCGCCGGTTCAATTTGTTTGTCTTTTACTTCCACTACTATCTCCTCCACATCTTCTGTTGACATAGCTTCCTTCTCTTCTTTTCTGGTTTCCTTCTCTGCTTGCGCCATCCTTTTTCTTGACGTTGACCTTGATTTTGATCTAGATTTCAACCTGTCTGTATACATCTTGATCTTCTAATAATGTTCCTGCTGTCTTCTCACGAATTATTATATTTAGGTTATTGGTTATTGTATATTTCCCTAACTCGTGCTCAGACGTTGGGCGCCAACTTGTTGTAAAACAAGTATCAGTACAAGTGTAATGTGTACTATACAGTGTACAGTGTAATTGTAGTTGTATTTATAGTTGTAGTGTGCTTGCAGATACGCTCCGGTGTCTGCTATTATGTTGTTTTTATAAAAACTGCTCCAATTATAATTATTAGGAGTTATTAGTGTGATTGTTTAATCTGTATAAGTGTCTATGGATAACTCACTCTTTCGATTTAAATAAGTTTCGCGCACTTTTTGTTGTATGCCTCCCTCACTTACAACAAGTATCTGTTTCAGTCCTGTTCTGTGACGGTTGTTGCTGAAATACATACATTTAAAATGCACACAAATATTCAATTTGAATATTCAAAACAGTTAGTACACACAATATGAATGAATTAGCACATATATGTAATACTTTAAATTACTCTTTGTTTGAATTCTTCCGCCACCTTTGGTAGAACTGATTTGAAAGAAATAATTTAATTTATATTTGAAATGATACTCTTGTTCATAGGTAAATAAGTGAAGGTTTATTAACAAATCTTAAAATTGCAAATTTCAAAAACAATTAACAATCATTTGGATAATAACCCTTTAAATAATAATTACAATTGATTAATTTCAACATAAAACTCTATCCAGGCTCAATGCTGGTAGTCCTGTCTTTAGTACAATAATTTGAACTTAATAGGTTATGTCTTCTTGTTAATATATTATCAGGTTGTTAGGTTCTTTGAGGATACATGATATCAGTGTCAAGATGTAATATTAATAGAATTAATAAAATTGAACAATGGTTAAAAATAACGAATAAATATAAAACAATGAAATTTAATACCATATGTATGGTAAGTATGTAATTATCGTACGCTTGGATGCGCACGCACCTTATAAAACTCTATAGCAAGCGTCAGACTCGTGGCTTGTACAGTTTCAATGTATCGTTTTATTCTCAACAATGAGTTTGATAACTATATATTTTCAAGAGAAAAAATTAATAAAATACAAAAAAACTCTTGATATGATTTCTATTTGGTTTGGAAATTATTTGAGAACAGATGCAACAGTTAAATTAATAAGCTACCGCTACCAAATTGAGGTTAGCGATCACAGGTAATGCTATCACAGAAAATGATTTCTTAACGGTTAATATTTCTTAATTTATATTTCTGAACATAATATTAGTAACCTTTTAACATGTTACTATTAAAATTGCTTTATACTTTTTACGTAAGTTAATGTTATTTATTTCAAAACATCGAATAATCAAAACAAGTTTAGTCAAAAGAGTGTCTATAAAAATGTATTATTTATTGAGATTCAAAGATCTGCACACTCTTCAATACAAGTAAACAATTTTAACATAACAGTTAAGCCAATGCTAAACTGACCATTCTTTCAATTTTTAGCAAACTACTACTATTCATTGTTTAATTCTGTTAAGCCTTACCTTTAGTTAATTGTTTAATGCAACTTTGAAGGAAGTAACTTTTTGATATAAGATAATTATGCAGTCCTTATAAAAAATTGTAAGTTTTTGGCTCGAAGATTTGCAGATGACTAGAGTGTACTAAAATTTTGGATACTTTTACCTTTTTTAATTAAAAGCTGCTTTGGATATTAAAAACCTGCAATTGAAAAGATAAAACCAATTTATCTAGAATTATCAAAAACTTGATGAAACGCTAGAAGCTTATGAACAATTAAATAAGACTGTTTAATTATTTAGAAATATAAACTGTTGGCATTTAATGAATTATTTTTACAATCATTTCTTGTTACTTTAAGGGCACTCGTGACCGGCTATGCTTATCATGTTGAATTCATCAGTTTTGAGATCTGAGATCTTAGAACCTGTGAAAGATAAAAGTCTGAATTTCAGCACGCAGGTTAGTACATTGTAGTCCACTCTTCAAACGCTAATACAATTATAAGGATTTCTTGATTTTTTAATAATTTTTAATATTTTGCTCTAAAAATTTGCATACAAAAAGCATATTTAATATTTTTTACGTTTTTATTTTTTAGTGAAACTACATAATTTTAGTTGTGTAGTTATATCTCCACTAACCCAATACCCACAAACAAATTCAGCTTGATAGTTTACTTCGTTTATAAATAATGGTTTATTTATCAAAATATCGGTATGGAGAACCATACATGACTTCCATATTCTAAGTTACATTGCCCAGCGATCCACAGGAAGCAAATTGATGTCCATTTTTTCGGCTTGCACGCGTTATGTTGGTGTGGGTTTCGGCACTTTCCATTTAAAAAGCGTGCAAATGTAAGAAAATAAACATGAGTGAGGCCAGAAATAACGTGAATTTTGTGTGTGTGTGTGTGTGTGTGTGTGTGTGTGTGTGTGTGTGTGTGTGTGTGTGTGTGTGTGTGTGTGTGTGTGTGTGTGTGTGTGTGTGTGTGTGTGTGTGTGTGTGTGTGTGTGTGTGTGTGTGTGTGTGTGTGTGTCTTACCTGCCTTTTTATTGCTGTAGGCATAATAATAAAATGGAAACGTAAACATTACATAACTGAGATATGCTTACCTGCCACGAACGATATATTATTTTATACATGGAGGAGTTCAGTGACATACACACGTACAGAAGTCATCTTCAAAAATACTAGAAGTCGTCCACGCTTTTATGTTGGCAGTGTAACTTACAGGAAGTTTTTTGATGTTTTTAAAACATCTAGGATGCAAACTTTTCCCGATAACTAAAAGTTTCCTTTTTTCGGTTCCCGTCATGTTCGCACAAACAAAAACTGTAACTCTTTGTTTAGAGAGCTTCCCACCAACACACTTTTCATTTTTATTAAATTTGAAAGTCTTATCTGGAGTTAATTTATAAAAAATTCCGGCTTCATGTCCATTAAAGATGTCTTCATCTTTATATGATCGTCTAATTTCTGGCCAAGTGTTACGCACCCAATCGCCTGTAACGTTCAGATCTACGCATTTTGCCTCACCACAAATTTTTGCAAAGGAAATCGAGTGTCGGGCCTTAAATCGATCTAGCCATCCGTTGGAGCACGTAAAATGGCTGGCGCCGGCAGTCCTGTTACAGTGCTTATCGCTTGCATACAATGCATGTCTGTAGTCATGGGCTAGCGCGCGCGCGCACATATATACGTTTATATGAAATTATTTGACATATATCTGAGAAATATTTGACGCTATAACAGAGTAGTACAATATTTAGTGACGTTAAAACCGGGAATTTTTATAATGTTAAAGATATCAGTTTGACCGGACTTATGACAAAATAACGCTACACCCGAGTTGACGTAACAGCCGAGGCCGTAATAACCAAGTTCCACTGTATATATAAAGATATTAACTCAAACATAATTTACATTAAAATGAATAAATTATAATTTTATTGCCTGGCAACAAAATTATTTTATTTTTAACAATTACCATTGTTTCAAAAAGTTTAAATAAATTTTCAAGTACTTTACTCTTGTTAAAACGTAAAAGGTTGCAGGTAAACTACCCCTTCACCTTAACCGATCTTCACCAAAATCGAAAGTCCTTGAGACCTCTACAATTCAGGGACGTATGCAAAAAATTATTTGATTCTGTTTGAATTTGCGGCTGTTATCGTTTGCCATAGAAAATACGCTTGATAAAAAACGTTGCAGGTAAACTACCCCTTCCCCTTAACCGATCTTCACCAAAAACAATAGGTCTTGAGAACTCTACAATTCAGGGCTGTATGCGAAACATTATTTGATTCTGTTTGAATTTGCGGCTGTTATCGTTTGCCAAAAAAAAAATTTCCCTTGATAAAAAAAAACCGTTGCAGGTAAACTACCCCTTTCCCTCAACCGATCTTCACCAAAAACAACAGGTCGCGAGTACTCTACAAATCAGGGCTGTATGCAAAACATCATTTGATTCTGTTTGAATTTGCGGCAGTTATCGTTTGCCATAGGAAAAAAATCTACACACAGATACACAGATAGACAGACAGACACACAGACACACACACAGACACTTTTCGGAAAACGACTTTTTTTCATGTTTTGAGTGTAGTAGAATCAGAATCTGCAATAATCTCGAACACGATTTTTTTTGCCATCACCATACTTCCATTCCTTAAGGAATATTGTTATAGAACAAAGTAATAGGTTCAGTGTACTATACAGTGTACAGTGTAATTGTAGTTGTATTTATAGTTGTAGTGTGCTTGCAATACGCTCCGGTATCTGCTATTATGTTGTTTTTATAAAAACTGCTCCAATTATAATTATTAGGAGTTATTAGTGTGATTGTTTAATCTGTATAAGTGTCTATGGATAACTCACTCTTTCGATTTAAATAAGTTTCGCGCACTTTTTGTTGTATGCCTCCCTCACTTACCACAAGTATCTGTTTCAGTCCTGTTCTGTGACGGTTGTTGCTGAAATACATACATTTAAAATGCACACAAATATTCAATTTGAATATTCAAAACAGTTAGTACACACAATATGAATGAATTAGCACATATATGTAATACTTTAAATTACTCTTTGTTTGAATTCTTCCGCCACCTTTGGTAGAACTGATTTGAAAGAAATAATTTAATTTATATTTGAAATGATACTCTTGTTCATAGGTAAATAAGTGAAGGTTTATTAACAAATCTTAAAATGGCAAATTTCAAAAACAATTAACAATCATTTGGATAATAACCCTTTAAATAATAATTACAATTGATTAATTTCAACATAAAACTCTATCCAGGCTCAATGCTGGTAGTCCTGTCTTTAGTACAATAATTTGAACTTAATAGGTTATGTCTTCTTGTTAATATATTATCAGGTTGTTAGGTTCTTTGAGGATACATGATATCAGTGTCAAGATGTAATATTAATAGAATTAATAAAATTGAACAATGGTTAAAAATAACGAATAAATATAAAACAATGAAATTTAATACCATATGTATGGTAAGTATGTAATTATCGTACGCTTGGATGCGCACGCACCTTATAAAACTCTATAGCAAGCGTCAGACTCGTGGCTTGTACAGTTTCAATGTATCGTTTTATTCTCAACAATGAGTTTGATAACTATATATTTTCAAGAGAAAAAATTAACAAAATACAAAAAAAACTCTTTATATGATTTCTATTTGGTTTGGAAATTATTTGAGAACAGATGCAACAGTTAAATTAATAAGCTACCGCTACCAAATTGAGGTTAGCGATCACAGGTAATGCTATCACAGAAAATGATTTCTTAACGGTTAATATTTCTTAATTTATATTTCTGAACATAATATTAGTAACCTTTTAACATGTTACTATTAAAATTGCTTTATACTTTTTACGTAAGTTAATGTTATTTATTTCAAAACATCGAATAATCAAAACAAGTTTAGTCAAAAGAGTGTCTAAACGTTAACTCTTGTAATTAGTGATAATTACTTTAAACATACTTTTTATAATTATAAAATTAATTAAAATATGTATTTAATATTTTAATAAGTAAAAATTGGCATTTCTTGAAATTCTAATAATTCCATTATAAGTTTGATGCTGCGCTAGTAATGACTCGCGTAGTATCAAAATGTCTATTTCAAAAATATTATTTCTGAAAATCAAAGTTATCTAAATAAAATAATGTACTCCCTGTTTATTATCACAACACACGCGAGTACGACCGGGATTATACACTATCGTACTTATATAGTTCGGTAATCCCGCACATATCACTCGGAAGTATATTTGTTGTGTCAAGGTTATGTCTGTATATCAACTTAATGTCACGCGCACAAATTTGAAAATAATACTTTTTCATGGTGTCGAGTTGCGTGACCTATTCGTCTGGAAGCTGTTCGTAGACTGTTACAATTTGCCGAAGCGTCTCTCTCGTGTCTGACAAAATGCGTTGATTTGATTGGCTGTAATCATTATAGTCTTCACCCCAAAAGCCTATGTTTTATTAAAATATTTGGTGTTTTACCAAATTTCGACTTTGGGTTCTGGTTTATGTGACGTAAGCACTAGTGTAAAAAATAACTGAAAAGTTAATAATTACAATAACTTCCTTATTGAACGTCCTATCGTTACATGAGTTATGTCATTGAATTATAGACATTTTCCTCTTTAATTTAAGTCTAAACAACACTATTTTATTTACATTGCTTCTCTTAAAATAATGTTTTTATTAATTATCTTGGTGTTTCTTATTTTTATAAGTTTTTGACACCAGATTTAATTATTTTTAATAAAAACACTTTCTAAATAAACACTTGGAGTCCATTTCTCACTTGGTTTGATTTGTTATTTGGAAATAATTATTTCCTTAACAATAGCTTATTTTAGCGTCATTAGGCGTCCATCTTGATTTTTATATAAAAGTATTTAAAATGAATTTCCCTTATCTAATACAAGTAATATTACATTCTAATAATACTAAAACGATTATTTACATGATTTCACAATTAAATATCCTCACATGATTGTATTAAATATAATACACATACTGTCTTATTCCTCTTCTACCTGTCTCATACAATTGTTAACATAATTTTAGTCTTTTCTATGTAAATTATATTATGTATGAAATGTCATTAGTGTACATACATTGTACTTAATGTATTACATATATTGGTCAGCTTCTAGCTAGTTTAGAACCCTTCAATTCTTCGATAATGGGTTTGTTCCTATGGTGTCTCAACATAGTGGTCATTTATTTTTCATAAAAACAATAATTAAACTGTTATTGTTACATTATGTTTGTGTTTCTATATTGGTATTAGGCATTACTCCTACTTTTGGTAATGTTCTCATTTACTCTTAGATAAGTTTATATGTAATATTTTTCCTAAGTAACTTACTTAACATGGTTGGTTTATATCTGATTTCTGTCACTATGGTCAGTTGGTTTCTAATTATTTGCATATATACTGACTGTTTTTATAGTTCTAATCTCTTCTCAAAGTTGTATTGATTTCCCCTCTAACTACTGGTAGTATTGTGAACAATCTGTGTTTAAGCTTTAATACACTATTTTCCTTAACTAATGGGCCATACAGTGGTCCATCTTACATCTGATTGTTTGTACATGGTTAGTTAGTTTACATCATTTTGTTTATAATACTGTTGTTATTATGTTAAAGATCTGTTCTCAAACCATTACCAGATATCGGTCTTTCTACTGGTAATATTGTTATTCACTTTAGTATTGGTTTTGATATTGCACTTTGCCTATTTGAATTGGCATATTTGTTGCATCTTTGCTATAGCTGTCTGCCATTGCATTTGATTGGTTTTATTTACATGGTTGCATTATAATGCATTGTCTATTAGGATGTATTGTTATTTATAACAATTCCTTAATTGATATCATTGTTGATAATCATTTGTTTTCATTGATATTTTTGGTTTTCTGTTTAACAGGTACTTTCTCTATGGGTTATGTAACAATGTACCATCTGTTTTAATGCAGTATGTCTCTACTACTTACATGGTATCAGCATGGTATTTCACAATAATATTTTACTTATTTTGTGACACATGTTTATACATTCCTTCTTAAACATTAATACATATCTTATTGTATTATTTATGATATTTTTCTAGTCATAGGTTGAATTCAATTCAATCCATTTTGTTTGATACAATGGTTTTTTATACTGTGGTCAGTTCTTTACCAATAATAAAACATAGTTATATTGTTCTATTTTGTTTCATTTTGGTGGACTTATGATTATCTGTGTTAATCGCAACTTTATGAAATGCGTCACACTCATTGTTCGTGTCTATTTGACTTATTTAACATCTTGTTGTTTTCATCATGGAATTAACATACTTTCATATACTTATAAAACTAACTATAATTGTTTGTGTGGTTTTATCAGTAGAAATAGTTAGTTATTCACCAGTTTCACATCTATTAAGTACGCACTGTTATTGTTTGTGTTTCCTTAAATGCTAAGCACCGTCTTTCATCCTCACATTTGATAATCATTATTTCACTTGTCACTTATATAGTCTTTGGTGCACGTGGTTTATGTTGATTTCTGGTATGATTTATTCATCTTCTTCTCTCTTCTGAGTCAGCTTTCTTGTCCTTCTTCTTTCTTCTTTCTTGTTATTTCCATCGTAGTCATTATTCTTTAGTCGTTTCTCTCACTTTTGGAGTTTGTTAATTCTTATTTAGTCGTTTCCCCTCACTTTTGGAGTTTGTTAATTCTTATTTAGTCGTTTCCCCTCACTTTTGGATCCTATTGGGTCTATAATTGGTATTTTGTTTTGGCTCATGTCATTTTCTTTCTTATTTTTCGTAGTTGATGTCACTAGATTGATATCATCTTATTCATAGTTGGATTTTCATATTAACACATTTGTAGATACACACTTTATATACATGGATTTACTTATCTAGATTTACATTCATATTTTTTCTCTTACTTGCCGTCCTTTAGGCTCATTTTATGTAACTGCCATATTTGGTTATGTTACAATATGGAAGTAAAAAAGTAAATTTTGAGAAAAAAGCGTTTAAAGTTTTAAAACATTTTTATTGTTTTACCTGATTTAAAATAGCCTTACAGCTCCATACTCGGGGTCTCCAATTATGTCCATTTGTCCTATAGATTTATCTTTACATTTCTAGTTGACTGTATAACATTTTTTCATCAATTTATCTACTGCTGTGTCTTCCTCAAGTATTCATTGCAAGTCAATTTCTTTCATTACCTCAGCCATATTTGATCCTGATTTGATCCTTAATATTTGTCAGATTTGACACTTGCTTATACTGCCTTCATTGATGGTCAACCATTCATCATCTACACTCAAAACAAAAGTATCCAGTCTAACAAATATATTTTTTGGCAATCTATTCCAATCAAATGGTTTAGCGACTCGTTTGCATTATGTGTACTACCGTGAAAACATTTGTTTAACAAATTACGATGACTGAGATCAGAAAATATTGGCTTGTAATCATTTGTGACAATACTAAAATTTTCTTTGTAAACACAAAATTTCCAAAGGTAAAAACCTCATGTCTTTTTTTATTAGAACGTTAAAGATCTGTAAAAATGGTAATATTATCAGCAATTTTGACAGAACTTTTCCTACGATCTCTATTTTTTTGAAAATCATAAAAGAATTATTATCAGGCGTAATCACATAAATTTGGTATCAAATTAGGCAGAAAATATTAACGATTTTTTTAAGACAAGAACCACAAATTGATTTTTTGGTCAATCTGCCGGTTACGAGTGCCCTTAAGCGTGTATGATAAATACATGTTGGTGTTACATGGGTTTTATAGGTAGCCTCGACTGCTGAACACGCAGGTTTTATTAACACTCTATTGCATTGAGCCCAACGCTAAAACGGGTTGAGTAATGTGTAATATTTAAGAACACAAAAGATTTTGGCAAATTCTCATCAAAATAAATTGCCACTAGATATGGCTCTTAACAATGTTCAGTAGTTATACGACTACGGTGTTATAGGTAAAAATTAATGTAAGTTAAGATTAGAAAGAAACTAAAATTCCAGAAAACGAAGAAAGTCGATTTTGAATTAAAGAAAAATAAGAGATAAGTTTGAAAACGTGCAAGAATTATAAATAAATGAACTAACGATTTCAGAACAAAGCCAAATCAAAATCCAATCGATAATTGGACTGACGTAACAAGAACAGAATATTTCTAGAACAGTTTGCAAGTGGGTGTTTCAGACTGAGGTGGAAACATAGAGTTTTCGTTTTTACACATTTATGTTTGCATTAATTCTGCTCTTCAACAATCTGATAGTAAATAGTCGCAATCTTTTCGCGCTCAGCTGTGTATGAGAAACATACTATGATACTTAAAAATAAAACTACGTTATCAAATGTCGTGGATGCTGATGCAGTCAGTTGTTAAATGCAAACAGTAAACAGTTATTCTAAAAATAATAGGCATTATTGTTGCGTTTGGATTATATTCTATATAGCCTAGTCATGCTCGTACTAAATACGGGTAAACACAGAGGTGACCACAAGTAGCACCGCGCAAAATAATGCTGTGACACTACAGTATTACGCGTAATGCCGGAAATTTACGAGCTGCGCCGGCATTGTCTCCATGGAGTAACTGGACATCACGCATTGTTTACTGGGACAGATAATAATTAACGTGTGTGTGCGTGTGTGTGATTATAGAGTTATAGACCTAAATCTGTTTAATTCGATACGTATAGCGGTCACAGTGTATAGCGTATTGTTCAGCCCTGATTCAGATTACTGTTATGAAGTATATATATATCATGTAGAGTTAACACTGTTCAGACAAGACTCGTGTGTTGCCATTTCGAAGCCCACAGTGTCAACAACCCTTGTTGTCATTTTTTACTGTTTTGTTTATATTGTCTACAGTCAGTTTTATTTAAAGTGTGTAATCTGAGCGCGTTTTGGAATAATACGTTGTTTTGGAAATAATTATGTCGAATGATTCAAAACAGCGTAATACGTGTGACGTAAAATAACAGACATACACACGTATGTTCTTAGACACATAAGAGAGGAAAACGACAGAAACATGATACCGGTAAATTTTTGGTATAACGTGGACATGGCTAGCACAGATTGGAGAGACTTCCTGTGACGCTTGTCAATGGTGATTCTCTGCTGCGTATAGGGCAGTGGTTCCCAAAGTGAGGTCCGCGGGCCCCCCAGGGTCCGCGACAATGTTTCAGGGGATCCGCGGACACTTTCAAAACAAATAGAATATACCGTAAGTTTCTCCCATTTGTATACACCACAGTCTAAATTTTAGAATCTTAAAACAATTAGTAGAATATTTTTTTTGGCAACTCTGGTTGCGCAACGCACTGTATCGCTCTCGTGGCTCCTGGCAGGTCAGTCGCACCCATTGATGCTTGCGTAGATAAGAAATAAATTGAAGCGGTGGATTCAGAGATTATACTCTGAAATCTTTAAACAATTCCCTTCCGTGGCAGATGTCGTCCAGATGTCAGGAGAACATGTTTCAAAGGAAATCCTCAACGTTATTAAGTCTCATTTGGATCAACTGCACTTGAAGCTAAGGGAATATTTTCCAGTGACGGATGATAGTGACATGAGGATAAGGAATCCATTTGCTGATGGGTTGTCAACTAACCTGTCTCTTACACTACAAGACGATAATTCGCTGCCAGAACTTTCAACTGACAGTTTATTAAAATTACAGTTTTCGCAATTACAACTAGCTGACTTCTGTTTATATGTAATGACTGATTACCATCCTGAACTCGCAAAAAAAGCTGTGACGTGTTTAACTGTGTTTACCTCTACTTATTTGTGTGAAACCGTATTCTCCCAGCTCACGCACTTGAAGCCAAAGTTAAGAAATAAACTTGATGTCGAGAGTGACTTAGTATTGAAATTATCAAACATTAAACCCAATATTGCAGAGCTGATTCTTCAAAAGCAGCTTCATTGTTCACATTAAATTATGTTTGATATCTTTACATTGTAATTTTGCAAGTTAAGAGAGTTTTGATTTTAATACATTTTATTCAAATATAAGAGTTTATATCATATTTACTGTTTCTTTTACTTCAGAACTCAGACGGGGTCCGGGAAATTTTTTTTGTGGGGGTCCGCCGACTGAAAAGTTTGGGAATCACTAGTACAGGGCGTTTTCGATAATAAAGGAGAATTAATGAGTGTGATACTTCTTATAAGCTTGTTAGCAGAGACAGTGGCTATCCATTTTTATTGATCTATAATGAGTTAATCTATTGTTTTACACAACGGTCTGTGGGATCTCTACAACAGTAGTTTCCAAAAGCCGAAATTAATAACGTCAAAAACTTTAGACGTGTTTCTAGAGTCGTACAAAGAAGAATGACCCTATAATTCTGCTTGTGGGACACATTCCGCGTCGTTTATCCAATCGACATAATGTCGTTTTATGAAATAAATGCTAATTTTTCTTATTCAAATTCCACTCTTCTTGCACATAAATTGTTTGAAATATGAGCGCAACGGTTTTATAATAAAATGCATTTCTTTTTAAGTCTAGACACATTGCAATGTTTCTTGCAAAAAACGGTGCACTGTTTCTTGTAACACTTTTCTTTTGTAATTAGCAATATACTCGATACACGAGTAG
This sequence comes from Magicicada septendecula, assembly GCA_034769895.1. Taxonomy (NCBI): domain Eukaryota; kingdom Metazoa; phylum Arthropoda; class Insecta; order Hemiptera; family Cicadidae; genus Magicicada; species Magicicada septendecula. The sequence goes on from CM068370.1 coordinate 110,576,294, forward strand.
ACCTAGTTACTATGTAGTTGTTCAGCAGGAACACATCCAGGAAGAGTGTCAGTATTGGAAGATCTCGTCAGTGTATAGTTTCTTATTTTTCACAACTGCGGTGAATGGATCCATTTTGAGTAGAAATTTTACAAGTTGATTAGTAGGCCTATACTCCGTGTTTCCTTGAACACTGGATCTTTCTGAAAGCTAAAAATGACTTTCGTCTCTTTTTGTTTTGTTTTTAGTAAACCATCTGTACCCAAATAAAATACATATTATACAAATGTTATGTTGTAAAAAAGATTTATTTCAAATAATGTAATTAATTTAACGTAGAATATTTTGTTTCCTGTAAACAGCTGTAAGCAAATATTCAAAAATAAGTATTAATGCTTTATCTATCTGGTTTTTACAAGCGTAGGACTCCGTAAACATAGTACACATGTTTGAATAGCAACTACAATATTTTTAATAAAGAATGTCTGCAAAAGGGTTTTGTCAGTTTCACTGAAGACGTTTTTCTTTTGTTTGCACTTAGTTTTCTTTGAAACATTATTACAAATTCAGCTCCAGTCTGCCCTTACAAGTCGTTTCACAAGATACCCTACGGGCAGAAAACTCTTTTTGTCCGTTTTTTGATTTCCATCACAAAGAAATTACGACTTTCTTTCTTGGCGCAGGTTGTTATTATCATATACCATACTCGTATTACTGTGCTTCTGTTCTACCTGAAGCTTTCAACGATTACACGATTATGTTTTTCCTGAACGTACGACTACACATTTTTATTGAAAGTATGATAAGAAATATAAGTATTACTTATTATTAATTATGTTACTAGGTACAAGTTTATGTAGTCTATTTGATAGGCAGATCACTATATACTGTGTATGTTGTAACATGACAAAATATAGCACGAACCTTACTAGTACAATTAATAGAAGAAAGACTGAAAACTGAAGGAAAATAAAAAGTTATAACATGAAGAATGATAGTACAACACTACTAACTGAAAAATGACTAAGACTAAACCCAATAGATTGGATAAGGTGAGACAAAAACCAATTATACAACCCACATAATGACTACAATTATAAGAGCCCAAATAGTAACTGAAATAATATATATTAATAAAGGTACAAAATTAGATAGGGCAATAAGTAATATGTAATCTATATGAAATACAGAAGTAATCTAAATGTAATATGTTATCTAAAGAAAAGATAAAAGAAAGAAAAATGTAAAGTCCAAGATATGAATAAAAAATATACCATGTTAAATAATAAGCTAGCAAAAGCCAATAAAATAAAATAAACCTGAGAAACAATAGATATTAGTAAAGAGGTGATAAGTGAAAAAGTGATAATAAATAAAAAACCAGTGTATAGGACCCAGTAATAGTTAGAATAAACACATAAACACTAATTAAAGAAAGTGAAGTGTAGGTAACTATAGAATAATAAACTGGTAATGACAGACTATATAAGTAATAGCAATCCAGTTATAATAATTTGTTAGCGTAGAATAAGTAGGATAGAATATATGTTATGTTATTGTTAAGAATTGTTATAAAGTTATATAAAAAAACCCTTAGAAAATAAATATAAAAAGGAATATGTTAGAGTGAAACAGAGGTAGTTAGACACTATATTCTCTTAAATGAGTTTGTAAGAGAATAATAGTGTATAGGTAATGTTCAAGTTTGTTATATAGTTTTGTGATGGTGAATAACCTAAGTATTGTTAGATAACAATAATGTTCAAACAAAACCATTAAAATATGTTAAAAGATTAAGATACAGGCATGGACCTATAAGGAGGTATTAAATAATTATATAATATTATGTGAGGATTAAAAGCAATCAAATGTTATGAGTTAAGTTAGTTTGTTTCATTAATAATGTTTAGTAACCTACTAAATTTACATAAATAACTATAAAATATTGTTAAGAGAATAGGGTAGAGGAATTATGAAATCTAGGCATTAGGCTTAGCATTGATGAACAGAATTTTGTGAATTTTAAGATAAAACAATAGCCTTAATAAAATAAAGTGTATAATCTGTTTAGGTATCAAAATAAAAGTGTAGGGTACAAAACTGGAGAGATAATAATTAGTTTAAATGTAATTAACTAAAGAAATACCAAACTGAAACATAAGTAATCTGTTATAAATTGACCAAAGGTAACTATGAGTGGTATCAAATTAATCTGTAAACAAAAAGCACAATAATGGTGTTATTGTATTTCATATTACAAGTATTATAAGGAAGTTATAATACTTTAAAAGATTTTAATAATTTTGAATAGAAAAACGTTAGTTTAAAATAACAATGTTACAAATTATCAGCCAATGGGAATTAGTATTTTTCAGAGAGTTGCCATGACAACAAAACCTTGTTACATAGGGAACCGTTGGTAAATCATTATTCCATTATTGAAGTGTGAGTAGGGTGGATGCATGAAGCCCACTAAGAGATAAAAATAAAGAAATCAGTCTATTTTGTCTAAAACCATTGACTAAGAAGAGACAATAAATAACCCAATAACACTAATAGTGAGAATTAAATAAATTCAAAACAGTAAATAGGAAATAATCTGAAACAAAATTGCTGAAGAAGACCCAGTTCAGAATTAACAACTTAAAGAAGGAAGAATATAGAAGAAAACCTGACTGAACCTTGGAACCAACATTAGCCAGCAGGACTGAGTGAATTTAAAGACCATAACTGGATCATTAATGCAAATTAAACCTGGAATTCACGGAACTACACCAGAAGGGACAAGCAGCAGTATTCCAGAGAAATTGTTACCCAAGATAAGCAGAAACGAAGGAGCGTTAAGTATAGTTTAAATACTTCACCGAACAAACACTACACAATCCACATTAATTAAATAAAACTTTTCACTTCACCAATCACTTTAATAAACTTTTGGAACTTAATATTATTTCATAAACACCTCTACTAGATGAAACATATCACTCCAATTTGAATTTTTTCTGAATCTGTTTTAAAAACGGGAGTTTGCTAAGTATAAGTAACCTATATAAAACACTAGTTCCCACAGCGGTGATTTACTATTAATATTTAAGTATATCACTTGTTCAATAATAGTTATAAGGTATACTGTAAGATTTTGTACTTTTATTAGTCTGTAAAACAACATTTTCTGTAGTCCAAAGAACATTCCCCTTAGGTTTACTTAAACGAAGAAACTAAACGCCATTGCACCGTGTCTACATACTGAACGAGCGAACATATAGCCAACTGCGAAAAAGTAAACATCCCGGCGCAAGATTAAGTATTATATTTTGCAGAATTTGTAATTAACAACCATATCTCGAACTGTTAATAAATCCTCGTAAACGTTATAAACTGTATGTTTGATTTTATTCGAAGTAATACCAAAGGTTTGAGAAATTAAAATATAGAATACATAATAGTTGACGAAGTCGATTCGCTAAGCAGTGTTGGTCAACCAGGGGGCGAGGCAGCAAATTCGAATTGAATGGCCGAGCTGGTGAGTAGACGTTCGACTTTCGTAAGTATATAAAAACAGGTAACGAAGGCTAGTTACAAATATCTAATAACAACGTAGGAATTAACTAACGCAAAACTCGTATTATTACAAATTGACGCTAACAATGCGTGGCTTATAACACGTAATAAGTATCGTTGCAATGTATATATGTATACACGCGCGCGCGCGCGCGCGCGTGTGTGTGTGTGTCCTTTTTGCTCTCATGCTTCACCTTTATTATCACGCGTTGCAGTAAGAATCTCTTTTTAAAATACCTTATTTGCACTGATGTTTAAAATCATTTTTTCACAATTTAATCAGCAGAATTTAACGTAGAAAAAAGAAATATTAATACCTATTAAGTTGTTACAGATGTGCTTATACTAGTGTAAGAGAAACCATACATTCAACATCAGATGTGTATCTCTGTATGTAACAAATAATGCCCGAGTAGCAATCCTTCAATATACTAGGTTACCTAATCCAATGTCAAGGCTCCTCATTAGAAATATTGTTAAACTTCAAGGTTGACACGATATTTATCATTTAACACTGTCATTTTGCTGCACTTCAAACTTATCTCTTTACAAACGTTTCTCGACGGTTTCATCTTGAGCGTAGACAACGATTACAAACGTTTCTTTTATATACTTCGCATAAGACTTCATGGTGTTGACTGTTAACAATACTGGATCTAGATTTAGTACACGTTTCTTACTTTTTTTAAAGCTAAATGTTTTGCCAATCATTAGGGGGGATTCCTTGGATGATATTTGAGCGAAATCAGATACATCGATGAGCGAAACGTTTGACGTTCGTTTTAAAAGATTATGTTAAATTGTACAAAAATCTACTACTGGTCAATCTATTTACTGGTTACGCGAATAATTGATCTCTTTCACACGCAGGTTAATGTCAGTTTATACTTCACAACACTTGTTTGGTCGACATGCATGTTTTATAGACATTACTAGGTGTTACACCCGCGCGTTCACCCGCAATATTGTTTTATTTTAATTCACTTTTTTTTTAAAGAAAATTTTTTTAAATCATCATTCGTCAAATTGTCTTTATTTTTGTGTTTTCTGCGCAGCTTTGTTTCTATTTAAAGGTTTTTAACCGCGTTATTACTTGCTCGTTTATTGTCATGGGTCGTTAGGGATTTTCTGAGTGGTGGGAAACGCATTGAATTTAACACATACGGAACATTTAACACGGCCACGGAAAAAACGCACGGTCGTCAACTTTGCTGCGTTTTCAAGGTCTCCGGCATCGAAACGCAACCTGCTGAGTTTAGTTACGTTTGTAACACGCACGAGGGTGGTCACATGTACGGTTAAAAATGTCGCTAAATAGAATTTGTTTATTTACTTGTTACGATGGTAATTAATTATAGTCTCCATGGTGTTGTTGGCATCTGTGCATGCGTCAACAAAAGGGCATAATTAAAATGGCCTAAATCATTCAAACAGGGCAAAATATCAAATTCCTAGTTAAACAGTGTTTTTTGCCTTGTGTGAAAGGTTACCTGTGCAAAATCTGGTGGCAATAGGTGTAACGGTGTGGATTTGTATTCAGTACAAAGAAATCCTCAGACTTTGAGTTTTACATATATAGGCTATAGATTATTAACACCAAAAATTTCGTCCGTTCTGTGAGGTGGTATTCTCATTGGTAAAGCCTCAATGCTACAACTGAAAAAACTTATCATTAAACGTTCCAGAATTCTACGTTTTAAAATAACAGTATGTTATATTTCTAAAAGTGGTTTCTCCATACGTTGTCTGTAATATTTATTAATTGTTAGAAGATGTAAGTAATTAACTTTTCAAATTAATTTGTCTAATTTTATTTTTAACAATTTGCTTTTTACATGCATAAATATATCATATATTACAGCCACTACTATAATAGACAATGCGTTACATGTGCACTGTATAGTCGTCGTTATCATGTCAGGGTTATATTTGTGTCTGAGGTTAACATTCGAGTAATGGAAAACAATGGAGGAAACCCGCAGTGTAGTCGTCTCGTGCAGAAGATGTTGGGGATAAGTCAGTTCTCTTGTCTACAGTGCACATTCCGACGCGTCGTTTCTCCATAATCAGTACGGGCAGGACGAGGAAGTCGACAGAGCTTTCATTAGTATGACCCTCCCTTCACCTTGCTCTTCATTGCCGTACCTAAAGCGCGAATTTGTAAATACCCTTAGTTTAAATATATGACGCTAAACATTATTGTATACGAAGTTATTGGCAAGAATAAACGGTAACTGATTTTGATGAAATTAAATCCTAATGGGCGGGCATGGGTACGTAATGTTTTCATGTGATACAAGTGATGTAGGTGCTATACAGCCTACTATAAAATATACCAAAGGCAAATGTAATTCAGAAAACGCGTTTATAAAAACAGGCTTCATAGATTATAAAAAACTTTATTCAGTACACTACCAAAGACACAGTGCTTGAGAATTTATGACATTTCTTAGTTTATTCAAATAATGCATTTTATAACCACGAAATACTGCTATAATACTCTATTGGTTTAAATATGACTTTCCACATAAAATTATTATGTCTTTAGGAAAGAGTTGCGATTGCGACTTTCTACTTTTCAGCCAATACGTCTATCAGTTTCAAGTTTCAATTATTACTTTTTAGCTTTAATATAGAGTTTTCAATTAAATTTTTGTCCAAATATTTGTCTATGTCCAGATATTTGTGGGCAAGAACTATGGTATGTTTCAGAGTTGATGTAATTTGTGTAGAAATCGTACCTAATTTATGATAATCTTCCCTCTCGTTCTTTCTCTCTGTCTCTCTGTCTCTCTGTGTCTCTCTCTCTCTCTCTCTCTTTCTGTCTCTGTCTATGTCTGTCTGTCTGTCTCTCTCTCTCTCTCTCTCTCTCTCTCTCTCTCTCTCTCTCTCTCTCTCTCTCTCTCTCTCTCTCTCTCACCATCTCTCTTCCTTGGTATGCATTTTTACTTAGCTTATGTTTGTGCGTACATTCGCAACCATGCATCCTTATTGTTACGACGGTCTCCTTGATCGTCGTATGGTATAGTGGAATAGTAAATACAAGACACCAATGAAGTCACTAATAACCAGCTTTAATTTTTAAAAGTTCAGTTTATAATCAATTTGTACAATAATCCGAGAGAAATTTGTCCACACGTAATAATAATGTCAATTTATAGAGTCCCCTACAATTATAGAACACAAAACGTCTCCTCAATACTTCGAATCTCGCTGGAATAAATCGCCACTAAAACTGAAATTAAGCGGCAGCTGTCGTTGTTTAAATAGATAGCTCAAGTGTTCCAGAATAATCCATAATACGCGTCAACACTACTAGAAAACACTAGAGCGTGATTTCTTTTCTTCTTGAACACAGTGCGCGCGGACCGGTGAAGTCTGGAACAGCCTCTGCTGCGGACGCGTGACAAGTGTCACGTAATTGTCCTTCATCTCAAAGTAGCAGCAATGTGTACGCATTACAGCCGGGCTACGCTGGAATAGCCGAGAAACACGCAGAACGTTCTGTACATTATTATGAGTTAATGTTGCTTTGGCACAAATAAATGATTGTGCTAAACATAAATTTAATTCGTTTTCTGGGAAATGAATGCGGCCTCAAGATAAGTTTAATTAAAAAAAAAATGTAAGAATCGGATTGAATTATAAGTCTGCAGTGGAATCTTTGTTCATGTTATTCCGACAATTCCGCATCGGTTGACTTACCTCTGTACGCAGGTGTCATGTCTGACAACATGCGTGGCAATGACTTTAGCTGGATATTACAGATCTGAAGATTGGTTTCTAGTCGGTACCAGACAACAACCGAATAGTCACTTCCCCGGGGAAGGTAAACATGACTTTACAATTGTAATACACTGTTTATGCCGCTATTGCTCGTTTGTCGTACCTACATAGCAACATAACCATCTGTAGTCATACTTGTTTTAGTTTTTTCCATTCCGTTTTCCTTTGGACAAAAAGGCTAACAATCGTTTACCAGTTAGTTGTTTGTGCCCATACTCAACAGCTGGTTAATTAATCTGATTTGATCGTTGATTTCACTAATCCTTTTAGTTACATAAATGTATTCGTCTTATAGATAATGATAAAAAAGGAGTACACATAGAGTTATCAAGCTCTAAAAATATGAATTTCGGGACGGATGGAAGTAGTAAAGATGGTGAATAATGTAATTAACGAAGGGGTGCTTGTAAGAATGAAGGAGGTTAGAACACATTATCTAATGAAGAGAAATGTAGGAATTGGGTTGAAGATTTATTAAAGGCAAGTTGACGACAAAATAACAACGGCTTGTACGTAGTGCACCGGTGGAAGAACAGAAGAAGAGGGGGACGAAAAGATTGAAGCTCAAGTTAGTAAAGATGTAGGGTACCGTTTGAAAAGATGTCGGCTCAGACCTGGAACAGACGGTGGAAACTATGGCGTGGCACACAGAACAATATTATATGATGATGCATAGTATATTTCTACACAAGCTGGCCTTATAGCTCAAACTAAGCCCCGGTGTCTTTAACTATCATACATTCAGTTGACGAAGTATTTGAAAATGAAGTAAGTAAAAACTTTTAGCTACCTAGAAATCGTAACAACAATTTAATTTTACTCTAAATATATCCCTTAAATACTTTAACTTCCATGTTCCGTAAGGGCACGAAAATCGTGTTCGAGATAAGGGCTGATTAGCCAATAGCCAATAATTATTCATTGTATAATTTAAGAACCAATTAACTTTACATTATATAATTTTATGTACAAATTTGCATAAATTTTCTAAATTAATGACTGCTTCAATCATTATAATGCACTAACATTACTCTCACATAATGTCAGTGTCATGACATTTACAAAGTCTATTTTAAAGTGTTTTTTACTTTCATGTTCCGTAAGGAAAGGGAGTATGGTGATGGCAAAATACCGTGTTCGAGAAGGACTGATTCTGATTGTACTACTCTCAAAACGTGAAGTAAAGTTATTTTCCGTAAAGTGTCTGTGTGTAGAACTTTTTCTATGGCAAACCAAAACTGCCGCAAATTCAAACAGAATCAAATAATGTTTTGCATGTGTGTCTGAGTTGTAGAGGACTCAGTGCTTATTGATTTTGGTAAAGATCGGTTATGGAAGAGGGATAGTTTACCTGCAATGTTTTACGTTTTAAAAAGAGTAAAGTAGTTAATTTTGATAAATAAATTATCCTGAAAAGAAGGTCATAATTATCCACTGTAGAAAGGTAGATGAAATATATACAAATGAAAAGGGTAGTTATAAGAGGAGGGGGTAATATTTTTACGATTGGTATTGATTTAATGAGTTTGACGAAATTAGATAAAAATACATTTAATTTTTTCAAACAATGAAAATTGTTAAAAATAAAATAATTTGTTGCCAGGCAATAAAATTATAATTTTTTTATTTCAATTTAAATCACCTATACGTGAAGATCTGCAACCACGGTCAAGCAGGCCACAAAATAACTTGTGGCCACATAATTACATGATTGTATACGATATATATGATATGTAAATATCATAATTATATGTATAATTATATGATTGTGTAAATATGTAATTAATGCGTGATTATCTGCGTAGTTCAGTTTCTTTATAAGAATAAAGTACCTAATTATTATGGATAAAGTGACTTGAAAATAACATTATATTAAATAACTACCTCATAATAACAAAAATATCTATAAACAGTAAAAATAGTCTGAGGGTGGGCGATATTTTTTTAGAAATTATCGAACCGAATTCAACTAAATGATTTTAAATATAAATCTTAGAACATGGAAATCATATGTGTTTCTCCATGCCGATATTTTACAGTAGCTAACTGCCACATACGATTACCCGCATTCCAAAAGTATGGAATAATTTACTGCCACATATCGATTTTTTACTTCCATGTTCCATAAGGAAATGGAAGTATGATGATCGCGAAAAAAATCGTATTCGAAATAAGGGTTGATTCTGATTGTACTACCCTCGAAACATGATGAAAAGTCATTTTTCCGAAATGTGTGTGTGTGTGTGTGTGTGTGTGTGTGTGTGTGTGTGTGTGTGTGTGTGTGTGTGTGTGTGTGTGTGTGTGTGTGTGTGTGTGTGTGTGTGTGTGTGTGTGTGTGTGTGTGTGTGTGTGTGTGTGTGTGTGTGTGTGTGTGTGTGTGTGTGTGTGTGTGTGTGTGTGTGTGTGTGTGTGTGTGTGTGTGTGTGTGTGTGTGTGTGTGTGTGTGTGTGTGTGTGTGTGTGTGTGTGATATTTTATATGGCGAACGATAACTGCCGTAATTTAAACAGAATAAAATTTTTTTTTGCATATGTGCCCGATTTGTAGAGGACTCAAGGTCTATTGACTTTGGTGAAAATTGGTTAAATGGAAGGGGTAGTTTACCTGAAACTTTTTACGTTTTAACAAGAGTAGAGTAGTTAATTTTGATAAGTAAAGTATCCAGAACAGAAAGTTATAATAATCCACTGTAGGAAGGTAGATGAAATATCTACAAAAGAAAAGGGTCGTTGAAGAGGCAGGGGGTAATTTTTTGTATTGATGTTATAAGTTTATTCGACCGAAAACTTAAATATTTCAATAAAATATTATCAATTGATATCGTTCCATGCTATGTAACCACGGATACGTAAACAAAATAATTTTTCGTTTTCAGACATTCGCAGATAGCAAACGCTGGGCGGTATTCACTTCCATTCGCGTTGTTTAAATAAAAGATAATTTAATCAAGTTAATTCTTTATTTCCTAAATATTAACAACTAAATACAATTTGTATTTTGATTACCTTTCTCATCGTTTTTACCAAAGGCATGCTGATATATTTGGTTTCGTTCAGAGTGTAGGTTTACATATTAAAAATAATTTTATATTTAAATATATTTAAAGCGGTCCAGGTCACTGTATGATAATTATATATAATTTACCTTAATTTCCGTCCAGTGACGTCAAGCGTAATTTGTTTTGGTTACGCGTTTCAGGCCATGTGGCCCATCCTCAGACCATCACTCCAAGAGGAGCTCGTTAAAAAATAAAAAATCCACAATAAAACAAACACATAATAAATAAATACAAAAATATATTAAAACATATAAAGGTGTTCTATTACACGAACACGTTGCACCGCGTGTAGCATGCCTGAACTGCGTCAATGGAACCTGTTATCTATTATTATCTGTAATCGATCGCAGCGTGGTATCATACAGTGGGTTGGACCTGAAGTTAAGTTTATCATTAAGTATGTCGTCACACACATCTGGGTTATTATGACCTCTATATATCTCGAATTCTTCAAGCGCATCCATATAACGGCCTTTGGCACAATAATGTAGGGGTATGAAATTATTGTTGAAATTTGTATAAGAATGATTACATGAAATCAGATGCCTTGTAAAGTTGGATTTAATATTATCTATGGAAAAATTACCCCTGTTAAAATGGCTTTGTGGTTTGTGTTCGCGGAATCTTTTGATGAACGGTCTACCCGTTTGGCCGATATAAAATCGGTCACAATCGTCACATATAAGTTTGTAAATACCAGTTTTGGATTCAATTGTTGTTTGAATGACTGGGCGAACTAAGTTCCGTAGACGGTTATTTGTTTTAAAAATGACAGTATAACCTAATTTATTTAAAGTGGATGTAAGGATCTTGGGCATCAACTCAGTGTATGTTGTTGTGATGTATTTGTTGTTAGGTGTAATATCATGTGTCTGTTTGGAACGACGGGATTTGCGTTTTCTAAGAATATTGTCGATCATTTGGGATTCATATCCGTTGGCCAGAGCTATGTGTTTAATTATGTTGAGTTCACACTCGAAATCATCATTATTTAGGGGGATCATCAAAAGTTCTTTAATGACATCATCAATTTATACACAAATATACCCGTGAACCAAACTTTAGATATTTTGAATGACAATCTTCATGATACTAACAAATTGGACACACAACTCATTAAAGAACTAATTATCATACTAAGACTCATCCTTCAGCAAAACTATTTTACTTTCAACGGTAATTATTATATTCAAACAGACGGTCTGGCCATGGGTTCACCGTTATCCGGCCTGTTGGCTGATATATATGTTGACTTTTATGAGAACAATTATATCCTTAACAATAATATCTTCGCCAATAATATTATCTTTTATGGCCGATATGTTGATGATACTTTTCTAATTTTTAACGGTACTTTACGCCAAATCAGTAATCTTAAAAATCATATGAATACCGTTACCCACAATATTCAATTTACTATGGAAACTGAAACCAATAATGAACTCAACATTCTTGATCTTACTGTCACCAGGCAACTTAACAGCTTAAACTTTAAAATTTACAGAAAACCTACCACCACAAACGTGACCATACATGCAGACTCACACCACCCCTTCTCTCAAAAATTAGCGGCCTACAACAGTTTTATTCACAGACTTTTGATGATCCCCCTAAATAATGATGATTTCGAGTGTGAACTCAACATAATTAAACACATAGCTCTGGCCAACGGATACCAAGATCCTTACATCCACTTTAAATAAATTAGGTTATACTGTCATTTTTAAAACAAATAACCGTCTACGGAACTTAGTTCGCCCAGTCATTCAAACAACAATTGAATCCAAAACTGGTATTTACAAACTTATATGTGACGATTGTGACCGATTTTATATCGGCCAAACGGGTAGACCGTTCATCAAAAGATTCCGCGAACACAAACCACAAAGCCATTTTAACAGGGGTAATTTTTCCATAGATAATATTAAATCCAACTTTACAAGGCATCTGATTTCATGTAATCATTCTTATACAAATTTCAACAATAATTTCATACCCCTACATTATTGTGCCAAAGGCCGTTATATGGATGCGCTTGAAGAATTCGAGATATATAGAGGTCATAATAACCCAGATGTGTGTGACGACATACTTAATGATAAACTTAACTTCAGGTCCAACCCACTGTATGATACCGCGCTGCGATCGATTACAGATAATAATAGATAACAGGTTCCATTGACGCAGTTCAGGCATGCTACACGCGGTGCACCGTGTTCGTGTAATAGACCACCTTTATATGTTTTAATATATTTTTGTATTTATTTATTATGTGTTTGTTTTATTGTGGATTTTTTATTTTTTAACGAGCTCCTCTTGGAGTGATGGTCTGAGGATGGGCCACATGGCCTGAAACGCGTAACCAAAACAAATTACGCTTGACGTCACTGGACGGAAATTAAGGTAAATTATATATAATAATTTTATAATTAATTAGAACTTGGAAGTCATGTGTGGTTCTCCATACCAATTTTTTCAAAGCTCTAATAGTGATTGATTCATAACTTCTAAACCAAAAATGGACAAAATCTTAAACCATGAAAAATTACAACTTCGCGATAAGATCTTACGAATGCTGGCATCCCACCTAACTTGTTACATTAGGTGATAATGACAACGGCAATATATCTATCCACAATTTTTACTAATATCCATCAGAAATACCAACCATAACAGTAAGAATGAATGCAGATAAATTTTTCTTATCTTAAAAACATAACTTTTTTATATACCTGACAGTTTATTTTTTGCATTTAAAAACCATAGTAAAGATTCGGCCGATAAAATAATTCCAAAATTCCTGTGGAACAACCCAGCGAATATCATATGCGAAAAAGGTTAAATAAACAAAGTATAGAAGGAAACGTGAAAAACCTGAATTCAGCACAGGATCACGAGTAAAAGAGACTAGTGACTGAAGGCTAGGCATAATTAAATCTTTTTTTTATTCCATAAGCAGAGAATATCTGTGCCACAATGTTACCGGGGTATCATATAACTCTGTTAGACTCTAAATTTCGAGTTGTAAGTTGCTATAGGTAGACATTTCCTGACAGTCCAATTAGTAATTTAATCGTCAACAGAATGTCATTAAGTTTCGGCCGTAATCCCTTTAAGTATGTTACGAATCATTAGTTTCACAAGCGGCAACACTTGAAACTCTACTTCGTTTGACAGAAAACATATTTTTACATCCCTGTTCTCGTAATTAGTAATGGCCTGTTAATGCAATATGTGCTAACTGGTGAAGGAAAACAAAACCTAAAAGACTATAATGTGGTGAAATACGATCGCGTGCGTATTACTTGTCTGTCTAGCTGTCTATATGCCTCTCTGTGCAAGCCTTGTACTGAACGCGATTGCTGATGTGCTTACTTATTGGTACAAGAGCAAATAGTAACAATGATCCTGGATGCATCGTGTACTGCCAATAAAAAGACTAAATTTATATTTTGCTGTAACAGAAGTGTATACTAACAGTAATTAGTATTGTGGCCTCAAGTGATTTATTGAGCGACCCTTCCTCCTAGGTCCTGTTCAGGTTGACAACTATTGTTACGGGGGTCTCCTAGCTCGTGATCTTTACGCCAATAGAATAAACCATCGTTTGTCCCATAAGTCGATAGTAATACATTTTATTAACATGGCTACAGAATAACACATATTATGTAATTAATTTTCGTATGTTATACAGACATCCAAAACGCAATAAACACAACAGATAATAACAGCCTGACTAGATTAAAATAAAATTAAATTACAAAAATATACTAAAATAAATCTGAAAATATTTTATTTATTTTTAGTTATTAAATGTAAATACGTCAACACAATTAAACAGTTATAACTATTATATTTATAGCATTTTACAGTTTCACTAATACTGCTCTACGATTGCTGTAAAACATTTCACAAAACTAACTCATCACTACATTCCTATATATTCCTATACTACTATATCACTATAACTGATAAATATTTCCATGTTTATACAAAATTCTGGCCATGTAAACAACCGAGTCCCGATATTGTAAGAATGGCACTGCCGGAATGTTTACAAAACTAGACCTAAATAGAATGTTTAGTCTGCAGTTCTACGGTAAACAAAAACCCAGTGGCGTAAATACGGGGAGGACGAAGGAATCAAATCAATCCGTGCCCAGAGCTATTAGAAATTTCAGCAAAATTCTACAGTGATTTAACGTAGGCTTTTTTTTAAGACAGTTGTGTGTGTGTGTGTGTGTGTATGTGTGTGTTAAAATAAGGCTTATAAATATTGTAAAAATAAAATGAATTATTTGTAAATTAATAAAACATGAATTGTCCCCCAGGAGCAGCTATTAGTTACGCCACTGTTAGAATCTAAATGTTAATAACGCTGGAAACCTCGGTTGTTTGCGCATCGCTTTGTGATGATTCAGCACCAGCTTCAAGCAGACCACACGGCAAGTAGCAGTAACACTAATAGAACATAATCATTCTTTTTGTCGTTGCTTGTATCACGGTGCTTCCATTTTTCTTGTTTTTCAATTGATTTATCTCAACTAACTTTCTCTTCCTTCTTACAGTTTTGTTACCGTAATCCAAGGGATACAAATTATTACTAATCGTGTCGATGAAATCTTTGATATACAAATAGGAGGATTGGTAGTTTTGTCACTACTCACAGTTCTGCTGTTCCAGTTTACGATATGTATAACTAAATATCACAGAAGCCTTGTACGGTATTAAAAACAACGCTGGTCCATGTTCAACGCTGTGCCTACGATGTTAGTTTCACAAATTTCCGCCACTACGTGCGATCCCCCCCCCCCACCCAGAATGGCGTAATTGGTGTGCTTATACGTAACCTCACAGCTGTTTGGATAAACTTCTGTTAATATAATTTTACAACCGTTGTTGACATTATGAGTAATTATCATTTTCTGTTTATTGTTCCAGGTTAAAAGTTAGGATTATACTGAAAACACGTTTAGTTGCAAAGCGGCAGTGCGCTCCATTATTTGGTAAGTCATCGAATGCTTTTATTATGAGTACCATGTTATTACACACAAAACAACGGTACTTAATAAATAATAATACTGTGCTCAAAATAATAAATACTAACAACAGCTCATTTCCTTATGTTAATTTGTAGGCGACGCGTCGCAAAAGTTATTTTTGGTCTATATTAACAGGTCCACTATCACCTTTTTTTAATTGTTGTTTAAAAGACTCATGAACAATACTATTGTTAACTGTACATTTGCCTAGTCTACCGTCTTTCATTTACACGATTCGTTTTATTCATTACCAGCTTCAACATGCGTACAGTCAGCGTCTCCTGTGCCTGTATGTTTTACGGATTCCGGCAGAGAAACCGCTATGATGTCGAAAGACCGATTGCTCCGAATACCACGCTTGTGCCTTTCAGCAGGCAAGAATTATGACGAAAAGGTATTTCCAGCGATTCGGTAGCAAAACAGTTTGATAATCGTATTACTTTTTCGTCTACATGCCTACAGAGTATTTGGGTAAATTATCCACCAAGGATCGTGTAGCGCAAATATGTTTAAAAACGCCGTTATAATACATATATAAATATATAACATGCGTGTACAGAGGTGCGCAATTAACGCTTGTGACATATTGATGGTTCAATAAGATAGACTTAATGTTGTTCAACAAATTAGCGTTAATAAAGGTGACTTTGTTAAACAGTATTACCAGAAGGCCTATGCATCGAAACAAGAGGGGAGGACAGGAAACTGTAAATCATGGGTGTATAATTTTATATTAATCAAATACCTCAGCCTTTATAAACGTAGAACTAAATGAAACAAAGTATTATAAGTTTTCCACGTTCGTAATAACAATTCGTACAAGTATATTTTCCTCGTCTACATGTGATTAGTGTTGCGCATAGTTTTGCGGACGTAAAATTTGTGAATTTACTCTTTTTCCCTAATAGTTTACAAAAATAGAAATATTTTAAAGCACATAGAGAAAACAAACTTGCATTGGGTTATGTTTTGCTTAATTTTTATTTTATACTGGAGTACTAATACTGAAATAAATGTGACTATTTTGGATGTATTGTCAAGGCGTCGTAGAAAATGGAAAATAAGGTATATCAACTTCGAATGAATAATATAAGTACGGTTGTAGGAGTGAAGACTCATCAGATAAGAATATAACTAGAACTTTCTTGGACTACTGGAAATCTCTTCACGTACTTAAGAGAATTCACGTTGCGTCCAGGCGATCTGTCACACATAGAAACATATCTGTCTGAATAAATGTTAACAATAACAGCGGCAAGAGTTAAAAACTCAGCAGTTATTTCAACACGCAATTAATGTTCTGTGTGATTCTTTCAGACTAATATTAAGTGTTTTCTTTTGTTTCCCTGTTTTTCATAAACCTAGTAAATAGGCGGTTGCTACTTTTTAGAAATTGGTAATCAATATTTGTGGCTTAAAAAGATAATTGTATCATTATATATCATTTGTATTCAATTATTCAATACAACATGTGACTGTTTTACTGAGTCCAGTACTGAAATTATGAAATTCTACCACACAAATTTCGCAATCCTGGAAGAACTTGTCACAACCTTTATTCTGGTAACTAACGTAAAGACATTGTATAAGAAAATGTACTGTGCTGCCTCCCTGGTAATACGCTAAGATGAATAAGTAACAGAAGGCTCTGCTAGAGCCTCAGTAAGCATGGAAGATGGCAGAAAGCGCAATTGCTAGAATCAGAGAAGCAGCAAAAAGTTTAATGCTGCAAGCACAAGAACGGTAGACAGAAATCGTAAAAGTGCAAACATATAGGAGGAAAACTTAGTCAAACAGCATACAAGAATTAACGGTAAGTTGACTATAATTAATAATTTCCTTTGCTTTGAATGTAGGCAAACCCTAAATATAACATCATAACGGAAGAAGAGGAGAGATGATACAGCACAAGCAAGAATAGGGTGAAGGACGTTCAATAAGACGTATATAACTGAATTGGAGTTTTGTAGATTACAACATGAGACAACAATATGACAGGTTGAATGAACACATGTTGCGACCATAGAGGCGAGGAAGAGGAAAAGATTAACATCTCGAATGAGATGGCGGATCATTTGGCGAAACATGACCACTTAACAGAGACAGATGCAACTAGGGAAGGCAACTGGAGGCAAATTAGTATGTCTAACTGCAGGCAAATATGACCGATTAAATGGAGGAGAATTCATGCTATATGTTTAGCCTTGACATTGTTTAAGAATATTTAAAAAAAAAAAGGGGAGACAAAATCACGCGCTTACAGCTGAAAATAGAAAATGTTTGGTGGTCTGACGTATAGGTACTTACCATGTCAATGATCAGCTCGCGTGTGACTTGGAGTTTGTATAGATTGAGGGAGAAACGATAAACACTGTTCTGTATGGAGAGCGAATTACTATTTACGGTATAAAAGTTCCGAGATATGAGGCATACACGGTTAGAAGTAATTATTTTATATTATATACACATAAATGTTATTTTAAATTATTATATAGTTACACCGCTAAAATAAAACGGCATAAATAGCACGTAATAGTCTCCTTATAGTTAGCTCACTGTGTAATCTATGTGTTAACGACACCTTGACTGGCGAAATTAATACAGTAAATATTTTTAAAAAACATTTTTACTTTGAAAATATTGTAGGTTATTATATATTGTGACACGTTGCTACGGTGTAATACATTGATGGGACTTTAGACGGTCGAAACTTACCACTTATCGATGTGGTTTAATTAGATTGTAGATTTCGGTGTGGTTAATTTAGTTCAATGCATTAACAAGAGCCAATTTAACAAGTTCAAACTTTCATTACGTAACGCTTGGTAATGGAACATTGAAATGGACGATTGGGTAGTGAATCTTTTTGGAAAGTACTGAACTCTCCTTTATTCTCGTTTCTGTAACGTAACTTTTAATACCCAAACGTTTATCGTTTTAATAATGCTTTCTAGTACTTCTCCAACTATATTTAATATTGTTATGAGCGTAGCGTGGATTGTGATCATAAGGCAATAAAATAAATCATTAGACGCCAGATAAATCAATAGTCACAATTCTTTAACATTCCTATAAAGTGGACAGTATAATACTTCTAGTTATGCATTTATTCCAATATTCCTTATAAATTAAATAATATAAGCGTCGAGTTAAACAAATCAGGTAGCCCGTAATGTATAACGTGTCCTGTAACAGTCGTTTGCTTAACAATTCCCAGAACTGATTAACCGCTAACATCGTCGCTGTCTGCCCTTAAATAAACCCGGCAAAGGATACAAGTGACTCGATAAAGACTGAAACTATTAAATATTTCGACATTAATCCGGGGATTTCCACAGCATCTGAAAGTCTGCTTTGTATTGTTAGGCGGTACACGAATAGTGGGCTTTAAAGCTAAGTTAGACTAATTGTTAATTAAACAGTAGAAAGCAGTTCGACATACATGTGTTATAAAGCGCACTACTGTAACGATATTGCTCTGGAGATCGTCATCATAGTACTGAGTCCAAATTCATTTAACCAAGGTAGCGATACCTTTGGACCTTGTTGAACCCTATGCACTATACCTCTGTTCGGTTTCATCGCTCGATATGATACTTCCTGTCTATAGACATTAACAAGACTGAAAGTGAAGTTAATAAAAAATACGGTAAGAATGCAGAAAAAAGTCTTGTAACGATGTTATAATTAACTCTTTACCATGACGTCATGACTATAACGTAGTTCATGCGTATGTGTATGTGTTTTATGGTGATAAGGGCATACGTGAGTATAGAAGTAGAAGAAAGTGTTTCCCAGGCAGTGCAAGGAAAGCAACATAATTGGTGCTCTTTCGGTGGGATGTGCGAATTTATTATGTTGTAATTGTAAATCAACGTTGCTAAGAGTCAAGAGGCATTTCTAAGCCACGTAGTGTTATAGGCCTACGTGGTGACAGCGGGAAGATGAATCTTGTACAGATTAACTCGCCGTAATCCTTGGGCGATGCACTGTAAGTGGCGTAGTGATAACAAGTACAGTGAAACGCTAACGTGAAGGCCTGTTGAGAGGAGTGTTTCCATATGTTCGAATATCATAGGGTTTCATTTCGGTTTATTTATTGTATTGACGTTCCAGTAATGATTGTTTGAATAGCCTATATAAAAATTTGAAAAGAAGTGATGTATACCATTAGAAAAAAAGTATCTAAACTGTGTAGTTATCAGGAGAATAGTGAATCGCTAGTTTTTACTTTACACAACACAACAACCGTCAGTGTAGTACTATATTTAAGAGATACACACATGACTCTTAAAAGAGTACAAAAATACTGAGAGTACAAAAAGAGGAAAGATTCTGACGTTTCTGATATGAAGGCGTAGTGAAGATAATAACAGCGAAGAGTACTACAAGGCGCAAAAGGCAGGCGACAGAGCTGGTATGTGAATAAAGTGATGCTGGCGTGAAGGAAGACTCCGACATCTATGTAAAGCTGACATTATGGTGATGATGATGTGTTCAAGTAGAAGAAAACTTCGTGCCAAAATGGATTACCTTCAACATGCGCACGCACGCACACCATACACACACACGCTTGCACATTTACGTGACTAATTTTATCGGATTCGTTCAGCATCGCATTGCGCATTTCACTTCTATCGTACGTCAGGCCTACACGTAATTAAACCAGACAATTCAAATTAAATTCTGCATGGAACAATGAACATGTAGGTAGACAATGGATGGCTAGACGTAGCCTGGCTTTATTTCTCTGTTATTACACGTAAAATGTGCGGCCATTATTCAACCCCTCACACGCGGTAAAGTGTTCCTTGTAAACCTCTACAGTGTTATGATGCAATATTTAGACCACACTGAACAGCTGTCTAATAAAAAATATCAGTATGGAGAACCATACATGACTTCCATGTTCTAAAATTTATGTTTTTAAATCATTTTCGAAATGAAATATTTCCATAGAAACTACTTCTTTCTTCAACCTTGACGACAGTAATGTGCTCACTAACGTATACCACCTCACGTTAGTGCACTCGATTTTCACTGATGATAGCAGTCGATAACACTGCCGAAACGTTTGATTTTGTGGAAAACATTGGACCATAGCCAAACAGCCCTGGAAGGAATTTTAACAACAAACTACTTCTTTGTTGCCGATAACGTAGTACACATGACATATAAATAAAAGATCGGTATGGAGAACCATACATGACTTCTATATTCTAAGATTTATATTTAAAATCATTTTCGAAATGAAATATTACCATAGAAACTACTTCTTTCTACTTACTGCTTCAGCCTTAACCACAGTACTGTGGTCACTAACGTATACCACCTCACGTTATCGCACTCGATTTTCACTGATGATGGAAGTCGATGGCATTGCCGAAACGTCTGGTTTTGTAGAAAACATTGGACTACGGCCAAATATCCCGAGAAGGAATTTTAACAAAAACTACTTCTTTGTTGCCGATAACGTTGTACACATATATGTAAAAAATATGCATAAAATTAATGGCTTGTATAAGTTAATGATTGATCTCCATTAAGTAGTGCTCAAGTTTCCAAAGTTTTAATATCATGATGTCCGTAATTAAAACATCAGAGCAGGTTTAGTGTGAATGAGGGTACACCGTGGACAAAAATTTTCAACACTTCCTATTGAGCGTTGCTTAGAGAAAAGCTGCGAATCTACAGTGTATGTTTCACAGAACAAACACGCGAAAAAGAAGGAGCGCTCCGAAGTCACTCATGGACCCTCAGCATCTTGCAGAGGGTTCATTCCCTAAAGACGAAAAGTCTGTCTATGAATCGTTCCTTTGTAAACACGTGCAGTTACACTGCCCAGCGATCCACAGGTAGCAAATTGATGTCCATTTTTTCGGCTTGCACGCGTTATGTTGGTGTGGGTTTCGGCACTTTCCATTTAAAAAGCGTGCAAATGTAAGAAAATAAACATGAGTGAGGCCAGAAATAACGCGAATTTTGTGTTTGTGTGTGTGTGTGTGTGTGTGTGTGTGTGTGTGTGTGTGTGTGTGTGTGTGTGTGTGTGTGTGTGTGTGTGTGTGTGTGTGTGTGTGTGTGTGTGTGTGTGTGTGTGTGTGTGTGTGTGTGTGTGTGTGTGTGTGTGTGTGTGTGTGTGTGTGTGTGTGTGTGTGTGTGTGTGTGTGTGTGTGTGTGTGTGTGTGTTTTCCCTGCTTTTTATTGCTGTATCATAATAATAAAATGGAAACGTAAACATTACATACCTGAGATATGCTTACCTGCCACAAACGGTGTATTATTTTATACATGTATATTAACTCATACATAATTTACATTAAATTGAAAAAATTATAATTTTATTGCCTGGCAACAAAATTATTTTATTTTTAACAATTACCATTGTTTGAAAAAGTTTAAATGAATTTTCAAGTACTTTACTGTTGTTAAAACGTAAAAGGTTGGAGGTAAACTACCCCTTCCCCTTAACCGGTCTTCACCAAAATCTAAAGCCTTTGAGATCTCTACAATTCAGGGAAGTATGCAAAAACTTATTTGATTCTGTTTGAATTTGCGGCTGTTATCGTTTGCCATTGAAAATACCCTTGATAAAAAAACGTTGCTGGTAAACTACCCCTTCCCATTAACCGATCTTCACCAAAAACAAAAAGTCTTGAGGACGCTATAAATCAGGGCTGTATGCAAAAAATTATTTGATTCTGTTTGAATTTGCGGCTGTTATAGTTTGCCATAGAAAATACCCTTGGTAAAAAAACGTTGCTGGTAAACTACCCCTTCCCCTTAACCGATCTTCACCAAAAACTAAAGGTCTTGAGTACTCTACAAATCAGGGCTGTATGCAAAACATTATTTGATTCTGTTTGAATTTGTGGCTGTTATCATTTGCCATACAAAATACCCTTGTTAAAAAAAACGTTGCAGGTAAACTACCCCTTCCCCTTAACCGATCTTCACCGAAAACAATAGCTCTTGAGAAATCTACAATTTAGGGCTGCATGGAAATAATCGTTTGATTCTGTTTGAATTTGCGGCTGTTATCGTTTGCCATAGAAAATACCCTTGTTAAAACATAAAACGTTGCAGGTAAACTACCCTTTTCCATTAACCGATCTTCACCAAAAACAACAGGTCTTGAGAACTCTACAATTCAGGACTGTATGCGAAACATTATTTAATTCTGTTTGAATTTGCGGCTGTTATCGTTTGCCAAATAATAAAAAAATTTTCTTGATCAAAAAAAACCGTTGCTAGTAACCAACCCCTTTCCCTCAACCGATCTTCACCAAAAACAATAGGTCGTGAGTACTCTACAAATCAGGGCTGTACGCAAAAAATTATTTGATTCTGTTTGTCTGTCTGTCTATCTATGTCTGTAGACTTTTTCTATGGCAAACGATGACAGCCGCAAATTGAAACAGAATCAAATAATATTTTGCATACAGCCCTGAATTGTAGAGTACTCAAGACCTATTGTTTTGGTGAAGTTCGGTTAAGGGAAAGGAGTAGTTTACCAGCAACTTTTTTTGTCAAGGGTAATTTTTTTTTGGCAAACGATAACAGCCGCAAATTCAAACATAATCAAATAGTGTTTTGCATACAGCCCTGAATAGTAGAGTTCTCAAGACCTGTTGTTTTTGGTGAAGATCGGTTAAGGGAAAGGGGTAGTTTACCTGCAACGTTTTATGTTTTAACAAGGGTATTTTATATGGCAAACGATAACAGCCGCAAATTCAAACAGAATCAAATGATTAATTGCAGTACAGCCCTAGATTGTAGAGTTCTCAAGACCTATTGATTTTGGTGAAGATCGGTTAAGGGAAAGGGGTAGTTTACCAGCAACGATTTATGTTTAAAAGGGTATTTTTTATGGCAAACGATAAGAGTCGCAAATTCAAACAGAATCAAATAAATGTTTGTATACAGCCCTCATTTGTACAGTACTTAAGACCTATTGATTTTGGTGAAGATCGGTTAAGGGAAAGGGGTAGTTTACCAGCAACGGTTTTTTTTTAAACAAGTGTAATTTTTTTCTATGGCAAACGATAACAGCCGCAAATTCAAACAGAATCAACTACTCTTTTGCATACAGCCCTGAATTATAGAGTTCTCAAGTCTATTGGTTTTGGTGAAGATCGGTTAAGGGGAAGATGTAGTTTACCTGCAACGTTTTTTTATCGGGGGTAATTTTTTCTATGGCAAACGATAACAGCCGCAAATTGAAACAGAATCAAATAATGTTTTGCATACAGCCCTGAATTGTAGAGTTCTCAAGTCCTATTGATGTTGGTGAAGATCGGTTAAGGGAAAGGGGTAGTTTACCAGCCACATTTTATGTTTTAACAAGGGTAATGTTTTATATGACGAACGATAACTGCCGCAAATTCAAACAGAATCGACTACGTTTTTGCATACCTTTTTGAATTAAAGAGAACTCAAGGTCTGTTGATTTTGTTGAAGATCGGTTAAGGGAAAGGGGTAGTTTACCAGCAACATCTTATGTTTTAAGAAGGGTAATTTTTTTTGCGAAAGATAACTGCCGCAAATTCAAACAGAATCAAATAATATTCTGCATACATCCCTGAATTGTAGAGTTCGCAAGATCTGTTGTTTTTGGTGAAGATCGGTTAATGGAGAGGGGTAGTTTACCAGCAACGTTTTAAGTTTTAACAAGAGTAATTGTTTATATGACGAACGATAACTGTCGCACATTCAAACAGAATCAAATATTTTTTTGCATACATCCCTGAATTGTAGAGGGCTGAAGGTCTATTGATTTTGGTGAAGATCGGTTACGAGAAAGGGGTAGTTTACCTGCCACATTTTATGTTTTAACAAGAGTAAAGTACTTAATTTTGATAAATAATGTATCCTAACAAGAAGCTCAAAATAATCCACTGTAGAAACGTAGATGAAGTATCTATTAATGAAGAGGTTACGTGAACGGGGTGGGGGTAATTTTCTATTATTAAAAATTATAGTTGAAGGTGGAGGGGAGAATTTTTTATATGTGTACTACGTTATCGGCACCAAAGAAGTTGTTCCTTGTTAAAATTCCTTCCCTGGCTGTTTAGCCGTAGTCCAATATTTTCTGCAAAACCAGACTTTTCGGCAGTCCATCGACTGCCATCATCAGTGAAAATCGAGTGCGAAAACGTCAGGTGGTATACGTTAGTGACCACAGTACCGTGGTTAAGGCTGAAGCAATAAGTAGAAAGAAGTAGTTTCTATGGTAATATTTCATTTCGAATATGATTTTGAATATAAATCTTAGAACATGGAAGTCATGTATGGTTCTCCATACTGATATTTTTTTGTGAAGATGGGTTAAGGGAAAGGTGTAGTTTACCTGCAGCGTTTTATGTTTTAACAATAGTATTTTCTATGGCACACAATAACAGCCGCAAATTCAAACAAAATCAAATAATATTTTGCATACAACTCTGAATTATAGAGTTCTATAATAGGTCACCAAGACCTATTGTTTTTGGTGAAGATCGGTTGAGGAAAGGGGTAGTTTACCAGCAACGTTTTTTGTTTTAACAAGGGTATTATCTATGGCAAACGATAACAGCCGCATATTCAAACAGAATCAAATAATGTTTTGCATACAGCCCTGAATTGTAGTGAACTCAATGTCTGTTGATTTTGGTGAAGATCGGTTAAGGGAAAGGGGCAGTTTACCAGCAACATTTTATGTTTTAACAACGGTAATTTTTTCTATGACAAACGACAACTGCCGCACATTCAAACAGAATCAAATATTATTTTGTATGCATCCCTGAATTGTAGAAGAGTCAAGGGCTATTGATTTTGGTGAAGAACGGTTAAGAGAAAGGGGTAGTTTACCTGCAACGTTTTATGTTTTAACAAGAGTAAAGTACTTAATTGTGATAAACAAAGTATCCTGATAAGAAGCTCATAATAATTAACTGTAGAAAAGTAGATGAAATATCTATAAATGAAGAGGCTAGTTGAACAGGGTGGGGGTAATTTTCTATTAATGAAAATTATAATTGAAGAGGGAGGGGAGAATTTTTTATATGTGTACTACGTTATCGGCAACAAAGAAGTAGTTTTTTGTTAAAATTCCTTTCCGGGCTGTTTAGCCGTAGTCCAATGTATTCTGCAAAATCAGACGTTTCGGCAGTGGCATCGACTGCCATCATCAGTCAAAATCGAGTGCGAAAACGTGAGGTGGTATACGTTAGTGACCACAGTACTGTGGTTAAGGCTGAAGCAATAGAAAGAAGTAGTTTCTATGGAATTATTTCATTTCGAATATGATTTTAAATATAAATCTTAGAACATGAAAGTCATATATGGTTCTCCATACCGATATTTTATTTATAGATATCATCTACGTTTCTACAGTGGATTATTTTGACCTTTTCAGGATACTTCATTTATCAAAATTTAGTACTTTACTCTTGTGAAAACATAAAACGTTGCAGGTAAACTACCTTTTCCCCTTAACCGATCTTCACAAAAATCAATAGGCCTTGAGTCGTCTACAACTCGGGCACATATCCAAAAAATTATTTGACTCTGTTTGAATTAGCGGCAGTTATCATTCGTCATAGAAAAAGTTACTTTTGTTAAAACATAAAATGTTGCCGGTAATCTACCCCTTCCCCTTAACCGATCTTTACCAAAACTAAAGAACCTTGAGTCCTTTACAATTCAGGGACATATGCAAAAATTTGTTTGATTCTGTTTGCATTTGCTGCGGCAGTTATCGTTTCGCCATAGAAAAAATTCTACACATAGACACACAGACACTTTTCGAAAAATGACTTTTCTTCATGTTTTGATGGTAGTACAATCAGAATCAACCCTTATCTCGAAAACGATTTTTTGTCATCTCCACACTTCAATTTCCTTATGGAACATGGAAGTAAAATGTCGCGTCTGAAGTGTTGTTTGCACGTACAGTTCAAATACTATCTGCCGAATCTTTCGAGCAAAGAGAAAGTACTCTTTTTTTGATCGTGAAATGTTTTATCCCGGTAATACTAAGCGTTAACATATCAAATAAAAATCGTGTAAACCGGATGCAAAATTTTAAAAATTTCAATTTTTGAGAACAATCAGAGGAAGATTAAGTAAATTAGGAAATATTAATCTCCGTAAATGAGTCGGGATATAGCATATCCCGGAAAACCATGAAACACATTCAAGCACAGCTCTTAAATACATTAAGCAACCAGGAATAATTGTCAATAATAATAATTGTATGTAACAATTATTACTGCCTATTTCAAACGCAACAATTACGCAAGCACACATGTCATGACAGAACTAAGAGCTAAGACACTGACGGTATAAGAATATAGGTTATTATTTTCTTGTATATTTTACCCACTTTTCTTTGTTTACCAAACTTTTGAAACCCAGTAAAGATGTTATATCATACACTGTTATAACAGAGTGATAATATCTTAATCGTGTGACTATTTTCGCCTTTTTCAACCAGGTAGTCAAATTTACTAGTTTTCAGAATGTGAAACCATTTGTCACATGTTCTACCGGACTTTGGTACGGTCCCAGTAATGGCGTACATGCCCCCGTCAGCTGGAGAAATTAAAGAGAGTGTAGGGCTCAATTCCTTAATCAAACACACTACTGCTTACATAAAGTAGCCTAATTTGACATTAACCATAAATTTTTCCGGTGAAGGGTTTGTGAGGGTTGGTCAAAAATTATAACACAAATAAGTTAAAATTTGTGTTATATTTTTTGACCGATTCTCACAAACCCTTCTACGGAAAAATTCATTGATGTTACGGTCACTACGAATTTAAGGATTTAATTAACCACAAACTTTCTCAAAGGATATGAAGCGTGAAACATCGTCTTAAGCAAATGTAAAAACATTAGAAAATTAATGTAACCGTAGGTACCAAATGTAAGAAAAACTTCTTCTTCTTTCAGAATTAACGATATCACCTGATCCGGTTTTTATTTTTAATCTGTCTTCTGAGTAAATTTTTCCACAGAAATCTCCTAAAAATTATCGTTGACAATGACAGAAAATGCTGATAAAATTAAATCTTTGTAACTGAAGCTATCTTTATGTTGTAGAAAAGGATCAAAATAAAATTCTCTCTACCAAATGAAATGAAATATTATTTTTTTGTGTAACATGGTTTTGAAGAACAGCTATAACTTACCACAACTCTATTTACGAATTCGTTGTGCACATCTTCTGTATCATTTTTTATTTAACTCTGCTAAGTTTGATACAAAAAATTTCTACACACCTCAAAAATTGCCAGTTTTGCCATTTATCATTAAACACCTTAACAAGGTCAAAAATATTTGAACTTTTTCATCGGGTTTGAAAGCTCCGAAACGCCTAGAGGAAGAGGCAAATTTATCAAACTGTTAACAACTCGTGACAGAAATCAATGTGGAAGTGAGATAAACGCGGAGCATGTTCCGGCGGATAGAGTTGGGTTGGTGGAAATACTATTACCAACTGTGTAAACGCAAAATGATGTAGCCCCGCCAATGCAAATGGCGTAACAGCTGGGCCTCCAGGGTCCGCAGTGTGGGATGTCCTGGGGACTAGGAGGCCCGGGAAAATATTTTCCGTAATTTTTTTACGAATCGGTATAACCCATTGAACTTAAGTAAAACCAAATTTCCCCGTATGCATGTAATATAAAAGCCAAACACACTTACTTACATTTTTACTCTTATTTTACCAGTACTTATTGACGTATTTAGAGAGTATAAATTGTATATTTAACTGCACAATAAAGCGGTGATTCCAGTTAAGAATGCACCGAGGCTAGTTAAGAATTGCATTTCATGTAATGCTTTGAAATATAAAAATCCTATTTTTGTAAAATAAAATGTCTTTATAACAGAATATGTTTCTTTAAGTCCAGTTCCAATTTTTTCCTATACTAAAGTTATTAAAATTATAAAGCTACAAGCGGATGACACAAAAGTTTCAAAGGTGAAATAGATTTTTGATTTGTTTAAAAATATGAGATTAGTTAATGAAGTGTACAATACGTAATTTAATTTAAAAACATTCACTGTCTTCATGAGTTTAAATTTCATAAAATTTTGACGTTTTTCACGATACATACAAATGACAAAATTATAATTCGTTACTAGTGACACGTCTGATAATCAGCCGGAAACTAGTAACCATACGATCAAAACCATAAAACATACTAAATAACAAATCAAACAATTAATTGATACAAATGTTATATTTTATTAATTGAGTATACATCGTACAAGAAATAACAGTTATTCTGTTCACGTTATACAATTTTAGTAGTTGCCATGGTTAGTATTGAATAGTTTAAATGTCCTTATTCCAATGGTGTTTTTAGAATTGTCATATGTCTTATGCAACAGGTAAAAACATATTTATTAATTTATTGTAATCATGCCAATACCTGATTTAATAATGAAAACCAACAATCCATACGTAGTACAATGCATCTCGATGCTGGTTCACACACACAGACACACATACAATGTAAACAATTCCGTCGGGCAGGTGTACGCTGTGGACAGGCTACGGTGTGTACACGCCTGTACTTTCAGGAACAAAATTTTTTAAACTATTCGTCATACTCTTTTTACAATAATGATTTATAAAATACTGCCCTGAGTAAATATCCGAATAAATATATTGTTGCAATATATAGTACTATACAACAATTTAGTTTAAAGTAAAACGACAAAAGTAAGCACATTCTACACACAGACGTAATTATAATTTGATAATATACATAATATTGTTACGACGGTCTAACGTATGGTACAGTGGAAAACAAAATACAAGACACCAAATACGTCACTAATCACCAGCTTTAATTATCACAATTAAACATTTTGTAATCAACAAGATAGTCTCTTACAATAAATTAAAAAAAATTATTCACACGCAATAAAACCTCAACTAATATAAAACACAATTGTATTACAATTGTCCCACACGATTATAAAACACGTAACCAACTCAAACTGAAACCGAGCGTCGCTGGGTACTTGTATTTATACCCCGCCGACAATCCAGATTATTCCATACTGCGCGTCAAGAACGCTACTAGAAAACACCAGAACGTAATTGCTTGCAACCTTGCCACAGTGCGCGAGGCTTCTGCCAAAGTCTAGCTAACGCGTTGAGAATCACGTACGCACACACATTACAGCCGGATTCCACTGGAACTTCGATAAACACGTAGACTGTTCTGTAATGTCATAACACTGCCCCCTCCTTAAGCCTGATAACCCCGAACTGGCAAGGCATCTCTGAAGTAATACTCTTCCAGGCGATCTAAATAGCTGATCTAGGCCTACCGGCGAAAGATAATTCTCCGCTTCTTCGAATTCAGTCTCGTGTGACCCGAACATTAAGCTCCCAGGAATCTGAGTCTTCCGCTCAACCACTAGTTTTGCGGCAGTCACTCACGTTGCGTCGTCTACTGATGACCTATACGCCATTAGCTGGTCTAAGTTTGATTGGTTCTCGTTAAAAACCTCTCGCATGACTTCATCTTCAGTAAAGTTTTCCCCGGGTTCTTCCATTAACTCAGGAGCAAGCAAAAGTCTTGTTTCGACACCCATATTTGGCTTTCCAATTACTTCTTTTACGTTACACTTATTTCTACTTTCCCTGCTAGTTCTTCCTCCATTTCCGCTTGAAATAGGGAGGGTTCCTCTTGACCAGACCTGTTTACTTTTTCTTCGACCAATGCCACTTGCTTAATCGAATGGTTGGTAAACCCTGTCATTTTAGACATGCAAAGCTTTATCTTCTCTTGACCAACACTCAGGAGATTCTCTCTTAAATCCACAACTAACCCGTAGCGATTCGTAATGTCCGTCCCAAAAATCAATTCATCGACAATGTCTGCAACGAGCATTTGGTGGCTAAACTCGAGAAGACCCAGGCGTACACGTACGTCTACCTTTCCTAGCACCTTGACGGGGCTTCCAGTCACAGTCTGTATTGTACAAGAGCTAATTTGAGGCTAGCGGCTGCTGACTACGTCGTGGCGCATAATGGACACTGTTGCCCCTGTGTCAACTGTAAATGATGTTGGTTTACCTTCCGCAAATCCATTAACGATCAAGTTTCCACTGGTCTTATGTAGCGTGGAAACTGTGTGCTGTTCTAGGGCTTTACTTCTCCAATTGGTGCGATCGCTCTCTTCTCTCGGCATTTTCTTCTCCCAAAAGTCTACCTGTAGATGACCACGTTTTTCACAGTTGTAACATTTCGGCCTTCTGTCTTTTTGCCATTGTTCAAATCGTTGCGGCGCTCTTGAACTTCTGAATTGATTGTCCGACAACATTGTTTTTCTGCATCCATCGTAACGGCAATATGATACACGGATATTCTGACTACAATGTGATGACATAAACCCATTAATGTAGCGGGACGCTGACTTGGATGCTTCAAACTCTAGGGCGTGAACAAGAGCTTCTGAGCTATTTCGGTGTCTTGCCATTCGTAACACTTGCTGAAGTTCACAATCTCCGATGCCATCAATAAATGTCTGCACTCCAAACCATATTCGAAAATCTTCTGGTGCTTCAGGATAGGCCAATATAATCAATCTGTCGATATTTGCTTCAAACTCTTGAAGACTCTCCCCGGAGCGCTGTCGTCTTGTTCTCAACTGAGCGTAGTACACATCTCGCAAATGTTTATCACCATACCGTAATTCTAGAGCTTTTATTAACTCGGCATAGGTGTTCTGGCTGTCAGGTGGCACTTTTTGTAGTAGTTCTGCGGCACGGTCTTTTAAAGCGAGAATGAGTGAAACTGCCTCCTCTTTATCTGTCCAATTATTTGCGCATGCAGCAGCTTCAAATTGGCGGAGGTACGTTGAACCTCACCTCGTAGGAGACCCAATTCTGCGGTACTATGTTCTTGCATCTGTTTCTGCTCCTGTATTAATGCTTTAATGTCTTCTGTCTCCTGCTTACGTTTTTCATCCTGTCGTTTTCTGCTTCTTATCTTTCCCGTCGGCGTTCTTCTTTTGTCTCTTCCTGTGTCTGCCGCAGCAGCGCTTGGAAAGCTTCCATCATCTGGCTGGCATCCATTATTTACCGATTAATTACAAATTACTCTCGTCTTGTACAGTGTCCACTGTTTTCACTGTTAACGGTTCTATCCCACTTCTGACACCACTGTTACGACGGTCTAATTGATCGTCGTATGGTACAGTGGAAAACAAAATGCAAGACACCAATTATGTCACTAATCACCAGCTTTAATTATCACAACTAAACAGTTTGTAATCAACAAAATAGTCTTTTACAATAAATCAAATACAAAATGTTGACACGCAAACAAAAGGTCAACTAATATAAAACAAAATTGTATTACAGTTGTCCCACACGATTATAAAACATAACAAATCGTCACAATTACTTTGCGCTAATAACCACTTGAACGCACAGAGTAATCGCCCGACAATAACTCGCAACTCTAACTGATGCTGACCGTCGCTGGGTACTTGTATTTATACCCCGCCAAAAACCCAGATTATTCCATACTGCCCGTCAAGAACGCTACTAGAAAACACCAGAACGTATTTGCTTGCGACCTGGACACAGTGCGTGCGGCTTCTAGTAAAGTCTAGCTACCGCGTTGAGAATCACGTACGCACACACATTACAGCCGGATTTCACTGGAACATTCGATAAACACGTAGACTGTTTTGTAATCTCGTAACAATATATATTACTACTTTATATACTATTTCAACAAAAAAAATTGAACTGTGTGCAGTAAGTATGTAAACAAATTTGTTTTTAAGAAAAAGATCTTTCATACTCTGTGACTTCAACTTCGTTACTTTAAATATCGGTATGGAGAACCATACATGACTTCCATGTTCTAATATTTATATTTAAAATCACTTTCAAAATGAAATATTTCCATAGAAATTATTTCTTTCTACTTCTTTCTTCAGCCTTAACCACAGTACTGTGGTCACCAACGTATAACACCTCACGATAGCGCACTCGATTTTCACTGATGATGGCAGTCGATGGCACTGCTGAAACGTCTGGTTTTGGATAAAACATTGGACCACACCCAAACAGCTCGGGCAGCTCGGGGAGGAATTTAACAACAAACTTTTTTTTTGCCGATAACGTAGTAAAAAATTATTCCCTCCCCCTTCAACTATCATTTTCATTTATAGAAAATTACCGCCTCTCGCTTCAACTACCCTTTTCATTTATAGGCTAGATATTTCATCTACTTTTCTACAGTGGATTATTATGACCTTTTCAGGATACTTTATTTATCAAAATTAAGTACTTTACTCTTGTTAAAACAAAAAACTTTGCAGGTAAACTACCCCTTTCCCTTAACCGATCTTCATCAAAATCAACAGGCCTTGAGCTCTCTGTAACTCTGGCAAATATGCAAAAAATTATTTGATTCTGTTTGAATTGGCAGCAGTTATCGTTCGCCATAGATGAAATTCTACACATAGACACACATACACTTTTCAGAAAATGTCTTTTCTTCATGTTTTGAGGGTAGTACAATCAGAATCAGCCCTTATCTCGAACACGATATTTTTTGCCATCACCATACTTCATTTTCCTTATGGAACATGGGAGTAAAAACAGACACTTAACATATCCCGATTGTCGTTTGTAATACAGGGAAAATTTTTTTTATAGATCTCCTTATTGTATTTTCATAGAAAATATGCAAGGTTGTATCAAATATAAGAAATAATAACTATAAATTATAGTAGTGTGTTATACTTTATAATCTAAAAATCAAAGTACGGTTAAATTTAAAATAAATCAACACAAATTGTATTCATTTACTAAATTATTTATTTTATTAAACCATTTGTTTTTTCCAATACATATTAAAATGCATACAAAATTATACATAGACTTATACTATACTACAGAATTGTATAAACAAATATTTTGTTGAATGTTCGTTTTGTTCCTTACAAAAGTGCTGATGTTTCATGTCCTAATACTGGATCTCTCAATAAACTGACCTTATCGTAAAACATACACAGATATTAAACGCAATGAAAACTATGGTAAAATTCTGAATAAATACACAGATTGTATTCATTAAGATATTTATTTCATTAATATTATTTATTGTATTTCATAATACACATAGGAGTGCATAAAGGCTGGTTAAAGATAACATTTGTTCTCCATTAAATAATGCTCAAGTTTTTAAAGTTCTAATATTATGATCGCCTTAATCAAAACATCAGAGCAGGTTATTGTGTGTATGAGGGTCCAACGTGGGCAAAGACTTTCAACATTCACTATGGAGCATTGCTCAGAGTAAAGCTGCGAATCTACAGTGTACGTTTCACAGAACAGATAAACGCGGAAAAGAAGGAGCGCTCCAGAGTCGCTCGCATGAACCCTGAGCACTTGCAGAGGGTTCACTCCCTAAAGACTGTCTGTGAACCGTTCCACTGTATACACATGCAGTTACACTGGCCAGCGATCCACAGGAAGCAAATCTCTATCCACGCTGGACACCATTTCCGCTTGCACGCGTGGATGTCGTTGTATCGATTACGGAACGTTTCATTTAAAATACGTGCAAACACAAGCAAGTAAACGAGAGTTAGGCCAGAAATAACGCGATTGTGTGCGTGTGTACGTGTCCTGCCTGCCTTTTGATACCGGTAATCATAATAATAAAACTTTGGAAACGTAAACATTAAATAATGGAGATGATATACTAGCTAGACAGGAACTTCATCTTCACGCGTCGACGATTTAAATTAAAATGAAAAAAAAATTTAGTTTATTCGCCTAGTAACGGATTTATTTTATTTTTAACAATTACCATTGTTTAACCCAATTTAAATGTTTTTTTTTTTTTATTTACATTCATCAAAGTTTTTCTTCCGAGGTGACCGATATTTCTCGTTCTATGTGTGTGAACCAGAATATAATATTATATGAACGTGCCAATTCTTTAACATTGCTTTTAGTTACAAGACCGCAATAATTGAAGATTTAATTTTTTTAACTCCATTCAAAACAAATTCGTTGCCATGGTAACCATACATCTAATCTCCTACATATTCCGAGACAATACACAAATTTACTAACTTATTTTATCCAAGGAAAAATTTATTAATATTATTATAAAAAAACTTTATTAAGGCAGGCAGTCTGATTTCAATATTCACTGTAAAACGTGTAATATTATTTACAACATATCATTTATTGTAAATATTCCAGGTTAATTTAAAACATTCCATATTAACATCGAACACTATTTCCATAGGTTAATATTCCATGTTAACGTTCCATTTTTTCTATAACATTGGTTAATTTCTAAAAAAAAAAAAAAACATCAGCAGACACTTTTTGAAAAGCTTCCTTAAAAAAACTAATCTATATCATGAAGAAAGCACAAAATTGTTAATTAAAATACTGTTACGACGGTTTACTGATCGTCGTATTGTACAATGGAAAACAAAATACAAGACACCAATTACGTCACACCACCTTTAATTATCACAATTAAACAGTTTGTAATCAACAAGATAGAAATGAAATAATAGAACAGGTAGAACAGGGGTCTCCAATTTTTTTCACTTGAGGGCCGAATTGAAAAATCTTGGAAGTCAGCCGGGCTAACAACACACACGCGCGCGCGTGCGCGTACACACATTGCAAACTTATTTTTTTTTAAGTTTTCAAAATAATCAAGTCTATAAAACAGGTATTTAAATAAAAATTAAACAGACTTATCCAAAGAAAACAAATTCATTTATTCAAAATTATGTAAATAAAAGTAAGGAAAAAATAACATTCAAAGGCTTTCTTATGTACGTATGGGATATGTGGAGTTGCTTCTGACTCTGACATATAATGTCTGTCCATTTTGGGTCAAATTTTGATGCTCCTATCACTAGAATGGATTTCAAGTGTTCGTCTGACAAGTTAGCCCTGTACATTGATTATACAAAGTTCATTTTTGAAAACGTTTGTTCGCATGTATAGGTTGATCCATGATTCGTTCAAGGCAGTCATACGAACGAACACATTAACCACGTAAATGTTTTAAACTTGTACAAAATATTATAACATTTTACTGAACTTATTTCTTGTTTAATCATTTAGTAAAACGTTATAATATCTGAAGTATTTTGACGATCTATTTAAAAACTGGACGCAGCATCGGCCTGGTTGACGGGGGCCGGAGAATGACCCTTCGCGAGCCATAGTTTGAAGACCCCTAGAATAGAAGCCAAAGAATACGTTGGAAAGTCAAAGTTACACTAGCGACGCGCGCGCGTGTGTGTGTGATATCAACATTGTTTGTCGTAGACAGTTGCACAAACGCTAATTGCTTCGGGCTTTTCATTGTCTCCACTGTTATAAAGTGCTAAGATAGTTTATTAGGACTTAATGATAGAGACACGAAAAGGCTTTATTTAATAAACGAAACAATTTGCTGTTGGCGAAATATCTGGCGGTTGGAATAATAAAGACTGCTAACAACTAAACTCTTCAACTAAGAATTGATATTTAAATCAGCGTTAATTACAAGGTTATTGTACATAATTAGGCTAAATTTATAACACTGGATTCTGTTATATTTATAAAATTAAGTATATTTATAAAATATATAAATATCAATAGATTGTTTATTTTATCGTTCTACTGATAAAAAAGTTTGTAAATCAGCATTGAAAAGTGTTAACTATTTTCCGATTTTTTATCTACATAAAAATACCGCACTGTCAAGCATCGCTGAAGATCGTTCTACACAAACCTAAAGTTGGCTTACGCGGAAGCTGTCGTAACGGTGGCACAATCGACCACGGACAAACAGCGAGAAATCTTTTGACAACTCTGATCTCATTTTACCCTTTTACCGGAATTATCCTACACCATTTTATTGTTTTCTCTTTAAAAATGTATCGTTGTTTTTGCAAAATTCACTTTACTATAATTTAATTATTTAAGCCCTATTCTCTTTCATTTTATATCTTTTGTCTGTGTTTTCTTTCAGTTGTGTAACTCATTACTTTAATGGTTTGATAATTGAGTTATACAGTTCCCTTTTCTTTTGTATTCTGCTCTGCCAATGTACATTCAAATTATGACCAGACAGGCCTACTTTGTACATTCATAGAATTTTAACGTAGCTTCACTACCCTTCTATAATTGCAATTTTATATATAGGACTAATCGTTTTTTAACTTCATAAATCACCGTCTTACATACTTTTATTTATGTGTCTAAAGATTTAAAGTATTGTTAAGGTTAAAGTTACATATTTTTCCTGCTTTAACTTTTTGCACATTATAAACTAAATATTAATTAAACCGTTTATTACAATTTTGTAAGCTGGTGTAAATTTTGAACCTATTGTTGTTTACATTTTTCTAGCTATAATATTATTAATAAAATAGGTTACAATTTGAAGATATTAAATTCAATTTTATAAAATCAGTTTAAAATTATAATATTAAATTTTTACATTTGATTAGTGGTTTAGTTTTAATCTTCTTTAACTCTGCATGATGTTAAATATAATAAAGCTTATTATAATGAAATAATAAGTAATTTTGTTTTGAACTAAACGTTTCTTTGTTACTGCTGTATCAAAATCGATAAACGCGTCGCCCATACAATAATTGACACTTTCAGTTCTTTTCAAATTTGTGTGCATTGTTTCTTTTCATACGAAAATGAAAGAGCTTAAACGTTATCACATAATAACCAATCAGAATCGAGCTGCCCTGTGATCATAGAAGTCATATGGGGAACCTCGTTGTCAGAGAGGTGGATTATTCGGCTTGTCATCTTTCGGAGGTTTTTAATATTGAAGATGGCCGCCAGAGATGTGGCCGAAGTGTGTAGAGGAAATGACAACGCTTCATTCGACCACAATCTAACAGCCCGCTAGTTAGTGTTCTTAATACAGAGATACTGTTTTGTTAATTAATCATGCGTTTTGTAACGTTCTATTGCTATTTGACAAATCGTATTACTTACTGGTAGAGCCAATCATGCTACTGATTCTGAATTGGTTATACAGCAAACTTGGCTACATTTGGCAAGCAATCCAAGCTACTATCATATACACTTTGGGTCGTGTTACAAGTGAAACTGAAAAAAAAAATAAAAAAAGAAATTAAAAATTTGGCAAAAAGTTAAAAGTCTACGGAAACAATTCTACTCACCCTTACCATTCCGCCGGCAGAAGACTGTTTGCCGGAACAGAACTTGACGCTTCCCTCAATTATTTTGAAAGTTTGGTTAAATTATGAAATACGTAGTATTTTAAATTGGAACATTCGTATTATGCTGAGTGAACACGTATTTTTAGTACATTTACTATTTATTTTACTAAATATTTTATAACATTTGTTATAAGAAACTGTTAATAATAATGGCTCATTTTTATCCCCAAAGTTGCTTAGACGTTTCGGGCAAAATAGGCTGCCAGGTTGAGCCTATACTAGGAAGGTAGGTCTAATGTCGCCAGAAATACGCTTCAACCGCCCCAGGAGTTTAGCCTAGCTACGCGTTTTCAAAGGCTGATTAAATTTGGAAGGTATAAATAGCCTTTTGATTTTTGTAGATCTCTCTAGAATGTGCAAACTCTAGAACTCTAGATTAGTAAAAGGTGTCATCAGACATCATTAAAGTTTTTTTAGTTTGTTGTAAAATATCATTATTTAAAAATAATCAAAACTAATATTAGGCAGTTAATAACTTTACTAAATTAGGTAAATTAATAAAGAAAATCCTTTCATTGTGGAAAACGTAATTTTCCAACACTTTGTGTTTACAATATGATATCTAGGAAACAGCGTAACAGTAAAAGAAAAAAGATAGTAAGAAATTACTAACATGTGGGCTGCAATTGTCTGTCAGAATGTGGTCAAAATTACATCGGTTTAATAAGTACGTTCATAATGTTTATTCATTTGCTCTAGCCTATAAATTTACATTCACTGCACGTGTAATTCTTATGTTACTTAATTAGTTATGATTAGACGCTGCATCGGCTTCAGTGTTCACAAGCCTCGTCGATTAACAGGTCATCAGACGGAACCCACAGAATGACAAGGATTTTAAAAGACTACTTTCATTAAAAACATGAATTATGTAAACTATGCTACGAACAAACTGTTATTTTGATGCCATAATTTAAAGTAATTACCATAGAGCTTAAAATTTTCCTCATGCTGTAGTCCATAAGCTCTTCAATTCCCAAGATTTTATAATACTGAGCAGCGCATATATAATTATGTATCAATGTATCCGTGAGGGCGCGCGCACGCGCGTAGCGTCTTCTACTTCACTGTGTCCATCGACTTCTGCTCTCGCTGTCTGTTTCCTAGAGGTCCCTCCTGCTCATTACACTTCCCATACCTATCCTCCATGAAACCATTATAATGGTCTCTCCTGTAATAAGTCTCTCCACTTATGTTATGCACATATCCACCTCCATATTTTACTAAGCCATATTACTTTTGGCCTTCTGTGCTGATGGCTGAGCCAGCTTAGTTACTTAGTTAGCTTCGATAATCTCCTACCTCGTCTCCTTATTTCCTGCTTTACGCGTATTTATATTAGGGTTAAAAATCACAAACGATCCGTAATAAAACAGTAAATAAAACCGTAAAAAAAATGTTCACAATGTCTGGCTTTTAAATCTGTAGTTTAGATTGAAAGCAATAATTACACAACATGCGTCTAAATAATGCGCTAAAATCAATTTATTTCAAAAATATGAGTTTAATTTTATGGATTTTGAACACTAAACTCATTATAATGTGCGAGTATAAAAATTCATGCAGTAATCTACATTATTTTAGACAAAATTTCATATATCAGAATCGTTAATAATTTTACTGTACTAAACACTGTAGGCCTACTTAACACTGTAGGCCTACTTAGCAATAGAAAATTATGGAGTATAAAACGACAAAACAAATGAATAAAATTTGTTTAATATTTCAAGATGCAATTTTCCTTTATTAGTTTTAAATGTAACAAAAACGTTTCAATATATAGTTTCACATTTAATTACCAGCTGCCGTTTCCTATGTTTCAATTTAATAATGTCAGTATTACAACTGAGAATACTGAGTTAGTCACAGTTGGTAATTAATTTCGGACAATCGTGTTTTATATCTGTAGCGTCGTTAATTAGATGTTTACAGCACTGTCCGCTCCAATTCTCTCCCTCTCTCGCTCACACACACACACACACACACACACGCGCGCACACAATCACTTTCTGTTTCTCTCTTCCTATGACCGTCCTATCAATGTTGTTTAACTGAGTTTGCAAACAGACTTCTCGCCAAAAATTTCTGTTTCACTTCGGTATGAGTTTAGCAGGAAATACGGTTCTTGGTTCTTACACGGGGATTATTTAGGACAGGTTTGTATTGTAACGGTAAAGTACAAAACGTTTTTAGGTTAAGCAACACTTTATTGTTTACAATAAGCTCTCCAGCAGGCTAATTCCAAACTACGTAAGTTAATGAATTGCATTCTCCCATTACTGTGTATTCATGATACCATTCACAATACTCTCATCTGTCATATTAAACATAGGGTATAGTCTATACGTAAATGAATCTGTTACCGGTTATCCGTAATATATCGTTTTAAATCAACTTTCAAATACAGACTTGGGTATTTCGAGTAATCCAGGAAAATTAGGATAAAAAGCAAAGTTTCAAAGCTAGTGAAATGTTACCAATAGGCCTACTAGTAAGATTTCAACTTTGTCGCATTTAGAAAGCAATATTTAGCACGTGGTAAGTAGAAAAGTTATTGTTAAGTTAACAAACTTAGTATACGCGATCTGAAGACTTAAATCTGTACCAAAACAATGGAAAGTAGGTCGGATGTTTGTGGTACTGAAAGTAACAATGTATTCGCAGTGGCGTAACTTACGTTGAGGGGGTCAGGTGTATCAATCTCCCCCAGAGCTACAAAAAAATTAATGAATTAATGAAGATCCATAAACATTTAACGTAGGCCTACTTCTAAGCCAGTTGTTAGTAGTAAAAGGTTTATAAATAATTTTGTAAATAATTATACGGAAAGAATTTTTGAATACCTCATTTGTACTGAGGAAAATAGAGAGTTCAACCTTCAGTCTAGTCTC
This sequence comes from Magicicada septendecula, assembly GCA_034769895.1. NCBI lineage: Eukaryota > Metazoa > Arthropoda > Insecta > Hemiptera > Cicadidae > Magicicada > Magicicada septendecula. The sequence continues at coordinate 110,616,869 of CM068370.1, forward strand.
ATCCCCCTCCCCACAAAGAGCAGTTTCTAGATATGCCACTGCTTCCAAATAATGTGAGATGGTATATGACAATATAACTATCTCTGTGTGTAACTCCGCTCTCCGAAAAATGATACAGACGTAAAAACACTAAAACTGATGATCGAACGGAAAAAACTATCATCACATCGTTACTGTAGGTTCCACAAAACAGGATCATAGAATAATAAATGACATAAAAAACAGTTGAAATGAACACTTTGTGTGTCACCGTGATTCTCGATGCCTGGTGAGTAGGCCTATATGACATCATGAACTACTAGAGAATGTACACAGAACTCCACTCATACAACACTGTAAACTCCCCAATCATACACGGACAACAAGAATATTTTGGGTTCTACGATAAGAAATTATTTAGAACTAAAGTGCTATAGGTATATAGAAGCTAAATTATTGTCAGACAAAGTTATTCTTAGCACTACTTTCCTCTGCATGGACACGACATTCCCCAAACCAGTAGAACAACAGCAGCAATTTTCGCAGACAACGCTGCAATATTAGCAGTTGTAGATCGTAAAGTTGCAAGAAAATGGAACGTCGACTATTCACCAGCAGTTGAAAAATACACTGAAAACACAAAAAACTCAGTGCATCGATTTAAATTTAACTATTAAAAAATATAGATTTGTTTGTAAAAAATTCTAAAAAAGATTAGAGATGATCAAAGAAAAAAGTGGAAAGAAATGGATCGAAAACATATATGGAAAACCAACGAAGAAAATAGTATAAAATGTACTTTAAGAAATATGATACTGATATATAGCCATTAGTAAGGCGCTGACAGTTTTGATCAAGTTAAAAATTTCAATATTGAAGAAACAAAAATAAACTTACTATATAAGAGAGAGGATTACAATTAAAGATGTAAAGAATGTGATAAGGTGTATTTGGGTAAAACTAGACGTAAATTTAAGGTCCGATTGAGAGAACACGTAATAGTAGGAGTGATAGGATCACTAATTCGTTGTACGTGAGGAACTTTATGGAAAAAGGGAACAAATTTATCAACCCACTTGAAAACGTAGACATGTTAAAAGTAAAAATAATTTAAACAAAAGAAAGATATACGAATAATTATAAGTTTTAAATCAAAAAAGAAAATAGTAATATAAAAAGAGAGACATTTGAATTTCGCTCGACGATTGTGTAACAAGTGTTAGGTAAGCAGACAAAGCTCGGTGTGGCTTATAGGGTAGAAGAGTGGGAGACAAAGCTCTGAGCTAAGTAGCCAATAGGAAGGCAGTAGGAGCGTGCCTCATCGGACCTGAGCCAAGAGGAAAGTGACAAACACAGATGTATATGGACTCGACCGGTCGTGAAGGAAAATTCACGAAGGAACAAGAGTTTAGTATAGGGTTCCAGGGGGATAGGCCTATTTGTCGTAGTTTTGGATTTGATAATAATGGAGACACTTAATGCCTTCGTCCGAAGCATGACAGACGGCAGCTTAGCAAATAAGCACGACGAATTTGGAATTACGGAGACTGCTAATACAAACAATATGATGAAAAAGAAAGGAAACAGAACTGCGAACTTCGATAATTACAAACGGCTGAAACGTCTCGTGTCAAAAGTAATGTGAAGAACTCAGACTAAAATATAGGGTACACAATTGCACTGGATACGTTTGAAATTACTTTGAGCTAATACTCTATAATAAAACTGTTATACAAGCAGCTTTTAAAAATCATATGGATATACTGAATGTGCCAGAAAAGTTAACATTATCAGTATACACAAATGCTTACCATCCAAAGAGCACTCCAAAACAAGGAATATGAGAGATACATTCAGTTCCATTGTGCCGAACTCTAGTATGAGATCGGCGATTGCGTTTAACGTTCCGGTAAACATTAAACGCAGTACTAATTTAGAGCGGTTTAATTAGTGCTGCACCCTTGCCGTGGACATAAGAAATACTACCGGTGAATAGAGAAAGCTCGATTGGTGCTGCATTCTGGTGCCTAGCCGCTGTAGGCAAACGAAGTTGCCGGAAATAATTGTGATTAAGACTGTCTGGCTTCACCCTTCAACGATCATGGCCGCTTTTTGGTACTCCGGTAGAGAATGAAGATTTTAACACCTTTAAGCCTTCACACTATGTCAGGCTAGATAAATACACGACTGCGGGTCTACCGAACAAGTCGAGAAAAAGCCCAACATGACCTGAACCTGTAACACCATAAAGCTCTCACTTCATCGACCGGAGCAATAGCCAGGAAGCCACACCAACACCTGTAATGTAGGCCACGAGATTGCCACCTCAACCCCATGGACAAAAATCAGGTGATACAAAACCAATATATTATGTACACGTAGAGTCAGCACTCAATAATACCCAGTGAACCAGTTCTATCTATCAACCACAACACCTTCAAGTTTTTAAACATTTAATTGGATCCCCAATTAACGGGACAGTTTAGTGTGTGAACTGGGTGTAAAATTATTTGTATATTTTATTAAATTTGTTGTCAAATTGTCAGCTCAGAGACTGGCATGTATCTTAGACAGTTCAACATTCAAACGTATAATTCCCTCTTATTTCAGTATATGTGTTTCTTTACAGCTTTTAAGTCATTCATTCTATTGGTAATTTATCGGGTTCAATTTAGTAGTCTATATATATATATATATTCTAAATTTTAAATTCAGTTTGGTTCTTATTGTATAGAAATTTCTGGGGTAGTTAGGTGCATTTTCACAAGTTTAATCCTGAATGGATGCATGTCCATACAATGTTGAACGTGTTGTTGAGACAGGTTAAATTATGCATCAACTGGCAAACTAACATGTCGGTCTCTGGGCCAAATGTATTTTTCATAGGGTTATAATATTCATGCCATATTTCTATTTTCACTACTTAGCAATGTTTCTATATATATAAATTCTTAATTAATTATGATAACTGGGGGGTGTGCATTGTTTTCTAAATTTTTATTTCTCACCGTATAAGGGCCCAGTGGGCAGAATTTTATAACTGTATTAGGCACTTAGCCAAATTTTGGAATTTATTATGTCCTGGGGACTACTGAAGTTGCTTAAGCATAATCTAATACACCTGATGTGTAATGAACCAAGTAAATATTGTAACCCTAACAGGGATGTCTATAAAAGAATTATTAATATACCTCATGGGGGTAAGAAAAGGGCGTGGCAAGAGATCTTTGTATAATTGTATTGTATTGTGGAACATGTGATGTTTTGTATATTTGTGTGTGTATTTTGGGGGGTTATATGTATTGTACATTTAGGTGTATTTTTGGTGGGGAGTTTAGATATAGGGTTTTTATAAAAGAAAGTTGAAACATAGGATTATATATCTATCCTTTTAATTTTTATAACAAGTATTTATTCTATCTCAATTAATCTCTGCTGATTATTTCTTTAAGAAAATAATTTATTTTAATTAACTTTAATAACAAGTATATGAATTGTCACCATTTAATTTTTAATTAATTTGTTTGAGAATTTATTATTATAATTAATATTATCAAGGAGTCTATACAATTTATCTCCATTAAGTTCAATGGATCATTTTAAAGAGAACATATAAAATAAATTTTATATTATTAATATTTTACAGGAAACTTTATTTCAAGAATAGTAATGATTTTAAATTTTACTTCATTTTAAAGTGAGATAGTGAAAATATTTTATTTGTGTTAATAATTTTCAGGTGACATTGTTGAAGGTGTGTAAATTATTTGAATTGACAATTTAAGGGAATAATAGATTATGACTGTTGTGTTTATTTATTTTGTTATTAATTTTGTTTACCAAGCGAGATAGAATAATAAAAGGAATTTATTAATTGTTTAATTTATGAGTTTTCATTACAAGTCCCGTCTCACTGGATCCAGCGCATTTTTTGCTTCTCTAGGCTTTAGTCTAGTTCTAATTAACTTGTGGCCCCTCTTTTCAAAAAAAAAAAATTTCAAAAAAAATTTTCAAAAAAAAATAATCTTTTTTTTTAACTGCCTAAGTTAAAGAGGGGTTACACCATTTGGTACATGTGAAACAGACATCCATCGGGACCTTAAAGTAGGCCTACCCATCGCAAGAGAAATAGAAAGCCTTCTTCAGAGGGGCTACGTCATCATGTCAGTGTTGTAGCTATATAACTTTACTGGAACTAAGCGACCAAGTGAAGTGCTTCAGCCAAGAACAGCTCAAGATCTAGTATAGTGCAGAAACCTTTTTGTGTACTAGAAATAGTACAACGTAAGATAAATAAAATAACATCCAGCCACTGGACGACAACTCAGACAAATCTGTAGTAATTTACGTTAGAGAAGAAGAATTCTTTATGTCAAAGTAATAAAGAAAGAGCTTTAGTTTCGTTTTTGTATACGTGGAAACTACTGCGCGGAATGGCTATCAATTTGGCACGAAAATTCGCTAAAACACAAAATATGAGTATAAAATATTGCGCAAACACTATAGCCTACAGTGGTAGGGGAAATATAATGTTTTAAGTTTACGGCGAACGCATTTGTTTTACTTTGTTCGTGAATAAACCGTAATACGGGAACTGCAGAGATGGCTCCGGGTAAAAGTGACTTGACTTCGGCTATATACAACATCAAACATGCGCACAATGTATACATTACACACGCAAACGCGCTCATTTTCTAAAACAATTAAGTTTTAATATAACTCATTAGATAAACAATCGTAATAATGTCGTAATAATTAAATCACACTCGAAATCGATCATTTGTATCGAGATGTAAATATAGGTCTGCATAGTATAAGTCTATGATGATGCAAATTGTTTCTGCAAAAATGATTTGATGTATAATAATAGCATACACTTCTAGGAGAATTTACTCCTAGAATTTACTCCACATTACTGTGGTAGGCTACTTTCTTTTACCATTCTTAATGTAACTAATTATATTAATTTAATGCCGTTTTTTCAAAGAAGCCTTTGTCGGCCGCCGCATTTCGTACCCCTTCGTCAATGATTTGGCATGTGTGTCTTTCTTTTTCTTTGAGAAATAGACACTGCTAACATTAGCGAACGTGGCACAAACTTTACCCGAAGCGCTTTGCAGAATTAAAATAAAATGTTTCAAAACTTGACATCAAATAAATATAATTATATACACACTTAATATTGATTTAAAACCACTGTCTATTATATAATTTTGAAGCCAACAATATTTAAAGCAACCTAGCAACTCATGTCATTAAAACAAACACACATAGCATAACAGTACGACAACGCATAGAAAGGAACCGGGTGACCAGCTACTAGCTACTACTCAGGAAACAAACTTCCACTGACCCGCGCTTCACATGTGCCAACCCGATTCATTTCCTGGAAATCAGCGTTTACTGAGCGGAATGTTTTCACCCCGACATGATTACAATCGCGCGCAACGCGTGGCGATGAAGCGGAGAGATTCATTTCAAGTATGTAGGAATTTATGTTTGTTATGTATTCATTTACGCAAGTGTGTGTGTGTGTGTGTGTGTGTGTGTGTGTGTGTGTGTGTGTGTGTGTGTGTGTGTGTGTGTGTGTGTGTGTGTGTGTGTGTGTGTGTGTGTGTGTGTGTGTGTGTGTGTGTGTGTGTGTGTGTGTGTGTGTGTGTGTGTGTGTGTGTGTGTGTGTGTGTGTGTGTGTGTGTGTGTGTGTGTGTGTGTGTGTGTGTGTGTGTGTGTGTGTGTGTGTGTGTGTGTGTGTGTGTGTGTGTGTGTGTGTGTGTGTGTGTGTGTGTGTGAACCTATTAACTCCTTTTTATTTGTTCCATAAGGGAATGGAAGTATGGTGATGGTGAAAAAAATTCGTGTTCGAGGTAAGGGCTGATTCCGATTGTACTACCCTCAAAACATGAAGAAAAGTCATTTTCCAAAAAGTGTCTGTGTGTCTATATGAATCAGATATTTTTTTGCATATGTGCCTGAGTTGTAGAGGACTCAAGGCCTATTGATTTTGGTGAAGATAGGTTACGGGGTAAGGTTAGTTTACCTGCAACGTTTTATGTCTTAACAAGAGTAAAGTACTTAATTTTGATAAATAAAGTATGGTGAAAAGAAAGTCATAATAATCCACTGTAGAAAGGTAGATCAAATATCTATAAATAAAAAGGGTAGTTGAAGGGGGAGGGGGTAATTTTCTGTAAATGAAAATGACAGTTGAAGGGGGAGGGGATAATTTTTTATATGTGTACTACGTTATCGGCAACAAAGAAGTAGTTTGTTGTTAAAATTCCTTCCCGGGATTTTTGGGCATGGTTCAATGTTCAATGTTTTCTGCGAAAACAGACGTTACGGCAGTGTCATCGACTGCCATCATCAGTGAAAATCGAGTGCGCTAACGTGAGGTGGTATACGTTAGTGACCACAGTAAGGCCTACTGTGGTTAAGGCTGAGGAAAGACGTAGTTTCTACGGAAATATTTCATTTTGAAAATGATTCTAAATTAATATAAATCTTAGAACACGGAAGTGATGTATGGTTCTCCATACCTATATTTTACTCTGAAGAAATTTTGCCTTTCTGCTACATTGGGAACAAATATCATGTTTATAGCATAACTTACATTAGTTGTTGCCTAAGCCTGACGTAATAAATATGAGAGGTGACACTACAGTGTAGAACAATTAGAACAAGATAGATTATACCAAGATAGGTTATCATTCTCCCAGAGACAGCTTACACAACGTAATGGGAACAATTGGGTGAAATGTTTTGCATCTCTCGAGGAACACAAAAAGGGATTTACCCTTTACAAGTAGGGCGCTTAACGTTCAAGCTTCAGGCTGTACTGTTTTCTTTTACCTTAAACGTTCCCTTTAATTTTATCTATTAACATTTTCCCTCTGTGAGTTGTAGACAACTATCATGTTTTTATATAAACGTAAGCTGGCATTAATTAGTTAAACTAAATGAATAAGTTTAATAAGTTTAATACCTTCTTATTCCATCCAGTGGCTCCTTATATAAAATTTGAAAAACAACGCGTTTCAGAACTTATGTTCCGTCATCGGGTGCGTTTCACTCGTTGGAGGTCGTCAACACATTAAGACACAACACATATTTAAACACAAAAAACGAATTAACAATAGCGCGCGAAGTTCACGGTGCGCACCGTATGGTGTAATATCGATACTGCCATCTGTTGTCATTGTAGTCTGTGCGCTATCTGTGACGCGGGCTTCAGGCGTTCTGAGACTTGCAATGCCATATCATACAATGTGTTGGAATGAAAATTCAGCTGGTCGTTTAACAAATGCTCGGGATAAAATTTACACGCCTTATACACTTCAAATTCTTCGTGCCGTGCCGTGCTGTCCGTTTGTAATGGGTTTCCTCCTTTAGGATAAAGCGTTTCGTTTGGCCTTATGCTATTCCATACGGAGGGTTATTACCACGTTACCAGTCCATAAGTGCACTGCTTTTCTAAGCCTTACACGCAGTATTATTATAAAAGTATCCAATACACACTATCACAATAAAAGTCACCAAATAAACAAAATTACAATAGTTTACACAATAATACAAAGTTAACACTTCTGACTCTCATTAAATACCGCTGGCTAGTACTGTACAGACGAAAAGTTAGACATGAAACGGTGGGCGAAGATGGTAGTGGTGGCAAGGAAGGCAGTGGAGGATGTGTGGTGTGACAGGACCAATCATGACAAACGATTATGTGATACACCATCCATGCCGCTGTTCTGAATACAAAATAATTGGTCCGAAAACAACGCATCAAAGCTATGCATGTAAAATGAGATCTTTTGGCACAGTGCAATCACGCAACCGTTTCATGACTAATTATTTTAGGTGTACTTTTCTGTACAAGACCGCACAATCTATTTCGCTCAAACTCTCGAACTCCAATGCATCCTTGAAGGCCGTCCAATAAATCCTATGATTCGTGAAGACCGTCGTTTAACTGTACAAGCGATTGCCGGGGAATTGGGCATCAGCGTGGGCACAAACTCTGGCCACGGCTGCCAATGTGTTGTCCTTATATCGGTAGCTAAGTTTACCTGTTGCACATAGGCTAATGTTTACAACAAAGTCCGACAGTATACTACGTCCGTCTTGCATAGACGAGAATGTGTAAACACTGCTAATTACCCAGCCTCTGCTCTATGTCGCATCACTTTTGCAATCCTTATAAGTTACAAGTTTAATGTTCGTATAAGGTAGGCCTAATTATTGATATTTATATTATGTCTATGATATGTACGAGGTGTGTTCAAAAGAAACCGAACTTTCACAGTACCACGGCGGTATACGCAAAGAGCGTGCTTCGGTAAGTGGCGTTGACTAGCGGCAACTTTCAAAAACATCATCCAGTATTCCGCTTCTTTCTACCAGTGTTGTGATTCTCGCTACATCAGCTGAAATTAATACGCGTTCTAACCTCTCGGCGAATTTTTCCCGTAGAAAATAAAAGAGCTTGAAGAACAACGTGTTTGCATAAAATATTGCTTCAAACTCGGTAAAACGTTTACAGAAACGTTCGAAATACTTCATCAAGCATATGGGGATGACTGTATGAGCCGAACGCAGTGCTACGACTGGTTTACTCGTTTTAAAGCGGGAAGAAATCGACCGATGAAAATCCAAGATCTGGTTGCCCTTCAACGTCAATAAGTGACGATAAAATCGATGAAGTTTACACTATGATTCGTGAAGACCGTCGTTTAACTGTACATGAGATTGCCGCGGAACTGTGCATCAGTGTGGGTTCATACAAAATTTTCTTGTTCCCAAAACTAAGGGCGACCTTGAAAGGACGTAGTTCTGAAACAACAAAGGAGATCAAGAAAAATACGGAATAACAGTTGAGCGCCATTTAAAATATTTTTGTTCCAGAAATCATTCCAGAATTTGAAGAAACTTTGGGAGCGGTGCGTTGCCAGCAGAGGGGGGATACTTTGAAGGGGATAAGGATGCATAAAATTTTTGTTGCAAAAAGTTCGTTTTTTTTTAACACACCAAGTATATAACAATTACTTTGTTTAATTATCCAGTGCCGTATCTATAATTTGGCCTGGGGGTCCGGGGTCGAGTCGGTTTCATACAACAGAAAAAACAAGTTAAGACTAATCAACCTTACTATCTTTAAAGTGGCTGAAATCAGTTCAATTAAAGCAAACGGTAATAATACAATAAAATCACACATTACTGAGAGTTTGTTTATGGACTGAATTGATTTTCCTACATTTCAAACGAATACACTAACGATGTACACTAACCTCTTTGCATATTTAAAAGAAAGTCACTACTAAACTAGCGTACACAGCTGGAAAAATAATAAAACAACCTCACAATGAAGACATTAACAAAATTCGTCATTTTTATCGACCGTCTTGGGGGTTTGGTCCCGTTCGTCCTCCCTCCCCCGTAAATCCTCTGTAATTATTGGTACATCAAATAGAACATTTGAACTTTATGTAGGCATACACAAGTATAATGAACTACGATATGAATATAACCGATTATCTTTTGTTCCACCACTTTATTCTTTGTCCCACAAAAAATAAATTTTCTCTACCATTCACACATAGGCCTAAATATTTAGCATACTTAGAGTAGTAGCCTTATTTATTATGAGAATTTTAATTTTTATCATATTTGGTTTTCAATTAGGCTGGTTGTTAAATGTTCTACGTTATGTGTTGTATTGTTTATGTGTACCCTTTCACGTATCTTATGTTACTGTAAGTACTTCTACTTACAGTATAGGCCAGTGGTTTCCAAACTTTTCAGTCCGCGGAGCCCCTCCCAATAATTAAAAAATTCACGGACTCCGTCTGAGTTCTGAAGTAAAACAAACAGTAAATATGATAGAAATCTATCATACAGTGTGATAAAATAAATATGATATTTTAATTGAAATCTATTAAAATCAAAATTCTCTTAATTTGAAAAATTATAATATTAATGATATCAAACAAAGATTAATGTGAACAATTAAGCTCCTTTGGCACAATTAGCTCTTTATTGTTCGGTTTAATGTATGATAATTTCAGTATTAATTAGCTCTCGACATTAAGTTTATTTATTAACTTTGACTTTAAGTACGTGAGCAGGGAGTTTGCGGTTTAACACAAATAAGTAGAGGAAAACACAGTAAAACACTTCAAAGCTCTTGCCCCACTTCACGATAGTCAGTCATTACATATAACCAGAAGTCAGCTAGCTGTAATAGTGAAAAATGTGATTTTAATGAACTGTCAGTTGAAAGTTCTCCCAATGAATCTTCTTGTACTGCAAGAAAGAAGTCTGGTCTGGTCTGGTCGACGGACAAACAGATCTACTACATGACATGATTTAAAGACGTTATTAAAGCCATTAGTTTAAAATTACTTTTTCAATTACAATTAGTTTGAACCAAAAAAATACTGGATTCTTCTACTAATTGTTTTAAAATTCTAACATTTAGATTTAGATTTTAAAGCATAAAAATCAGAGTAAATTACGATATATTTTATTTTATCTTAAAACTGTCTGCGGACCCCACGTTGGGAACCACTGGTATAGGCTGGTCTGTGCAAAAGGAGAACACAAATCAAGTCTTGTACTGCAGTTTTTATAAAATTAATTAACTATAAAGTGTAGGCCTATGTTTTTCATTTTATTTTTTAACGTTCGTTTGCAGTAGGTATATCTGTAAATTACTCTAAGAAACGAATGCTTTACACATGCAGTTCAGTTTGTATGACATTCATTTTAAATGTTTCAACTATTAATATCAATAAATAACTCATGTTATGGTTTTATACAGATGAATCGCCTTCATTGACCACATAGCACTTAACGCGCGCGCAAATTCACACACACTCAAGATGCTTTTAGTTCTTTCAGGTAACTGCACTGTTAAATTTTATATTACTTCCTGGAAGCTGCTGTTTCCGTAAGTTCAATTTTCTTGTTGTTTAAAAAGGATAAAAAACAAAGAATAATACAAAACACAGGTAGAGAAAAGCAAACTTCGAGTTCAATTCATTAATTAAGTAAACTTTAAATACAAATTATTCAATAGAGTATACTCTTGTTTTTCTCTGCTTACTTTTTTATCCGTTTTGTGAATGTGTTATCTCAGTGAAGTTTACAGTTAAAATAATTATTAGACATGAAACGGCTGTCTGGTTGCGCTCTATCAAGAGATCTCATTGCGCATGCAGTAGCTTTTTACGCGTTGTTTTCGGACCAATTATTTTGTGTTCAGAACTGCGATATGGATGGTGTATCACATGGTTGTGTATCATAATTGGTCACCTCACACCCCACATCCTGCACTGCTTTCCCTGCCTCCACTACCATCTGCGCGAACCCATTCGTGTCCAACTATTTCATCTGTACGTATTTGCTGGCATTCATTCAGATTTGCCCACATTAATGATTACAGTTTTACACATCTGCGTAGTCCTTACGTTAATGATGATGATGATGATGATGATGATGATCTGGTTTTCATCGAAGTCGGGAAAACATCAAACATCACTGCGTTATGCAAACGTACACGTGCGTTATGCTGCGTATGAAGCGCAGACGTACACATTCAGTTACTTGCTACTAGGTTGCTGATCACCGTGCAACCGGCCGTATTTTAATGTTAAATAAAGTAAATTTAATTATAAATAATTTTAATTTAAAGGCTAAGAAAATCGTTGTTATTCTCACATCATATTGTTACGATGGTCTCACCGACGTCGTATGGTACAGTGGAAAACAAAATTACAGACACCAAATAAGTCAATAATCATTAGCTTTAATTAATTAATCACAAATAACTGTTTGTAATCAACAAGTTATTCAACAAGATTATACTTGTACAATAATTCAAGTTAATTTGTCTACAGCGATAATAGTGTCAACTAATAGAGTCCCGCACAATAATCACTTTTCACTAACACGCCACTTGAACGCACTGAGTAGGCCCTAATCGCCCGACGTAAACTGTCTTCCAAGCGGCAGGTGTTGGCTGTTTATAGTTTGCAGGGTTCCATAATATGCGCCTTTAACAAGCACTCGAAAATTCTAGAGGATACTTAAGCGCGCCCTTGGCAGAAACACGCACGTACTGGGCTAAGCGATAAACACCTAGAAAAACATTATCCACAGTACCAGAATGTACCATATTGCGTAACAATATACTTATCCCTATAAGAGTATAGATATATGCTAAAACTGAAAAATTAGTTCCCGGTAAAAAAATTAAATTGTTTAAGTAAAACAGTTTCAATATAAACGAAAGAGTGGAGGTAAAGGCCCCAAATTTCTAATTTAACCACCTGGACTGTGTAAAATCAAACAAAGTAAAGTGAACAAAAAAATCCAACAAAAAAGAATTAGCAATTCTATTAAAAGCGAAAAATCAACATGTAAAAGTATACGCATTGAAAAGAAAGTAAAAAATGGAAATCATGTTAGCCATACGACAAAATAAATACTTAAAATAGGATCGAGGTAAACAAAAACCACATAAGCAGCAACAATAATACCGTACGTTTATAAATAACAGCACGTGTGAGATGGCCTTAGGTTAAACAAAGCTTTTACGTTGTGTTACCGCAGACAGATGAAAGCATCGTCAGGCGTGACTGAACTCTACTCTGTCCTCTGGCATTTACCGGCCGACACTTCATATCCTCGTAAACTTTATACAAAGCACTGAATTCAATTCGCTTCTCCTCGTCGATACAAACCTCACGATCCGCGTACGTTTGCGATTCTTTGTTTGCCGTTTATCGTGACTTGTTGCTTTAGTGGTTTTACAAAATTAACTTCTTCACACACCGGTCAATAAATGTTTGCGTGTAAAAAATTGTTTAATTGTCTCTTACGAATATATAAAGTTTAGTTTCCGCTAAATCCTACTGATTAAAGTTGAAACAATACAGAAATTGTAATACTTTAAATGAAGTAGTCCCTTTTACTTGTAAATAAAAATAACGAATAAAAAAGAAACCACAAATGTAACTGGATCTAATTTAGTAGTCTAACACAAAAGGAATTTAATATTATGAACAAATAGAAGTAAAACAAAACCCATAAAATTTTAGTATAAATACTTAGCGATGAAAATGATTATTATGATTATACTAACTGCTTATACTAATTTTTGTACATAATTTTATTTATTTATATTTACCGTTTTACCTTTTTAAAATGTATTTAACTAAAATCTATTCCTTTAATTTATACAGTCGCCATGTCGAATTATGTAAGTAAGTTCCACATACAGGCAGTGTTTTAAAACAAAATGTCTCAAAAAAAAGTAGACCAAGGCCGATTCTTAATTAAAGAAGGTCTTTAAAGTCACTCTGAAGAAAATGTCGATTAAAGATCTGACTGGACAAACGTGATGAACGTGAAGAAACTGTGGTTAGTGAAATGGAACCTTTAGAACAAAGACGAATTTACCAGCGTGATAGTGGAAAGAAGATTGTATAAGTAAAATGAAGAAATAGTGAATTAAAATATATCGACGTCTTTACAAGCAGCTATGGTAGACAAGTAATATCAAAAGATAAAAATTATTACAAAGACCAAACTTCTCTGACCAAACTTCATAGACTGTTGTTCAAAAATCTTGTATAATATAACCCATTTATATACAAAAATTTATTATTGGTTAATAAATATTTAATACATTATTTATATAAGTTTTCTTCATTAATTATAATATCGTTAGTAAAAAATAGTGTTAGTCATTCTATGTATCAATTAATTGAAATATCAATTGTTTATTAGTCTCAATGTCTTCTTCTTCTTCTAGGTTAGCAGCCCATAGGCTGGCAGTTCATATCGACCATAAGCTGTTTCATGTAGTCTAAACGGGGTCGTCCTCTGTGATTCTTCTCTTCAATTCTTCCTTCTATTATTCTCTTAACCAACCCATTGTGTTGTAGTATATGCCCTATATACTTAGCTCTTCTGCCTTTTAAAATTCGTAGAAAGCTCTCCTCCTCCTGAGCTTTTCTAAAGACTTCCTCATTCGTTATCTTTCCCTCCGGCTTATCCTGAATATTCTTCTGTAGCATCAGGTCTCAAATGCTTGGAGTATTTTAGTCGCAATGTATATTTGTAAAACATTTGTTTTCTTTACAGTAAAAATTGTACTGTCAGTCATGAGTCAATCAAACTGTTAAGAGTTTTATAACTTCAGCTCTGTTGCAGTGTATTGCTAATTCGCTTGTACTGGATGAAGCCTTTTGGTGGGTCCACCATTATCATTAAGTCGTTTACCTCGATTTTGAGCCAGACTTTGAAGTCATCCAGCTGGCCTCATCAGATGAGGAAGTTAAATAAAGTCTAAGCGTCATGCTAGCCACATTGTCCCTTTGCTGTCTACGGTAGCGGAAACACAATCTACGTTATATTGGCCCTAACCATGGCCGGCTCTAGTAGAAGGCCGGAATATTAAACGTGGCAACATTGGAACCAGCTGATATTTGAGGCCGACTACACGATCCCTTAATTTATGTATTTCAATAATCAAATCGCGTCATTTTTAATTGCCAATTTACAGCAAATTTATGATTCTTCATTTTTTGCAAAGTAAAAGTTTATTATGTAAAATACTTTATATTATTTAAGAAATATAACCTAATAATTAACTCATTCATATGATACGAATTCAATAATTTGAACAAAATTAATTCATTAGGCCTAACACTAATTCACTAATTTCTTCAACTTAAACGTATAGTACCAAGTGCGCACAGACCTATACTTTATATTTAGCTAAAAATAGGCCTACTCATGATTTTAGTAATGCTATGAAATTAAATCAAAATATAACATGTTCACTTTAGCTATTTTATTACATTACGCTTATAGGCCTCAGATATTGCCACGTTGCCACGTTTAATATTCCGGCCTTCTACTAGAGCCGGCCATGCCCTAACCACTGTCTTTGGTAAAAACGGAAAAATATTTAGCCAATCAGATAAAATCTACACTTACATTGTACAATACATTATACTTACAAGGTACATTACACTTACAACACACATTTGTACCTTCTAGGACTATAAATATGCGTGCAGCCGTAAAAGTACATTTCCATATAACGCGTCAGACACGCATGTCAGTCGCCTGCCTCAACGCGCGAGTCTGATGGGGAATATTGCGTGATTTCTCCGAACTGGTCAGACACTACTCTGTATAACAAAACTGCTGGCCAACGATCCGCCATAACTATTTTACCGGTTTCAGTAATAAAACTCATGTTGCCATAGCCAGTGCAACATGCAGCTACGAAGAGTACAACATAGTATAGTACAACATGCAACTGATGCTAACGCTTGAATGCCTGATTACAAATGTATTGGACTTCAACTTACTCTTCCACTGCGGCTACTTCAGTCTCTTTATATTTGAATCATTTAACTAAAAGCTCACATTATTTTTTCTACCAACTTTCTACCAATCAAAATAATTGGAAAGGCAAAGCTTCACAGTTTTACAAAACATGTAATTTTCCGAATTTTGCAAAGGGTCAATGACACACGTACCCAAAGTTTTTTTTAAAAGACATGCCGAGTAAGCTTGAAGGAAGAGAAAGCTCAGATTTCTCTAAACACGTAAGAAGCTTATTTTTAACAACTAAGTTATACTAAGTATAAGAAAGAGTATGCCTATTACAATAAATACAAATCGAGTTCCTAATCTATCACCGTTCTATAAAATGTCGAATAATTATGTTTCCATAACACGCTTCAGTGCCACAAAATTTAGTCTGTAATATTTTATATCCCAGTGGGCTAAACAAACACAGGCTCTTGGAAGCGGTGGTGTCTATTATAAGGTTTATAATGTTATCCGGCTCGTTAAATAAATATATAAGTAGTAAGTAAATCAAACGCATCACGGAATTTTGTGTTCTAGCTTCCTCGATAATCGTTTAACAACGTCTTAGTTCCACTAGGTTATTGCGTTTTTCTGAAGACTTTCCTCAAAGCCAATGAAGAAAAACAACTACACGACAAACACAAGTTGTAGTTAATAGTTACAGTCAATTAGAATCTTCACGCTTATTGTTCTTCTTTCCCATTTTTAATACATTAAATCCCCATTACTGTCGTTTATTGATTGTCGTTATAATAAAACAATTTTGTTAAATTGTTTTAATATTAAATTGTTTATTGTATTTAACAATAGATACAAAAATGAGACTTCTACACTGCTACGTATTCTCGGTCCTCTTCTACGGTGTATAATTTTAGATTATGACTGAAGCCACAACCAAGAAATTGGAATCTTTCGAAATGTGGCTCTACCGTAGAATACTGAGCATTTTATGGACAGCACATATAACTAATGTTGAAGTTCTTAGAAAGATAAAGGAAGATAGGGAAGTTATTAACACAGTGAAGATAAGAAAGCTTCAATATCTGGGACATCACATGAGAAATGAACAGAGATTTTACTAATTGCGGTCTATACTACAGGGAAAAGTACTTGGAAAGAGAGGAGTTGGGCGACCAAGAATATCATAGCTGAGAAATATAAGGACCTGGTTTGGCATGAATACAACTGACTTATTCCTTACGGCGGTGCAGAAAGTTAAAATAGCTTGTATGATATCCAACATCCGAAACGGATAGGAACTATCAGAATAAGAAGAAGATTGAATTGTTTGACAGGCGGCGGGGGGGCATCAGATATATTTGTTCTTTTATAAGTTGTGTATAACAAATTAGGGTAACTAATGGTGGTTTATCTGACTTGATTATACAATCTGCAAACGGAGAAACACCCAGTTCCGCGATGCCTTCGCAACCCTCCCGTAAGAGATCTTATTATGCCTTTACGTAAACTTCCTTACTACAGCAATAAATTACGCGTAAATGGAGTACGCACTTTCCTTTGACTTCCACAAGTTCTCTTCCCCTTTCCTTTTGTAGACAGTAATTAATAACAACATGTGTCTTGTGAGTTTCCCACATCGTTATACTTTTAATACTCGAGAAACTAATACATTATCTACAAATTTTATGACCTTTTTATAACTGTTCATTTCAAAACATATTGTTACGACGGTCTAACTGATCGTCGTATGGTACGGTGGAAAACAAAATACAAGACACCAATTAAGTCGCTAATCACCAGTTTTAATTATCACAATTATACAGTTTGTAATGAACAAGATAGTATCTTACAACAAATCAAATAAAAATTGTTCACACGCAATAAAAAATGGAAACTAATATAAAACACAATTGTATTACAATTGTCTCGTACAATTATAAAACCCATAACACTTCGCCACAGTACTTCGACCGCACTGTGTAAATCTCCCGACAATAACTAACTTGCCCGTCGCTGAATGGCTGTATTTATACCCCGCTGATTTCCAGAATAATCTGTCACTTTGGATGACTTGTTAACAAACAGGCGCTCTCGATGATCCACTGGAAACAGTGTCCTTGAACACACTGCGCTGACCGGTACGGTTTGGTATAGACTCGATAGTTGACGCGTAATTGTCTTTCACCGCAAAGTAGTAGCATTATGTACGCACACACACATTACAGCTGAAATATTCGAGAAACTTATAGAACGTTCCGTATTACGCAACACTTTTTCCGCATTACGTAACAATATGATAACGTGGACCAAAGTGAAAGTTAAATATACGATCATGATGATGGTTTACTAACATTGCAAAATTACAGCCGCAATGTAATATGTCTATAAGAAGGCATATTAAATAAATTTGTAGACCTATATTTAGAGAAATGCTGTTAGAAGATGGGTGATCATAATACTGAATCTCTCCACTTTTTGTTGAACTCCACGATATGAAATGCGTAGGATACTTCCATGGTGAACACACACAAACAAACGTAAATTAATACGTATATATTTTACTAATTACCACGTTTACGATTTTTAAAGTACTATAAAACTTAAAACATAAAGCAATACAATTTTTTAGCATTACTTCCGCTAATAATTGTTTAGAAGGACATATGGGAGAGCAAGTCTTATGAGAGAAGCCGGTATATTAAAAGTATTTCTGTTATTGTTTCACTTATTATAAACGCGTATTTATACCGAGTTTAAAATTGTATATAATTTATTTATGCACACGTAAATATGAGGGTTTTCTTTTTGGATTTTACTGTAAAACATTTATATGGACATTTTATACAAACTAATTTAAAACTAATCAAACAAACTCACCCTGGAAGGCATATGAACCGCTAACACCTACAAACCGCTTGATGAGGTGTATTAAAATCCGTAATTAGTTTGTTTAACAAACCGACAGAAACTGTTTTTACTACGTTCATGAAAATATATTTTAAGCGCGGATTTTAATTAAGCTTATAGTATTTGTATCTTTATGTTTACACTGTTATATAAATAATTATTTAGCAGTCTGTGTTTTTAAACTATTACATAATAATACTTTTTGATGTACAAATTGAGTGTAAACAGTTCCAAGAGGGAGTTAATGTTTGTATTAAAAACTGTCCTGTTACACCTGTAAAATTTGAAAAAAAAACAACATTTTACTTAATAAATTATATGTTGATACGTTTTCTAATGTATAAGGTGAGACAGACCTCTAAAGCTGCAGTGAAAGAGCGAAAAATGCGAAACAAAATGTGCGCTGTCACTATTCCATACGGTGGCAGCCATACCCAGTGCCTTACCTAGATACAGAGTAGTATACTATAATATTGACGTTTTCAAAATCTCGGTGTTCAAGTGAATCGAGCTTAAAGATGGAACAGACAAATACGTCAACTACGTAAAGAAGGCGATGATGATGATGATGTCTGGGAAAGTACAGGTTGACAACCAAACATCATAAGCACTTACCACTAAACTTATAATCGCTCTTAAACTTTTAGTGATTAATGCAATGAACGGTAACTTCAAAACAACAAATTTGTATTTACACTAAGTAAATGAAAAATCAGAAGGAAGCAGTTTATTAGATAAGGATATGTCCAATAAATGACCTACCACAAACACCCGAAACGAATATTGAATTGACGAAACAAACGCAGAATAGAGACCAAGCAGACCAAGGAAAGACTGGAGAGACGGCATAGAAAGGGATATTAGGGAGCGAGACCTTGACGTTTACTTACACAACTACCAAGACATACCGAGATCATCATCACCATCATCACCATTGGCTCAACAGCCCCTTGTGGGCCCTGGCCTTCTTCAGACGATTTCGGCATTCTTCTCTATTCATAGCCACCATCCACTAATTTCTAATTTCAGGAGTACTGATGTCCTGACTCACCCCGTCCATCCATCTCAGTTTTTGCCTTCCAACTTTCCTTTTACCCTCTGACTTTGCATCGAAGATCTTCCCAACAACCCTGTTTTCACTAGCACGTACAATGTGTCCAGCACATTCCAATTTTTTTAATTTAATAAAGGTGACCGCATACAATATGACCATGTTGAATTGACAGAACAAACGCAGAAAAGAGACCAAGCAAGACTGGAGATACGGCAAAGAAAGGGATATTAGGAAGCGAGACTTTAAAGTTTACTTAAGGAACAACAGCGATAGATGGAGACTGGAATTTAACTATGTTGCAAACAAATCTATTGTGCTGGCAGGATGAAACTGAATTTCAAACTAAAAATGAGCTTCATTTTTTAAATCATTGTATGTCCGTATATTTATATTAGTCAACGTAATTAATGTACATTTTTGATAAATAAATATTCAGAAACCTGATGCAAATAATATAATATCTGACTTGGATTCAGCGCTTCTTCTTGGGTATTCAAACAATGCATAGCTTTGCGCCATTACTCCAATCAATTCTATTTTCAGCCCTCATATTCATTTCAACATTACTGGGTCCGTTGACACCTTTTATTTCACGTTCTATATAATTAAAACAGAACCTCCCTTCCGCTATTCGCTCCAATAGTGTATTGACTAAGCTTGACTAAATTCGGGAGAAATCGAGGTACATGAGGAATATTTTAAAAATTAAGCACAATTGTGTGTCAAACAAAACTCAAGGATCTCACTAAATATATATATTTGTGTGCTCTTGTGTACATGTACATTGTTATTAATTTTTAACGTTTACTTTTTTAAATTAACAACACAAATTCTGTTGTCAATTTATTGACAACTTATAACATATCAGTCCTAGCCACATTCTTCTTTCATCGTGATATATAAATATAAGATATAGACAAATTTATTGAAAAAAATTTTTACCAAATGTAAAAACGTAGCTTACGTGTTATTTGACTTTAAACGCTTGAACGCATTAAGTATAAATGGGTCCGTAACAGAGTCGAAAGTGTTGATACAAAGAAACTTATGATCTGAAAGTACTTTTACACATTTGTATAGCTTTGTTAGTGACGATTATACTACATCATTGACAAGTGACAACAAATTAGACAGTCTATTTAAATAAACCCTACTTTAAAAAAGTTGATAACTCAGTTCACTTGGTACACAATGAAAGCCTACAAAACGAGTTGTAACCGTATTGTGTAACACGAATTTCCTATGTACATTAAAATAATAGAGTTTCGCGTTTTTCTTCTCATACATTTTACGTACTAAAGCACACTGGGTTTTGATAAATATTTATGACAAATTTGTATCATAGTCTCACAACTAGCAAAGTGCTCAATAATAATACAGGTGCCACATTAACCAAATTTAAATCTACCGCGATAATTATTCATATTATATAATTGTATCAACCATTTAGAAAAACTACAGGAGAATATAAGAGATACAATATTTACGAGGGTCATCTCAAAAGTAAGTTTCCCTATTTTTCCTTCGAATTGAAATGGTGCAAACAAGCCGATGAAGGTTGGAGAACTTTTATTTGTGTGTGTGGCAGTAGTGCCAAAATCTCATCCGTTCCGTAGCATCGTAACAACAACACGAAATTTAAAATCATGGACGTTCCATTTACCAGCGTGTCGGATTGCAAAGTGCGTAGCGTGATTCGGTTTTTGCTACAAAAAATGAATCAGCGGCTGAAATTCATCATCATTTAGTTTCTGTGTACGGACCTGAGTGCATGAGCTACCAAATGGTCCGCTGGTGCTATATACATCTTTCTTGAAAGGGAAAGTTTGCTGAGCAACAAAGTTCTTCTGCTCCACGAGAACGCACGTCCTCATGCCTCGCGAGTCACGCATTATTTGTTGGAGTCCTTTCGAAGGGAGATTTTCGACCATCCCTCATAGTCACCCGATTTGGCTCCGAGTGATTCCCATATTTTCTCCCATCTCAAAGAACACGTGGGAGGACAGCGTTTTGAAATGGATACGGAAGTGAAACACGCGGTTGACGCCTGGCTCCGAAATCAAGGCACGCAGTGGTTCAAAGAAGGAATTGAAAAACTGTTTTTATGCTACAAAAAGTGTATTGAAAAGCCTGGAGATTATATTAAAAATAAGTACATGTTTTTGAATAAAAGTATTTTTTTTAATTTTTACATGTTTCTTTATTTTCCTTATATCAGGGAATCTTACTTTTGAGACGACCGTCGTATATTTACGTATGTATAGTAAGTACAGGTATAGGAGAGGCAGCAGCACAAGCTTAGTGTACGTATATGTGCATAGACTTCCTTGTATGTCTTGGCATAGGTTGTAGCTTGGCAGCTAACCCATTTGTGTGAAACTAAAATGAATGCTGGTAGTATAATCATATTAATATTAGAGAGGATGGCACTACAGACGCACCTAAGGGAGTACACACCCGACAATGTAGTTAATACTATGTTTCGTGCCAAGAGAGAATGGGGCCGCGTTTCTACATTCATTCAGTCGGGCCTGCAAAGAAAGAAAAGACAGTCTTCAAGTTATTTATTACTGCACTGAACAAGCAGTGGCTTAACAGACAAACTAGAAGTAATCCGATAACGCGCAGTAATACGGCAAGTGGCTTCGGTGTGGGTTTTCTGTGTCTGAATTAGAGGTGAGACTTTAGTGGGTGGGAGTTCCACACACCAGGGGACAGACGGGTCTCTCCGAAGGTGTATAAAGCATTTTCCCCTTTTTAAAAAACATCATTGTTATTATTATTTTTTACTAAGTTTGCAATTTTGAATACCTGGGCTACAGTGTGTCTAATAATGCATGCAACGACGTTGTGAATAAGTTGTATAAGTTCAACCTTATGTGCGGGACCGTTAGGCGAACCCTTAAGTCAGCAAGTAAAGGAACACGCCTAAAATTCTACAAGACGATGGCTCTTCCCACATTTCGTTATCTGTCTGAGAATTTGACTTTAACGAAAGGCCAGGCCAGTCGCATCCAAGCGGCTGAAATGTGATTTCTGAGGCACGTGGCAGGGTATACTCTCCATGATCATAGGAGAAACACAGATATACGGCAGTAACTGAATATTATGCGTATACTCGACAGGATCGGCCAGTATCGGCTGAATTGGTGGGAACATCTTTGCCGAATGGATCACTGCCACATCCCCAAACAACTCTGGAACTATACGCCGACGGGACGGAGAGGTGTGGGACGTCCGAGGAAGCGCTGGAGTGACCAGCTCTAATCTTTGCCTATTTGAGACCGGAACAAACCATCCTTGGTTTAATCCGTGAAGATGATGCTGATGATTATTTATTAATATTATTGTCTTCAGGTCTCCCACATATTCTTATTGTTTATACTACTTTAGAAGATATATTTGACAAAATCTAGTACAGTGATTGTGTTGGCATATTTAAGTGTGTTTGAACGCTTCCAGGTTGTTTAGGTTGTTTAACCTAAACTGTTATAGGCCTACTTCTTTAATTTTCATTCCACCTTACACAGATTAATAATCAGCTTGCGGTGATTATCAACATTTTACTTGAACGCTGGCAAGTATAGTTTATTCTCTTATCTCTTTGTCAGCTGTATTAATAACAAGCTGTCGTATTTTCCAGATCATGCAGAGGTATACCTGGTTTATTTGCTGGCATCGTTTTATTACTTTGTATTGACAAATCAAAATACAGTAGACACGTCATACACTGGATCCGCTCCGCTCAGATCAGAAAAATTCGGAAGCCATGTATTTAAATAAAATTCTACGATGCTAACAATCAGGTCAGAACCGCCTCCCCGCTCAGAACGCGTCAGAAGTTTTCGTTCGGCGAGCAATTTTCTTTGGATTCGGGAGCGTTCTGAAGGGACACGCACGGCCAGTTAGCAATATCCGACCACGTACTGTGGATTGCATCAGTATGGGGCGTGCAAACGAAAAACTAATCGTCACGATGCAACAATATCTTGTACTCTATCCCTTAAGTCACAAATATTATTATAGTATAACAATGAAGAAGTCAATTTGGGAAGAAATATCAGGACATTTGAATGATTGTGGTAAATATAATAATATATGGAATGTACTAATAATAAAGAATGACTACTGCTGTCCCTCATTCTAGGACCTGTGTTCACAACTACTAACCACAATCAAAGTCAACTATACAAATTACAACGTTCAACAAAAACACTTCCGTTGGACAGTGTAGGCTTGAGCTCAACTGGCATTGTGCTCTGGATGCGGTGTGCGAGGAAAGTACCGGACGCGATGTGACGTTTTCATTCGATCTGAACTGAGAGGAGAGGAGCGAACCCAGTGTGCGACCTGCCCATACATGGAGTCCATGGCGGCGTGACCACTGATCAAAAGGCAGGGTCGTTCATTAGTTAAATTGAGAACTTCAGTGGGTAGTGGCAGCAACGTGATATCCACGTGGTCACCAACGCTGCGTATTCAGTCCGTGGTTACTGCGTCGCCGGTTCAGCAATGTTTGATTACAGTAGAGCATCGATTATCTGAACCTCTCGGGACGAGGGCCCGTTCGGATAATCGACATTTTGGTTAATAGACCGTAAATTGAAAACATTATTTCTCTGTACAAAAACAAAGGTTTTTATTACAAAATCATTTCTAACATACTATTACATAAATACAGCAACCTGTACTTATACTGTACTGTAATGTATTGTAATACTAAGGCTAAAAACGATTGAATTAAAACTGACTACTGTAATTAATAAAAACGAAAAGTTAATTTAAACAAAATTAGAGTTTAATGACAAACACTGTACTATAAAATTAATTTAAAAACAGACATTCTGTGACAGAGATTTCCGTTGACACAGTTTGTTTATCAATTGTAAATGTCTTTATCGGAGTTTGTTGATGTAAGTGTGTTTATCGATTCTTTGTTTATCGATTGTAAGGCTGTACCTAGCTACAGCGTTTATTTATTACTGTACAGTACTATAATAATTTATAGTATACAATTTTTTATGTTTAATAAATATCCAATACGCCTACACGTGTCCAATACATTACTGCACAATACAGTACATAATTGTACTTTTTATTGAGTTCGGATAATAGATCGTTCGGTTAATGGATGTTCGGATAATCGATGCTCTACTGTATTCTGCTTGCAATTCAATTGGCTTTGTTTATACCAGCAGCGAGTGACTGTCGTATTGCTTACACGCGTCTTCATTCAGTAGCTTACAGTTTCATTCTTGAAAATGAATCGTCCGTCATTGTGTGATGTCCTAAGCCCTTATTAAGGCAACTTATAAAACATATCGGTATGGAGAACCATACATGACTTCCATGTTCTAAGATTTATATTTAAAATCATATTCGAAATGAAATATTTCCATAGAAACTACTTCTTTCTACTTATTGCTTCAGCCTTAACCACAGTATTGTGGTCACTAACGAATACCACTTCACGTTTTCGCACTCGATTTTCACTGATGATGGCAGTCGATGGCACTGCCGAAAAGTCTGGTTTTTCAGAAAACATTGGACTAAATCTAAACAGCCCGGGAAGGAATTTTAAGAAAGAACTACTTCTTTGTTGCCGATAACGTAGTACACATATACAAAATTCTCCCCTCTCCATTCAACTATAATTTTCATTTATAGAAAATTACCCCCACCCCGTTCACCTAACCTCTTCATTTATAGATATTTCGTCTACGTTTCTACAGTGGATTATTATGAGCTTCTTATCAGGATACTTTATTTATCAAAATTAAGTACTTTACTCTTGTTAAAACATAAAACGTTGCTGGTAAAGTACCCCTATCTCTTAACCGATCTTCACCAAAATCAGCAGACCTTCAGTCCTCTACAATGCAGGGATGCATGCAAAAAAATATTTGATTCTGTTTGAATGTGCGGCAGTTATCGTTCGTCATGGAAACATTTCTCTTGTTACAACATAAAATATTGCAGGTAAACTACCCCTTTCCCTTAACCGATCTTCACCAAAATCAGAATGCCTTGAGTTCTCTACAATTACGGAAAGTATGCAAAAAACTATTTGATTCTCTTTGAATTTACGGCAGTTATCTTTCGTAAAAAAATTACCCTTCTTAAAACATAAAATGTTGCTGGTAAACTACCCCTTTCCCTTAACCGATCTTCAATAAAATCAACAGACCTTGAGTTCTCTTTAATTCAAAAAGGTATGCAAAACATTATTTGATTTTGTTTGAATTTGCGGCTGTTAACGTTTGCCATAGAAACAAATTACCCTTGATAAAAAAACGTTGCCGGTAAACTACCCCTTTCCCTTAACCGATCTTCACCAAAACAAACAAGTCTTGAGAACTCTACAATTCCAGGCTGTATGCAATACATTATTTGATTCTGTTTGAATTGGCGGCTGTTATCGATTGCCATAGAATAACATTACCCCTGATAAAAAAACGTTGCTGGTAAACTACTCCTTTCCCTTAACCGATCTTCACCAAAAACAATAGGTCTTGAGTACTCTACAGTTCAGGGCTGTATGCAAAAATTATTTTATTCTGTTTGAATTTGCGGCTCTTATCGTTTGCCATAGAAAATACCCTAGTTAAAATATAAAACGTTGCTGGTAAACTACCCCATTCCCTTAACCGATCTTCAACAAAATCAACAGACCTTGAGTTCTGAATAATTCAAAAAGGTATACAAAAGAGTAGTTGATTCTGTTTTAATTTACGGCAGTTATCGTTCGTCATAGAAAAAATTACCCTTGTTAAAACATAAAATGTTGCTGGTAAGCAGCCCTATTCCCTTAACCGATCTTCACCAAAACCAACCGGTCTTGAGAACTCTAAAATTCTGGGCTGTATGCAAAACATTATTTGATTCTGTTTGAATTTGCGGCTGTTATCGTTTGCCAAACAAACAAAATTACCTTTCATAAAAAAAAAACCGTTGCAGGTAAACTACCCCTTTCCCTCAACCGATCTTCACCAAAAACAATATGTCGCGAGTACTCTACAAATCAGTGCTGTATGCAAACAAGTATTTGATTCTGTTTGAATTTGCGACTGTTATCGTTTGCCATAAAAAATATCGGTATGGAGAACCATACATGACTTCCATGTTCTAAGATTTATTTTTAAAATCATATTCGAAATGAAATATTTCCATAGAAACTACTTCTTTCTACTTATTGCTTCAGCATTAACCACAGTACTGTGGTCACTAACGTATACCACCTCACGTTTTCGCACTCGATTTTCACCGATGATGGCAGTTGATGGCACTGCCGAAAAGTCTGGTTTTGCAGAAAACATTGGATTACGGCTAAAGAGCCCGGGAAGCAATTTCAACAAAAACTACTTCTTTGTTGCCGATAACGTAGTACACATATAAAAAATTCTCCCTTCCACCTTCAACTATAATTTTTAATAATAGAAAATTACCCCCACCCCGTTCACCAAACCTCTTCATTTATAGATATTTCATCTACGTTTCTACAGTGGATTACTATGTGCTTCTTATCAGGATACTTTATTTATAAAAATTAAGTACTTTACTCTTGTTAAATCATAAAATGTTTCAGGTAAACTACCCCTTTCTCTTAACCGATCTTCTCCAAAATCAACAGACCTTCAGTCCTCTACAATTCAGGGATGCATGCAAAAAATATTTGATTCTGTTTGAATGTGCGGCAGTTATCGTTCGTCATGGAAACATTTCTCTTGTTACAACATAAAATGTTGCAGGTAAACTACCTCTTTCCCTTAACCGATCTTCACCAACACCAATAGGTATTGAGAACTCTACAATAAAGGGTTGTATGCAAAACATTATTTGATTCTGTTTGAATTTGCGGCTGTTATCGTTTACCATAGAAAAAAATTACCCTTGATAAAAAACCGTTGCCGGTAAACTACCCCTTTCCCTTAACCGATCTTCACCAAAAGCGACAGGTCTTGAGTACTCTACAATTCAGGCCTGTATGCAAACAATTATTTGATTCTCTTTGAACTTACGGCAGTTATCAATTGTCATAGAAAAAATACCCTTGTTAAAACATAAAACGTTGCAGGTAAACTACCCCTTTCCCTTAACCGATCTTCACCAAAACAAACAAGTCTTGAGAACTCTACAATTCCAGGCTGTATGCAATACATTATTTGATTCTGTTTGAATTGGCGGCTGTTATCGATTGCCATAGAATAACATTACCCCTGATAAAAAAACGTTGCTGGTAAACTACTCCTTTCCCTTAACCGATCTTCACCAAAAACAATAGGTCTTGAGTACTCTACAGTTCAGGGCTGTATGCAAAAATTATTTTATTCTGTTTGAATTTGCGGCTCTTATCGTTTGCCATAGAAAATACCCTAGTTAAAATATAAAACGTTGCTGGTAAACTACCCCATTCCCTTAACCGATCTTCAACAAAATCAACAGACCTTGAGTTCTGAATAATTCAAAAAGGTATACAAAAGAGTAGTTGATTCTGTTTTAATTTACGGCAGTTATCGTTCGTCATAGAAAAAATTACCCTTGTTAAAACATAAAATGTTGCTGGTAAGCAGCCCTATTCCCTTAACCGATCTTCACCAAAACCAACCGGTCTTGAGAACTCTAAAATTCTGGGCTGTATGCAAAACATTATTTGATTCTGTTTGAATTTGCGGCTGTTATCGTTTGCCAAACAAACAAAATTACCTTTCATAAAAAAAAAACCGTTGCAGGTAAACTACCCCTTTCCCTCAACCGATCTTCACCAAAAACAATATGTCGCGAGTACTCTACAAATCAGTGCTGTATGCAAACAAGTATTTGATTCTGTTTGAATTTGCGACTGTTATCGTTTGCCATAAAAAAATATCGGTATGGAGAACCATACATGACTTCCATGTTCTAAGATTTATTTTTAAAATCATATTCGAAATGAAATATTTCCATAGAAACTACTTCTTTCTACTTATTGCTTCAGCATTAACCACAGTACTGTGGTCACTAACGTATACCACCTCACGTTTTCGCACTCGATTTTCACCGATGATGGCAGTTGATGGCACTGCCGAAAAGTCTGGTTTTGCAGAAAACATTGGATTACGGCTAAAGAGCCCGGGAAGCAATTTCAACAAAAACTACTTCTTTGTTGCCGATAACGTAGTACACATATAAAAAATTCTCCCTTCCACCTTCAACTATAATTTTTAATAATAGAAAATTACCCCCACCCCGTTCACCAAACCTCTTCATTTATAGATATTTCATCTACGTTTCTACAGTGGATTACTATGTGCTTCTTATCAGGATACTTTATTTATAAAAATTAAGTACTTTACTCTTGTTAAATCATAAAATGTTTCAGGTAAACTACCCCTTTCTCTTAACCGATCTTCTCCAAAATCAACAGACCTTCAGTCCTCTACAATTCAGGGATGCATGCAAAAAATATTTGATTCTGTTTGAATGTGCGGCAGTTATCGTTCGTCATGGAAACATTTCTCTTGTTACAACATAAAATGTTGCAGGTAAACTACCTCTTTCCCTTAACCGATCTTCACCAACACCAATAGGTATTGAGAACTCTACAATAAAGGGTTGTATGCAAAACATTATTTGATTCTGTTTGAATTTGCGGCTGTTATCGTTTACCATAGAAAAAAATTACCCTTGATAAAAAACCGTTGCCGGTAAACTACCCCTTTCCCTTAACCGATCTTCACCAAAAGCGACAGGTCTTGAGTACTCTACAATTCAGGCCTGTATGCAAACAATTATTTGATTCTCTTTGAACTTACGGCAGTTATCAATTGTCATAGAAAAAATACCCTTGTTAAAACATAAAACGTTGCAGGTAAACTACCCCTTTCCCTTAACCGATCTTCAACAATATAAAATACAATGTTGGGAGAAGACAGTTTCCATTTTTACTTCCATGTTCCATAAGGAAATGGAAGTATGGTCATGGCGAAAAAAATCGTGTTTGAGATAATAGCATATTATGATTATACTAACATCAAAACATGAAAAAAGTCATTTTTCGAAAAGTGTCTGTGTGTGTGTCTGTCTGGTCTGTCTGTAGATTTTTTCTATGGCAAACGATAACAGCCGCAAATTCAAACAGAATCAAATATGTTTTGCACACAGCTCTGAATTGTAGAGGACTCAAGGCCTATTGATTTTGGTGAAGATCGGTTAAGGGAAAGGGGTAGTTTACCTGCAACGTTTTACGTTTTAACAAGAGTAAAGTGCTTAATTTTCCTGAAAAGAAAGTCATAATAATCCACTGTAGAAAGGTAGATGAAATATCTATAAATAAAAAGGGTAGTTGAAAGGGAAGGGGTAAATTTTTTTAAAAATTAAAATATTAGTTGATGATGGAGGAAGTAAATTTTATAAGTTTTATATGTGTAATACGTTATTGACAACAAACAAGTAGTTTCTATGGAAACATTTCATTTCACTTTAACAAAATTCTATATTTTTTCATTTTAATTTAAATCATGTATGAGAGAAAATATATCGTTCGTGGCAAGCAAGCATATCGCAATTATGTGAGGTTTACGTTTCCATTTTATTATTATTGTTACCGCAATAAAAAGGCATGCAAGACACACACACACACATTTCGCGTTATTTCTGGCCTCACTCATGTTTATTTTCTTACATTTGCACGCTTTTTAAATGGAAAGTGATGAAACAACACAACGCGTGCAAGCCGAAAAAGTGTCCAGCGTGGATAGCGATTTGCTTCCTGTGGATCGCTGGGCAGTGTAACTGCACGTGTTTACAGAGGACGGTTCATAGACAGACTTTCCGTCTTTAGGGGATGAACCCTCTGCAAGATGCTCAGGATCCATGAGTGACTTCGGAGCGCTTCGTAGGAGGGATGATTATCTGCGTAGTCAGTTTTTTTAAGCCTACCTAATTTTTATGGATAAAGTGACTGAACATAACATTATATTAAACTACTACCCCATAATAACAAAAATATCTATAAATAGTGAAATTAGTTTGAGGGTGGGCGATATTTTTTTAGAAATTACCGAACCGAATTCAAGTAAATTATTTTAAACGTAAATCTTACAATATGGAAGTCATGTATGGTTCTCCATGCCGATTTTTAAACTGTGCTACAGTTTTTTGATCCCTTTCAACTACAAGAGGGGCCATTCATATCTTTCTTTAGTTGTGTTGCTTTTAACGAAATTACAATTACACAGCGGGCTACATGCGGTTAGAGTATCGTGATGACAAAGGGCAGACGACGGTAAACTAGCACTATTTCTTCAATATCTATTCTGGTCTGTTACTTAGCAATGGAACTTCTAGTACAGTTCGACCGAGCTAATTCCCGTGGTTTTTTGTGGCCACGGGTCGTTTGCGGTGATGTGATTATGGTCACTCCATGTGAAAGAATGCTTGAGGCTGTCAATAGTATTATTATTGTTGTTGTTGTGTTAATATTTAAAAAAAGGAACACATATACAGCAACAGTGGGCACAGTGGATAAAATGGAAACACGTTGTTGACGGAGCGGGCGTGACGTCGGTTATAAATTTTACCCCTTAGTAAAAAAGGTTACACTGTCGACACAACATCCATCACCAGGTACCCATTAAACTGCTACAGTTAGAATAATGGAAAACTAGACTTTTCACGCTTCTTGTCGGAAATTGAAACCCTGCTTCCATTGATTTTCGCAACATAGGTACGCGCACAGAGATTGGTATGCAGTAATGTCAAGAAACGAACGGCAATATTGAAAACCATCGGGCACATAATTAATATGTACTCTGCAGACACAAAATAGTTTTCAATATTTAAATGAACAAATCAAATTCTCAGTTTTAACTAGACCGTTTGGCCCTTGTTTGTCTGTCTACCTATCAATGTATCTATTTGGGGTATTTCCCAATCCCAGACTTCCGAATGTATTGACAGATTATAATCCGCTCACTCATCACGGACTTGGCAACTTTAACCCCACAGACCTCTACTGTTTTTACTTCCATGTTCCGTAAGAAAATGGTGGTATGGTGATGGTGAAAAAATCGTGTTCGAGATAAGGGCTGATTCTGATTGTACTGCCCTTGAATCATGAAAAAAGTCATTTTCCGAAAAGTGTCTATGTGCCTGTGTGTAGATTTTTTTCTATGGCGAAAGATAACCGCCGCAAATTCAAACAGAATCAAACAATGTTTAGCATATGTGCCTGAGTTGTAGAGGACTCGAGTTCTATTGGTTTTGGTGAAGATCGGTTAAGGCGAAGGGGTAGTTTACCTGCAACATTTTATGTTTTAACAAGAGTAAAGTATTTAATTTTGATAAATTATGTATCCTGAAAAGAAGATCATAATAATTCTCTGTAGAAAGATGAAATGACGAAATATCTATATCTATAAATATAGATAAATATATAAATATCTATTCTGATGAAATATCTATAAATGAAAATGATAGTTGAAGGGGGAGGGTATAATTTTTTATATGTGTATTACAAACAAAGAAGTAGTTTGTTGTTAAAATTCCAAAAGTGCCATCGACTGTCATCAGTGAAAATCGAGTGCACTAACGTGAGATGGTATACGTTAGTGACCACAGTACTGTGGATAAGGCAGAAGAAAGAAGTAGGAAGAAGTAGTTTCCATGGAAATATTTCATTTCAAAAATGATTTAATTATAAATATTAGAACATGGAAGCCATGTGTAGTTCTCCATACCAATTTTTTTATTGATGCCGTCATTAACATGCCTTTTTATTAACCGTCGGTGGTTTCACCGTTCTCATGTCGAAGGGCCTCGTTCGGAGAGGATTAATTAGCGTTAGAATATTTTATTAACACATACCGTAAACGTATTTCTGTTTTGAAATAACAAACAACAGGAAAATTGAAAAATCAAATCAAATATTGTATAAAAATATTCGCTTTTTTTGTACTTTTTTTTTACCAAGCAGAAAAAGATACTACCATAATACGAGAAACTCGTACAGTGGCAATATAGTTGAGTTTTGAGTGGACGAAGCAGAACGTATTGTTTTTCGCAAAGTCCACTTCGTGACTAACGGAGCGTATACGCTGTCAGATCAGCAGTAAATTTTCACCTGTTATTGATAAGAAACCCGTTACGTTGCAGACACAACATCCATCACTAGGAGCCCAATTAAACTGCTACTGCTGAGAATAATGGAAAACTAGTTTCTCGACACTTTATAACAAAAATTGAAAACGTGCTACTGTTGATTTTCACAGCTGAGAGATTGACATCCTTTCATTACTTATCCTGTCAATGTGATTGGAATAACAGCACGTTGTGTGATTGTGAGTACGCACAATTGTGTGTGTGCGTGTGGATGTGTTGGATGTGTATGTCTGTAAACTCATGTTCTCTGGTATCCAAGTATCACGATTCAATACAGATTAAAATTAATTTACCTTTTTTTCATCCGTCGTGTGACTTCTTATTGTATTTAATTAAATAACGCGTTTCGAGGCTCAAGGCCTCATCTTCAGGTTTCAGTCCAGTGTGGACGTCGTTAACACATTAAAACTAAACTACTACACATTAAAATAAAACACACTACACAAGTTAACCGATGTCTGGGTGCGCACCCTTTGCCGAGAGTGCGTCGCGAGACGGCAAAGGGTGCGCACCCAGACATCGGTTAACTTGTGTAGTGTGTTTTATTTTAATGTGTAGTAGTTTAGTTTTAATGTGTTAACGACGTCCACACTGGACTGAAATCTGAAGATGAGGCCTTGAGCCTCGAAACGCGTTATTTAATTAAATACAATAAGAAGTCACACGACGGATGGAAAAAAGGGTAAATTAATTTTAATCTCTGTGTGTTTGTGTTCGTGCGTTTTGCAAAAGCACACAGGATTTTATTTCGAAAGGGCAGAATATCAAGTATAGCACAGAATCATACATGATGCAGCGTGAGAATTAAAATTTCTTGTAAATGCAACATAGAAATTCCTATACGCGACTGTATGGGAGAATCTGACTTATTACGTTTATTATTTTCCTCTTGTCGTCTCAACGTCCTGCTTCCCTTTAGGACTGGGGCGTTCTTTGTTCTCGTACTTATTTCAGCTCTGTTGACTCTACTCGCCCAATACATTCGTGCTGTGCTCTTCCTGTTGACTGTTGATGTGTAAGTGTAGGAAATATGCTTCCATGATTGTTTGTGCGACGACTCTTATGTTTAGGACGAGTGGGAACAAATGTGATCTAGTATTAGGAATACAAGAATTAGGCAGAGAAACTGGATAAATTTAGAGATTCTTCACACTCAAAGAGTACAGGCGATTAGAGTGTCCAGAGGACGAACGACAGACGGTGGTACAACAAAATAGTTGGACGGTACTTTCTACATACAATACAAAATGGGTACAAAGAAAATTGTGGTACGATAAACTAAACTATGATACTGAAATTTAGAGTTAGAATAGACTAGAATACATATGAATAAAAAATACTGTGTGTTGGAAAGAAAATAACTGAAGCAATCAGTGGAATCTATTAAAAGGTCTCTGATTAATATTTAGATCTCTTTTAGTTATTATGGCTTTTATTAGTACTAAAGGCAACGATGATTTGTAACGTCCATTACAAGTTAAAGTAGGAATCATAAGATGTAAACGTAGATTTTATCAATTTTCTAACCCACAATTACGTTTGTAATAAAAGTAAGTGTTTCTAGGTAATACGTCATAAGTAGTTATTTATTTAAAGCGATCTTACTTTTGTCATAAGGTCTCACAACATGAATGTATTTATTAATTTAGTCATTACATTATCATACGTTTGTGAGATATATATTGTAATGCAACAAACCAAGGGGACCCACAAAATAGGAACCTTTAGTACATAAAAGCCAAAATTAATTTAATTAAATTACAATCTAAAACTCCTGAAGTACAATACAGAAACCAAACTAAAAAAAACATTGTACAATAGTTTTAAGTAAACATTGTTAATAACATTAAGTTGTAAAAGTGATGTGATGACGGAAGGGTAATTGTCTATAGTCAGACAAGAACAACTAGATGGTCTAGTTAAATTCTTCTCATGACAACAAACATAGTGTAAAAATCAGTGGAAGTGACATGTGTAGATGCACTACAAAGTGTAGTGTATTCAAACGAATGTAATTTATAATAACCAATTACATTAAAATGGAATAATAGTGAGATTAATTATAAAAGTGAAATGGTGAGTAAACAAACCAAAATATAATCAACAATAATCAGGTTAACAGTACCAGTGTAAGTGTGAATATGCATAAACATGGAGAAAACACATGATAACACAAATGTATTCAAAACCTACCATCACAAATTAAGTGGTAATGAAAGTATAATAGAGCTAAACTTTAACATTGATAATTAATTTTCCCCACACCCCTGAACACATTAGAATATTACTATTAAAGTGAAGAACAATTGTCATTTCATGGTAATCACAAAAGTGAATAAAAACATTCATAAAAGAAATCATTCTTTTATCACAGAATCTTTTATCAAATGAACCTAGTTAGAAATAACTAAACATTAGAAAGGTAGAAGGAGTTGAAAGGAGTTTGTTTTGTTATTATGTTAATTAATTATATAGAGTTCCCAATGTTGTGGGTTAACAAATGCAAAGTTAGTTTAAAAGTTGAATTTTATGTTAGGTATTAAATAGTATATAAATCATGGAACCATGATTCCAAGTTAAAATGTTTATAATGTGTCTTAGAGTAATAAGAGGATGAAAAAAGATATAATTCAAATGTAATAAAACAGTTAAGCATTAGTAGTATGTAACAAGGGTCCTAACAAAAAAAAAGATTAATGAACTAAAATGTAACATAGTAATTAATGTGAAACCAGGACATAGGCCACTGGTAAATTCAACCAACTATTATCAAAATTAATAATAGAAAAACCAAATAATGTAAATTAGTATCAAACAACAGATTTAACAAATAAGCTATCTTTCAGGACTGTAAACATATTTTTTGGAATGTCAGAAGGTGCTAAACAGTGTTTCAGAAAATGTTAAACTGAACAAAAAGCATGACCTAGGCAGAAAGGTTGAATATTAAAAATAGTAGTAAAGTCAATTGACAAAAAAAAAGAAATCAATATTAATTAACAAAAAACAAGTCATGATGATTAAGTGGATGCTCTTTTTTAGTAATGATACAGTGTAATTAAGAAACTTAAAGAAGTTTGACATGATTTTGTGAAACTCAGATACCTAAAGGGTCTATAAACCGAGTTTTTGTAAATGTAAAATAAGTAACATAAATATGGCAAAAGGGATATAAAATTGTTTGTAATTAAGTAAGGAATACAACTATGTAAATCAAATTAAGCGAAATTAGTTAATAATTAGGGCGTAACTTGTACTGGAAGGTAAAAAATCAGTTATTTGAAATAATATAAAATCCCATAATCCCAAGTGTAGCAGAATCAACCAATCAGAAATTAGAAAAATTGGTCAAAAGTTCGTTGAAGGGAGAAGAGGAACGAATTACTCAATTGTTACATCTGAAAGTGAAAACATTAACTCCGTATAACCGAGTGAAAAAGTATATTTGGAATCAATTCTGAGTTGACCAAAAGCAAACCAAATATTTTTTAACAAGAAAAATTTTAAAACCAAGAGGAAATAAATACAAGTTAACAGAAAATATCCTATCAAGAACAGAAAATACGCGTAAAAGGCACTCCATACACTAATAAACGCAAGTATAGCGAAAAAATCTCTGTTTGAAGTTGGTAAGTTTTAACCAAACTACACACATAATTTACGAATTCACAAACACCAAGGAAACTGCACGAACACTTGAACATGCCAACACGGTGAAGGAAAACACAGAATCCGGCATAATTTCAGTGAACATTATAAATAAACTTAAATATTTTAAAAGGAAACTGGGACGATTAATTTCATATATCCGGTAATCCGGACGATTATTTTAATGGCCGGTGGTGAGCAAGCGGCCATTTTGTTGTCATCACTAGTTCAATTTGAAAGCGACGCCATTTTGGGTGAAGCCTTCGGTCTTCAAGTAAAAATAATTATAGTTTATATTCAAACCGTTTGACATTATTTGTAATAGTAAGTAAGATTCTTTCTTAATATTTTTGAGGTATTGTACTTCTTAAGCATTTCTGACTTTTCAATAGCAATATAAAACGACCCTTGAAAAATTAACATAAATTATAAAACCGAAATCTGTAACTGACGAACTGAGAAAGAGAGTCGAATGCGGGCAAACGACTCAGTCGCCCTGTGAGTCGTAATACGATTTATAAAGAATAAAAAATGTATTAATTGAATTAAACCAGAGTTTATTTATAAAAAAATTACTTAGTTAAGGAATTTCAGGAGGAGAAAGGAGAGTTAATTGCTGAATATCGTCTGAAGGAACCAAAAGAGGTGATAGCCTATATGAGCTGAGTCGACAACCACGTCGAACTGGGTCTTCGCCAAAACATTATTTTGAATTAATTTGTATTCAACCGACGAAGGTTGAATAAGAACAAATAATGATAAATACTAATTAATTAATAATAATTAACCAGAAATTTAAATAATTTAATAAGAAATATAATACAATTTAATAAAACTGAATATTAAAATAAAATAAAAAGAATTTAATTGATTCATAAAATTTTTTTTATTAAATAAAATTAAAATAATAAATAGTAATATAAACGCCACAACATAAGCATTATTGATTGAAATTATTATATTACAATATGTATACTAGAATAAATTAACATTATCACATTATATTTATTATTAGCATCTCATTACTTTTTTAATATTTTAGATACAGTTTTGAATAAATTAATTCACTTTGAAATAAGTAATTGCTCGTCATAACTTAGGCACTCAGCATTTACAGATGAAATAGTAAGACATGAAATGGTTTGCGCATATCGTATCGGAGATCGGGGAAGGTCGTGCTGGAAGTGGGGTGAGCGCACCGACCATGCAGCTGTTCTTAACAAAAAATGATTGCTCCGAAAACAATGCGTCAAAGCTACTCATGCGCAATGAGATCTTCTCACACACCGCAACCAGCCACCCGTTTCATGCCTCATTGTTTTAGTTGTACGCATACTTGACTAAAATTTCATATCATCTAACAATCAAAATAAAACTCACTAGTACCAACAGTTGTGATTTTACTTTTTACAATAATGACGTTAGTTTAACGTATAGCATAATTGTGGTTGTCGACTCTGCATCGTCATTATCAGCATCATCAATATAATTATGTATTCCACATTTATCATTAAACCGTTTTCTCTACTTTGGCAGTGGTTAAGTAGCAGTTCGTACTGACAATAGTCATGCATATTATTTTAATAATGGTGGCAGTTCTTCTCTTTCTTCTTCTTTCTTTTCTCCACTGCCCCTTTCTCAACCCTAACGTTGGTGGGCAGTATGATGATCTCAAATGGGTCTCCGTGGGTTCTTCTTCGATGCCATTTTTGTAAAGTAGGAATTAGGACTTTTCCTTCAGGAGCTCGAGGCTTTCCCTTGATATTTTATTATTAACACACTTTGCCCTTAATTAATTTAGTGCACCATATTGAATGTTGTAACAAATCGTGTTTATTTCTATGTTTTTCCCACTGGAGATCCGAGCTAGAGATTTTTACCTTCAAAAAATTCCACGTGAAAATATTCCGACATACTGTTCTTTCCTGTAATTGTAATTATCGTTTGGTTCTGCTATCTTCAAGCTCTTGGCACTGTAAGGTTTGTCTACCAATAAGGGCACTTAATCTTTACTCACTTACTCGCACCATCCGCAGTAACTGTTGGCAATTCATAGACGGCGATTCCTTTTCCAGGAGTTATTATTCGATCCTCACAGCCTTGCTGTAAAAATAGGGTACACCTAGATCTAAAGGCGAGGCTGTTCCGTTTAATGAAAAGAATGTGTTGCGCTGAATTGCCCGAATAGAAATTCTTGGCTTTAAAATACTTAAGTAATAACAACTATTTAGCTAATAAGTAACTCAAGTTAAACCTTGAGTAATTATAGGGTATCATTCTCGTTTCCAGAATTAACATATCTGGGTTTAATTTTAAAGTAAGAAAAACTAACTGTAAAGATATAATAATTTGCAATGAAGAAAGAATCCATTTTATTCTTCTGCGCTGCTTAATTTATTGCGTGCCTCGACTAAAGTGTCACTTAGCCTGGATTAACTAATAATCTTTCTCACTTCACTTTCAGTTGATGCTATCTGGAAAGTCTCGTTTCTAAAGTTTGTTTCAATCTTTTGAAAACTTTCCTTAAATCTACTGCTTATACTGGTTGTATTCTTGCTTGCTACACATATGTTTTTTTAATTGCGTTAGATTAATTCAACTCCCAATCTGCAAAATCATGACAAACATGTTATAGTGGTTAAAAGAGTTTTTACTGATCTTGGAAAGTCAAACGCGGTTACAGGGTAATCATTTAACATTTCCCCCACTGCAGTTTTGAAGTAATTCACAGTTTATTAAAAAGCACCTTATAAATCCTCAACAGTAATATCAAGAAAAGGTATTAATGGTACTTGACAGTTACAAGCAAACAAACGAATTGTTGGTGTACTTTGAGCAAGTAACTGTTTCAGTGGTTAAACAAACGGACAAAAGTGGTTAATTTATTGTTAGGAAATCCATAGTTTTTATTAACACATCTATAAAACGATCACACTATTACTACAGCTGTTCCAAACACACACTAATGCAATACAAACTATTTACAACGTTAAATAAATCACCAACTTTACAATTTAATTCATTAGGCCACAGTCTGTACTTATACAGTGATAACATTACACTATAATGAATTATGTAAATAATTTGTTTGCAGCCGCCTTTTATTCTGTTCTGTCTGGAGTAATGTAGTCTATAAGTTCTTAATTGCTTCCACGTTAATCATGGTGTTTCAGGAGCGAGTTCTCATTTTTGCTAGTCAATAATAAAATATCCTGTCTACTTGTTGGTTCAGAAGTACGTGTTACGTCGTTATAACAATGCTACTTTCAATCAAAGAATTGTATTTATCTTAATACTTATTTTCAAATAAGTGATAGTTTCATCTCATCCAAAGGTATATACATTGTTAGAAACAAGTCCTGCTTTTTTCATTGCCATTTGTGTAATTTGATTTCTGATAAAACGAGAAAAATGACTCGACTTCTATGTCAGTATTTTATTTTAATTAATCCCTTCTCTGCAATATTATAATCCCGCGTATACACGTATTCTGTAAAGTATCTGTTTCTTATCATAGACAGGTTAAATTAATTAATTTTATTTGTATGCAAACACAAATGTAAACAAAGAGATGCGCGCTCGCCATTATACCTGTAGGCCTACTAGTTAAGAAATTAAATATTTAGTTATTAAAGCATTAGTATGTATACGTAACTGGTTTTCATGGAATGACATTTGAAATTAGTAAGAAAGGAAATAGATAATGAGACTTTGGAAACAACTTACATGAAAATATGAAATCAAGTTTCTGTACAAATATTACATACAGATATAGAGTTAAGCCATTTA
The DNA here is from genome assembly GCA_034769895.1 of Magicicada septendecula. Classification (NCBI taxonomy): domain Eukaryota; kingdom Metazoa; phylum Arthropoda; class Insecta; order Hemiptera; family Cicadidae; genus Magicicada; species Magicicada septendecula. The sequence continues at coordinate 110,656,734 of CM068370.1, forward strand.
CAGCTTGTCTTTTATTTCCAGTTTCGGTGTGTGTCGTACGATATCTAAGTAACGGAGGATCGGAATTATTATTAACGCTTTCTGTCCGTAGAATTTGATGTTTTATATGTTAGAGACAAATATTTTTGCTATATCTTTTCTACAAAACAATTTTCTTTGTATACAATTGTACGTAAGAACTAGTTAATTTTTGGAATGCATAATCGAGACAATAACCGGGAAAAAGTACACCTGAGGAGGGCACATGCTTATAAGTTTATGGAAGAAACATAGACTTTAAAGACAATATTACGCAAATACACATTGATGGATTTGCATTTTAAGAAACGTAAGAGCATTCATGTTTTAAAATGACAAGTAAAATTACTTAATATTACCTAACGTATAACCTAATGGTAATACAATTACCTAATGTATTAATTACCTAACGAAATTGTAGAGTAATGCGTATAAGTAATCCATGTAAGTATCCGTATAAGTATCAGTATTGAAATAGGATACGGAACCGTCCCTGAACACAAATAAACGCATTTTAAAACCAATAGATTTTATTTACAGAAAAGCGCGTGTTAAATGTGGCACATTCAAGATAAAAACTACTCATTATTTGAAGCTATCTAAACCCTGTGGGGCTTTCAACTTGTTGACACATGACCTTGTGAGTCCATGACTTCAACGCTGAATCCCTCTGTGGTTTCTGTTTCTTGTGATGCAACAGTTCTCGGAATTATAAGAACTAAGTTAAAAATGAAAAACTCATTATAACGTAACTTTATTACATCAAATTTTATTAAATGTGTAATAAACGTATCACGATGTAAATTTTAATTACTTTAGTAACATTTGTTGTTAAAATGTATGATCACTGTATCCCTAATAGTGTAAGATGCAACCACTTCATATGCAATGATAAAGTCTTTGACATTGCTTTATATTTTCTATGCTTCCTCTGACTTTTTCTCTAATTAAAAATGTGATTCTTCAAAGACTCCACTTCATTATTTTCATGGCTCCTCTATCCATCTGTTAATCTTATACAAGTACATCTGGTATATAGAATACACACACACATCATGTATACATATTTTTTGTTATGTATAAAGTTGGTAACAACATAGACAGATTCTGAATTTACAACTCATAACACCATTGCTTTCGTTTTTTTTCTAGGTCGTAAATTAATGAAGTAACAGATAACACAGACTGTCGACGAGACCGACGTAAATAAACTTGGTAAGCGTACTTTAGATTGTTATCACTAAAATTAAAGTTTTAGTTAACATATAATAAGCGTATTGTATTCAAAAATTAACAAAATCCATTAATAATATAAAGTAAAATAATAATTAAAAGTATGTTTTTTAAAAACAGTTAGTATAAAGGAATTCAAATAATGATTATTAAATAATTACGTACTCTAACGTCTTTACAGGTGACAGTATCGTATTTTTTATTATATTTTATCTTATATATAAAACTTTGTCAACAAATTTCAGAAACCTTCACGCTGCAATTCCAACCACTAAAACCATTTTTTCATATTGTTATTTGAATTAGCAGTGTCTGTAATTCCAACTTTGTCGTGTTTACTTGATGAACTGTTACTTGTCATGTTCCAGACGAGGCCTTTTAATGTTTTCACCATTTTCAAGTTCTAAACTACTACTTGAAAATGGTGGAAACACTGAAAGACCTCGTCCGGAACATGACAACTAGCAGTTCAGCAAGTAAACACGACAAAGTTGGAAAACCAATTTTGCTTAATTAAGCTACAATATATTAAATCAAACGACTTATTTTACATCTATAATTGTCTAAGAGTTCTACTTCTGCTCCTTCTTTTCCGTACTAAACAATCTCATCTTTCTTGCCGTACTCTCATGCGTCTTAAGACAGCATAAACACAACTACTGTTTTCCTTCTTGATGGCGTAAATGTAAAGTCGTGTGGTTCAGTAATCTGAGTTTTTGTAATTTGTCACCTATAAAAACGAACTACTTTTATTTTAAACATTTTGTTAATTTTTAGTTTTTGTTATTTTTGTATATGCTACAAATATTGACCACTATTAATAATTTCAGTTATATCGCTTCGTGTAATATATTTATAAGTACTACAATTTTAATTAAATTAGGTATAATTTTACTTCCAATCAGAATCGTTACGCACGGCAAAAACACGATTCTTGTGGTAAGAAGAAAATGTCACAGATAGAATTGAGAACAAGTTTTCGTCGATCGACAAGACTAGATGCAGATGGATGATCAGATTGAGCAGTTTGAATATCTGAACAATTAAACGAATATATATTAATGTATATTGTAAAACGTTTAAGAAGTTAATAATTAATTGACTTGTGAGTAGAGGGAAAGTGAGTGTTCGAAAACACTTCCGGGTTCCGAACGAAAACACTACCGGGTTCCAGTTCATGACGTCATAGAGGCACTGGCAGCTGGTGTCCGAGCTGTCCATGTGACGTCACTGTTTTGTGTGTGTGTATGTATGTGTGTGTATGTGTGACTGAAACACTTCCGTGTTCCAGTTCATGACATCACACAGAGGCCCAAGTCGCTGGCGTCCGTATGGCTAAAACCTGTTTCAAGACGTCACGGAGGCCGTGGTTTCTGCATGTCCAAAATTTGGTAGCCGAAAACAATGTGTAGCGGATGGGGGTACCCGGAATTCGGCGGTTGCCCGGACGCGCAGAGGCGATGTCATCGGGTACCGTTACTCGAAATTTTGGGGGTATCGGTTACCGTTACCCGAAATGTTTAAATCAACGGATGGGGGTACCCGAAATTTGTGGGTACGCCCACATGACGCATGTATAAAACACTGGTTATGACGAAGCAGGAGGCTGGGTGGATATGCTAGCTGGTTCGACGACTACGTGATGTCTGAAATTTGACACCCGAAATGTTTAGAACAACGGATGGGGGTACCCCGAAATTTTTGTTGTTCAATATTTGACAACCGAAATGTTTAAAACAACGGATGGGGGTACCTTAAATGTCTTGGTGTCCGAAATTTAACACCCGAGATGTTTAAATCAACGGATGGGGGTACCCGACATGACGCATGTGCTCGACTGCGAGGCGAGACAGTTGGTTTCCGCAAAAAATAAATTATGGCCCCTCCGGGATTTGAACCCGGGACCTCCGGTACTCCAAACCGGCATGCATCCACTACACCAAGGGGCCGTTGTCGTTTAACTGTAATTATTTTTGTACTTATACTTCTCGTCTCTTACTTGCAACTATGAGGTGGACGAGTGATATCTACTGTTGTCCTATGTGTAAAACCATAAAAGCACAATATTTAAGTTTATTTATTATTAAAAATAAATAAACATTTTTTATACTTTTATTTTTTACCTCTCATCCTCTTCCTAGCGGCCAGAGGCGAATGAGAGACCGCTCGCTCCGTATTAAAATCGATGAAAGGTTTCAACCATACGCACTGTGTGAATGCTAACACACGGTGAATCGCTTTCAACTCCATTCCTAGTTCGAGGTAGAGTTTCAATGTTCTGTAATGAACAATGTATTTTGTCTTGTCCTCGAGGGACGTTATCAGTTTCTCTACCTTACCGTTACTACACACAAAGTCTTTTAACAGCTTCATGCGATAGCAGTACGGTGAAAGCATACTGTCCGTAATAGTACGCTTTTCAGGTGCTAAAGGGTAGTCACTGTGTAAGTCGTGTAGGTAATGTGGATACCCCAGATCGACTTCCAGGATATAACCGGTGTCACCATCGTCGCGTAACGCGTGCACGTTCAACGTATCGATCACTGTACGTTCCAACCATCGAAAACCGGACAGTGGTAAAGGCTGTGTCATAGCCGTTCCGTACAGGTTGGTACAATCGAGGTAAAGTAAATAGTTGTGCGGCTTGCTTGCGTCATAATCGGGAATGTACGGGTTGTTGGCTTTGGCGTACCTATTAGAAATTGCTGCTAAGCCGCCACGGATACCTCTTTCGATGTACAGGTGTACGTCTATATCGCGGAGTAACTCTAACCTGACTCCTGTCATTTTCAGCATCGCGTTCCACGCTAAACCGGCGGTGGTAAAAACGTTACACGGATCGAGTTCGTAGTACTGCAGGCTCATGTTTCGAAAGTTTTCAAATACATCAGCAAGCAGTAGTACATCCGTTTTTAAATAAAGGTCATGATAATCACCGAACGTTTGCATGTCGAAAGAAGACCAAACCGTTCGAGCGTGCGCGTAATCTTCTTCGTCTATATCCGACTCTGTCAACCCGTTGTAAAAATGTACGCGGTCCGGTAACTGCCTCTCGTCAAATTTTGAATCGTCCGTAACGTATTCGTAAGGGTACACACCTTTACGTAACAGTAAATCAACATTACGCGTGTAAAATTGATTAAGGATTTTAAATTTATCCGCGGATAAGTTGGAGACGAGTTTTTCAAGTGACGCGTTCATGAACCGCAGAGAATCGAGAAACCGGAGCTGACCGAGTGTAACGGAGATGTAACGTTCGCTTGTAGTAGCGATACACGTTATTTCATCTTCCTTGTACTTTCCGAAACCTTGCATCAAATGATGCGAGTCATAGCCACTTAAATTATGGAAAAAAACCGGAACGTGTGTTGGTATTTTGTAATTTATATTACACGCATTGTGAGCAGCGCCTAAATAGTTACCCGTTATGTGGCAATGATTTCGAACCGTGTCGTCCGTTAACGGCTGCTTGCACAGATGACAGTGAGTGGCGTTTCGGAATGACCGTTCATCGGCCGCTGTCATTTGGATCGGTTTATTAAACTTTCTATCGAGTCGTTGAACGTCGGCTAAAAGCACACGAAGGAACGTGTCCACCACGTCTTTACCGCGGTATATTACAGGTTCCTTGACGGCGTTTCCCATCCAGTCAACTATCACATAGCAGAAACTGGCTGGTATATGATGTGCCACGTTTTTACCGGTGGTCGGAACAATAAACGATTCGAAGTCAGCGTATACCGTATAAGGTACGCGGTGACAAAGTGAAAAGTTTTTAAAATACATCCACTTTTCGTCCTCGTCAGGAAGTTTTACTTTCTGTACTCCGTGCTGAGAACAGTTGCGTTCGTGTTCTTCAACTCGTTTTCGCGCCGCGTTAGTATCTTTATTGTCCGCAAATCTGTGTAGACAGTAGTTGCAATAAAACGAAGTGCCCTTTCGTTTTGTCAACGACGAAAGCATACGCGAAAGGTTCCGTATGAGGCAGTAGTGAGTAGTGTTTACGTCGGACAGTAGCAGTAGGTTTACGTGGTACTTTCTACCGCGATGTTCAGTGATACGTAAAGGATATACCTCGCCTTCATAGCCAAAAACGTTAACGGATATGTTTTCGTTTAATTTTTCGAACCGTTTTATCTTATTGAGTGCGACGGGATAAGGAATGTCCTTCATGTTTATTTCTTCTTCGTACGGAAAGTAATGGCTAACGCGATGCGGGTTACACGCGATCGGGTGTATACCAGCGAGCACAGACCACAAGAAACACTTTTCATCGTCTACATTTTTTATATTGATAATTCCTTTCTTACTGTTTGATAATTTCGATGGTGTAGGTAGAAAGCTCGACCCCACAAGAGGGTTGTATTTTGTAATATTTAATTCCACCGACTCGACACCGTTTTCGACCCACCCGCTTCCGTCACGCGTGAATTTGTCAACGGATTCCATTATTTTATCGCTAGCTATCGAATACTGTTCATCGATATCGTCATACTGTGACTTAAGTTCTGTACGCGATCTGAATACCGCATTACAATAAATATTTTCGGTGTTTATTAATTTTTTAAAAGATACACGAACTGCTAAATACCATTTTATATAATTATTTAATGCTACGGCTTCGCTACACATCTTATCAACAACCGTGTGTTTGTAATCTAATAATACTGTTTGTGTGTTTAGTGTATTGTCAAGTATCATAAATTTTATAGTAATTTCATTACCATTGATAGCACGGTGTTCGCTGCTGCTGCTGCTGCTGCTGCTGCTGCTGCTGCTGCTGCTGTCGGTCATTGTGAAAGGAGTGAGGCCGGCTTCGCGTCGTCGGTTCCCTATATAGACAGTCCGGTAACCGGTGACTCTGTCGCCGCGCGCCCTTGACCGATCGGCCTCGCGAGGAGCAGCGGTGCGGGGTAGGTAGTCGTCCGGTCGTGACCGACGACGCGCGTTGCGGTGGGTGGGGTGGGGTGGGGAGTGCGGTGTAGGAAGCCGACGTCCGTGACCGATGCGGTGCGGGGTGCGGGGTAAAGGTGTGGGATGGTGGTGCGGGGTAGGGAGATAGGTTCCAGCCGGTGTCCGTGACCGAGAGGTAGGCGAGGTGCGGAGTACAGGATGCCGGCGACCTTGGCCGAAGCGCGCTCGTTGAGTCGCCTCGCGCGGGATGTAGGGTGCGGGGTACGGGGGGCTGGGTTGTACGACCGGTCGTGACCGAAAGCAGATGGTGGCCCGAGACGACGCAGGGTGGGGTGCGGGGTGACCGTGACCGACGGACTCGAGTGGGGTGCGGGGTGGGGGGGGGGGTAAACCCGGTCGTTGCGGAGCGACAGACAAAGTAATTGAACAAAATATGTAGGCGAGGTGCGGGGTGGTGGCGAGGCTCTGGGTGCGGTGTGGGGGTGCGGGGTATAATGTCATCGTCCGGTCGTGACCGAAAGCAGATGGTGGCCCGTGACGACGCGGGGTGGGGTAGGAAGCAAAATTATAGCCGTTACCGTTGCGGTGGAGGTGCGGGGTAGGGTGTCGTGACCGAAGGAGATGACGCTTTAGAAGGAAGGAACGTGGTCGGGGGAAACAGAATAAATACGCCAGTGTTTCCCTGTGCAGTCATCAGTACTCGCCATGGAAGGAATCGTTGCGAACGCGAAGACAGTTGAAAATTTTTTACCAAAAAGAGACTTGTCAAGTATTTCTTTAGGAGTAAAGTATCATATAATTCACATGAAATTTGTGAAAACGAAATTCGGGGAGTCAGTTGTGGTAGATTTGGAAGATACCGGAGCCTGTCCTCAGCCGGAGGATAAACTTTTCTATGTATACCTACCTAAAAGATGGTGTGACGTATTTACAGAGGAGCAATTGAAAGCTGTGAAGCCTTGTGTCCTATCACTATGCGTAACCTCACACACTCCGCTGGCGAACGAGAAAGTGAGCGTGCAGTTGGATATTGATTATGTGAGTATGATATTTCAGTACCACTAATAATTACTTATACAGAAGTGGTTATGTATTAATTTTTTCTCTTTTTTTCCAGACCAAATAAACGAGAACAGGATTGATTTATTATAATAATAATAGTAATAATAACATTAATAGTAAAATGTTTTTAAATGATGAAGTAGACTTCTCTATTTTTTTTGTCGTTTTTTAATGTTAACTATTCATTTTCAGAGAAAGAACAAGGTGTTGCTTGGATCTAATATTGTAGAAAAACTTTTAAACAGAGAAATAAATGGTAATAATAGATTATATTGTCAATGCAACATGATTAAATTCGATTATAATTTTAGAAATAATCGTAAGACACTGAGTAGATGGATATCAATACGAAACGAAAAGAATATTTACAAAATGAAAGTATTTATTCGTAATGAGTTTTTCAAACTCTTCAAAACATCAATTAGTTATTGTAACAACCATAATATTGAATATCTTCAAATAAAAGATTTGCTAATTGCTAAAACAAAGCTGGTTAATCAGATATACTATATGATGTATAATTTTACTGGTACAGCGTATACCTCGCTAGTAAAAAAATATGAGTGGTCAAGGCATGACTCTAGCGGATGTCCGCTTCGTAACCGTTGTCGCGTCTGTTGTTATCTAAGATATCAAAATGACTTTAATTCAGAATACATGTTTTTTTAATACCACACTAACTATCATTTGATGTGTCTACATTCTTTTGTATTTGATCAAGTATTATTAATTGTAGGAAATTATATTCTGTTTTTAATTATTAAAAAACGTATGTGGTTTATAACATAAAAAGTTGAGATAAACAATCATTAAAGTGTTAATTAAATTTTTATGTGTAATTAAATTTTTTAAAAGATTTCTCTCATAGTTACAGAAACCTTGTTTCGATGTTATGTGTTTGTGCGAATGCGAGGGAGATGTATGTCGTTCACCACCATATGGTGACCACTGTAACATTCTGAGTGCTTGTGAGTGGAGAGAATTTACACTCTGAAGAACAATTGTTTTAAAAAATTATTTTGACGAAAAAATGTAATTGGTTAAGGCATAATTCCACTGGATGTGCGCTTTATAAGCGTTGTTACCACTGTTATTATCTAAAATACTAAAAAGAGTTGAATTCAAGGTTTTGGTGTACCATTTTACACATGTAGTTAACACCATATTAATTATCATTTGATGTGTGTCTACATTCAGTATGTTATTATTAATATATTACACATCAACATTGTAATATTGTATGTTATTAATTATTATTATTATTGTTAGACATATAAGGCTTGTTTTGGTTGTAGTAAATGTAATTATTATTTTGTTAATTATATGTGTGTGTGTGTATGTGTGTGTATATATATATATATATATATATATAGAGAGAGAGAGAGAGAGAGAGAGAGAGAGAACCTTCAAGGCTGCAAAAGAGAGAGAAAGCGAGAGAGAAAAAAGATTATTTTGTATAATTATGTAAATATATATATATATATATAGATAAAGTGTCTATTTTGTTTAGTTATGTATATAGAGAGAGGGCGTATGTTTTGCTCAATTATAATTGTCTTGTGAATATAGAACATGTGTGTGTAGAGAGAGAAAAAACTTATAGCTTATGATTTGATTGTAAAAGCTTTTGATATTATTAAAAATTATATATACATATAAACCATAACCTATGTTATTTTTATTATTATACCCCTTATACAAAACAATTATTCCTATCATACTTGAATAATCGCAAAAGCAGTAGAGATGTACGTCTCTCACATGGAATGTAACAGCAAAGAAACCGGTTTTTATAGTAGAGAAAGAGCGCTGCAAGTTACAACAGCTTGCCTGTGCCGGCTCTACGTCAACCTCACACACACACACACACACACACACACACACAGAGATTTATAAAACACAGACGCCAGCTATCAGTTCCTCTTTGAATACATTAACGGAACGTGGTAGTGTTTCACACACACACCGCTTGTACCAGCTTAGATGCTGTTTGACTGGTTTACAGGAGAATCGTCACAGGAGTAAATATATTTATTCAGTTAACAATTTTAGTAACACATGATAAGAATATATGTTTTCTAAACAGTATTCAAATCGATGCATCTGTTTTATATTAACACAATATAAACATTATAATAATACAATATCCGGTTTTGAGTACCGGAGGAACCGCGTCGGGATGTCATTAATCACCAAATTTCGGAACCCGTCAGGTACCTATTGTCCCAAATTTTATCCGATCAATTTCGCGTAACGGTTTCTCCTCCCCGTCCAGAGTTTAGACATACAGGACTTGTTTTAGGGTGTACCCCCCATCCGTTGATTTAAACATTTCGGGTGTCCAAATTCGGACACCAAAAATTTCGGGTAACCCCATCCGTTGATTTAAACATTTCGGGTACTAAATTTCAGACACCGAAAATTTCGGGTACCCCCATCCGTTGATTTAAACATTTCAGACATCACGCCCTCTACGTCGTCGTCATGTGGGCGTACCCACAAATTTCGGGTACCCCCATCCGTTGTTTTAATCATTTAGGGTACCAAAATTCTGACATTAAAAAAATTTCGAGAGAGAACGATTATTTTGTTACATCAAAATAAACCAGAACGCGGAAGTGTTTTAACATTCGGACACCAGCTGCCAGGGCCTCTGTCATGCAAATTTCGGGTACCCCCATCCGTTGATTTAAACATTTCGGGTAACGGTACCCGATACCCCCAAAATTTCGAGTAACGGTACCCGATGACATAGCCTCTGCGCGTCCGGGCAACCGCCGAATTCCGGGTACCCCCATCCGCTACACATTGTTTTCGGCTACCAAATTTTGGACATGCAGAAACCACGGCCTCCGTGACGTCTTGAAACAGGTTTTAGCCATACGGACGCCAGCGACTTGGGCCTCTGTGTGATGTCATGAACTGGAACACGGAAGTGTTTCAGTCACACATACACACACATACATACACACACACAAAACAGTGACGTCACATGGACAGCTCGGACACCAGCTGCCAGTCCCTCTATGACGTCATGAACTGGAACCCGGTAGTGTTTTCGTTCGGAACCCGGAAGTGTTTTCGAACACTCACTTTCCCTCTACTCTTGTGTGCAATTGTCTTTTATTTTAACATTGAAAATGTTTATAAGGACGTGCCGAACATTTGCGGCCGATCGCTGGTGCGTGATCAAAAATGGGAACCGGTGAGTTTCCATAGAAACTACTTCTTTGTTGTCAATAACGTAGTACACATATAAAACTTCGCTTATGAATGCGACTACATTTAACTTATAATCTGTACATTGGTAAATGAAGAATGAATTCATTGATTGGTGAATGAAGAATAAATTCATTGATTAGTGAATGAACATAAATATATTGATTGTTAAACTTTCACTTGTGAATAACAATCAATATTAATTAAGTGCTATGAGAATGAAGAAGATGAACTATCAAAACAACTATAAATATATATATTTTTTTAGATTTATTGAACCATTTTCAACCCCCTTCTCTGTGCATTGCATTTGTGCAATGCCTGTAAATGTTTAACATTATAGCGACCCCTCGTGTGTGGTTTAAGCAGATTCGCATGATGAAGTGAGCTGTGGCGTTTCTAAGAACTGGTGTTAAATACGCTGTTAAAGAATCTCGCGCTAAATAAAGTAGGCTATCGTTTTGGATAACGCTAGTTATCATTCTAGGTTAAAGTTCAGATCAACCAACAAAAATGTCCACTAAAAAACACAACATAGTGTACATCGTATTATTAAACATGAAGCAGTTCTGCAGGTTGTAGTGGAGATAAGGAGGGAATAACTTTAGGGGGGTTGGAGAAAAGTAGGGCAGTACTACCGCACTTGAAAATATAAGCCCGTTCCCTGAATAATTGTCAAAGCGAGTAAGTTTTGATATCTATTTTCTGTCAAACATCTGCGTATAAATAGATCCTCGTTCTTACAGGATATTTGTTTTCAGAGTAGAAGTTTTCTGAAGCTGCAAGGAAACAGAATTCTTATAGAAATTAAATCTTTTTAAGTAATTAAAAATGTACTAAGTCAAAGCAGTAACTTCATGCCATTTTAAATAAATAACTCTTCCCCAAAATTTTCCCACTCACTATGTAATATCCTCTATTGGTTTGTCATATTTATGTCATAAAAGTGTGCGCACGGGCGCACCGAGAAATACTCTTTTGGATTTCTTCAGTCAGTAAGTCAGTAAATCTCTAAAGTGTACTCTTTTAGTTATGTATTCTCACGCTTTACAAAAGGCGTTGCAAGACAGTGCATTGGTGCCCCGACATGATCGGTTGAACGCGACTCATTCCACACAATTTGGTCCCAAGAAAGCGACAGGGCGCTTTTCCCGTCCATTGGTGGCATATACTTTTCGTCAGTTCCAAAAGACATCATTTTGTATAAAATATGGGTATCGCTGCCTTGTATATAAATAGTATAAGGATCCGTCGAGCGTATAAGGTACCTTTTTTTATCACGGATAGCTTTTTCATCGCGTTTTATTCTGTCCTACCTGTAGATATTACAGTGTTTTAACAGGCAACTCGAGACTATCCGTTTTTTTTAGCTTATCCGTGATGTATTACGTGATGTATTCCTAACGCAAAGCTTATATATACAGTCTCTCACCTTGACGTACTGATGACTAATTCACGTACTTATAATATGGCCCATTTTTACTGCAGTAATGCAGTACCGTTGACTCCTAGTAAAGTATATCAGTAACCGACTGCATTCCACATCTTGTGGAGTTGTGTTCTGAGTTTCAGTTATTGTACACCTCGTGTTATAATATTCTTCCTGTTGTGTCGCATGCGCAGTGCTCTTCCTATAAAAGAATTGAAATTTTAAAACAGACCCGTCTAATCTTCGTTCTTCATCTTGATTAACTTTTTCAGCCTCGGAGTACGTCAACTTAACTTTTAACGTCTTAGTTTAATCCGTTTTGTTGTTTCCGCTTTAGTAAGGTTTTTGCACTGTAAACATTTGAGTGCAATATCAATTCGTTTTGTGAACTTAGTTATAGACATTATGAACTAGACAGTATACACTAGAAATTATGATCGGTTTAACGCTTATAAATTTACAAATTATAAATAGACATTATAGAGAAGCCGGATAAAGGATACACCGTGAAACAGCCTTCGTTTCAATATAACGGTGGAGGTAGTACTGTGCGTGATATTCAAAAAAAAGAAGGATGACCTAGCTTCTCTTGTTTCATATTCTAGTGTTTCCAGTGATTAAAAAAACGTAAGACCATGCAGAAATCCTCATATAATGAATAAAAAAAGAGATCTGGACTGCTAATACCCGTCCCAGTTTTAATTTGCAGCATGGTTCTTATGAGAGCTGTCGCGCTCTGCTTACCCATGTGTTTCTCCTATACTTCTTTCCTTTTCTGTCGTTGCAATGTTGTCATTCGAACTAAATGTGAAGTACAAATTTTAAAGAGTATTAAATTTTATTGATGTTCTACATTCTGTGCTGCACATTTCTGTATAAATTATATGTCTGAAATACAATTACCTTCTTCAATAAAAAATATTTTATAAATTTTTGTTTACCTGTTTCATCCGCGATGCCTTCCGATAATTAACTTGGATAATCAAGAATTCGCTGTATTTTTTAAAACGCGGGGCAATCCTGATTTAATGAATGACAACGCTTTCACTGTATGTTGGCAAGATCGATGTACATGTGCGAACGCAGACCTCCCTAAACCTGACTGACCCTGAATTACATAACAGTATTTCTGAATAGTTTTGTTTGTGAGTTGCCGTTAATATGTAACCGATGTAGTTAATGAACTTAATGTAATGAACTTAACGACTGTTGTTTTGTAGTGACGTACTGGATACCTGCATAACGCAAGAGAAAAAATGTGACAAGATTGGATTACTTTACTGGCGAGTTAATAAAACTTATAATTAATAACAATTTTCTAGCTTTTAATGGATTATTCTACTGTTCTGAGGTGACGATCCGAGCAACATAAATAATTACAAGGCTAATGTAAATCTGAAGTTTCGTTCGTTAGTAAAGTAAACGATGAATACATTTTATTCTTGTCTTTCCCTTATCTCTTATTCATCCGCCCCGATTGCGTTACACCCCCATGAAAGTTTTGTCTCAGCAGAATTTATAGTCTCGTTGGCATTCATCCAAATTTGGACTTTCCAGTTTTATGTGTTTATTACCTCACACAACAATTTTATTTTATTTTTTCGTGATTTTGGATCTTCATCCATTGACAGCAATAACACAGAACTAATATAACTCAATTGTTTTTCTTTTAAAAGTACGCGCGCGCGCGTGCGTTTGTGTGTTATTCTTTTACTTTTTGCACAATTGTCAAATAGCGAGTGATAAAATGAAACACTCAGTTTCTCGCGAATTGTTTTACAGTAATCAGAATGCGATATTACTACACGTGTCAAATTTCCACTCCACAACAAATTTAAATCGGCCTCTAATGAGGTATTGTGAGATTCCTTCCTTTCCCATTATTGCCCACAGCCTGGCTCTATTTACTCTACTAAATGCCTATCCAAAGTTGATGATATCTATGTACGTAGTCAACTGATATTCCCTGTGCTTTTCATAGGCCTTGGTGAGTTAATCTAAACATAATCTGCCCTTTCTGAAACCGTGCTGGGCTCTGAGTATTGCATTCAGTCGTTTTTCTAGGATACATGCTCATAATTTGTAAGACGTTTAAGCAGGTTGACGCGTCTATAGTTATCATAGGCATTACAACCTTCTTTGCTGAATATGGGACTACTTTTGCCATCCACCAATCTTTGTGAATATAATCAGTGGTCCAGCATAGACTGATGAAGTTCAATAAACGATAATGCAGTAAGGCTGGCCCATACTTTATAAGCTTGAAATTCAGCCCTTCAGTGCCTAGCGATATTATGTTTTTCCAGCATTGTAGAGCAGCAAACAATTTATCCATTGCTATTGGATCTACACACTGATTGGATTCTGTTTCCTCCAGTTGCTCCTACATTCACAGCTGCTTATAATATCTGACCCATTCCTTCTCTCTTACGCTACTTATCTACAGGTTTCCTTTTTCTGTTTCTGATCTCATATATAGAATAATGTGTACCACATAATGAACGAGTATGTACTAATATGGATGCAAAAATGTGTATCCTTGTTTTAGATTGCAACAACACTGAAATAATTGGATTAGGTAAAATACACACGTCTGCTAATCCCACTATATTATTACGCAAGTCTGAAAATAATCTACTGTATTCTGAAAGTTTTATCTGAGAATCTAAAACAGTATGATATAAAGATATAAATGTAAATATAAGACAATAAAGATCATAAATATAAATGATCATATTGTTACGACATCACAGAACAATTTACGTGTTTGTCGAATGTGCCAGAAGAATCTCGATGTAACGCATGTGGCGTACGTGCTTGTAGACGCATTTGCGAGTCTTCTCGATGCCGCCAACCATGCGGACTGTATCAAGGCCGCAGTTAATTACGTAGTTCATATGGGCGCTTAGAGGCAATTAGGAACGTCTTGGTCTGTGAGCGTTGTATAAATACTTGGCGGCAGTGGCCTTAGGTCAGTATTAGTACGATATATTTACAGAGCGGTTCGAGTTATTATTGTGTATGTTCAAGTAGTTATTAGTGAAGTGTTGCGTTTATTAATCGGGCGGTATAATTGTAATACAATTGTGTTTAATATTAGTGACATTTTATTGCGTGTAAACAATTTATATTTGATTTGTTGTAGTAGACTGTGTTGCTAATCACGAACTGTGTAACTGTAAAAATTAAAGCTGGTGATTAGTGACTAAATTGGTGTCTTGTACTGTATTTTTGTTTCCACTGTACCTACGACGATCGAGTCAGAACTGGGATAAAACGGTTAACAGTGGAAACAGTGGACACTTTCTACAAGACGAGAGTGTTTCGTAATTAATCGGTAAACATGGATCCCAGTCAGATGATGGAAGCTTTACAAACACTGCTGCGGCAGACACAGGAAGAAGCAGAAAAACGACAGAATGAGAAACGCAGACAGGAGGTGGAAGAAGCAGAAAAACGGCAGGATGAAAAACGCAGGCAGGAAAGAGAAGAGGCTGAGGAACGTCAGAAAGCATTAATGCTAGAAACAGAAGAAAGACAAAAGGAAGAACGAAGACAAGAAAAGGAAGAAACAGAGGAACGACGTAAACGTGAAACAGAAGACATCAAGGAGTTATTATAGCATCAAAAGCAGACAGAAGAACAAACCGCTGCAGATTTGGGTCTCCTACGAGGTGAGCTTAATAAGCAAGTTCCTAAAATATCAGAGGTACAAGAATCAATTACATTAAAAATAGCTGACGTAGAAAAATCTGTTTCAATTGTTGAAGAATCGATGTCTACAAAAATATCTGTCATAGAAGAATCCGTGTCAAATAAAATATCCGCAGTAGAAAACTCAATGGCAAACATAAGAGAACAAATTAAAAGTGAAGTTGTGCAGTGCCTGAAGATACAACCAAAAACCTTTGTGAACAGACTGTACCAATAATAAGGACAGAAAATAGGGACACTTCATGTCAAGGCCCCAACCTTTGATGGAAGCACGCACTGGACGACGTATTTACGCCAATTCGAAGCTGCTGCATGCGCAAATAATTGGACGGAGAAAGACAAGGCAGTTTCACTCGTTCTCTCATTAAAAGGACCCGCGGCATAACTACTACAGAAAGTGCCACCTGACAGCCAGAACATCTATGCCGAGTTGATAAAAACTCTAGAATTACGCTACGGTGATAAACATTTGCGAGAGGTGTACTGCGCTCAGTTGAGAACAAGACGACAACGTTCCGGGGAGAGTCTTCATAAAAAGTTTGAAGCAAGTATCGACAGATTGATTAGATTGGCCTATCCTGAAGCACCAGAAAACTTCCGAATAAGGTTTGCGGTGCAGACATTTATTGATGGCATCGGAGGTTGTGAACTTCAGCAAGTGTTACGAATGGCAAGACACCGAAATACCTCAGAAGCTCTTGAGTTTATACTAGTTAGACTTTATCGTTAGAGTTTGAAGCTGCCAAGTCAGCGTCCCACTACATTAATGGGTTTGTGCCATCACATAGCCGTTACAAGGGGTGCTGAAAAACAATGTTGTCTGACACACAATTCAAAAGTTCAAGACAGTTGCAACGATTTGAAAAAGACAGAAGACCGAAATGTTACAACTGTGGAAAATGTGGTCATCTACAGGTAGACTGTTGGGAGAAGAAGATACCGAGAGAAGAGAGTGATCGCACCAATTGGAGAAGTAAAGCCCCAGAACAGCACACAGTTTCCACGCTACATAAGACCAGTGGAAACTTGATTGTTAATGGATTTGCGGAAGGTAAACCAACATCATTTACAGTTGACATGGGCGCAAAAGTGTCCATTGTGCGCCCAGACGTAGTCAGCAACCGCCAGGCTCTAATTAGCTCTTGTACAATATAGACTGTGACTGGAAGTCCCGTCAATGTGTTAGGAAAGATGGACGTAAGTGTACGCCTGGGTCTTCTCGAGTTTAGCCATCAAATGCTCGTTGGAGACATTGTCGATGAAGTGATTCTTGGCACGGACATTATGAGTGTCTAGGGATTCGTTGTGGACTTAAGAGAGAATGTCCTGAAGGTTGGCGAAGAGAAGATAAAGCTTTGCATGGCTAAAATGACAGAGTCTACCAACCATTCGATTAGGTAAGTGGCATTTGTTGAAGAAAAAGTCAACAGGTCTGGTCAAGAGGAAATGGAGGAAGAACTAGCAGAGGAAATACAAATAAGTGTAACGACAAAAGAAGTGATTGGAAAGCCAACTATGGCTGTCGAGACAAAACTCTTGCTTGTTCCTGAGCTGATGGAAGCGCCCGAGAGCAAAGTGGCTGAAGATGAGATTACGCAAGAGGTTGTTGACGAGAACCAAACAAACTTGGATCAGCCAGTGGTGTTTAGGTCATCAGTACATGACGCAACGGGAGTCATTCCAGCAAAACTAGTGGTTGAGCGGAAGACTCGCATTGCTGGGAAAGTGATGGTCGGATCACACGAGACTGAATTCGAAGAACCGGAGAATTATCTTTCGCAAGGACGTCCACCTAGATCGCCTGGTCGAGTATTACTTCAGAGACGATTTGCCAGTTCGGGACGAACAGGCTTAAGGAGGGAGCAGTGTTACGACATTACAGAACAATCTACGTGTTTGTCGAATGTGCCAGAAGAATCTCGATGTAACGCGTGTGGCGTACGTGCTTGTAGACGCATTTGCGAGAGTCTTCTCGATGCCGCCAAACGTGCGGACTGTTTCAAGGCCGCAGTTAATTACGTAGTTCATACGGACGCTAAGACGCAATTAGGAACGTCCTGGTCTGTGAGCGGTGTATAAATACTTGGCGGCAGCGGCCTTAGGTCAGTATTAGTGCGATATATTTACAGAGCGGTTCTAGTTATTACTGTGTACGTTCAAGTAGTTATTAGTGAAATGTTGCGTTTATTAATCGGGCGGTATAATTGTAATACAATTGTGTTTAATATTAGTGGCATTTTATTGCGTGTGAACAATTTATATTTGATTTGTTGTAGTAGACTGTGTTGTTAATTACGAACTGTTTAACTGTAAAAATTAAAGCTGGTGATTGGTGTCTTGTACTGTATTTTGGTTTCCACTGTACCAACGACGATCAAGTAGACCGTCGTAACAATATGTTAGGAAGGCAATGTAGAAAAAACGATCAATGTAGAAGTTAGGAAGGCAGGCATTTTAAAACGATTTTTGAATGGTATATACTACGGAAGTGGAATCTGATCTTTAGTGAAAAGGAAAGGTCCTGCTCTATATTGGAATGGGGATATGGATAAGGATGATAAAAGCACAGTCGATAGAAAAAAAGCTATTGATGATAAAAAGAAAAAATTGATTGTTTCAGAAAGAAAAAAAAACTATAAAGTAATGAAAGGTAATAATTTATAAATGTAAGATTTATACATGTGTGTTTATTAATAATGAACATGGTGTTTACTCTGAACGTTTCCGAAAGAAACCTGTTTTAGAAAGGAGACCTGTAAAATTCGCCTAAGAAGACAATATTTGCAAAATTTACGGATGATGATGAGACCTGGAAGGTAAGGAGAGCAGCAAATGTATGGATAGGAGGTGCGAAAGGATGGAAGAGAGACGAGTTCCTGGTTGCTGGCCTTTAGATGGGCAACTACGTAACCTTTGTGTAACTGCTAAACTACAAGTGTCCAACTTCCTGTAAATACCATACAACATCCTAGCAACGTATCTTTACGGCGTTTCACAGCCTATGGAACTATTCCGTAAACACCATTTTTCGTATTAGGTGTACGTACAGTAAATTTCACAACTTATTCTACATTTCCGTCTAAGTGAGTTTTGTCTCCTTAAGCGACCTCCACACGACACGATCATTTCAGTGTGACACTTACGGACTGATGAGATCGCATTATGCGGTGTGTCAGTTTGGCATGGCATCAGGTAGAAATCGTATGAGATCGTGTGTAGGCGTTATCTCATTTCAATCCGTTCAGTTCTTCACACCTGTCTTTCTTCGCATGCGCTGTCTGACAGAGCCGTCTTCGTTGTGGGCGTTAATGTTGTCTTTGCACAACGAAAATGAAGTCTTCCAACAGAAGACTGACTGTACACGGTTGTGACCGTGTGTAGGCAACGCATCACTTCAGTCCACTATGATACATAAATATCGGTATGGAGACCATACATGACTTCCATGTTCTAAGATTTATATTCAAAATCATTTTCGAAATGAAATATTTCCATAGAAAATACTTCTTTCTAATACTTTCTTCAGCCTTAACCACACTGTAAGGCTGTACACTTCTTCAGTACTGTGGTCACTAACGTATACCACCTCACGTTATCGCACTGATTTTCACTGATGGCAGTCAATGGCACTGCCGAAACGTCTTGTTTTGCAGAAAACATTTGACCACGGCCAAACCGCCCGGGAAGGAATTTTAACAACAAACTACTTCTTTGTTGCCGATAACGTAGTACACGTATAAAAAATTATCCCCTCCCCCTTCAACTATCATTTTCGTTTATAGAAATTACCCCCTCCTCCTTCAAATACCCCTTTAATTTATAGATATTTCATCTACCTTTGTACAGTGGATTATTATGAACTTCCTTTCAGGACATTTTATTTATCAAAATTAAGCACTTTACTCTTGTTAAAACATAAACGTTGCTGGTAAACTAGCCGTTTCCCTTAACCGATCTTCACGAAAATCAATAGGCCTTGCGTCCTCTACAACTCGGGCACATATGCAAACAATTATTTGATTCTGTTTGAATTTGCGGCAGTTATCGTTAGCCATAGACAAATATTCTACAGTTATATTTTGAAACGTATTATTTGTTGCGTAAAATTTTGCAGTGCTTTTGGCACTTAGAGGTCACCGCGAGAATGAAGAATCGGTAATCGTGGAATATTTAGAGAATTAGTTGATTTTTCTGCAGAACCTGATGTTGTGTTGCGAGAACATCTGCAGAACGCTACAGTGTTTAAGGGGACTTCTAAAAGTATACAGAACGATATTTTAGATAGCATGTTGGCTGTGTGCAAAGAAGAAATTTATAATCAAATTAAAAATTCCGATTTCTTGGCTATTCAATGTGACGAAACTACAGATGTTACGAATTGGTGCCAAATGGTACTAATATTTAGATACGTTTTTGATGGAACTGTTCGTGAGAGCTTTTGGTGCTTTAGAAGAGTCAAGGATAAATCAGCAGAAGTTATACAAAAATGTATGGAAGATGAAATTGATCCTATAATTATGGAAAAACCACAAAAATTAATCGCTCAAACATAAGATGGGGCAAATGTAATGAGTGGTGCTACAGGTGGTGTTCAAAGTTTTATTAAGAAGAAATATCCTTACGCTCATTACATACATTGTTCTGCTCACCAGCTTAATCTTTTTGGTCCAAAATGCAGCATCACAGCATGCTAAAGCGCGAGTGATTTTTAATAATTTTTCAGCAATTCCCACCTTTTTTTCAAATTCTTCAAATAGGTGCGATACGTTTTAGAATAAATATTCAAGCACAGGTTACCAAAAGTAGCAACAACCAGATGGAACTATAACATTAGGGCAGTCAATACTGTGTAATCGAGAGAAGCTCATAGAAGTGTTTGAAGAGACTGAAGATAAATGCCTAAGAAGCGTTACTTCTAATGAAGCTTCTGGTCTCAGACGAGCTCTAGAAGACTCAGAATTTATGTTTTGGCTCATATTTTTTTCACAAACGTTTGTCTCATGTTGACATTCTTTATAATCAAATCCAGTCAACAAATAAGGATAGTATCCAACTTCAAAGTGATATTCAAAAATTTTAGATTTGTGTTAAAAACATTAGAAACGAGACTGACACTATTCAAAGCAATATTGAAAAAAAATTGTCATTCAATAAAGACGAGAAGAGAAAGAAAAAAGAAGATAATTTACCAAGAAGTGCGTTTGCCAAAGAAGTGTGTGATGTAATTATTTTACAGATGAAAGACAGATTCTTATATCGTGGCCATCTGCAAGCAGCTCAGTTGTTTAATTCAGAATCAATAACAAAATATTCAAAAGAATTTCCAGGGGGCATTTTGGATACAGTGTGTTCCTTATATCCATTTCTAGACCAGACTCGTTTAAAAACAGAATTAGAAGTTATTTACTCATGACCAGACTTTAGTCAAATAACTGGAACCACAAACTTCCTTACATTACTGCTGCAACATAATCTTACTGATATTTTCCCGGAAACTATAAAAATATTAAAATTTATTTTAACAACGCCAATGACTACAGAATCAGAATGTCGTTTTTCAGCTCTTAAAAGAATCATGACATTTTTGCAAAATACTATGGGTAATGATCGTTTAAATGCGTTGGCGACGATGTGGATAAATAAAAATTTAGTGCAAGATATTAACAGTTTCGATGACAAAGTGTTGGAAAAGTTCATATCTATCAAAAATAGAAGAGCGGAATTTACTTTTAAGAAATAATTGGCTTCATTCAATCCACTTTCCATTTCAGGTAAGATTTTACATTGTTAAAATGTTTTATGATTGCGCCCCTCCGGGTGAAAAGTCACCAGCCGCCACTGGTACAAACGTGTATACTGTGACACGCATTATATGTGGCTGGCGCAGCGTGCGTAGTGATGACTGTAAACTTTCACCTATTGTTGGTAAGTAAAATGTTACGCTCCCGACATAACATTCATCATTAGTACCGATTAAATTACTACAGCTGAGAATAATGGAAAAGTCTACCTTCAGCGCTTCATATCGGAAACTGAAAATGTGCTGTTCCTGATTTCCGGAGCCTGTGATTGATGGACTTGTTCAGTTATTGTTATTTTTATTCATTACTCTATTGCTTCAGTTCCTTTTTTCCAACCTTAGTTATTTATATTTTTCGATTTGCATAAAGGATATTCATTTCTTAATATAGTAACAGTGTACGCGAGCTTGTTTATGTGCCTGTATAGTATTTTATTACGAGAGAGTGTGAACGAAAGCCGACAAGGCACACATTATTGAAAATATTAAGTACAGTTTATTGTGAATGGTCACAAAAGAAATAACTACGACTTAATAAATAAATGTTACTGTGTACTTTTAACATCAATTAATTTATTAAAGAAATTACCGAACTCATACTTGTTTCTCTTAAAACTGCAGAAGAACTTTAGGGAACAGATATAACTTCTAATAGTTTACTTAATACCTAAGTAGACACCAGACTGCCCCTCATTCCACAGTGAATCTCTCTCTGCCTCAATGCCTGCCTGTTTCTTTCTGTCTCAGTCTCTCTCTCTCTCTTCTTTCTCTCTCTCTCTCTCTCTCTCTCTCTCTCTCTCTCTCTCTCTCTCTCTCTCTCTCTCTCTTGCTCTTTGAATTCATCTATACAAAATTCAGCAGTGTTTGGTACAATATATGGGACACTATTTTATACGCCACAGGGAGAAGAGAAATGCCTCTGTAATTATTACAGTCTAGTTGATCTCCTTTTTTATAAACCGGACATATAACTGCCTTCTGCCAGGCTGTTGGCAGTTTCTCTTCTATCCATATATCAATGACAATGTGAAGAAGTCTTTTAACCAGCTCTGGGCCACCGTTTTTGTAAAGCTCTGCAGGAAGATCATCAGAACCGGGAGCTTTGTTGTTTTTAAGGCTTTCTATTGCAGCTATTACATCATCTTCGTCCGGAGGCTCGATGTGTTCATGTTCCTCTATCACAGGTGGTACATAGTTGTCCACCTCGTCATTCTTAGAAAGAAGAAGTGCTTGCGCCACCTTTCGAGGATTTTCCCCTTTTCTGTAAGTAGGGTACCGTGAGTGTCACGACAAGCTGCTGTCCTGGGTTTAAAGGGTTTCCTAACTTAATTTACCTCATTGTAGAATTTTCTGATTTCATTTGCATCCTTAAGATCTTGGATCTCTACCAGCTGTTGACTCTTACAATGGCGCTTCTTCTGCCGATCTACCCGCTTCTCCGCTCTCCTCCACTTCCTATACTCCTCTGCACTTCTTCTTGTGTGCCTCTGTATCATTGTTGTATAGGCTTCATTTTTAAAGTCTGTAGCAACTCTGCATTCTTCATCAAACCACGATTTGAAGGTTCCCTTTCTTTGAGGCCCAGAGTTTCCTATGCAGCACCGGCAAGTGCTGAAGAGATTTCTTCCCAAACAATGTCTATACTTGGATTTCCTGTAGTCGTTTCGGTGATTTTATTTCCGACTAGTGCAGTGAATACCAAGCGGTTGCCCTCCTCCTTTAGTTTGGATACGTTGTACTGTTTGCTTCTTGGAGCACGTTGTGTCTTAATCATTGACATACGGTCTCTCAGTCGTGCAACCACTAGGTAATGATCAGAGTCAATATTTACTCTCCTTCGTGTCCTCACATCCAGTAGATTAGATCTACTTCGTGAGCTAATGAGTAAGTGGTCTATTTGGTTAATGGTGGTACCATCAGGTGAAGTCCATGTTCCCTTATGTATATTTTTGTGAGAGAAGAGTGTTCCACCAATGACCAGGTCCCTTGATTCGGCAAAATTAATCAACCTCTGCCCGTTATCATTAGTTGAGTCGTGCAGTCTATGCCGTCCAATTACCTTCAGTTTATACTTAAGATAATTTCTAGACTCTAATAATATTATGTTAGTTCCTATAAGTTTCTCTGTGTTTTTACGTAGTTTATAATTCTTTTATTGCTTTATTTAGTTTATATAAATGGGTTCACTTTCCTGATTTGATGAATGATGCGGTGTTCCTCCTCGTTTCCTGATGATTGTCTACAGATATTCCATTCAGGTAGTCGTCAGGATACCCCCGCTCAACCTGTGGTTCTTCTTCAAGATCTCCTCCTGTTTTCAAACTCTCAGGGTCGTAGTACGGTTTGGGTGCTTCTACGGACAAAGTTGAATCATTAATTATTACTTAATTATGTACCTCCGGCAACTTGATGTGTTCACAAATGCCTAAACGAACGATCTTGAACTATTGCCGAATTAGCACTCGATTATTCAGTCGCCCACTTTACTACTTCTAACAACTGACAGACCTAACGTATTGAATTAGAGTTAACTATTACACGTTATAGAGAGTAACGAGACTGCTTCTTATGAATTCTACAGTAGACTGAATTGCATCCCGTCACAGATCAAATCAACTGATATATTTGCCAATCTCATTGGTCAGAACCCCTCCCACACCTTTACGCTACAGTCCAGGTAACATTCTACTTGTAAGAAATTGCATATGGACAATGTAAAACGTGCAAATGAAACCGGTATAATTTTATTGCTTTCTTGTGGGTAATAAAACCTTTTTTATGAAAAAACTCACATTTTCGTTTTTTATATTACTAACAAATATTACTACCAGATTCGTCTTTATTTTATGCACATTCTGGTGTAAGTCTTATGTCGGACATTTGATTTACATAAAAGTTATTTAATTTAATTTGTTTTTTATTGTTATTTTGTATCACAATTATTTACACCCGCACTCGCCATATGCCTATGCATATGTTCGCACTACTTCACAAC
This sequence comes from Magicicada septendecula, assembly GCA_034769895.1. Classification (NCBI taxonomy): domain Eukaryota; kingdom Metazoa; phylum Arthropoda; class Insecta; order Hemiptera; family Cicadidae; genus Magicicada; species Magicicada septendecula. The sequence goes on from CM068370.1 coordinate 110,681,118, forward strand.
ACTCATATTTTTTTACCAACTTAAGTTAAAGTCAACTTAAGCTAACAATTCTGACATGATTTTTATTGTCAATATTACAATGTTCCAACACGCAACTTTTATTTTGACCAATTCTCATTGAAACATGCTATCATATGTTAAGAATTAAATTATTATTTTGTATGCAAATCTCACAAATTGCAGTATATATATATACAGGTATTCTACATACACGGACAATCCTTCCATGTCTTTCTACTCTGCTTCCGTTCGTATCGTTTGTTCAACAAATTAACTGATTTGACTTTGATTTCCACACAACGTCTTTCAACTTCCACACTTCCATTCCAAACTTCCACAGTCTTTCACACTTCCACGCTGAGCAGCGAAATCAGCCTTCTCATCATCTGATAACGAAACAGTAAATCCTACAAAAAAATAAGAATAATTTTATTTTCTCTAAAGAATGTGCCGCTTTAAATGACCTAATCTATATTTAAATTTGTATTATTTAAAAATATTTACAAAAAACCGTTATTCTTAACATTTTAAAATATTTTTTAAAACGTAGGGTCTTCTAATATTTGTATATTTTTAATACTACAATAGAACACATAAACTTTAATATGGTTCACTTTTGTGCATTTTACTTTCTCCTTGCCAAAATTCTTGTTGACTGAGTTATATCTTTATTCATTTAAGTTACATTTCATGACCACTTTCCTAGAAGTGTTAACTAGTCATGACCACTGTTCCTAGTTTTCTAACTAGCTTTGTTAGAAATTCTACTGTTTCGCATACGTCAGTTTTAATTTTTAAATCAAAAGTACTTAAATCTACACCAGCTCGCCTTGAAGTTGTTAGTAAAGACTTTTCGCCAATATTGTTACGTGTATTGTCTGGTATTATAATGACACGGGCACTATTAACAGAATTCGTTGCAAAGAATTATTATTTCTTGATGCCACATAAGTAGGACCTGAAGTCTATCTAATCTTGCATCCTGTTGGAGTGTTTGCAAATGTCTCCTAATACATGTTTAACATTTTAAGTAGCTACGTGATTTAAACAGTTCTAAAGTAAATATACTAGGATAAAAGTAAAATATTAGGTTTTTATATAATTAACTAGATATTAATATTTTTAAATCCAGCAATTGTTTGCTTATTTTCAAAACAAATCGCATACTAGTGGAGTAACGGATAACGTAACTATAATTAAATAAACTAAGGTATTTACCTTTGAGAGAAGAAAATCATAAATACATATTATTTGAAGAAATCCGTGAGAATGCTAAAGCAAATTTAATATGTATCTAACGCCAGATGTGCAAAAGCAGAATATCTTCAATTTTTCTTAACACCTCAACTGGAAATAGTAGAATGATTGCCATCAAACTGGTACCAGGTGTTGCTCGTTACGTGAAATAAGGAAAAGTAAGTCTAAAGAAAATGTGGAATAAATAATATCTTTAAATGTGACAAAATGAAAGCAATCCCTTCAACTAAATTGATATGGTTTTTATACGCGTTAAAATGTCAATATTTATTGAAGTGAAGAAGAAGTCAGTGGCAAACACAAAATTTATATGAAGTTATATGAAGTCATATGAAGTTATGATTTTAAACACAAAATTAATCATTTCTATTCACAGGTTGGTATAAACAGTTTGAAAAGTTATCGCATATTTATTTTTTAAATACGTAATCTCATTGGGAAAACAGTAAACTGTAAAAGTATTGAATTATTTAAAATTTGCTACAATGTTTAAGACAACGGTGACTATTAAGAGGTAATGTGGTGTATCACCCAGTGGTGAGTAAAGAAATTGCCTGCGTCATAAAACAGAGGTGTATTTTTCAGCCTCAGCAAGATTATGTTTTTCCTGGGAGCAATAGTACGCTTCTGTAGCATTGCGCTGATCACATTAAAATAAAAAAGGAATTTACTTGCATACCGTTTGTTTTAAGATAGCAAACAACCCTGTCTGACTGTCCTTACTACCTCGTTAGTCTAAAAATGAGCTATTTTATAATAACTTGTAAGTTATACAAAGTGTTTATTTCTATGTAATTACCACTTAGTCTGAAATAAACTACTATAGCTTCCTTTACATTATCAATGGAACAATGTAAAAAAAAAACGCTACGTATTAAAGAAACACGTCCAGAAATAGAAAACTGAAGTTTATCTAGTATTGACATTGATATTCAATTATCTGTTAATGTAAAATCATACATATAATGCAATAAATGTATCGTGTACTACGTAACGTCCAGGTTATAAATATATACAGTTTTGTAAGTCTGTAGCAATGATTTGAACTAAAATTGACAATATTTTGCATGAAATCTGGAATAAAACAAACAACTATCAAACCCAAAATAAGAAGGTAATGTTCCTTCAAATTTATATAACAGTAGCTGCTCCGTAGCTCTGACATGTAATATTCAATTTGTGTATGACATCCATAACAAATACAATGTCAGATATAAATATTTTTGTATAAAGTTGTCTTCATATAAATGTTTTGACAACATATTTAGAAAAGTTGTTGGATCGTCGCTTGTCACCTAACTATACACTTTACACAAGATTTTAAGTAGCATACTTCTATTAATTGAATAATAATATCTTGTAATAGTAACCCATAGTAACTCTTCCAAAATTCAAATAGGCGCATAACGTGTGGTCCTCTTTCTCCACGTCACAAAAACTAAAGACATCAACTATTTAAAGAATACATTTAACGGGCCTCATCTATATTTTTTAAATATATTTCCTTTTAATAATGTATCTCTAAAAATGGGTTTCCAAACAAAACAAATTACATAAAATATAAGCATCTCATATTCTCAGCAAAAATTAATTTCCTTAATAAATTAGCGCCTGTACTAACAAATATTGCGTACTACAAAATAAATATTCAAAAGTTCCAATATATCCGAAGTTAACCTGAAAATATAGGACTATTATAACGCGAGAAATTGTTGAAAAAACATGAAAACTTAATAATCAAGTTATCGAATTTCATAACTTGACCTCTTAAATGGATAACTTTTAATCGGGGGGCAGGTATTGTTGGTTCTTCACATTCTTACACAACTAGTTTCTTTGTATTTGGTTTAAGCACGTTTTAACATACTTGCCAACCATTCCAATTTTCCACTGGTCTAATGATCGATTTTTAGACCATGATTGATTTTTATTACAGTTTCTAATTAGAAGCTAAGTTACCAAGGAATAGTCTCAGTTACCCATGTTCTTAAATTTTTAAAATGAATTACCTGTTTCCAAATATTTTCTTTTCATTTCATCAGGGTTGAGGGACGTTCTGGCAAACGTGTGACAACAGTACTTGGCGTCTTTTTGGAGTGCGTTGAGTACTGAGTAAATACTTGGATATGCTTTCGAAACGAAGCTACTTATTTTTCATTACAACTTTTGAACTGATTCCTTGTCGGATGTCACAAGAGTTCTACAATTTTCTGTCAATTGCTTGTTGTCTAACAATTGCTGGTTTCTAACAGCGTTTTCGTGAATACTCAAGAGACAGTATCCAGAGGCAATTTGAACTAACACACACCACATTCCTACCTGACGACTTTATACGTTTTTGAACCTCGCTGTTAGCGTCTCAGGAAACGTTATACTACTTGTCTGTTACGTCAGATTATCCTAATTATATATTTTTTTTTTGAGTCTGGTGTCTCCCAGGAAATGTCACTAAGCATCGTGCAACTGTTACAACTGCTGACAAACGTTTTGTTCTTATATTACTAATGCTGCAATAAGCGTAAATGTGTCTGGTACACAATGTGCTTCTGTTGTTGCTGAAGAAGAATATGGAGGTTGATTATAACTATGATAAATTTGAGGCTTAGAATATAATATTACTATTGTTGAAGTGCTCAGTCGGACCTTATGTACACTTTACGTTTAATTTTTTACATTTTGTGTACTCTTTTAAGCCACAGCATTATTTTTTGTGTATCGAAATATTGCAGCAATAGGAAATTTGTTAAATCTCAAGTGCCAGTCGCTACACTTTAAAAATTCCTCTGTCCTAAGTAGTTGATAAGCCTACGTTTCTCAAGTTTTTTGTTGTCACACCATCTTATAATCGGTAATTGAAATAGAAATGTTCAAAATAAGAGAGCAGTTAAAATATTTCTTTGTTGTTTTCTGAACAGAAAGTGATGTGACAACCGGAAGATATTGCCAGAATTAGGTTCGCCAAGTTTGTAACTCAATGACGTGTGTTGCGCGTTGCAGTACTGCATAACGTCAAACGTATTGGTTAGGCCCAGTTTATCTTTCTAAACGCAACATGCACGTAGCTTGAGACCGCGAAGTTTACGCATACGCTCATTAAGCAAGCTGAACTTTATTGTTGTGATGTGTCGACTCCTTCTTGTACAACAATGATTACTCAAGACACAACTAGGTGCGCGCGCGCGTGTGTGTGTGTGTGTGTGTGTGGCACACACGTGGTACATGTTACTGGACTCTGACATGAGGTGAGCATGTAGTGAGAGAGTAACAAGTAGAAACTTGTGTAAGGCGCAGTACTGACGAGAGCATTAACATCCACAAACCACAAACTTAGAATATAGGCAAAACTACTGATTTGTAGCCTGCAGATTTATCTGATTAACAACAACACGCGCTTCATTATTATAATTTATAATACTAAACATTTTCTCACTCTATAATGTAACATCTTCAGTGATAAGGCTGTCATGTTATTAACTTTACTACTAAAACAGATTATTATTCTATGTCAGACAGCACAACACACAAAAGGTTTCAAAAATAATTTATAGAATTAATATAAAATTGTATATTAACTTTAATCTAAATTGTTCTGTATGTATTGATAAATTGAAAAATTGAAAAATTGCAGAATCACAAAATTTATAAATTGATAAATATGTGTAAATCGCTGAATGTCATAGGTTTTCCTCTCATTTAAAAGCAGATTCCCAAAAGTGCTAAAAAATTCGTAACTTTCTCTGCGCGCACAGGCGAACGCGCGCGCGCGCACACACGCACATACAAGAAAATTTTTTACGGGTGTCGTAGTTTCCTGCAACCCCGTTGGTATTGACGTCGAGTTGGTTTACAGAATCCAAAGGATCTTCTTCCATTTCCTGTAATCATCGCGTCATTATCTTCTTCTTTACAGTAATATTTAGGCTTTCCTTTTCTTTTTCTACTGGATGGTGTCCATCGTCAAATCGTTTGATCATTACTTGTTTAGGATTCGTTTAGGTATCCGAACCAATTTAATCTGTTTGCCTCTGTTGTTGCTACAATGCTTACACCAGTACCCGTTCGATCATTCGCCTCAACGTTCCTGCTCTATCTAATCTTACAGTTTACTTATTTATTTCCTTTGTTTTTCATAAATCTTATTCATGTGGGCCTGTATCTATGTTCCCGACTATCGTTTTATACATCCTAAGTTTGTTACGTTTTGTGTGCATGTATTCCAGAGAATCTTCTTGTAGGTTTGTTTCTCCTGTTCTTGATTTTATTTTCTGGTTACTGCCGTTATCTGATGTTGCTGTTACATTTAAGAAGTTGTTTGCATTTCTTATAGCGTTTAGTATTAATTCCAACCCTTGGCATTCACCTCCTACTACCAGGCACCCTTATTCTAATTTGGAAGTATTTATTTCGAGTCCCCAGTTAATATACTCTGCAAGATTTCTAAGCATTTAAATTATATATAAATAATCCGTAGCAGTTATAGCCGAATCGTCGGAAATATAGTGTTAATAGACTCTCGTCTCCAACTGGTAATTCCATACTGTACCATTTCTTCCTCTGACTGTTAAAGCTTCGTTTAAATAGATTTCAAAAAGTTCTGAACCATTTTAATAGCTTCGTTTTAAGTAATTATTAGTACTAGTATTCCGTGATATGATTCTCCTATGTCTTATCTCTATGTAATTGTGTATTCGTATGTCTACTACTTATTCCTTGGTTTCCCATAGCCCCGTCGCTCAAAGTAGTACGCTGGTGTAATCTTTCGTCAAATCCGTAACTATAATATTGGTTAGAAGCAAGTGAGCCACCCTGTTATAAATAATCTGTTTAAATGTAGAAATACTATCCAGGCAAGTCCTGCCTACACAAAATTAACTTTTTTCTTTAATATCTGCCATCTCTTGCTCATTGCGATTTTTTACCGTAAACTGGAGACAGAGAGTTTGTTACGCCAAATACCTTATAATTTCCACAGTAGTGGTGACGTTTCATAGTATACATTACTAATATAGTTCTTTGAATATTTCTGAAGTAGTTCATTCCGCCTAAGAAATAGGTTAAATATAATTCTACCAAAACTTAGTGTCCGTGATTACGCAGTTCGTTTGGCACTCCTCACAGTCCAGGCGATTTATTATTTATTTACGGTTTATCAAATATTACGAACCTCAGTAACTGCTATAATGTCCTCTTCATCTACATCCTCTTCTTCTTTATTGTATTCTTCCAATACATTTTATTCTAGAAACTATGCTCTTTGTTAGTAGTTTGCAGTAATGTTTATCACATGGCTTTTCTTGGGTACTATGTGGTTACTCTCCTGTCTGTTAGTTCGGAGACATTTAATTACTTTTTAGGCCTTAATAAATGCAAGTGTGTCTCTTGCCACTTCGTCTTTCCTATTTATTCTATAATTTTGTTTACTTTTTCAATTTGGCTTTAATTATTCTTTTTTTTCTAATTTTTGCATCATTATTCATTATCAATTTCTGATGAACTTGCTTTGTCGTGTTTAACATTGCCTATTTTGTCAGACCATCAAGGTGGTTATTTGTTCAATTTGTTTAATACTTTCAGTTCAATAACATCTGTCTGACTGCTTCATGTATTTGTATTACATGTATTTAAAGACGAATAGCAGACTTATGTCAATGTATGGATTAGGGACAATTTGTACGTGAATGTAGTTGAACTTATTTTTTCAAATACGTATTATGTTATATTCGAAAATGTGTATTTAGTCTTTATTGTTTATTCTACTGCCTTATGTTTATTAATAATTTGAGCTGTATTGTTTTCTATGAGGGAATAACAACATACAGCCTATACTAAATGCTGATCACATGGAGACACAGATGATCGCCTGAAGCCAATATCTTTAATATTTTTTGAATTATTATTATTAACTTTACCTTTTTTATATTGTAGAATATTATTTTGTAATATTGAAATTTATCAAAATTAAAATGAAGGAATTGTTATACAAAATGTTTAATTTTTAACAAACACATAAAAGGAAAGGAAGATAAGCATTCAGCAGAATGGAGCGAATGCGGAAATGGAAGTGAAGGCGAAAAGAATTTGTAAAATTTTTAAACGTAAATGTAAAACAATTTCTAAACACTAAGGTTTTGTTTTTACATTGATGTTCAGTTTATGGTTTACATATAACTTTAAGTGTAAATAATAAAAAAATAACTAATCGATTGTAAAAAAAAATAATATTTAGATAATTTACTTTAAATTATATATAACAAATACTTACGCAATGTATACTTATATAGTGTTTATATATTTATATGTTTATGCACGAAAATTATGTTCAACCAAAATGTTAAACAAAATTCTATTAATTTAGCAGAAAATTTTAAATAATTTATGCAGCACACAGACTGTAAAGGAAACGCAGCAATTTGTTAAACTGGACGTCTTATTATTCGCCAGGTACACGTAACAGTACAGTCTTGTATACTAGTTTGCACAGTGACAAGGGGTACTTTAGTAACCAAATAGATTAAACTGACCTTCCGCCTCACTGTGGAGACTCACTACATGCAACTTCCTTAATGCTCATGGTATTATTTTGTACATTTTATGTTAAAATACTGAAAATCTTAATCTATAATTATTTTTGTTTATATACCAACACTTTATTGTATCAAATCACCCTCAGAGTACAAAATCCTTTAAGTACTAAATATTCTTTTTATTATAATTCAATAATATAAAAGCCAATTCCATATAAATTAAACAAATAGAATTAGGTAGCTAAATATTTAAATTAGTGTTCAATATATTAAATATTAATACAACAATACCGTTATCAATCGTGTATTTTATACTCGATCAAAGCCGAATATACTAAACGTTTTCATAAATTAGTGTCTTAAACATTGTGAATTAGGTACAACGTTATTTCACAGAGGCAAACAATTTTTCATGCATTTCGGGAAGTTCTTCCAGTGATGGATACAATACATTCTAAATGCATACGTAAACGTACCTGCAGCTACCGCCATATTCTCACCAGCGGTTTCTGTCGTAAACTTCGTTTTTCTATTTCATTATCTTTCCATTAATCTCTGAGTTTATTCTTTTCCTTCTTGTATTTGGAACCCAATTTAACAACATTTTGGGCCAATAATCATCAGGCGTGCGTTCCACGTGAGGCGTTTTATATTCACGGTGTTCAATATTGTTCTGTCTACATAGATCTTCCTCCGCGTCTGAGCCTAGAAATACCATAAGAAGTGTAGAAATTCAGGGGTCTCCTCCAGGCATTAGCTTGATATTAAGTGCAGTAAATGCGCTTGGAAACATCCGTGACCAAACAGTAACGGAGTCAGGTTATACTTTACCTATCCAAGGTTACTCTCTTCTCTGTAATTTGAACTGCCCCAGTTTGCGACTGCCCCCTGCTTAGTTTCCTCCCAGTCGTAAACCTTTCTCTTCAGTATGATTTCACGGTACGACACTGATGCGTCCTCCTTTTCTCATATGGTTTGCACACCCGCAAATTATTGTATCCTTACACAAAATTTAATTATAATATTAACCAACTCAACATCAGCTGACCTCTGACCTCACAATTTAATATATTTCATATGTTATATAAATAAACAGGGTAAAATATGGTATTTTGTGTGTGTGTGTGTGTGTGTGTGTGTGTGTGTGTGTGTGTGTGTGTGTGTGTGTGTGTGTGTGTGTGTGTGTGTGTGTGTAGACCACACATACACATACAGTATATGGATTATATACTATATCTTAAGGTCTATAGTCGAGTCGGAGGACACGTGAATCTTAGTTGTTCACACAAATACAGCGTAACTATTTTTTTCTGTTAGTCACGGAATAAATTACATTTTCTAATAGATAACATAATATATACTGTGAATATATTTATACATTAATAGACAATACTAATCGTGAATGAAAACTATTTTTTTATTAATTTACACAAGGCTTCATTTTATTTTAAATATTTTTTAGTCCAGTTTGTTGAAATTGTCACCCGTAATGTGCTTTAAGGATCAACCAGTTACATTAATTACTGCAAACCAACAGAAGCTACAGCACTACAGGTACACTATACACGTAGAGGCAGAGCAAGGTACAACCAAAGCGAGGCTGTCCTGTTCCTCTCTGTTTCCTGTTAAGTTGTAATAATTTTATATTTATTTACGTACTATTATTGATTTGTTTTTGCAATTGTATAACTGCGCTTGATCAATCTGATAGTTCCTATTTAAAAACTTGTCCCTTACTTCCATTCCACTTATCTTCTTCTTTATTGCAGCTAAGTATGTAAAATTGGCAGTTGCAAATGTTACAAAAAAGAAATTTAATACCATATATTTGCAAACAAACCTATAACAGTTTATACTCATTTCATTTAAATAATTTTCATCCAAAACGTAAGCACAGAATATTCAAAAACTATTGAAGTAAAATATTAGTGGTACACTGAGTTTTTTGGAGAATCAATATTATAAATAGCAGCCAAACGCAATGTAATGCGTTGACTACTAAGATTGCTTAAAATTAACAATAATGAAATAATTGTGTTAAAATTTAAGAAATGGATACCATTACTGATTTCATTTTTAAAAGTAGTATTTCGGTTAAGGCATAAATCAGTAGCCGTCTTCAGGCAAACAATTTCAAAACACAGTGTCATATAAATCATTGTATCATCGAGTGACAGTGGTAAAAATTCAGATAACAATATTACATGTTTGTTAGCCGCCTAAAGATGTTGTTAGTATCTTTTGTATGCCTGGATTTAAAACTAAAATTAAATCTCGAGACTGTCGTTTACTTGGCTCTCTCTCATCAACATTAGATCGCAGACATCACTGTTGTGGCTCCTTTCGTACCCATTCAGTTACCTTCCGTAACACACTTTCCAAGTAGGTGTGTAATTATTGCTTCCGCCTTCGACTCTTCACACGACAACCCGCACTATATGTCTTTCAAGAGCTTCAATCTTCTCCTCCCTCTTCATTTTTTTCTTCTCGCTGTTCTCTCATTAACAGTCCACTCGTCATAAGCATATGTACAATACAGTCCCACTTTCTCTCCTTTATAACCAGTAGAAGTGTTCTCCCCTCCTTGTTTATTTTTACCACTAGTTCGTAGCTTATTTTAGTCCTTAGTCTACACGCACAACACAGGAAGTAACTGTATCTATCTATCTGCTCTATTCTAGTCTTTTACATTCTTGTTATCATATCTTCTTCACAATCTTGTCTCATTACTTTCGCTTTTCTAAATTTATATTCATTAAATACCGTCCTCTGTATCACTTGAACATTGATGAAACAGTGTTTACATTATTTGTATTGATATTTGTTAGTCTTATTTGCCAGAAGACATTGCCGATTTCTTATGCGGACAAAACGTTACCTTTTAAATTAGATTAGTGATTTAACTGAAAGTAATGTAGTAATACCTTGTATGTTTGTATAACAACTGACTCCGTAACGTCTCAACAGACAACTGATTACTGGAAAAAAAAGTAAAAGCTTTACATGTGTAATTACAGAGAGACGGAACCACAAAATAATTGCATAGAGTAGCTGGACAGGCATTGTTTATTTAAACATAAAATTACTTTCATTTAGGGACGTGCACGAGGGTATGTGTTTGTGTTTAATTTGTTCTTCATCGTGCACGTACAACTGAAATTAAATAGATATAATTCGTTATGTAAAACGGCCGCGGTCATGTAATACTCAACGCCAATTTACACTACCATATTCTTTTTTCCTTTGTCGAGACCCTTTGCACACAAATCATTGTTATCACAATTTAGTACAGAAAGCACCATATATATCGATACGAAACATTTCTTCCTACATTTAACGATAATGAAGTAGGCCTACTACTTTGTTCTGGTTAAATTGTTTTTTACAAATTATAGTACGTGTATCAGATGTCGCTGTATATTAGGTACCAGGATAGGCAGCAAGATTATTATTATGTTGTTAGTTTTCAATTTTTCTTATATATCTCATAGCTGTCTATTATTCCTAACGCATTCCTCACCACATTGTACTTATAGTGAATACGGATGGGAGAGAGTTCGTTATGTGGAATATTTGGTCAGAAAAACATCGTCGTTAAATTATTAAAATAACGTAAAAATCATCCTTAATAATAACAGAAAATAAGTATTCATCTTCAGATGTTACAAAAAGTTAACGGAACGCTAAAACTTAAATGTACACAGTATCTGAAAACACAGAACAAATCAAAAATTAAATATACGCCTACATTTTGTATTTGCGGATATGTCAATTATTTAATTTTTAGTAAAATTTCGGTTAACATCTGAAGTGGGAAACAGCACTAAATATATTATTCTAGTGATCGAAGCGTTGAATTTTTAAAATGTAATTATGGTAAATGATTGACCAAATCCTCTCCATTGTTGTAATCTATCATCGAAATTTAGTTTTAGAGGTCGTATAGGACATCGTTACGACATTACAGAACCTGCTACGTGTTTATTGGCTGTTCCAGAGGAATCCGCCTGTAATGTTGTGTGCCTACGTGATCTCAACATGCGTTTGCGAGACTTTTCTAAACTTTGCCGGCCGCGCTCACTGTGTCAAGGCAGCAATCAATTACGCTCTAGAGTAGCGCTGATGCGTAGAATGGACGATTCTGGCATTTCAGCGGGGTATAAGTGTAGGTATTCAGCGGCGCTTAGTTTCGGTTTGAGTTGCGATTTATTCGAGTGCGGTTCGAAGTATTATGGCGAAATGTGTTTTATATTTGCGCGGGACAGTTGTAATACAATTGTGTTTTATATTACTTGACATTTTTATTTTGCGTGAACAATTTTTGTTTGATTTGTTGTAAGAGACTATCTTGTTGATTACAAACTGCTTAATTGTGACAATTAAAGCTGGTGAATAGTGATTTAATTGGTGTCTGTATTTTGTTTTCTCCACTGTACCATAAGACGATCACTAGAACGTCGTAACAATATTATAAGACTAGAAATAAAATCGCGGGCTGTAATACTGCTGGTCATATTGTCGAACGTGCATTCAGAGAATTGACTGTAAGCTAAACTTATTGTAAAATAATTTGTTGCTTTTCATTTGACTTAAAAGTGTAGCTACATTGAAATATCAGGTTAATATATTTATAAATATTTCTGATCACGTTAATAAATTAATTGTGATGATAACTACGATAACCTTTAACATTCGACTGCACGTGCTAAATAATAATCGGGTGATAATGCTACTTATATTTCTTGAACCTGTATTCAAAAACTGTTGCACATCGGGGTTATCAAATTGATTAATATGGTGGCAACTTTTCCATACCAAATTTATACTAAAACAACATGAAACAGTTGACAGGTTTAATAACTAGGCTTGTTTTAGTAATTAAATTTATTAGATGACTGTCCAAAGTCCAGTATGACACATGGCGCACTGCACTGGCGCTAAAGCCCATTGTATCCTTGTCGACTCACAGTGTCGTCTCTCACAGTAGAAAGACATTTCCTCCCTGTAAGCGGAAGAGTACTTTATTAACTAGTGAGCCTTCCTTACCATTTCGTCGACCTGCCATTTCCCCATCAGATGGTTACAAAAGATGTGAGAATACAGTTGTTTAACCGAGGAGATGATCTAACAAACAGTAGCTAGTAACTGTGTACGAATATTTTGCAAATTATCAAATTAGCCGGCGGCTCAGTAGGGGATGGCACCTGGCTACTAATCTAGAGGTCCCGGGTTCGATTACTGGGCCCGCACCATAAAATCAAGGTGCGTTTTTCAGCCCCCAGGTCGAATGAGCCCCCTGTTGAAAATGAGTACCCGGGATAACATCCTTGGGATAATGATGGGCGGGTGAAGCGTAGTGCTGGCCACACTGCCTTCCTTGTATGCCGCACGCCTCGCATATGGGAGCCTACCCTGCCTGACTCCTAAGCTGCTTCGGTGGTACACATAGGAGCCATTATTATTATTATATATCAAATTAGCCGTTAGGCTCGTAACTAACTTTTGTAACAGAACTTCGCTTTGTAACAGAAACGTTGGTTGTTAATACAGGTTTTTTCTTGCCTTGTCCTATTGCAGAAACTAAGCTACCGTTTCTGCATTAGTTTGTTGGAAACTAGGAGTTTGTTTTTCTTATAGTTACACCGATAAGAGAAACTTCCAACAACCAACAACCATTACGGCAAATTATCAGGTCTATTAATATACCGCTACGACATCTTTCTAACTACTAACGGCTTCAAGACAGATTCACGGAATTGTTTTTAGACCCGTTAGGAGCGATTAGAGCATCTGACGATTCAGCGCCAAACCACCTGAGGGACGAGTTACTTGCCCTTGTCGTGTTAAGATCCACTGTCCCACCGGCTTCAGTGTGGAAACAATTACATGTCTTCATGACGGTCACGCAGCCAGTTTAGACAATCGATTCTTCGTTAATCTGCTCGGAACAGTCATTACCGCCAGTCGCTCAACCCTCAAGGGAACTCACGTAGCTCCTCACATCTCACTAATAACTGTTATAAATTGTTGTCACGAAGTTTTTTTAATTATATTGATCTTTCTGCACATTTAAAACGTTAATAAATTGTACGCCTAGTAAAATAACTGTGGATTTCCTGTGTTTAACGGGTTTCGTCATCTTCAAAACACTATCACACACACACACACCGCACAGTTATTTTCGTTGTCTGATTAAAGTACAGAGTCTACATAATAGCAACACCATCGTATAATGGAAACTGATCCACTTAGTAAATTCTTTTAACAATAACCATCTAGCTTCTAGTCTTTAGGACCTACAATAAAAGATAACTTACAGTTATCCAACTCCATTTAGGTAAACGGATGACGGTCGGAAGGATATAATTCGTCCCACATTGACTTTGAGCCATATAACCAGACACCTGGTGTTGAAAGACACACAGTCACACATTTTTGAACTTCAAGAATTACAAACACGGTACGTAGATAAAAAATATATAGATCTGTGGTAAAACTATAGAACAATCCTGTTAGTCATTCAGTAGGCAAAACATTACTTAATTTATTTACCTTTTGCAACGCTGCTAGTTATGGTTGTGGAAGTTAAATTGCTACAAAAATAAGTAAACTTCTCATAGCGTGTGGCAGTATACACAGAGCATTTAAAGAAAAGCCAGGAAAGACACACAACTACAATTTTAAAAATTAACGTCAATTATGTTTTACTACATGGCTGTGAGAATTGCTCAGTGACCACTAGGGAAGAAATAATAATTGAAGCGTCGTAAATGCAAGTTCGATGAGTTAAATTCTTGGATTTTGTTGTCCATTACGTGTCCGTTAATTAACTATAAGTATAACACAACCGACTCGGAACACAAGTTTTATATAGGTAAAAATGTAAACGTTTTACTTTATAGCCTGAACTGGTTTTTGCTAATTATAAGCTTCTGACGAAGCTTCCTCAGAAGCTCATAATAAGCAAACACTGGCTCAGGCTATAAGATAAAAAGTTTACTTTTTTACCAATAAAAAACTTGTGTTCTGAGTCGGTAGTGATATACTTATAATTCGATGAGTTGTTAAGGTAAGTAAAGATAGGGAAAGAAACATATACAAACGTAGATATAGGAAGCGAGAAGTGCGTGGCCCTGTGAAAGGAGCACTGTGATTGACACAAGATGCTACTGGCAGAGTTGATAAGCACTCGGAGAAATAATACCAGTCGAGAAAATACAGACGTCCAAATAAATACGTTGACTTTTGCAAAATGCTGAATGAGAAAATCGAGTGTTAATGGAAGTTGAAAATGGCTAATTCCTAAATGAGAAAGGATGTAGAAGGTGCATAAGATCATATCTTCTTTCAACTAAACTTAAATTGATGGCACATGTATCTATTATACAAAAGGCTTTTACCAAGTATCTTTTGAGAAACATTAATAACTCAGCTCTAGAGACAAACTATGTGCTGTTATTGCATTGTCCGCTGAAGTTGTAATCTGGTAGAAATTTAGAGACAAGACAGGAACATTTCTAGTGTAACAACGTAAACGGAACTTTATAGTCTCTGTTTACTAAAGGGCATCTGAAACAAGGTTTCGCTTAGCGTCAGCAGACATTCTATTGTCAGCATTTAGCATTCTCTTAAACAACGATACCGTCTTGTGTTACGTCAAACCTTATTACATAGTATCCTTAAGGGCTTCCTTTCTTTGACACATTATCGATCACCACTAAAACCAATAATTAATTACACTCTGTTAAGAAACAGTCTATACGTGTACAAATCCAACACTGACGAACAGTATAATGATTGATGTGAGAATAATGTAACTCAAATTAATAAAGATCCTCATTCATATTTGCCTTCATTCTTATTAATAACTGCAATGAGATTTGATTGGAATCACTGTGAACATTGTATGCGTCAAGTAGCATTTACATAGATATTTCAACTAGTGCACACAGTATCATATACGAGCGACATTACTGATATTAATTCTCTGTGCTGTGCTTTATGTAAAATTAGATAATTTAAAATTCTAACCGTTTAGAACACAATTTTCTCTTCTATTGAAATGTAATAGCCATATGAAAAATATTACGATTTGTTGCGAGCATTTACGTTTATCTACAATTTCTTTAGAAAAAATTAGCTAAACCGCTTAAAGAATGCAACTTATAACAAAATTCTTTTAGTTAAATCTTTTAAGCAAACTTATAAGCATATTCATAACGGGACCAAATAAAGTCCATTATCTACTTTTTTAACTGCATACGCAAACACGCGGAGAAAATAAACAAATGATTTTTACAAAAAGGTTTTTTAAAAATATATAAACACTTGGTAAGTTTCACAGTCTTTTATTTTACTCTGACAGCTGTTTCGACTTTTTAAGCCATTGTCAAAGAGATGAGTGAACACTAAACAGAGGATGTAAGGATGGTGGTGGACATCGGTTTAGGTCGTTTTTCATTTATAGACCTTTCTACAGTGGAGTATTATGATCTTCTTTTCAGGACACTTTATTTATCAAACTTAAGTTCTTTACTCTTGCTAAGATGTAAAACGTTGCAGGTAAACTACCCCTTCTTCTTAATCGATCTTCACCAAAATCAATAGTCCTCTAAAACTCGGGCAGGGCACATATTGCAAGACATAATTTGATTCTGTTCGAATTTGCGGCAGTTATCGTTCGCCATAGAAATAATTCTACATACAGACACTTTTTGGAAAATTACTTTTCTTCATGTTTTGAGGGTAGTACAATCAGAATCTGCTCTTATCTCGAACACGATTTTTTCGCGATCATCATACTTCCAGATTAATCTGTGTCTCTTGATCTTTGTAACACAAACTAACATTTACTTTCTACAAAATGAAAGAAATTAATATTTTAAAGTATTTATGTCTTATTTACTATTAAGTCTGTACTAATGTGATAGAGTCTTTCTTTTAAATATATTTTTTTAATTGTACATAAACAATATAGGTTTACTTCCTTTTAATGTCGACTGCATGATGGAGCCTTCAGATGATGGGTTTATCCCGTAAGTCCCGTGGGTTGATATACTCTGTCCGGCTTCAGGGTTGCTTTCGGCCGTGTAGACTTTTCTCACGGGCACGGTTACATACACTTTCACCGCGAATCGATACTGTTATTGCCACTGGAGTGTTATGTTTACACCTCTTTCAGTCAGCCTAACGTGTCTATATACCTAATCGGAAAAACCTTGAACTTTGGCGGATTAGCACAACTCTAATAATTCTTGCAGTAACTGTAGGAATTTTCTAACTTGCGTTCGTTGCGACAGGCAGACCGATCGTCTGTACCAGCACAACGTTCACACGTAATCGATTCCGAAGAGAAACTGATCTATCCATCCAAACTCATTTTCATCAACTGAGTTCTCGTAATCTGATTGGCTCTTCGGTAACCCCTTCTAATGTTTTCCTTATAGACAATAAACGTTCCTGTATAAGACGTTTTCGAAACAGAATAATTCTTGTTATGAGAACTTCGGCTTGCCGGGCTGTAAGGCCGTGGTCCAACGTTGTTTGATGCAAGCGTTTCGGCCATGCCTTCGACGGCCATCTTCAGTGCAGAAGGTTGCAAAACACTGACAAAGGAACTGTGGTTAAGGTTGAACTGTGGTGGTCACCGAAACCGTTGTCAGTGTTTTGCAGCCTTTTGCACTGAAGATGGCCGTCGAAGGCATGGCCGAAACGTTTGCATCAAACAACGTTGGAGCACGGCCTTACCGAAGTTCTCATAACATTGAAGCCGTTCGTGAAAGCCTCAAACAAAATAATGTTTGTTAAAAAAAAAACTTAAAATATTTTACGACCAAATTTGTAGGCTACAAAACTTAAATTTGTAGGCTGTTATAAATTTTCTTTCTTAATAAATCCATACCCTACATTTAGTTACATATTTTTAAAATTACTATTTTTGACAGCTGTCTTTTTATTGTAAGTATTCTGATGTAAATTCCGTCTCAAAAATTTTCATGACTCGAAAGTTATTAAATTTAAATTAACGTGTTTTTTATGAATATCCCTAACATAATTAATTTTGTACCCCCGCACTCGCGGCTAACCATTCTTACGCACCACCTCATTGCACTTAAAGTTGTTTACAAGTCTAAAAATACTTAAAACTAAGATTTCTATTACGTTCCTTAACAACTAATTTACAGTGTTCAAACCTGCAGTCTCTACTCATTTGTAAGCTATCGTACGCTCTTTCCTACATTCCATATGCAAAAATTTGTTGTATTTTTTGTATTCATTATATGTTGTAATTATGCAAGTGCATTGCTGCATTTTTTGCTACATAGTAAATGATAGATATAGGTACTCTGTAAAATAAGTATAGTACGTAATTTGATAAGGTGTGTATAATAAACTGAGATAAATATTGGTGGTGTAGTTGGTCATATTAAAGAGTGCATACGATATCTGTTGCAGCCCTATAAAACCGAAATCTATTTATTATCAAATATTTGAACTGTGGTGATTCAAAATTTTCCAATAGAAATAAACACCACCTGAAAGCACGTAGCAAGCTATAAAAACTAATGTAGTCTATAAAGTTTACCTAGCCCTGCCGTTAGTATTTTAGTGATAAACACTGAGTCAGCAAGTACGCGCTTACACCACGTAAACGGTATTCTCAAAGTGGTGCCGCGGTCGAATCAAACTTTTTATATCGTAGCTAAAAAGAAAGATATAAAGGAGGTAGTTTATCAAAATTATTTTTCTTATTGCGTAAATAGCTACCAATAACTATTTTTAAATTCCTCTCTTTGTTTTCTGTCAAAAGTTGGAAAACAGGGTTGGGATATCAGAGTATGTTATTTTGTATGTACAGATGATATAAATAGAACGTGTTACTGTAGGGGTATACTACGTTCAAAACTACCTGTGTGGAACAAACATTTGTGTAATACTGGGGAGATGTATAGGAGAAAGTGATGTGTCGCAAGGCAACTGTGAGGAGCGGCACATTCACTCGCCGAACACCGTATGTGAACTGAAACGGTCCGCGGTTACAAAAAGCGACGTGTCGTACTTCGTGTTATAAAAAGTGTTTGTTTGTGTCATGTCGTCTACGTCATGCCAATTATAGGCATACACTCTCTAGTTGGTCGTCGGCTTGGAAATCATTAGCGAATCAGTCTTAAAATCTATGTGACGAGTTGGGTGCAAAAACGACCCGAGTCAAAAAACAACGTTTTGAAAAATAAAGTTTTGTTTATCTTAGTAAAGCAATGTTTTATCATGGAAGTAAGGAATACGATATCAAAACACTAATCATCAAGTTGTATGCTTTCTATCATGTTCACGTGTACATATTTTACCTTAAATATTACAACCCATATAAAAAGGTGGTGTCAGAGGTCGTTTTAACATAAAACGTCTTTACTTTCTTTATTTGACTAAAACGTTCGGGAAAATTATTTAAAAATCTTTTTTTCAACATTGTATAATCTATTAAACTTTTTAGAAGATACGTGACTTTAAATATAAGCATAGTTAAGAATTTTTTAAACAATACTATGTGAAAAATTAAATAATATTGTATTTTTTTAATAGCACTTTATTAACACTTACAGAACTTATAATACCAAAGCGTCTCCCGTCCACACAAAACGTTATCAAATAGTGCAGGAATTCCTACTATACTCAGTGCTTAACTAGAAAGTAAAGATTCACGGGTAAATGCCTGGTGGAAAACATTAGTAGAGAGATTGGGGCCTATACTGACACTACTAATTAAACAAAATTATTCCGTATCTTTGTTCAAGCGAGTCACCGGTACGCCGTCCTAGAACTATACATCTAAATACTCGTGCATGTGTGTCACTGCGGACACGTGAAAAGTAGTAGTCTGCATACCCGTTTATATTTACACACTACTCTATGCATAGTCAAGTTGTGATACTGCGCTCATCCGCTCTGCCACACGTTATTATAATAACAAAGTTGGTACTTGCTATATACATTATGTACAATACCGCTCCCACACGTTGCAGTTTGGCTTATTCAAGCTCTACGACTATTAATTAGGAACAAACAAAACAAATACAGACATACTGCGATAGAGTGCAGAATGCTGTTCGTGAGTTTTAAGGAGTTCTTAAATATTTATTTTAAAATACCGTGCTCGTATGTAAACCTTAACTGAAACATCACATACGAATTGTAGGAAGGTAAACACGTGTAGCGGCACTAATAGAATACTGTTACGACGGTCTACTTGATCGTCGTATGGTACAGTGGAAACAAAATACAAGACACCAATTAAGTCACTAATCACCGGCTTTAATTTTCATAGTTAAACAGTTCGTAATTAACAACACAGTCTCATACAACAAATCAAATACAAAATTGTTCACACGCAATAAAATGTCATTAATATTAAACACCGCTTTATATTTATACAACGCTCGCAGACCAGAACGTTCCTAATTGCGTCTTAGCGCCCGTGTGAACTACGCAATTAACTGCGGCCTTGACACAGTCCGCGCGGCTGGCGGCTTCGAGAAACTCTCGCGGATGCGTCGACAGTCACGTATGCCACATACATTAGAGTGAGATTCTTCTGGCACATTCGACAAACACGTAGACTGTTCTGTAATGTTGTAACAATACGATACAAATCCTTGCGTAATGTGAGACTTGACCGCGCCCCTGAACTTAATAGTAAATTCTCCGTATCCTCTCGCGAACTGCTGCCACTCTCAATGTGCACGACGCAGCCAAGGAGACGTGACGCGCCCCAGTGCTACCAACTGTCATAACTCTACATCCTCCGTTTATTATATTGTTAGACGGTCTCCCTGTTCGTCGTATGGTGCAGTGGAAAACAAAATACAAGACACCAATGAAGTCACTAATAACCAGCTTTAATTATCACAATTAACAGTTTGTAACCAACAGGTTATTCAACAAGAGTATACTCGTACAATAATTCAAATTGTCCACACACAATAATAATGTCAACTAATAGAGTCCCGCACAATTATAACACAATAACGCTTCGCCATAATACTTCAAACGTCACTCGAATAAATCGCCACTTAAACGCACTGAGTAATCGTCCGAAGTAAACTGACTGTCCATCGCTGAATACTTGTATTTATACCCCGCTGAAATGCCAGAATACTCGGTCACTTTCTGTGTGACGTGTCGAGCAAACTGCGTATTATAGGGGCTCTAGAATCCACTAGAAACCGTGCAACTGTCTGGCCTTGAACACAGTGAGCCGACCGGTGCGGTCTGGAATAGCCGTGTTTGTTGACGCATAAGTGTCACGTAATTGTCCTTCATCTCAAAGTAGCAGCAATATGTACGCACACACACATTACAGATGGGCTCTGCTGGGACAGCCGAGATACTTGTAGAACGTTCCGTATTACATATGGACTGTAGTCGACTGTAGTGTTCCGTGGTGCGCACCAACGGCATCGCGTGTGTTCCCGCGTTCAGATATGTTATATTTAATTGTGACATGTGTAAATAATATGTAAATTGTTTTAGTATTTTAATTATTTGACGAATTATTGTACCTGATGATGGGACATATATCCCGAAACGCGTAGTAGTATAAAAAAGGAAAAGCCACCAGACGGACAAAAAAGAGGGAAATTATTGTACTCTATTCATATACATTTATAATAAGTTACACAGTAATTTAAAATTAACCCAAAATCAAACAAAATTTAACATGAAACTCACAAACGCCACTATTTATAGTCTCTTTGGTGTCTTCCAATTAAAAATATGTAATTACTTCCTTTGACAAACGACAAAATGTAATCTATCAATACTTATTAGAACGCAGTAAAAATTCAGTCAAAAGCTGGGCGACATTCAGAGATCGAAGGATGCAATATTACACTATCTATTAACTATATTTTAAACGTTAAGCAAATACAGTGAATTAACGAATGGGAAATTAAACAACCGACAAACAAAACCAACAGTTAAATTTATTATATTACAAAACAGGCTACATATAGCAGCTGTCAAAAATATTTTTTCCACAAAAACGATGTGTGCGTCTAAGGGTACGTGCATAACGCGAAATAGTAGCATAGAATACTCACACAGATTACAGTCAGTGTGAAAACAAACTCACGTATTTATATAGCATAGCGAAGCAGATAGCACACCGCATACCAGAGAATATCATCGCTGATCCTCTTTGGAAATCAAACTAGTTTTTTTTTTTTACATCGCACATGGAATACTTCTAAGTTCTGATTGGTTGTTTCAAGGACATTTCCCGCACTGTAGGCACACGCAACTGTATTCAGTGTACGATTCCCGGTAAAGTGTAAACACTTCGGTCTCTAATCTGCTGTAAAATGTGTTTACGGCGGCATGCACAGGACTCTACACTGTTCACTATTCTCATGTATCAGACATTATTTCATCTTCGGTATGCACACCTCTCATACATGTGCGATGTGCTATGTGGATCATCTATCCGAAGGTCGTATGCTAGTATTCCGCGCTATGTACGTCCCTAAAGAAGCATTTTGCTGTGAACGCTGCATAAATGTAGCAGAGCTCTAACAGAAACAGTACCACAACTCTCAAACATAACATAATCTGTTACGCTAGACTCAGTACAAATCCACGTCTCATTTTTCATGTTTTACAAATACACTAACCACGGAATATTTTCTTAACAAAGAAATAAAAACAGTGTTCATTGAATTATTTGTATGGCAAAAGTGCGGAAAACATCCGAGTTAAATAAAATTAATCAGACAACAAAATGATATGTGAATCAGCCATCTGTGATATACATAAAGTTATAGAAACGTTTGTACGCCTACTGCGGCAATAGGTGCGGTGGATGGCATGACGTGCGGTGGGAAACTTTCGTGTAAGTTTACACCTGTTGTTGGTATAAAAATGTTACGCTACCGACACCACTCCATCGTCAGGTGCACGTTATATTGCTGCAGCTGAGAATAATTGAAAAGTATACTTTCCGCTCTTTACATAGGAAATTGAAAACGTGCCAACGTTGATTTCCGCAACACAGAGATTGGTTTCTAGTTATTATTGTTACTGGGGTATGTTGAGCATTGTTTTAATCCAATTACATCTCATCACTTTTATCTGGCAATATCCTAAGTCTCTCGATTCCTAATTAGCAAGGGAAATAGAAATGTGGACAGATGCGAGCGCATGTTTTCGGTGTGTGTGTGTGTGTGTGTGTGCGTGTAGGGAGCAGTAAAGCCATTATTTAATTTTGGAGGGGTTATAAAATCAAGCGCTGTGATATTAAATTACTCGTCATATGACATGAGAATTATAGGCAACGGTAATTTTGAAGTCATTCTCAAATAGTACAGTAATTTGCGAATAAGATAATGCAGCAGCAGTATAACGAAAACAATAATTCAGCTATATCAATAAAATCTATGAAAAAAATTATAAAATTGTATTTAACGTGTTAAGAGCTAAAGAGAAAACGCCAGTCTGCGTAAATAAAAGTGCGTAGTTAACAATGTCCATGTTCAACAATCTGTGTATTTAATGTTAAAAGTAATAAATTATTCTTTGCAGTAATGAAGCTCTGAATACTCAATACTCTCTATACGATCCTGCGTGAGTGAGTGAGTGAGTGAGTGAGTGAGTGAGTGAGTGAGTGAGTGAGAGAGAGAGAGAGAGAGAGAGAGAGAGAGAGAGAGAGAGAGAGAGAGAGAGAGAGAGAGAGAGAGAGAGTGTGTGTGTGTGTGTGTGTGTGTGTGTGTGTGTGTGTGTGTGTGTGTGTGTGTGTGTGTGTGTGTGTGTGTGTGTGTGTGTGTGTGTGTGTGTGTGTGTGTGTGTGTGTGTGTGTGTGTGTGTGTGTGTGTGTGTGTGTGTGTGTGTGTGTGTGTGTGTGTGTGTGTGTGTGTGTGTGTGTGTGTGTGTGTGTGTGTGTGTGTGTGTGTGTGTGTGTGTGTGTGTGTGTGAACGCCGAGCGGTTGTTTGCCTCGAAATCACGTGATGACTCAAGAACTTCTAACCGAGGACTCATGCAAAATATTGTGTTAGTCTGTGATTCCTTAGTTCCAGTTTCAGAGTCGCATCCTCCAAACTCAGTTTATTAATTCAATAGCTGGATCGTCATACTTCTCAGTACAAAATATTTGATGTGTGAAACCGTCAGTAGTACCCTTAAGTATTACAATTACTTGAACGTCCAACGTACCAAAGACCCTGAATTGACAATGACATTTTTATCTTAAATTTCATGAATGACGTCGGAGTCTTCTGAAAAGAAATATCAAATGCACCAGATGTTTACTAGACTATCGAAAGTAATATTGCTATGTGAATTTGTATTATAAGTAAAAAATGAAATAATTTTTGACGTGTTTCCTCCTTCCAACCAGCTGAATGACGGGTTTTCCAGGACGGAATTCTTGAAGGGTAAGTTTTTCACGTGTTTATATATACCATATTCTAGGGATCTCTCACCTTCCCTTGGGTACTGATATTCCAATAAAATGAGTCTTTGAATTGTCCAGAGCGAGTTAAATTGTTTCGAACAATCGTGTGCCATCTTGGAGCAGAATCTTGAAAATGTTTACTAACAAAGTCAAGCTTTGCTTTGTCAGTTATATCGCTATCTATTGACCCTATTTCTCATTCGCAATTCAGTTTGACCGTCTTTCTTCAAACCTTTGAATAAGAGTCTGGTACTCTCTTCCATATATGTGTAGGACATAATAACATCTGCGCCAGGTCTCCTCTTCATTTCCGCTTTGAGTCTTTCTACTCCATCATGTAAATCTTCCGTATTTATTTCACCTGAATAGTCTTTTGTTTTTTCTGTAGACTCTACTACTGCACTTTCCAATGTGGTTGTTCTAGCTTCTAATTCCTGTCCTTTAGTTATACTTTCTGTACTCCTTTAGTTATTTCTTTCATTTTCATGACTAGTTCTTCCTTTGATGCTCTTAATCTCTCATTCCAGTGATCGGATGACTGTTTAAAACTATTTTCTTATTCTTTTGCCCATTCTACTTTATGCTCTTTACATTTTCCTCTAAATTTTTATAGCTAGTTCATTAAGTGACTCCCCTCTAATGTTCTACTCTGCTATTAGTTTCATTTAGCTTTGCAGATAACTGCTCATTATTGTCACGTATTTGTTCTTTTAATTCCATGTTTCTACTCTTTAATTCCTCATTATGTTTTGCTGATTCGTCTTTGAATTCTTCATTATTATTCTTCAATCGTTTCTGGAGACTTTTAAACATAGCCTCAAGGTCAAATTTCTTCTGTTCAGCCATCTTCGTTTCACTATAACATTGTTTGTTTAAAATTAAACTCGTCGTTTTATGTATACTGATTTTTGGTAAACCGTGACTCTACTGGTTCTTTATTTAGTGTTATTTATTCGTTTCTATTATTACTATACATTTTTTCATTACACCATTACCACCACGATCATCATCACACAAGACAACTGACGATCTACAAGCGAATCAGAAGATCATTATCGTCGGCGTCGTCGTCGTCATCGTCATGGTCCACATTCAGGACCCGTATACACACACATTGCGTGGAGTATCAACGCAATGCAACACACAGCTTTGCAACGGTAATTCAACAAGTACACAGGTGACAAATGAACATTTAAAAACAAAGAAAGAACTAAAGAACTGAAGTATGAGATAACAAAGTAAAATCAATCAATACATAAATGTAAATTGTGTAAATAGTCAAGATAAAATAAATAATAAGTAATTTTAAGTTTGATTAAAACTAATTTTGCTAGTTAATTTAAAATGGGCTCTCTGTTGTAAATAATAATTATTTTTACTTAAAGTAAATATTACTTTATAAAGGTATTAATAGGAAACTTTCAACTGATTTAATAAATATAATACTACTTCTGTAAATGATTTTTAATAATTTAAAATCTTAATAATGATTCAAAGTTGAGACACTCAGACACCCAAAAGCAATTTATATAATTTTATAATTTTTTCATAGGTATTTTATGTTTTGATGTTTATATGCTATTATTGTGTGTTACATATACGGGATATAATATGTTGCCATTGTATCTTCTTACGCAAAGAAATAGTCTAAATTTACATTTTTAATTTTTGATATTTAAGTAGTTTTTTAACCGTAATAAATTAATAAATCGAATATTTCTTCTTTTTTCAATATTTTAATTAATTATTTCATTCCACCAACGTCTCACTTCTATATACAAAAAAAGTTTATTTTGCAACAATTATACTTAACGCAACGGACACAGAAAATCCTACGACCTAGCCGATGGTTTACACAATACAGTTGCGTTGGGTATAAACACAGGATCATATCCACGATAATATTACTTGTAACGTTGCAATACACACACAGAATTAATATAATTTATTTAGTCATTATCATCATTGTATTACAACAAATTTATTCATTTTTAAACTTTCTTTACAGCAGTAATGTTTTGCCGTTCGATTTAAAGTTAAGATACAAATCGTCAGTCGATACAGTACGTGGTGTCCGTTACAACCAGACCGTATACATATCCGCCTACAGCAGTCTGTCACGCCTCGCCTTATGTAGACGTAGACGTAGCACGGCGTGGGAAAGTATCGACTACAGTAACCGGTCGACGAATAACTTTTATTTCTTTGTTTACCTCTTATAAATCCGTTAATTTATTGTCGTTTTTAGCAAACTAATCGTCCCCTTGATGTTTCATTAATTATAGAGTATTCAGCGGCTTTTTTATTATTCAAAAATTATATACATCGTATATTCGCAACACCGTATAAACATTTAGGTCACACACACACACACACATATCCCAAAACCATGTTAATATGCATAGTATGGGATAAATTTTATTGAATTTTACTTGTGTACAATTTTCGTCTCGTTTCCTCCTTGGCAGTCATTTCGTGTCACTCCGTGTTACTCTGTGTATTTTAAGACTCTTCATTTGCCTAATTCTATATTTATCTATGTTTATCTATGTCTCCCGTTCTTTCTTCTTCTCAATTTACGTTTCCCAAAACCCTTTTCACTGTCATTGCCTCTACCATTCTCAGTCAATATACTCGCCAACTCAGTTGACATTGTTTATAAATTCTAATCTAGTTTAATTACTATTACTGCTAATCTAGTTAACGTATATTACTCTGCACAGATAATAGATTTCTGCAGCCTATGATTTAGTTTTCTTTCTTTCACATAACACCTGGGACTTAACCCAAATGTAACAATAGCTCTATAAATTGTCCTCAGTAACTTCATACTAATCGATTTTCTTCATTTAATACTAACTTCCAATTCCCTGATAGTTTATGAAATTTTTATTCGCAGTATAGTACAGTAGTACAGGTTAAGCGTACAGCCTACAAAGGTTTTTTGAGTATTTTTTTTATTTCCGCTTCTCGCGATTCTATTTCATCTGTCTTGCCCCCTGTATTGAAAACTCTTATTTGATCTATTATTGTTTCCTCAAAGTCTATTTTCTATGTATATTTCTCAATGTATCACTAATTACCATCACGTTTCTTGCACTCTTATGAGTCATTCCTGTCCATTTTAATATTAACCTCTCTTGCGAATTGTTACCTTTTTATATATCGATAATATATATGATTTGTTTTCAGTGTGTTACTTCTTACTGAATTTATTCTTATACTCTCGCTCAAAAAAAAGAACAGAAAACATATGTTATTATTTCCTACGACAGGACCTGCTCTTAAGGTGAAGAAGAAAAATATTTAACAGATACTTAATTGTTTTTAAAAAAATTATTTGCACAGTGCTACAAAGGAAATTTTTAACAGTTGTCGGGAGCGTATTTCTAAAATTTAATTGGGCAACCTTAGAAGAGTAAAAGAAAAAAGGACGACCTGTTCAACAAGCCCGGATACAACATTTAATTTAACAACAATTATTAACAAACAGTACAGTGTATCCTTTGTAGTTCAACGCCATGAGAAACGAATTGTAACTACGTTAGTATTACATCTGCTACAATGCTTAGCGTCTGCCTAACAAGGTATGACGGTCATCCAAGCAAAAAATTACATCGCTCAGCCCAGATGTTTCTACGTCGTCATTTTATTTAATTTTATTCTTTTCTTCAACGTAAGCAGTACCGTTTCTGTAATATGAATTCTTACTTAATAATGTTATCCATCGTGACTGTGTGTATCAACTTCATACGTAAATATGTATGTGTGTACGTATGTAAATATACAAACGTACTAACACGCTCACTCACTCACAGACGACAAATATTTTATGTGAAACATAAACCAAAGTAATGTAAGTATTTAAAGAATTATACATAACTTCCGTTGAAATTCATTGTCAAATTAATTTTAAGCATGTAGTTAAAGTACAGAAAAATTCAGGCAGCAAAAATGAGATTCCTAAGAAGAGTGAAGGGCTGTATGCAAAGATATCGGAAAAGGGGTGAAGACGTGCGATATATAATAAATGACATGCAATCAACAATATACAATACAAGTGTAAATACAACAAATGATAAAATGTTTAGTTCAAAGATTGGTGGAAACCACGGGTGAAAAATAATAACGTCCAGTCATTATTTTTATTCATTAGATCTAGATTCTTAGCAAGGATGCCTAAACTGTTATTAGGTTGTGTTTAAAATGCCATGTTTGGCATCTATAGGTTGTATTACAGCACTATAGGTTATTATAAGTATTATTATTGTTTTTCATTATACGAAGGTTTGTTTTCCCGATGTATGTCTTAATATACAGGCAACACCGAAATGAGTTAACCAATATTTTATTAGTTTCTTTGCCCTCTATGGTAATCACTGACTACGTCTATCCGTAGAAGGTGGGTCTGCCCTTTTTGACAGTCTTATCTATATTTATGTGGCATTGCTCTTGTCTTTTAAATCGAGTTAGTGCTATAAGTTTTGTCTCGTTATTGTTTATTGTTAACCTGCTTGTTGTGGATTGTAAATGAATTCTACATATCTGTCCTCCAACTCTGCTTTTATTCTACCCATAACATTTATATGGATAAACATACGCCAATAAGTGCGAATAAGGTTTATTCGTGAGTAGGTTGTTCTACCAACAGAAAATTTCTCATTACGTAATCCAGTATTAATGTCAGAGCTGGACTATAACCTTGCTTCAGGCCTTGCGTTATTCTGAACAACTCAGTCATCTGTCCTTGTATACGAACTGCACTTCTGTATTGGTCATCATGACCAATATGACCCTGATAAATTTAATTAATTTATTCATATTTAATTTTGTATTCTTTGAGAAATAAGAAACGTAGGTAGAGATAATTCTTTAAACCAAATTCACAAGTGGTATATACTTAAATTCATTTGTTCACGTGTGTGTGTGTGTGTGTGTGTGTGTGTGTGTGTGTGTGTGTGTGTGTGTGTGTGTGTGTGTGTGTGTGTGTGTGTGTGTGTGTGTGTGTGTGTGTGTGTGTGTGTGTGTGTGTGTGTGTGTGTGTGTGTGTGTGTGTGTGTGTGTGTGTGTGTGTGTGTGTGTGTGTGTGTGTGTGTGTGTGTGTGTGTGTGTGTGTGTGTGTGTGTGTGTGTGTGTGTGTGCAGGAAGAATCTTTGCATAAAAATAAAAGAATTACACTGATATATACGAATATCTACTTTTATATTGGTTTTCTAGTTAGTCCCATCAGAACATCAATGTCCCTTTCCCAGGAGTTTAAAATTTCATTTCTTTTCTTTAATTGAGCGGTGTGTGTAACTTCTATCGCTGCTGGTTGGTAGGTTGATATCGCCATCTTGAATCTTGACTATTATTCACAAATGCTTGAATCTGTTTGCATAGGCTATTTCATTACTGTTCTTACACATGGCTCTTTTACTCTTCCAGTATCTCGCTCTATGTTACTAAATTGATTAGAAAAATTTGTTTTCTTAGAATTAAAAGTTTAATTTTCTATGTAGACCTTGCCTGTACTGAGAAAGCTTATAGAAATGCGCCTTTCAACAATTCATCAACAAGGGAGAAAGACGATGTAAAGAGTTCAGATATTAAATTACATTTTCATTTGAAAAGCTAAAAAAAACTACAATATAAATGAAACTAATGCACTTTAAAATGCTTATTTCTAGGAAATTCTGCGTTCCTGGCAAAGGGTTCACTGAGCAGACGATCTGATTTTAAAAGTAAGAGTTATTCAAAACGGTAACCTCACTGCTTGGGGCTTATTAACATGCGACCGTGTGAATAGATTGTTTTCTGTCAAAAGTTCTTAGAAACGATAAATAAACTAAAGAACAAAAAATTACAAAAACAAGGTACGTCGAGATATAAAATTAAAATTTTACACATTTATGGCAGTCCCAATGGGTGTAAGTTATGGACAAAACTAAAAAACAAGAGAGTAAACTAGATGACAGGAAATGGCGTTCTTAAGAGGAGTTAAAATGTGTTCTAAACTTAACAGTAAAGTGTAAAGAATGAGGCCATAGAAAAGAGTTATACGTTTTTAACTTGACTGAAAAATTAAAAGATTAGAAACAACGGTGGAAAAAACGCTTAGAAGAATGTCATATTCAACACTAGCCAAACAAATCTGGAAATACAAACCTATAGGACACAAGTGTGTGGGTAAGCCCAGAAAGAGTTACTTGGAGGATTTTTGAAGGCGTAAAGGCAACACCTTGACTATGCTGTATTGTGAAAGTGGTGATGATGGTGAAGAACAAACAAAAATTAATGTTTGAAAAGAACTCTGTATAATAATATGTGGTAGCTGCTTCCTGAATAATAATTGAATGTCCTGAAATGTTAACGTCGTCACGAACAGTACGTTATTTTTATAATTTATTTAAGACGTTCCTATGTACTTAGTTTGAAGGCCACTAACGCTTTTCACATGTGAACGGTGGGAAGTGAGGGTCGTGTTGTGTGCAAGTATCACAAGAATAGAGTAAAATACAACTTATGGACTATAACTTCAATTTAAATTTAAAGTAAATATAAACATCACATTTATAATGTAACCGTTTAAATAGGCACGCTTGCAAGCAGGGCCCGGAGTTTCTTAAGTTACAATCAGTGCCGGATTTAAGATTTTTGAGGCCCTACACCAAGTTTTCTGAGCGCCCCCCCCCCCTCGGCTGCGACTTTGAAGTAATATATGTACTGCAGAACTAATTTGATGTCAGATTAATACTATCAAATTTAAAACCAGTAGGCTACTATAAAAAAGCGTGCTTTCATTTAGAAAACGTCTTCGAAATATTAAGAACCATGCAAAAGAATTGAGAAAATTAATTTATTTTTTAAGTAGAGTAAGTTAACTAAGCTTATTCAGAAATTTAACACAAAAAATAAATATTTTTTTAACACTAATAAATATCAACTAAAACACGCTGCCCACCACACAGAGCTTAACACATTTTTTACATTCAAAACAAAATAAAAACAACCTCAAATCGCAAACCGTTCAGTCACAACGCAGATAAACAATGATAACAAACAAGGGTGGTACCACAGTCGTGTAAATTCGGAGCCAATATAGCGGACGTTCAAAATTCGCATGCACAGATTAGTTTTCAAGGATGCCAACGTCTTAAAAATAAGCGCGCAATATTTAAATAAGAACTGTCTTCTATTTGTATTACTAACAAAAATTGATCATTTAATTTCAAAAAATCATACTTAAATAAATCAAATCAGAGTGCCTCCTACTTTTACAAAAATACTTCTGTTAAAAAAAAAATATCTGTAGCTTGCGGCGGCAACCTTTGAGACCGCGGCCTAATCGGCCTAGTGGTAAATCCGGCACTGGTTACAATTTTCGTAACTAACAAAAAAAAAATAACTAAAGAATAACAGGAAAAGCTAAAAGCTCAGTATGCGTGACTGTCAGTGACGCTTTTTATATCGAAGCAATGTTGCTAAAATCTGTCTTGGGAGGGGGTTTTGCTTTCCTTGGTTAGATATAAAAGAGCGGATCGGCAACGTTTTTGGAGGTTTTATAGATTGGTGATGTATGGGGATGAATTGCATAAATACATAATACATGGGAAGTCAGAAAGTAATATAAAGAGGTAGAGTAGAGTTAGAAACGCGGAGAAGAGAAACAAGAGTAAAAGGCATGTTGAATGTCACGATAACGCGTCGTAATAACATGCAAACTTGCAATTTGTTACTCCTAGTACATTGATAATCGCACGTAACGACAGAAACATCCAGCGGTAGCACGGATCGTCACAAATAGTCGCAAGGCTCTAGAAGAGTCTACTTGACAAAGAGACTAGCGGTCTCTCAGCACCGCTGTTTGCGCTGACGCGATGACGGCGTCATTTTAAATACACACAAGCTACAGTTAAAACAGGGAATTTTGCGAGTTTGTTTACAATGATCCAAGTGAGATATTTCACCAAGTGTTTAATTACGTAGGCATATTGTAATTACCACATTAGTGACTACGAGTATTATTATCTGTTTAAATTAATCATGTATCCGTTCTCAGTATAGGAGAGTAAATGTAACACGTGTGTGATCATTTTATAGGCGTATCAATAACAATATTGACTGTTGATTTCTCTGGTGTTTAGCGATTTATATCACTGTTCTAACATCACGAGCTTGTCTATCCCTGCACATGAGTTGCAATATTATGAACATACATGGACGTGTTACTATTAGGCTTTATTATTAATAAGAACCCAAAAGAAATTTATTGTGCTTCAACGTAGATTTACATCTCACGTAAACGTTCCACATTTCATCACTTCTGACTAACTTGTAGGTAAGTAAAAATTTTTTTAAAAACTTTCATTTGGTCAGTAAGACCAAATATTAATCAGCTGTAAAATGAATTATGTCTGTTTAAGTGATTAACAAAATTGTTTCACAGAACTACCTGGACTTGAACGAATGAATAATTAACCTGTTGCTTCATGGTTCACTACCAGTAAGAACTGAGATTAAACGCTTTGCCTCACAGTGGTTGTTTTGTCGGTAACGCAAATTTCGTAATATCTCTAATTCAGATGTAATTCAATTCAAATTACGCGCAATTGCGGTTTCAGGTTTGCATAATGAATCACTTTGCACGTCGCTGCAGACAATTGAAGTGGTCTGCTGCACGCTGTTACTGGTCTGTACAGAATCTATTGTGTACAAACATTACGTGACAGAAAGCGACACAGTTGTAACTCCTCAAATAAATTCATCGAAGCTAAGCTGCAAATTCAATTAGAAATCCGAGACGGTATTTATAGGACAGGTACGATTTTTTTGTATTTATTTGGTTACCCAGTCCCAGAGTTTCTCAATTCTTGCTAGAATTCTTATTCCTGCGAAAAGAAGGGAATAGGTCTGTTGCAGCCATGAACGTCTTCAGCGCAGTACTGGGTAAAAATTGTATAAACATATTTTATAATCAATATAATAATATACATATACAAAGTGTTTTGGATACTAGGCCTATTTATACACAATTGTGCTTGATATACGTTATGCGCGTTTAGTCCGGTCAACTGTTCACAAAGTGACCCCCGTTCTGGATTCCCAGTTAAAGTTATGACTTGATTCCATATGTGTGGTGACCGAACAAAACTATCGTCCTTAACGTTGTAACGTCACAGAACGTTCCATAAAGGAAATCATTTACATAGCAATGTATCATAAGAGGAAAGTGAGGTGAACAGTATCGAACCCAAGTAGTCCTAAAAGAATTTTGTCATATTGTCTAATAATTAATACTACTAACATAAAAAACGACCAGACTATGACTAAGACTCAAACCCCATATATATTATTAAAGTGAATAACAGTGAAAAAACCATAAGACACTATAAGAGAGACAAATAATATCAGAATCAACCAAAATGAAGTCATTAATTATTAAGTGTTGTAACTCTGAATAGAGTATAAAGAACTATTTATTGTGAATGAATGAACATGATCCATTATTATATTATGTAATGTAAATAAAATAAATGTATTAAATGATTTAAATACATTTGTAGAAAGAATCTAAGTTAAAATAAAAAATATATAATTGTTATGACAAAAAATATTAATGTGTTGGATTTGATACCAATCACTCAGATTTCATGTAAAAATTAATTATTTTATCAAATTGAGATAAAAACTATATGTGATTATCAAGCAGACAAAGATGAACAATTTATCTTAAATAAAGAAAGCTGTCAAATGAATAAAAGTTAGTCAAAATAGCCAAAAACAGTATTAACTAAGAACATGTAGTAGGCATATAATATTGTGATATTTATGCATTTAATGTTGACAAAATGCAACCAAATTGCATTAGAAAGTTGAAATATAATATAAAGCGACTATACTAATATATTTGACTAACTTAAACATTGTAATAGTCGAGTTAGCAAAATGTTTTGCTATAGTTTACCTATACCATGTATGGCTGAGGCCAATCAACCATTACAAGAAATAGCCATATCTGGCTAAATGTTTACAAAATATTGACAAAAATAAAAGAGAATGGTAAAATTCTTTAGTGTACAATAAAAACAAACAGACTCAGTCGAAAATAAGATTAATTATGAAAGAATTTAACTTATAAGAGTGAGATTTGTCACACAAGGAAAAAGGACATCTTAGGCACACCAATATGATGCTAAGTTATCCTACAATAAAAATAATACGTATAAAGAGTAACCAGGTATCACAAAAGACAGACAATGTAATAAAATCTTAGT
Organism: Magicicada septendecula; assembly: GCA_034769895.1. NCBI lineage: Eukaryota > Metazoa > Arthropoda > Insecta > Hemiptera > Cicadidae > Magicicada > Magicicada septendecula. The sequence continues at coordinate 110,715,600 of CM068370.1, forward strand.
GTACACTAGTGAAATCCTATATATGTTAAAGAAAAGGACTAATTATTGTGTTATAACAGTGACAACAACGTAGGCCATAGGCATGGACCATATAAAATGGAAATTATTTGTGTATTATATATGTTAAAATTTATTTGTTTTGTTATAGGAAGATAGTAAGATTATGTGTTTATGTTGTGGAAGAAACCTAATAGTTTCACAACAATTTTTTGTTTTAAAAATTGAATTTTAATGGAAACAACCCGAGGTAAGAGTTGTATATAGTGTTATTTATTGTAGTTAATTTATTTAAAAACCAATCATGATTAGTATCATTAGATTCAGTTGAAAACAGAGAATCCAAATGTAGTAATGGCATGCAAATTGTGAGTACTGATGTAAAACTGTTTGACAAATACCAGAGTAATTTTTGAAATATCCTTAGTGTGAAGAATAAGAAATTTTGTTCTAAAAGCTTCGACGGAAATTAAATTTGTTCCATGACGTTCCATTTCTCTATTCTCGAACATTCTAGAAGGAATTTTTACACAAATATACCGGAAGTTAATGAAAACAATCAGCCTGACACAGTATAAAAGAGAGACCAAATTCGACCCAAAAACACTTCAAGCTTGAAATCCAGAACAGACGCATCACCCACGACACTGATCAACGCAACCAAGGCGAAACCGAAGGCGAGAAATCGACACACGACACGAAGAAAGGCTTTTCCCGTACATTGACAAATAGACCGACTTAACCTCTACAAGAATCTACGCCAATGTGTTGCTGAAATAGAGCAGCAACACGGCACATTTTAATAGAAATCACGCAGCCAGAAAGTCAACGGCCCAGGAGGGACCAAAGTTTTAAATAGAGAACCAATTCTGCCGTGTTCGCAAAGACAAACTGATTTGACAAAAAACTCCCATACGTAACATACACCAAGCCTTTCTCTCGACTGCAAGGGTATCAGCGCTGCGACGGCCAATTTGGGAACCAACGCGAAACAGCTGACCTGTAGCGGCGGGATTCGAGCGAAAATCTACTGCCAAACCGTTTCACAAAAAGTGCGGAAATTGTAAATAATCGCATTTTTGACTTAAAATAAATTCAGTGCACACATGAAGAGGCGAGATTGAAAAACTACCCGAGAGAAGTGTCCAGTGCGAGATTAATTAACCATTGGAACGTGAGTTATCAAAATTAAAGTCATTTTTTACCTGGTTACATTTGTCACACAGTTGTACTACACATGCCACACACACCTTCAAATCACTTAATTTTCTTGTAAAGCATCTTATTGATATGTCTTGGTAGTTCAAAGGAGTCACGTCCTGAGAGTAAAGATTTTTCACGTATTAAACTCATGCTTTTCAACTGAGTAAAAAATTGAAAATACTAGCCGATACTTGATTGGAGAAATAAAATTGTCAATAATAATAATAACTTATAATTTTTTTGTAACTCTGCAATTTTATAATTTTTCATGGATGTTAGTCCTTCAGACGTTTTCTTTTAAGAATCATTAAACTTACTTTATTTTTCTAAACCAAACTGACTTGTTTACATTTTTTTCATAGAATTAAGAATTCAAAATTTTAAAATTTTTTTAATAATCACATTTCTTTCTTGGAACAAAAGATTCCAAGTGGCGCCCACAAAAAACATAGTAGACTAAGTTGTGTTACAGGACTACATCACCGCAGAGGATCCAGTCATCGGTAAGTAACAAAAAGTGCGCGGAGGTAACGCCCGACATATTACAACACGAACAACACTTACACACTTTGCTAATTGTTATAACGTTTACTATTAAGAAAGCTCCGGATAATTAGAAACTCTCTGGGGTTTTCGAGTATTTTTTCTAGCAATGGTTGGAAAATGAAGAAATTCTTTTCCTCACTCCAGACGTGTTGCCAAAGGCGACACAGGACAACCACTCTGTTGAGGGATGGCATCTTAAAATCAACACCATTCTTCTGAATCCCAAACCCAAGGTGCAAGATGTGCAAAGTTTGAAAACAGAACCGGAGATCATGAACAGTACGAATGTGAGAATAAAATTGAGCATGGAACAAAAGCATACCAAAATAAAGTAGGCTACGTCAAGGTAGACCAAAAGGATAGAAAGAACAGTTCTATAGTATGAAGAAACAAACAACATCAAATCATGATAAAAGATAATTAAAAGCTATTTCTTTCATTATAAATCCGGAGTAGGTGAATATTTAATTTATGGATACTTATAAATGTAACTGATAAAAAATTACAAACTTAAAAGATTAAAAATGTACTTATAAATCTAAAAATACAAAAATGTAACAGTAAGAAAAAAGGAAATGTTTAAAGCTGATTTCATACACGAAATTGATTGGCAATAATATCATATTTGCCAGACCAAAGCCTAAAAAAAGGTGATGGGAACCAGTTTGACTGACCGTAAAGAGCTTCAATACAATGAACTTGATACGGTCTAAACGGAAAATATTTACAGTCTCTTCTCAATCCCCCTCCCTAGTCCAAGGTGGAGTCCGCATACTTCCCATGTCAAATATTTGCGCCATCGCACTCTATCCTCCTCAGGTATCAGAGTGTACCACTGTCCGCACTCTTCGTATGTCCCTAAGCAATACCGCAACACTGCCATACACACAGACGCCCGTATCATACACTCACGGACTGACACACGCAATCTTGTATAAATTCAAACATACTTTTAATCTTCTATAACTTGTCATAGTACTCGGCATTTACTGTTGAATTTGGTCTTTTCAGATCGACCGATTACCAGACAACGGACAAACTGCCATCAGGAGAATTAGTGGTAAGTGATTTAATGAAACAGAAATTAAAAATGTAACTGTAACTTAAATAAATTTGTAACTTTTGGAATACAATTAATGTGCATCACCTCCTCCTCGTTCAGTATAACTGTTAATTGTCCACAATAACATTTTCCTTCCCTTTCTTTTGTCTATGATTTTGATATTATAATTAAAATGAATGTATGCCCTTGAGTTGTTTGTTGAGTTCAACGTTAAGCCTTAAAAGTCGGTAAATACTATAAACAGTGATAACAATTATTCACAACGAATATATCCTCAGGATGAGAACGCTTTGTAATTTTAAAAAGAATAACATTTGCAACCTTTTCCCCGTGTTATTCTTTTATTTAACCTGTAATATATTAAAGCGCACGTCCTGTTTCACTTTTCCTTCTTTTACTTCTTATTTTTTCCAGAGGCAATTTGTAGTCATGTTTTTCCTTTGGCTCAATTTCAACGTTTCCACAAATAAAATGTAACTGCAATTACTCTTACCCTCTGGCTGGCGTATTATTTAGTTATTTTCACAATTCTGTTAAAGATGACTTTGTCCTAAATTATTTCCTCGTAATTTAAAAACTATGAAGCGCACGTCCGACTTCATTATATCATGCTATCATTTTCTATACCTTCTTATTTCTAGTCCTTCACTCAGACAAGAAATGTTTGTCACGATATTACTGTTATCGACACTTTCTTTTCTCTGCCATGTATCGCGTTCGTAAACAGTTACACAGTCTGGCTGTCAGTCAAACGTTCAAACGACTTCCATGCTTAAAATATTTGTTCATATAACTACTACTGTTAAGCTTTGAAAAACAACGTTTCGATTACAAGTCTGTGACCGTAGTCAGGTGATAAGAAAACTTCTACTAATAATTAATGTAATCGGATGATACAAAAAACTTTAACCTAACAACTAAAATATGCAAGACTGTGAAAAATAAATGCAATTTTTCTATTGATTTGAATGGTCCATTTAATTTTCAATTTTTATAATAGTAGTAGAAATGTTTTGACCTTTTGACATTATCTTTCAATCTGTCGATTTTCTTTGTATTTTTAGATATCACATGAATTTTAGTTTTTGGTAGAACTTATGTTAACATTTTTGTAACTTTTAACCTGATGATAATAATCGGCTAGTGACGATCGGAATCCCATGATGTAAAAGTGGTAACAACCGTAATTAAATATCAATAAAATATCAATCATTAAATTGTTTGTTCAGCAAAATCTGAAGGTAGCAAAGTGTTGGCCTAGGGAGTAGATTTATTGTGCGATATCAAAGTGTTTGTTAATCATGCGGATTAGTAAAACTGTTAATTTTAATGAATGTTTTTACAGTTGTGTAAAGTGCACATTGGATGTGTGTATAACGTAGGAGAAACATTGTAATACGACATGACTGTTAGAAGAGTTAATAACACTTGCGAGCATTGATACCTCCGGTACCTAACGTCAGAAAAATAAGAAATTAAGTGAAGTAGAACCAGTCGAGACTGGTTGGTCTCTTCTTCTTCTTCTTCTTCTTCTTCTTCTTCTTCTTCTTCTTCTTCTTCTTCTTCTTCTTCTGGCACTACGGTCCCTGTAGAACCCTGGCCTGCTCAATTATTCTCCTCCATTCTTCTCCGTCCAGAGTCGAGTCTTAGTCCTCCAACCTGCCACTCGTATATCCCTCAAATCCACATTCCACATCTCCATATCTTCATACCATCTCGTCCTTGGACGTCCTCTCCTCCTTACTCCCTCCGGCTTTCTTTTCAATCCCATTTTTGGGCCTAGCAAAAGGGGGGGTCCTAGATGTGGACTGCTACCGGCAGTGGAAAGTGTTAATGATAAAGCGAGCAGTCTGAAAGTCGTATGCAGTCGCCGAGTACAAGTAGCAAAATGTATGCCCACCCCATGCTAACTGAAAGATTGTCTACCTTACGTTTTCGCAAATTAAACAGGTCGCTTCGGATCTGACATTGTCTTAAAAAGACTCATTAATCTATTAAATATTTATTGGAAAATATTGTAAATTAAGATAACATTAATATTATATAACATAATATTATTTATAAGATAATTAAGTTATCTTCTGTTGGGTGTTTGTAACATTAACTTTATGAAAGTTATCGTACATTGTAGGCTTTTTTATTATTTGTTTATTAAATCCATTACCCATTCGTTATCCAATAAATCCATTAAATACATTATTCACTATCCTTAATCATTTCTTCTAAATCTGAAACGGCCAGAAAAATATTGATCAAAATTTTAAACAAAATAACGTCTGAAAATACTAAGAAAATGCAGAAGGTTTGTTTAACTTAAGTAACAATGTACCTGTTTCTTCTGTTTTGTAATTTGACGCAATCATCTGTACACTTAACACGTCAGTAATGTAATCTTAATATACAACTCGTGAATCTGTTTGTGTGGGGGGGGGTATGCTCCCTTGGGTATCCAGTTTCTATACACGTGTTGAAATACCTTTTCTGCATTTACGTTGTTCTGAATTTTCTTCCTTGTTCTTTAAGCAAGCAGAAATCATATGATAAGAGAAACAACACGGTGTCGAAGAAAGAAAAAAATTGAGTAACCTAGGAATAAAACATCATCATCATCATAATTGTCGTCATCGTCATCGTCGTCGTCATCTTCATCCTCAGATCTTCAGCATCTCATTATTGTCACAACAATCGTCATGTTGCTGAAACCACGGACTTCTGATTTATACTGCCCTTTTTATTTGGAGCTAACTCACAGCGTCTCAGTCTTATACTGACATCTTCCACAGACGTTTGCCTAGGTTTACCTCGACCTTTCCTTTCGAAGGCTTTGGCTTAACGAATGTCCAAGATAAAGTCGTTTTGTATTATGATGTATCCTTTAAACCTAATCTTCCTAGATTTCATCTGTACACTAATTTCCTTCTGCCCGCCAATCCTCTTAAAACTTGTTATCCCTTCCTTTCAAGCAGTTCTTGTACTTTTCCGCCGTATCAACACTCATCCTTCTTCCAGTCGGACCTTGTCCTGTTTCCCAAAGTCCAGTTCTCAATTACAGCTTTGGAAACTCATTGGCACTGATTAATAGCTATGTTAAATTGCAAACAGAAATATGCACAATAGTTTCAGAAAGCGTTTCTACATCATCTTGGCACGCAAAGCTACAACATTGTATACATTATCTGTATATAATACAGACGCGCAGTTTCTACATCTACGCAAATTTTCTAGCGTTTCGCAACGCAAATTTACACACTGTTACTGATACATATATAAAGTAGCCTACTTGATACTACTTAACCCTGTCGTGGAGTGCGTGATCTGCTTTTGTCTGCTTGGAACGGAAGAAATCGCAACTCAGAAATAAGCCGGATTACGATTACCATGAAAATTTACAAGCAGTTTTACAGCCAAAAAAAACAGATTAATCTATTTTTGCGTGAAAATTGAGTACTCCTGTACACGTTTGTTAGATTTCTAAAGGAAGTTTAAATGATTTCTGACTGCTGGTATTATTCCTTAGTGAGAAATAGAAGTAAATAAATATCTCGAGAGTTCGTCGTTAGAAAGCAACACTAGCTGTGTCCGATCGAAAGCAATCTAAAGTGAGAAAGTTTCAGCTCGAAGCGCAGCTGGGCAATACGTGATCCACAGTCCACGCAATTACTTGACACAAACGCTAGATTAAGACATCGTTCATACACAAACGCCGACACCATTCATTTAACTAACACGTTTGTGCTGCCCACGCGTTCAGTCGCCCGATATCGAGTGTCTGATTTTTACTGATTACCGTCAGCATAAATATTTCACGAAACCTACAATCGAGCAGAAACATAAATGATATTTTCTCCTCCATCCTGGAAATGGAAAGCATCCGTTGTCACATCATTCATTTAGACGTGTCCCATTCATTTAGGCAGGTACAATTGTTTCGGCCGCGGCGTATAGCACCACCCTCAGCCCACTTTATGCACATACGTTAAATATGGGTTAAATTAAATTTTTTTACATTTTAGAGATATACGACATATATATACAGGATCGGATCAACGTATTTATTCTAGTATGCCAAAATGTGTTTTATGCATAATCGAAAGGTTTACTTATTCACTTAAACAATTGATTAATAACATATTTTTGATTACTTGCATGTGTACAAGCTTTAATGTAATAGTGCAAGAACGCATCTATGTCTTGACAACACAGTCAATACATAGTAAAAATATACATAGTAAGAAGACACGGTGACCTAGTAATCATCTGCAGACCAAAATGAAGAGTGAGTGAGAGTCAAGATGGCGGACGTCATACCATAATCCTGTCGGTTCAAATATGGTGGATTATTCCATGTCTCATATTCTCCTCAATAAAAATATTTTAATAACGGATCCGAATGGAATTTACTTGATCTGACAGGCTATTAGTGATTGCGACTGTCACTCGCAATAAATGAAAAGTTAGGTTTACCAAAATTACGTTGCTTCACCCACAAGTTATCAGGCTGCCTGCAGTTTACACATAAAAAATTAAAATTCTTAAGTAAATTACTCGCTGCTTCTGATTAATTAAATAACTGATTAATCTGAGTGTTAAACAGTTACATAACATCAAATATATGGAAGTTGGTTTACTTTACAATATATTATTCTTATTTTTAATGGAACAGTATGCTTAATGTTATAAGAAAATTAGTCAAAAAATCGGTACTTGTTCGTCGCCGATATGTATGCGTCACTGCTCCAATCACTTTACTGAATGCGTATTTTGTCCAGGAAACAATATTCACTTGCTTGTTACAGATGTATTACATTTATATTCTGCTCAGTTATCCATTACAACTTCTTGTCCACCAGACAGTAATTATAGTGTGATCATATAATTTAATAAACTAATAATTTGTTAGGATTATCGTTAGCTGATTATTGTACAACTACTTAAACTTGTTGTTCTCTATGTAGGTGACTACATAAATATTGTGGAATTGTAAGAAGTAAAATTGAACATGTCTGCGCACCTGGAAAATGCGCAGTTTATTAAGGTACCGAAACAACTGCGCTGTGGACTAACATTAACTATGGTGTGGAGGTTTCAGCTGCTTTTCATATTACCTATCAGTTCTGGTTACACACCCTTAGTACGTTAAAATTTTCCGAATATTTTTTTTTTCAATTTATTGGAGATTTGTAATCTGTTCACTAAGCGAACATTGAACAAATTGGCTGACAACACACATACAGGATTATGAAGAGCTGACCATTGTCAGCTCTTCTTGTTTTTGTTAATAGATTAAAGAGATACACAAATTACAAAACTAAATGACAAAAACATGTAAACAAATGAACAAAAATCACTTCCACTTGCTGCTTTCATGACACAATAAGTTCAAATATTAAACACTGGGCCCATAAGGCACATATACAGGTTAACATTAACACTTAATATTGACATGAACACAAAACATACAGAACAGAACAGATATCACAGACATTACAATACAGATAATACAGAGAATACATTATTAGTTAAACCTGAATGGTAAGTCTAACAGTTTGTGCCTTTTTAGTCTATAAATATCTTCACTGTTATCTAACAAATTAATTGCCAGGTGATTTGGATGCTTTTCTAATTTGGAAATGTGAGTCCTGCAGAGGCGCATGATTTCTTTTCTTACGGTTGGAACTTTGAGGTCGCGGTGTATAGAGTGTTGGACACAAACCATGGAGCGTCGACTATTGATCTTAAAGTTTTGGACTGAAAGCGCTGGATAATCTCAACATTACTTGTACTTGCAGTACCCCAAAGTTCAATACCATAAGTCCATACCGGTTTAAGAACTTCTTTATAGATTAACAGTTTGTTGACGAAACTTAACCGTGATTTTCTGCCTATCAGCCAGTAGATGTTTCTGACCTTGCTATTAAGTTCAATCTTCTTAGATGTTACATGTTTTTCCACGTTAGTCTCCTGTCCAGATGCATCCCAAGGTACTTAGCACTTTCAGCTTGCGGTATTGGTTGACCGTTAATTGTTACTGGAGGGCAGTTTACCTTACGTGTGGTGAAGGTAACGTGTACTGACTTGGACGAATTGATTTTTATGCGCCATTTATCAAGCCATAACTGAACGCTGTTTAATGATTCTTGTAGTATAAAAGATGCTATTGAGGGGTCGGTGTGTCGCTAGGATTGCTGTGTCATCGGCGTAGGTAGCAACAGTGGTTTCACTTGCTGACGTTAAGTCCGAAGTGAACAGGAGGTAGAGCAGAAGACCCAGGACACTACCCTGCGGAACACTTGACCCCACTGGTAGTAGAGGAGAAGTAGCATCCGAGTACTTGACTTGAAACACTCTGCCACTAAGTAGGAATGTAGAATACGGTAACGATTACTTCTTTTGGTAACATACGGTCTTTTGGTACAATATGGTAACAGATTTCTCTTTATTTTGTATAAGAGTCCAAGATGCCAGACTTTGTCAAATGCCTGGGAAACGTCGAGAAACACAACTGAGCAGAACATCTTTGATTCCAACGATTTATTGATAACATTTATTAGTCTGTGTATTTGATCTACCGTAGAGTGCTTTTCTCGTAAGCCAAATTGGTGATCCGAAATTAGGTTGTTTTCTACAATTGTTGGCATAAGTCGTTTTGAAAACAGCCTCAAAGATCTTACCAAGTATAGGTAGAAAGCTTATGGGTCGATAAGAAGAGGATTCTTGACGGTTTTTACCAGGTTTTAAAACCATGATTACTTGAGCCGATTTCCAGAGAAGAGAAAAGTATTAATTTCTGAGTATGGCGTTGAAAATGTATGTTATTAGTACGCGTACAACGCCTTTGTGAGGCAGCTCCTTTAGAATTTTCCCCGATAAAAAATCAATGCCGGGAGCCTTTATACTTTTCTAATTATACACGATTATTTCCTTGATTTCGTTAACCTTAAAAGGCTTAATAGGTAGAGTCAGTTGGAGTGGAAAAATGTAAATATCGTTGTACTTCTTCATCGAAAGAGACGTTTTTGCTGGCTTCAGGTTGAAAAACGTTGACCAAATGTTCGGCAAAAGTCTGGGATTTCTCTGTATTGCTTCGCGCCCAGCTACCATCTGGTTTATGTATTGGTGGTATTTGTAATAGTGGCCTTTTTAACCGTTGTTTAGAATTCTACAAGGAACAATCAGTACTTTCATTAGGTGACAGATTCTCTAGATAATTGCGGCCAAATTCGTCGCAATCTACGCTTCTCAGCTAATTTCTTTCGGACAACCAGAGGAAGGTTTATGTGCTTACTCTTCTCTGTATTCTAAGGTGTAGCTTACCAGGCTGATTTTTGAAAAGTACTGGTGAGATAATTTACAGCCGCATCGAATTCAGCAGACGTGTGGAGTGGAAGTTCTAGCGAGATATTATCATTTATAAGCTCTCTAAAGTAGTCCTAGTCAGTATTACGATTTGTGAGTGTTGGTAGACTTTCAGATTCAATTATAGTATTGCTAATAGTGGCAATAATTGGAGTGTGATTAGAGGACAAATCAAGGCAAGATTCAACTTTGTAGTATTTATGAGACAAGCCTCGTATTAAAAAGAAGTCAATGAGGTCAGGTATTTTATTTGTATCAGAAGGCCAATAGGTTGGTTGACCAGTAGACAGAAAGGACAAGGATTCTTGTCTAATGACATTATATAAAATTCTACCTCTTGGCTTAGCTAATCTCGAACCCCATTGCGGGTGTTTTGCATTGAAGTCACCTCCCACCATAAAACGTACACCAAGAGTTCTAAGAAAGGAGCTGAAGTCAGTTTCATTGATTCTGTGTTTTGGGGGACAGTAGACTGCAGAAACAATTAGAGGGCCTCTTTGATCTTCAATTAAAACGTTTGTCGCCTGTAGGTGAGCAGTTTTGTCTTTAGATAAAAGATTATGTTTTATATTATTTCGGATTAACAGAGCGGTTCCGCCACGAGCTGTACCGTCAGGATGATGGGTATCATAAACAATAAATCCTGGAATCTTAATATGGCTTCTGTCTGTGAAATGTGTCTCAGATACAAGCATTACGTCTAACCTGTTGTCGATAAGAAAAGCTTGGAGTTCTAGGCTGCGTTGAGAGAGTCCTTTGCTGTTCCACTGTCCAATCCTGTAACTGTTATTCATTATTACTTAGAAAGTTTATTGACAAGTGTTGTAAGGAGATTAAGCATGACGCTATTTTTTTGCATGAGTTGACTGAACATAGTCTCAAATTTTGTCAGGAAGTGTGAAAGTGTGATGTTCTCATTTGCTGTCTGTTTGGGATTGCTGTCATCAGGGGGCGAGGATTCTGAGTGTCTATGTAGTCCTGCAATTTGAGCGTAAGTAGGAAAAGAGACGTTACCGGTATTCATGTTCTGTTCCGTGTTCATAGTCCTAAAAATGGAAGGGGTTCTCCTAGGTGTGGTGTTACGTACGGGGTTTTTTCTGGTCTGCAGATTTTGATACACTTCACAGCCTTTATAATTAGCTATATGAGGACCATCGCATAATGCACATGTGGCTGGTGTATACTTAGGTTTGGAACAAGTTGCGAAGTTGTGTTCACCTCCGCACTTGACACACTGGAAAGATTTTCTACAGTACGTCTTTCTGTCACCGTATGACTGACAACGAGTGCATCGGATTATGAAGTTTTTTCTCCGAGGTGGCTCTACAGTAATCTGCATGTTACGTAAAAACCTTAGGTTATATATTTGTTTATTGTTTGCTGCAGGTTCAAGATCAACAAAGAAGAGAGGGAGGGGTGTTTTCTCTACTCTGTGTCTAAGGTTCATTATATTTCGTACTGAGTGTCCTTTTCTTGTAGTGCTTCTTTAATAAAGTGTACACCGATGCTAAGATGAATGTTTCTTATGACAACCCGGTATGGTCTTTAATTTGATATGTATGGTAAATAATTTTTTCGTCCTCGAGGTGACGGATTCATTTTCTGTAAGAGTCAGGTGCAAACATGTTGATTTTCACCGTATTGTCATCGAACGATTTAGTACTGTACTGTTCTGATTCCAAAATTTTTGGAAGGTTATTGATCACTTAATTGTAATTGACGACACCATGAAGGTATACAGGAGCAGGTCTAGGTACTTTCAGCTAAGCCATGACTTGAGCTGGACGTTATCAGGGTCATCTATAGGTAACACCGAAAATCTGTTGTGTTCATTAAGCTGAGTATATGTTTCAGATGTGTTTTCTGAAGATTGGCGACTCCTATTTCGTCTTTTCACCATCTGCCAGCTGTGGGATCCGTGTTGCGTGAAATCAACATTAACATTTCTGCCTGGCTGTTGACTGTTATACGATTGAAGGGCATTTTGCGACACTGGAGGTAATGTAGGCAGCATATTTTCGGTTCCCGAGTGGATCGTAGGAACAGGTTCAACGTTAGTTGACAGGGCTGGTTGCTGATAATTCATTATTGTCGATAATTACAGTAGGCAGATAAATTAAAAGACGCGTGTACTTCCAGATGAGTAATTTCTGGCCTTGTGTTTATGTTCTGTAGAGAAACAGGTACAAACAACCACAAGCCGCAGACAAACTCACAGGTCCTACGCGAACGAGCAGACGCACGGCGGCCCCCTGGCCGGCTGCTTGGATTTGTTCGAGTAATCAGACAAACCTTTTGTTAATATTTTTATTGCAGTATTACTTACAAATATAAGACTATTTATTAAGAAAGATAGCGATAATATTAACTTACCGCACACGACAGTACAACCGCACCGAACAGCTGCCCATACAAGGATCCGAATATTAACTGAACGTTTTTAAACGACTCGCAGTCCTATCTTTGCGAATCCACCTTCAAGTTTTCTATCCGATTAGACGATATCTGACATTCGTGCGAAACAGTATGTTGCTGCATGTCGGAACAAACTGTCTAGTGTTTCATGGAATCAAACTCAGGAGTCACAACTAAACAACCGAGTGCGCAGTTTAGCTCAGACTGGAAAAGAGCACAAAGTAAAGGAATTAAAAGCGAAAACAAAACAGTTTCCTATACTTAGCAAGTATGTTTACAAACAGCGTTAGATGTATCTTGCTTTTCAGTTTAAGCTTTCAGTGCTCGCTTGCGCTTGCGCGCTATCAACCTACGGATCTCATCTTAAACGTAGGCCTACTTAAAGTAACAGCGACTCAGGTGTACACGCACGTTTTACACCTCGGGAATTTGGTGTACATTAACCTCTGATCCTACCTCACTCTAGCGTAGAAGCAAGCAACTAAAACATGAGATATTCTGAATTTTCTCATTTCATTCCAGTACACACACACACACACACACACACACACACACACACAGTGTGTGTGTGCGTGCGTGCGCGCGTTACAATAATTAAAAAACTAACCCTTTGCAACAACGTATCAAACTATCTGTCTTCACGCCTGGCGGTTTTGACACTATCGCCCACTTCTTCAGTGCACCAGTATTACATTTGTTTAGTACTAACGGAACTACTGTCCTGCTTTTATGATTTGTGGGTTTTCCCAGTAGTTGTTGTTACTATACGTATTATAGTATACGAGCGAGAGACGGAGAGCGCGCGCAAAAGAAAGAGAAAGACATCGAGAGATAGACAGACAGGCCGGATTTTTCATTTATTGTTATTAAGTTGAACAGAATATCGTGATTACTTTTATTTTCATTTTCCGAAAATAAGCTAGTTCCTATATATGAATGTAAAAATGTTCAACATGTCCTTTTTTACTTTTTTAATTTAATTTCGTACGCCTTGTAATTTTTGTGTTCGTAGAGTGTGGGATCATGAACACTGTTGGTTTCATAAAGGGAAGGAGTGTCTAAGGTTTTAGCGTGGGTGTGTTGGCCTTATAATCGTAAAGGCTAAGGAAAAACATTTTGTGTTTAAGGTTGTGATTAATTATTTTTTATATGTTTGGCAAAATATATACTGATATAAAATGAAAGATATAAAACAAATCCTCTATTGTAAGATCAAAAAAGTGGGTCACCTCTAGAAATAAATAAAGAATTTTTATTACTCGTAAGATTTATCGGGAAAGAAAAGTAAAAAATAAAACACAGAAACAAGATAAAACATTTCCAGTAAAACATCCAACTGGAAAGCATTACAGTTTCTGTATCATTTTCTTTTTAGTAAAGAGAGTCTAAAGTAAAGGTTGGCTTAGTGTCATCAATTTTGCAGAAGATTATTTTTCTTTTGATACAAGGAATTTTCTTTCAACTACAACAGTCATCTTGGGTTACAGTAAATCTTACGACAAATAGAGCAGCAGCTTTACTTGCCATTTTCCTTACACGTACACCCACACACACACACACATAAACACACTCACACACGAGTTTAGTTGCCTGCAACCTCTTAAGGTTCTTTCTTACAGCAACATGTGTACAGTTATTCGTGTCAGAGAACTTTAAAACATTCGATCACAGGTTTTGTGAAATACCTCCACATAAAAACAACTAAACTGTCAAAATTGTTATTTAAACTACCACTATAAGACAGTTACATTTATTGTTTCGCAACCAATATGAAAATTGTCAACATAAGGTAAACGTAAGGTAAGTATAAGGTAGGCTATGCACTGACGCACACTGAGAATTTATCAGCTGATAACAACTAAAATTTAAAACGGAAAAATAAAGGTGAACTAAACAGATTTACAACATCCGTTTAACCAAGAGCTGGCGTACAGATGTATGGTATCAATTTGTTTCTAAATATTAATAGAAACACATCAATATAGGAGAACACACTGTTTCATCATTGTAGAGATCAACAGAGAATGGAAATCAATTCCAATCACGGCTCATTCTACATCACTGAATTTCTTGTATTTCTGACGTTAGGTACCGAAGATATCAATGCTCACAAGTGTTACTCATATCGTATTACAGTGTTTCTCCTGCCTTATACACACATCCAATGTTTACTTTACACAACTGTAAAAACATAAATATAAGTTGGCTGGAGTACGGTGAAAGAAAGAAAAATGCAAGAATGGTCAAGAGTGTCTGGAAGGGGAGATTACATGGAAAAAGAAGAAGGGATCGATCAAAGAAAAGGTAGATAGACGACGTCAATTGAAAAGAGCCTGGGTAGTAGTGGCGAACGATAGAGGGGGTTGAGGAGGCTTGTTGAGGTGGCCAAGGACCACCAGGGGCTGTGGAGCCAGTGGAAGAAGGAGAAAAACACAAGTACGTATACTTATATTATTTACAATGTTTTACGTTTATTCCAGCTTCAATATCCATTTTGCATTAAAATTCACAAGTGTATAGGCAGTTTACTGTATCAGCAGACATTCTGTGTTGAGAGGTAAATTAATGTTGCGCCCTCCAAATTAATAGACGTGATTAAATAAACACCTACAAGTTAACAAAATTATTAATTTTAAAGCTCGGAATTGGTACTGAAATACTGGATGTCGGACTCACACTTGTGTCGAGGCAAATATAATTAGAAAAAGTCGTTACTATACGTTTGTCACTAATTTAAGTTTTTGGTGAATTTCGTTGATTGATACATTGAGACATACACACAGTTACTGATACATACAAAATAATATAATTCAACTTGAAATGTAAGAAGTTTCAGAAGGTACAGTAAAACTCATAAGAATAATAAACTAACATATAGACACTCTTTTGAAACAATTCAACCAATAAACTAATATTGGTGTTGACAGTTTAAAACATTCGATCACAGGTGATCGATCACAAGGAAAAGCGAAAAAAAAACATTCGCTTTTTCCTTTCGTCAAAGCGACAGCCTTCCTTTCCTTAAGACTGGCCACAATTTCCTTGTTGCTCACTTCTAAAAGAATTGGTATCTGTATGCCACAAGAATAGAAAATCTACAAAGATGGATAACCACATTCTCCACTGCCGAAACCTACGTATTGGGATAACAGGAACCTTATATACAGTTGTAGTTAGTCATATAAATTATATAAATAATAAATTATCAGAAAGGGATTAAATATGTTAAGAAAAGAGAATTCAAAGTCTTTAAATTAAAACCATATTCTTGAAAAATCTTTAAAATTTATATTAAGTAACAACGAGCATTGTGCATGAATATCGTGTACCATTACGTAACAGTTAATATTTTTATTTTTCTGTTTGATTAGAACTTTGGAACCTTTTTCTCTGGAATTAAACTGAATTCAATTTTACTTGAACCAGTAAAGTAATATCGTATAGACCTGCACGTTTGGGTGTTATTTATTAATAACGGTTCACGCCGCGGTACCGCAGAAGTAGGTCTAACCACACAGCAAGCGTACAATTTTCAGACCCCATAACACTTCAAGTCTTAAACTGATGTTATCGTAGTTATCACGCGTCGCTCGCCTCGAATTGTGATCTGCTCCGCCCAGAATATTGCGGAAATTCACCTGAGCTGTAAGATTTTATCTAATCTGGGATTCGGTGTTGCACACATTCAATTCCCCCAAGCTTTAGCCGACCGTTGAATTTAGAACGGAACCGTCTTCTGACAATTACACACACACACAATATATAACTTAATACGCTTCCTACTGCTGCTGTATTAACAAATTAATATTGTTTAAGAATTACTAGCAAGATGAAGTCCATTAATTGAGAGACATGTTTCGTCCGTAGTACGTAGACAGCAAAAGTAGATCCATCCGTTCCTTAGTTGAATATTGCTGTTGTTAATAACTAGGCTATGTTAGTTAACATTTTCTGAGTGAATTTAGTTGATGTTTTTATTTTGTTTATTTTTCTACCATTTAGTGTTTTGAAAATTGTTTTTAAGTATTGAATTTCGTTTACATATTGAGTTGTTGTGTCTATGTTTGTATAAGATAAAATACGGGGAGGGTAATAACAGTTGGTTATAACGTAGCACTGGCCACAAAATTTCATTGTGTACGAAACTCTTGTACAACCTACTTTCCTACTCTACTTTGTGACGCAACAAGGAATCATTATTATTTGTATCAAGTACAACATTAATTAATTATCAGGTAATTAACCTTTCCTATCGTCTTTGACATACCATTCTGTTGACACTCTTCCCCACACAGTCAAATCAGCTTTGAATTAACTGAGGAGAGATAATGTACCACACAATATTCTCTCTGTGTGTGTGTGTGTGTGTGTGTGTGTGTGTGTGTGTGTGTGTGTGTGTGTGTGTGTGTGTGTGTGTGTGTGTGTGTGTGTGTGTGTGTGTGTGTGTGTGTGTGTGTGTGTGTGTGTGTGTGTGTGTGCGTGCGTGTATTTGTATAGCTATGTTGCCTTGTTACTGTGCTTACGAGTAAGTTGGACACAAGGAATTTGCTAGAAAAATATGTAACTGTCCAGATGGAGTGACAAGTCTCAGGGGGTGGGGAAGGGATATTTGAATTATAGCTTGTTGTGTGTGAGCAGGGTGGGGTGAGATGGGGTGAAGGGTTTGTTTTCACATAATTTCTTTCAATTCTGATCTGACGATGAGCTGTGAAGCTTGAAAGCGCTAATCGGGATAATTTTTATATAGTGGTGTGCAACAGTGATCATTCTGCTTTTAATAAATTGTTATGAAGGCATTTCTTTTACGTGACGATAATATTGAGACCAGAATAGCAAAGGTAATCGAGCAAATAACAATTGTCTTCATCCGTTTAATTATTAAGACAAATTATTCGATAAAATATTAAGATTTATCCGTTTAATTGTTAAGAGCATCGTGTGCTTCCCCAGGTGATTCCTGCCAGTAAACAAGATACTTTTCAAATAAGTTGCAGTCCCTGCAACACTCATGGATTACAAGATGAGATTGATAACTCAATCCCAGGATAGTTCAACAAATTTCCCCTCCGGTGGTGCCAAAATTTCAAATCAGTTCATTATTAGAAACGTCTTGACAGGGAAGAAGTTCGTGACAGGGAAACTTACTTACTGGATAACCTTCGTATTTTACTACTTTTAGAAAGTAATAAACTTCAATATTTTAAGAAATAAATGAGCTTGGAAACTTACTTTTATATGAAGTACAAGATAGGATGATCGGGAGTGGATATGGTAATGACACGTTTATTAATTTTTTGTCTTGGTCTACGACACAATCTTTAACTCACGCAATAAACTAATAGACCTTAGTCAGGGCATGCTCTAATAATATGTCTCACTATTCAAGACGATTAATACGTTCTGCCGTGAGCAGCGCGACTTTAATACTTTACAATAATCGTTTATTTATTTCGCAACCGAGTGTCCGATCTGGATGAACTTAGATCGAATGGATTAGCGAAAAAAGGAGGAATAATTTTTGAAAATTTTACAAACCTACCGTAACCATCGTTGACTTAATTTTTAGAAAACTTCTTCCGCTTTAGCCACATGAAAAATAATGTATACGTCTTCGTGAAAATAATTCCAAATAACATGAAAATAAAAAAATTATAAACACTAATGTATCGTTGCAGTAACAGAGGGTCAGCTGAAAGGCATGACTGCATTATGTAGAGTACTAATACTATTATAGAAGTAAGCAACGACTTAACTTGCAGTATTCAGGTGACAAGTATTGAGCAGATCGCTGTCGTCAAACAATGTGCGTAGGACACAAGGCGCAGGAATGAACTTTGATGGATTCGGCCCTTGATAATATTCCTAAATCATTCAGAGATTAAAACTCACAAAAACTCGTTTTAAAATAATTACTTGTACATAACTATTTAAGCAAATAAATTGTTTAATTACTACATTTTTGTGATACGCTCATTAAAAATAATGTAAATAATTTACCCAAACAACCTTAAATCGAACAACAGCAGCAGCAAGACTGTTATTCTCCGCAAAGGCAGAGGTGCGTGAAATTCGTATAAAATGGCTAAAGTCAAGGGATTTATAAGTCTATAAAGAAAGTCACTTAAAAGAAACAGTCTCATCTAGCCGCACGTAGCCGCAGGCCTTTACCGCTCCCCTCATATCTTCTTTCTCACTTTTGGTGTTCTGTTTGTCGTAAGAACAAAAAAATACGTATATATAACAGACACGGTGAAATTCTATCAAAACAGGATAAAAAAAAATCATTCATGATTTCGAAATACGTTTTTGAAAATTGCAAAAATTGATTAATATTTATACTTATCTAATATTTATAGCCTACTTATCTAGTATATTAATTTTATTCTCTACACGCGTTTCCAAAGGCGTAATAATTTGAATACAAAAATCTTGTGAATCAGAGAATTAGAGCCAAGTTTTCCCTATTGTCGTAATATATTACTCCCCCCCCCCCCATATACACACACACGCACACACACAAAAATTTCTGTAAGTATGTGATTCGTTGTAACTCTTGGCTTTCTCTCTATTTGCATGTAATGGTTATAAAAATAATTATTTTCCTATAAAAATATTATATCGTTACTGAATAATCTGATGGATTGCAATGTTAAAACAATAGAAAAATCATGAAACACCACATAAATTGATCGTCACTATTTTTTTTTTTTAATATACGCTATATACAAACATCGGTACGGAGAACTATACATGGCTTCCGTGTTCTAAGATTTATATTTAAAATCATTAGCTTGAATTCGGTTTGGTAATTTACAATAAAATATTCCCCTTCAAACTATTTTCTCTATTTATGTTTTTTTTTTGTTATTATGGGGTGGTCGTTTAATATAATGTTATTTTCTAGTCACTTTATCTATAAAAATTAGGTACTTTATTATTATAACGAAACTGAAATACGCAGTTCCTCAACAAATATCTCAATCGATTCCCACCATTAATTGTATTTACACTTTCATAGAGTAATAGTCTTATCATATGTAATTACCAATGTATCTTATCCTTCAAAATTAAATACTCGTACTTTACTCGATATCTGCAAAGTAATTTTCAAAAACTCGCCTCCCCCTTCAACTACCCTCTCTATTTACAGATTTACCATTTTACAGTGAATTAATATGACTTTATTTTCAGGGCACTTATTAATCAAAATTAAATACTTTACTCTTGTTACAACACAAAACAATGCAGGTAAACTGCCCCTCCCCCTTACCGAACGACTCCATTTTTGATATTTACACTCCTATTGAGTAATAGTTTCATTATTCATTACTAAGGTATCTTATCCTTCAAAATGAATAGTTTATTCGACATCAAAAAGGTAATTTAAAAAAAATTACCAACTCCCGCTTCAACTACCTTTTTACATTGGATTATTATGATCCTCTTTTCAGGATACTTTATCAAAATTAAGTATTTACGCTTGTTAAAACACAAAACATTGCCGGTAAGCTACCCCTCCCCCTCAACCAAACAACCTCATTTTTGGTATTTAGTTTTTTTGAGTAACAGTTCATTATATGTAATTATTAAGGTATCTTATACTTCAAAATGAAGTACTTTATTCGACATCAAAAAGGTAGTTTTCGAAAAATGACCCACTCCCCCTTTGACTACCCTTTCCATTTATAAATATTTCATTTACCTTTGTACAGTCGATTATTGTGACCTTGTTTTCAGTATACCTTATTTATCAAAATTAAGTACTATACTATTGTAAAATTCTACACACACTTTTTGGAAAATGACTTTTTTTCATGTTTTGAGGGTAGTAGGGGAAGGTGGGGCTTTTTGTTACAATTCTTAAATATATTTTTTTTCTGACTTGCACTTTATAGCTAGTAATCTGGCAACCAGCTGTTTGCTTGAAGCAATAATTAGAAGCATTTACAATTTTTTATAACCATAACACTGTAACGTATGTGTCACCAAAATAATTTTATGAAGACACTGCTGGTTGTAACAATGTGCCCCCTGGTGGGGCATATTGTTACAGAGCGTGGGGTAAGTTGTTACGTAATATATGAGTAAAGAAACAAGTGTTTTAAAATAAATGGTTATAATTCTAAACACAATTATTAATTTCCCAAGTTCATTATGAGGTATTACATAACTATAAGATATTATTGATTAATATAAAATTAAAATGACAAAATATTTAAAAGAATTTAATAAAAATTTCTAAAAAGCTGTTACAAAAAAATTATAATATTTTTACTGAATGACAAAAATTCGAAATAATGATTCAGTATGTTAAAAAATTTAAAAGCGGGGGGTTGATATTTTGAAATCAAAAGCATTAATCGTCAGAAACATCTGATGCACAATTAAAACAAATAAAATACAAACTATTACTCGCACAAGATGCATGAGCCCATCGGTTGCAACTAAGACACTGTATCCACTCTTCGCCATCTTTCGATTGTCCCCATGGCTTTAGACATTTCAGACATAAACAGTCCTCATCTTCATCGTCGCTAGAATCTAACACTTGCATTCTTTTCCTTTTACTTCTATTGTGCCTTTTAGGTCTATCCTGCGACTTCTTCTTTTTATGATCAGTGCTGAATAATTTTCTTTTAGTTTCACCAGTTTTTTTAGTTACTGAAGATTTTCTTTTTGCCTGTTCTTCCTCCAGTATATGTTTCATTGGAGTACTTGTTAAAACGCAGGACGTTATCTTTCTTCGATTCGTTTTACATTTTCGCTTTTGAGCCTTCGGATAAGGACGAATCACTTCAGGACTTTTGTGTGCCACACTTAATAGTTTTCTTGCTGCTTCTGCTTCAGGCTGTGTAAGAGTCGTGGAACACGATGGACTGTCAATACTGACAACAACTTCACTTTAAACATTATTGCCTGGCTCAATTTCAGCTGATAAATTTATGCAATTGTCAGAATTATCCTTCGAATTTTCCAGGGTATTGTATGGTCTATTTGTTACTTCTGATTGCATGAAATCTTCTTCAGTAAATATATCTTTATTAAATGGCCATATACCAGTTGACTGAAAACCGATAGTAATATTTCTAGGCGTTGAAGCACTTTGGAGGGCTGTTTTCAACAATGTGGGAATATTGTAAATTACCATAGTCTTTCCCGGGTTACTCTTCATCCACGCATCACAGGCTGAATTGTAGCCTAATATGTTTTTAGTGGTCCAAACACAGACTTATCGAGTGGCTGGAGTCTGTGGGACGTATGAGGAGGGATTGATAACAGGGCTACACCATTTTCTCGACAATAATTGATCACATTTATAGACATATGTGAAGTATGGTTATCTAAGATGACTAGGACTGGCTGCTGCTTTGTGCATCTAGTGTGAGACACAAAGTGTTTCATGAAAATTAAGAATTCTTCACTGGTGACCCACCCACTAGGATTGGCTGCTCCAATGCAACCAGGAGGCCCGTCTGTTATGAAATATTCTTTGAAATACTTTCTGGGGAATATTAAGAGAGGTGGAATGCTGTTACCAGCGGCATTTACGGCATGGATTACTGTGACCAGATTCCCACGTTCAGCCGAAGTAGCGGATCCTACTTGTTTTACTCCCTTCTCTGCAATTATTTTGCATGGACGCTGTACTGTGGTCACACCTGTTTCGTCTAGGTTCCACACTTGATGACAGCGGAACCCATACTTATCATAAAGCCCACCAAGGTTATTAAAAAATTCAGTCACATTATGCTTACTGAAGCTTGTCATGCGGCTAAGGCTAGTGGGTTCTGGTTTTCTAAGGCTGAGATAACTATTTCGCTTAAGAAATAATAAAATCCCGTCCTTAGTAGACTTTTTATTTTCATACCAGTTAGATTGTATTAAAATTTGATTTTCTTTTGCATATTCAAATGCTAATGATTTTAAATCTGTTGTTGAAAGTCCAAAAAATATCTTAGATGAATGCTTAATATATTCCGCCAATTCGTTTTCCTGATCATCGGAAAAAAAGTTGTCTAGGCTTAGCGTAGCCTGTTTTGATTTCTAAATGAGACTTCCCACTTTTCAATTTTTTTACATACCTGAATAATGTCATAAAATTTATGTTGTAAGCCTCGGCAGCCATTCTTATTGAATATCGTTGTTCTGACTCACTTTCAGCAGCTTGCTTCAGTACATCTGGCGGTGTCTTCCCTCTGTCGGTTTTCCGCTTGTAGTTTCTTACCATTTTCTCTACAAACCAAACACAATCTATTAATAAACAGCCAAACTATGTATAATTAAGGTTTATGATCACACATGTGAACGTTAATATTCTAATTCCATACATTATTATAAACAACAACTTTTTTGTACTTTGTAAATTAGACATCATAAAAATGGTTACTCAAAGTATACAAACAATTTCATATAAGTAAATGCAGAACAGAAAAAAATAAATACGTTATTTAATGAACGTAATTATTTTGGAATCTTCAGCTGGTGACAAGTGTGCAACTTCTGAAATGAACTCCAGATCTTAAGTGCCCTGAAAAGTGCTTACTTTTAACGTCCTCGATATGCATATTATCAAGTGCACAATATTCTATTAAATACGCATGCGTATTTCAATAGAAATATAATAAATTATAATATATAACATTTTAAATGTAAACTTTAGGTTGAAATAATATTCACCTCCGTATAAAAACATGGGTGGGGCATGTTGTTACAGTGTAACAATGTGCCCCCAACATATTATAACAACTTGCCCCACCCGACGCCATTTTACTAAAAGCATATTTTGTCAGAAATTATTCAATAAATTTTAATTCTGTTAGAATATATTTACTACACTAATATTCCTTAACGTGTAGAATAATGAACACTTACTTACCTTGTGAAACGGCTCTGAAATATAGATGAATTGAAGATGACGAAAGGTAACTCGGAGTACGAAGAAACACAAAAAATGTCTTCTCAGCTCGACCACACAATTCACAATGACGCCAGTTGAAAACAAGGTGAGAAACCACGTGACCGACCGTAGGGAAGGGACAATAGCTCGTTTCCACTTCCCGGAAAATTTTAAATGCGTTTGTAACAACTTGCCCCTGTAACAACTAGCCCCACCCTCCCCTATAGTAATGTATAGCGTAGTTTATAAAGGGTAGTATAGGGTAGTTTATAAATGTATGGCGTGGTCAGGTAAACAGCAGTCGACTGTCTAACCTGATTGTTTGACATGAGACATTATTCTTCGGGGAATGATATGTCTCATTCAGTTTGCTCATTACTTAACAAAATATACTATTGACACGTTTAACATTTAAAAGGTGTTTAGAACATTTGACTTTAGTTATGTAACACACTACACATATTAGGTCTGTGAATGCAATTTTAAAACTTCAAGTTTAATTTTGGTGAACATTGTAAGTTACGCTGAGGTTTCAAATCGATTCTTTCTGTAGTGTTAGAATATAAATAGCTCATACTCTGGCAAGTCAATAGTTAACCACCCTGAATTTCTACAATTTTCTACTACAAGACAGTACCTAAATTACCTCAGGCTTTCAAAAAACTGTCAAATCAACATTATTTTACACAATATTAGAGTTCTTTCTTTACAGATTATAAAGTACACTTACAGAGTTCCTAATTGATAGCGCATATTAATAAGTTAAGTATAGCTTGGTTACGGGCTGCAGATCTCTGTGACGTCATGTGACTCAGGAATCCCGTTCTTCGTCCCTTCCCTTTGCAGTATACTCGGCAACAGTGGCCTAAATAGGAGCTGTTCCTGGGGGAGGGATGATATTGCCTTTCGGGGGGAGGATAAGGGCTTGAAGGTTGCACTCCCCAATAAGAAATTCAGGGTTCTTGCTATGTAACTTTATAAAGTATACGTAAGGTAAATACTAATCGATAAATACAAAACATATCACATAGGCCTTATACTCGTACTTTCCAGTATCAAATAAATAAACTTTTAATCATAATGACTCAACGCTCACAATGTACCTTTTAAAATTACATGGCAACGTACAGATGACATGACAAATTACATTATGTGTAGCTTCCAGCAGTTGTGTTCATTACGTAACGGTTTTTTGTCAAAAGGATAGTCCATAGACTATTACTATGTACACGAACTAATTATAAATACAGTGACTAATATGCTTGGAAAATTCAAATTTAATATTATTGTTACGATATTCTGCTGTAATACGTACAGTATTTTGATTTTATTATCAATAAAAACTCTATTTCAAATTTATTTAAACTAACTTCTGTTAATGAGCCTCCTGGGGTAAGAGGAAGGTTGTTATACCGCCGTTATCGATATCTCCGACTTCTGACATCTCCGCCTGATACACACAGTCAAAACGCGGCCAGGGGATGAACCGGTATTCCGGCTGGATTCTGACGATTGACACCGGGCTAAAGTGTGTCCAGCGACCGGGAATTCCTATTGCAGCGAAAATCATGGCATTTGAATAAATAATGAGAAGAAACAGATAATTGTTTTTAACAATGAAAAATAAAACGCATGTCATATGATCCACTTGTCGGACTCGCATTCAATCGATTCAGGCCAAGGTTTCTTGGTCTCTGGTAGTAGCTAAACTAGGAAATCACCCCTGTCCCAATGGACCTAGCCAACATCAAATGCAGTGATCCTTAATATCATAGCGAAGCCTTTACGCAGCGACCAAGATGGGGGAGGGCAGATCAGCGTTTGTCGTCGCATGGTTGGCTCAACCCCATCAGGTAAGACTGGGTTTACGGCTCTGGGGGGTTGCGGGTTGGAACTACACTGCTGACTACCGGTGCCTCCATCTCCGTCCGAAACACCCACCCTGGCTCACACAATGATATTTTCTGCGGTATTAGTACTGACAATTGGAACAAAGCGTGGGTCCAGCGCTCGATTGTGCGACTCGAGGTTCGGAACTGTGTAACCGGCCCTGAAGAAGCCTGTACCTGACTCGAGTTCCGTGGTTGGTCCCCACCGCCCGCTTGTCAGGCTACCGAAACACCGCCTCCACGAGGCTCCAGCTGGACAACGTTATGTCTTGAATCAACTGTTATGTTTTTATATGTATTTCAGTAGTTAAAGAAGGCATGAGGCGTGGTCGGCAATAGCTTAAGAAGTAATTCCTGAAGTGAACCCGCTGACAATTACTTGCTGACAGCCATTACTTGCAGGTCGTTTGTACTAGAATAGATCGAACGCATTGTAAAAACTGGGGAAAGAGGATTCTATAAAGAACGCCTCACTTAATACGGTAATGTAATGCTGTGATACATTTGTACAAATGTAAGATATATTTGTATAGAACGAAGACTCCTGAATCAGTGTATACACATCAAAGATTTACTGGCTCAGCCGCTCACGCGAACAATGTTTTGTGCGCTGAAGTCGGAATTGTAACACACGGCTTACGCCTATCTGAGCCCCATTCACACCACAGTAATCTAATTTGGTGTTCTTTTTATTTTCCTCTCTCTTGACACTGTTAAAACTCTCAGCACAATGTTTTGTATCTGTCCATACTACGTAGCGTATACAGACTAACTGACCTCATATCATTTGAATAAATATTATTTTGTTTTGCTGTTTTATTTTTAAATTTTTTAGATCGTTTTAGGACACATTTTTGATGGAAATGTGCTTTATTGAAGCCCCACTTTACAATCGTACATAGCCTACTAACAAACTACTCTTCAAGGCAATAATGTTTGTAAAGATCAGTAAGCAGATAGGTACATTGGATCTTTAAGTATAGTATTGTAATACTACACACATCTCATTTTTTTGCTACTTACAAATAAAATTACAGACGCGACGCAAATAAGTGTACGCAAAACGAAAAAAGAGTCGCTCACACGCTCCCTAATTGAACTTTTCATATTAAAGCGCATCTGATGGAAAATAATAAAAAGGATTTAGAATTAAAGAAGCATTTTGCTACCTTATGCTTTCTTTAGAGTAGGCAAGATTAATTAAAAAAGTAAAGCCTGTACTTTGAAGCCGGGATGAATGCAAGGGAAATGTGAACATGACAAATATGATAAGCGCAAATTGGATAGAAGTCGAAAGAAATGAAATTTGAAAAGAAGTAAAAGAAGAATTGTACTTACAAAAGTAACTGAAAAGAAGATCATAATATTTTTAGCCCATGTATTTCGACTAAGTGGAATTCTTCTGTTCATATTTTTAGAGAAACTGTTGGGCAAGACAAGAAAAGTTTGGCCACGGAGGAAATAATTTAACAGTGTATACAAGTGACGATGTAGACTGTAACCTATAATGTATTCAAAAGACTGGCAAAGATCAGGAATTCCTATTGCAGCGAAAATCGTGGCATTTGAATAAATAATGAGAAGAAACAGATAATTGTTTTTAACAATGAAAAATAAAACGCATGTCATATGATTCACTTGTCGCACTCGCATTCAATCGATTCAGTTGTCTTTAATTCTGCAGTCTCCAGAGTAAGAAAGAAGGAAAGATAGGAACTCTCAAAGCAGAAAAGTTTTTACGATAACTTTTAAGGATATTAATGTGCTCTCCGTAAAAAGTGAGTACAGTCCCACTTAACGGTATTGTTAGAATGCTCTGCACGAATTTTTGTGTGGCTTAGAACTGTTGTACAAAGTCATAATACGCCAAGTACTTTCTCTACACAAGAAAATATAAAAATAATTTCTCCACAGTTATTGGAAAAGAATTACGTAATTGAAACTTTGGTATTCTCTCAATTTTAAAAATAACCAGCGCCGTTCGAAGAGTTGTCAGGGACTTAGTTGTAAGTCGTTCGTTGCTACGGGACACGCATGTATCAAACGAGTATATTTATATAATTGTTGTTACCTTCATACATCGTGACCACATGACTGTATATTTCCGTGTCAATTGAAGCTTCTCTTTCGATCTCTTCCGATTCAAACTGCATCAGAAGTAATAAAGAATCAGTTTAGACCCCACTCACCTCTTTTCATCACAAGCTCTATCCTTCTAGCTTTCTCTACCACTTCTTTCATTCCCTTATTCTCTCTCTCTCTCTCTCTCTCTCTCTCTCTCTCTCTCTCTCTCTTTCTCCCCCCCCCCCCCTCTCTCTCTCTCTCTCTCTCTCTCTATCTATTTATCTATCTCTCTATCTCTACGTCCCGTCACTACCGTAGTCTTTATATCGAAAGTCGCCTGATCCTCCAAATTATTTTCTGCCTTGTATACGCTTTTGTTTTGTTCTCCATTTGATAATGTTGTTTCGTAACCCTTTTAATTTAGATTTCTCTTGCTGTCTATTTCTGTGTGCTTCTAATTCTGTGTGCTCTGATTAAATTAATACCATAATATCTAAGCCCTTTTACTTTTAGGTTGATCCTTAACCTCCTATAAATTCCTTCCTATATTTTCAATATCGGAATATTTCTCTTAATACTCTATGCTTGAATGTCTTCAGATTTCGTATATCAAACAATGTCTCCGCCCCATATAT
Source organism: Magicicada septendecula (assembly GCA_034769895.1). Taxonomy (NCBI): domain Eukaryota; kingdom Metazoa; phylum Arthropoda; class Insecta; order Hemiptera; family Cicadidae; genus Magicicada; species Magicicada septendecula. The sequence continues at coordinate 110,743,665 of CM068370.1, forward strand.
TATTGCTGGGCAAATTAGTGTTTTGTCGAGGCGAGACTCAAAATGCAATGAAGATACGGTCTAGTGAAATCACGTAAATCATTGAAATATTTTATAACTGCGTAATATAGGAAAAGTGATTTTTGTGCAATAAATGTTTGGTACTGGAAATTTTAGTAAGCTTTTAAAAATGCAGAGAAAATCATTCAAAGTTGGTGAGCGCTTCAACAGCATTTATTGTCGGTATCCAAAGGGAAGAAAACATATATTAACAATATCTTAGTTCATAGCACAGTAATAACTCCGCTGAAAACTTTTAATAAATAAAGAAAAAGCCTGATGTATATGTGTGGAAGGAGGAACGCCTGTTCACTGGAAACTAATATACACATACGCACAACTCACACACAGACACTAGTACGTGCGGACATGTGCCTGTAAGTCGTGTGAGAGAGAGAAAGCGACAGTCAGAAATATAACACATTATTTACGTCGCTGTGACCCGGATCCAGCGCGCTGCGGGACTTTACACCACAGTAATCTAATTTGGTGTTGATTTTTATATGTCCCTCCATTTTCTCTGGTCAAATAAATCAACAAACTGTCAACGCTGTGTTGTTTTCCCAGTCCACACGGCTGTCGCTTCACTGATCAGCTGACCTTACTTTATTCAAACAGAGCGTTACTGTGTTTCCAGGAGTTATCGCTTCATTACGTTTTCAATCGTCTTCTGCACAAACGTTTTCACAACTGTGTCCTTACGAACTAGCATATTCCGAGTACATGAGTAAGTTATCCCTCGATAAGGAATTCACCTTTTTATAATACTCGATTAATGTTTTACAACATGCAATTTTTTTTTACTCTATTGACAGACAAGAAGTAGTAGAATACGTTCTCAAAAAGATTGTATTTAGACTTTTAAAGCCTACGAACTGACTATTATTTTACATTATAAATTAGTCAAATTTTTGTACCATGTATCTGAAATTTGTTCTTATGTATTAGTGTTAAAATATAGTACAGAAATACCCCGCTTAGTGCTGCCCCTTTTAGCACTGATTCGTCATAGCGCTTCTGGATGAAAAGTCAAGACCAACTGGTTTTGTTGTGTCGATAAGTGTGAGACGATGTCATCTGCCTTGAAGCAATGAGATCCTTTAAGAAACTGCTAACAGACTATTTTAGAAGAAGCAGTTGATAACGATATAGAAGAAGAAGTACCGACAAAAGTTTTGAGTACGGAATTCCTTAGTACCAGAATTACACCCCTTACAAAGGTTATGGACCAATTTGTAGACAACGACCCTCGATAACAAGCGGAGGTCTAAAGTGAAGAGAGGAGTACTCTCCGTGTTGTCTTGTCATCTGTAATTATTAACTGAAAGGCAAAAAAAGTGAAACACAAATTAGTTTAAACTATTATATTTTTAAGAAACCTAACCCTAAACTCTACAACTACAGCCTGAACCGTCTTTTTAAAATTAGTTTCGGCTTTTCAAATTGTACTGTGCTGTCCTATAAATGACAACTGTAAATCTGTATGCTTTTAGTTTGCTGTTTTTTTTTTCATTTTCCGTAATTTGTTAGTTATTTTGTATTTTAGTATGGTGTCATAGTACTTTCCCATTAGGTTTAAGGTTTTCGTAAATGTACGTATTTTGTACTGTGTAAGTAACTAAATTAAATTAATTTCTCTTAACGCATTAACGTTTTTAATAAATAAAATATTAGTACCTGTTAAAAAATGGTAAATAAAATATAAATCAATAAAAATAAAATAATAAAAGAGGATAAAATCAGTAGTAAACAGTAATCTTTGAAATAATAGACCGCGTACAGCGCTGTTTCGTATAGCGCCTTGTGATCACGGACCGCATCTTGAGCGCTAAGCGGGGTATTACTATAATAAAATAAATTCATAAGAAATGTAGTTCTTCAGGAGAATAACTATAAACTATCAATAATTTTAATGTTTCAGGAGGATAAAGTATTTATTATTTGTGATATTTAACAGCAATTAATCTCTCTGTTCGTTAACATTGGCTACTGGGTAGCACTTTTGATAGACCTATGCTGCAATGAAACTATGGCCTGAACATTGAACCCACGCAAATATTAATGAAAATAATGTTGACCCAAAACATTTGTAAACATCTGATGTCTAATTTCATGTTGAATAGCATCACATACTATAATTAATATCCTTCAAATGTCGTGTACATAAACATTTTTTCTTGTTTTTTTGTTGTCTCTTCATTTATTGTTTGCGAGGACTTACTCAATAAATCCGACTCTGGAGGACGATAAAGCAAGGATAAGTGTGACGTATCAATTTAGAAAACTTGTGCAAAAGTAGAACAATTCATGAATTCTACTGCGAGTTATTTTATAAATACATTTCTCTTGTACTACATACTTCTCTCGAGTCAATTGCCCTTATTTATTTATAAAATTGAACACTGACGTATGTAAAGCCAATTAAATATAAACTTACAGGCTGCATGGATTGTTCTGTGATTTAAATAGTTGTACATGAGTGCATATATGTGTGTTCGTATGTGAGAGAGATATTAAAACAGTGAAAGAAGAGTTACACAGCTAGACAGAAACAAACGCGAAAGGTGGCTGACAAGTAAAAAAAAAACGGTTTCTTCTTCTGCTGCTGCTGCTGCTGCTGCTGCTTCTTCTTCTTTTTTAGCACTACAGCCCAATGTGAGCCATGGCTTCCAACACCATTCTTCACCAATGTCTCCTATCCATTGCCTTTACAGTGTAATCTCTCACACCCATTCTTCTTAGATATTTCAAGGCATCATCCAACCACCTTATCCTAGGTCGGCTCCTCTTTCTGCTTTTATAGACTTGCGCCCTCAGCATTGTCTTTGGCATCCATCCGCTCTACGTGACCTAGCCATTCTATTCGTTCAACCTTTATGAATCTTACAATTCTCTCATGCTTCAACAGCTCATCCGTCTCCTGGTTATTTCTTATTCTCCATTCATCCTCTTTAACCGGGCCATAAACACGTCTGACAATTTTTCTTTCAAACCTTCTTACTGTTTCCTGTTTCTTTTTTTTATTTTTGTTGTTGTTGTTAATGTCCGTGTTTCGCCTGGTAAGTGTAAACCAACCGGTCTGATAAGTGTCTTATATATTTTTACTTTTGTATTACGACTAATGAGTTTGCTTCTCAATAGTCTACTGTTGGCATAATATGCCCTAATACAATCGCATTTGCTGTAACAACTCTCCGCAGGCTACATAAGTGCCTTTAGAATTAATCACTCTGTTTTCATGTCATTAGCTTTCTGCTAACTAAACTTTAAGTAATGCCATAACAGCTAGTTAAAGAACACTGTTTAATTTTATGTTTGTATACAAAGTAAAATAAATAGATTTTCCATAGAAATCAACACGGTAATCTTGTCTTCATAAGTAGGTATATTGGCGTCTCTCTTCCTTAACGATTCAACACGTCTTAAACATTTATTTACGTATCTCCAATATGATCTACTTTAAATTCAGTAAAAAAAATGTATCTTACATGATATCATTTTAATCGCTGATGCGTATTTCACTGTATGAAAAGATATCTCATTTGTTTCTCTTGTAAAAGCTAATGCTGTCTTCCTTAACTTTTTCTTCTTCTTCAGCACATTCAGCCCTATACAATTACGAAGGCTCTCTTCCATTTCTTCCCGGGCTTTTCACTACTTTTCTTTTGCATTATCTTGTACCTCAAAGCAGCACTTAGCACACTACCCACTAACCTTTTTCTCACGTGAGCTTTCTGTTGGTAGTGTATTAAGTCGTCTACAATACAATTTTTTCTTATGTAGACGTCCTGTATAGACACGCTTAAACAATCGCAGATAACGATACTGTTGGATTGCATTGCACAAAGAGGGTATACAACATAATTTAGCGTTCATTTATCTTGTTATTTTATCTGTTTTCACAGTTACCGTTTATCACAGTTTTCTAAATATTTTTGCTTTAGTTTATCTGACTTCAGCTACCAGTCAGCGTCGTTTCACGTTCTCCCTCTCTCTCCTTTCCACAGCACTAAATTAATTCCAAACGGCCTCTCATACACTCTCCACTTCCCTCCCATCATTTTGTCATCACATGTTTGTTCATCTCTCATATGCCTGGATACGGACATGTTTGTAACACATTTAAGCACGTATTTATTTATAATCTTATTTACACACTGGGGTGTAATAGATGTGTGAGAGGAATGTGTGGACGTGCAGATGAGCTCATCGTGTAGAGATCGCTGAAAATTATTTCTTCCAGTTCACTGATTACCAAACAGTATTCTCAACACAGAATTTTCCTTTATTCAGCATTAGTCAGCTAAATTCACTTAACAGTTTAAAAAAATCAAGCTCAAACACAGGTCGTTTCAGTTTTTTCTACAATAAACATTTAATATATATTTTTCCCTTCGTTCTTTGTAATTTACATAGAACGTTTTAACCACTGACGTTAGCAAAAGCATTACAACTGTTGCCACTAGCGGAGTCCAAGCTTATCTAAAAGAGAAACGTTTATAAATAACTCGTAAGGAAAGTTATGGAAACCCAACCTTATTATACTTATTTAAAAATTGTTATTGCTTGATCATTAGGTCGTTTTTTATTATTACAAATATTTTTAACGTATTTTGATAAAGCTATTACTAAGCTATGCTTTTACGTAATACAGTCCTTAAGCCTACAGTCACATCTCAGGGAGCCGCCACGACAATACTTACGGCTACTGGACAGTGTACAGGAACCGTTCAATCCGCACAATTGGTGTACATACGTTTTTTCCCAACCGTTGGGTCAATATTAACGGGTTCCACTGAAGCGTCTGGGTACACAAACAAGACGTACGCCTGCATGCAATAATCTCTTACTACACAGACCCAGTCATAGTTATACTATTTCCGTTCTTAGTTCAATCCTGATGTGCACACATCCACGTGGCAAATCTGAAACGCTGTTGGTCAGGAGCGTTGACACTGTTCACACAGTAATGTATTACGCGCATGTGCAGAATGTCTGTAGAGTCATGTGAAAGTTATCTCACCACTTAAATCGGGGCAGGTCATTTTAAAACTTCCTCCTTATCACTATGTTCTGAACAAAATAATTCTGTAAGCTGGCTGATGTAAAACAATTATTTGAGAAGGTAACTGAAAAAACGGCGGACAAATGGCGTCATTGTATCGACCATATAATCAAGGAAGAAGATAAACTCTGGGAATTGGCCCACATTACCGACGTCGTTGTGGACAGTCTTGTCAACAATAACGCTGGCTCAAGTCATGATACAAGTTCCGACACAGATATGGATGGGATTGAATTACTTTTTGATAGCAACTGATAATATACAGGTACACTGGTAATTATGACAACTTCTATTTTCCTTTTAAATAAACTTTACTTTTTGTTTGTTATGATTTTTAAACGGTGAATAACAAACATTCATTAACTGGTTTTAAAATATTTCATTGTCGGTCTGACAGTCACACAAATTGTACTTCGGTAAGGATAAATTATTACAATTTTCATGCGTTTATACAGTATCAATATTAAGTGTACCCTGTCTGTTCTCCTTCTGTTAGAGTGACATGCATCTAACTCAAGCAACAAATAGCAATTCACGTGTGCCACGCCTGTTTGTTTACATCACGATTAAAGTAAGAACGAAAATATTATTCATACATTCAGTCGCACTGCATTAAATTGTTGGCAAGAAGTAGACACGATTTTTAACAATATGTGCTCAACTTCATAATTTGTGCTTTACACTATTTTGAATACGTTACTTTTTTATCTGTCCGATTCAGAAGCTAAGAGATGATTGCGATGATAGCATTATGCAATACATGTACAGACAAATTGTTTCTGACAGCAGTAGAAAATATTGTTAGCCGGAAGTAAAATATTTAACATAACTTATCTGCATAAAATAATTTTAACAATAACTCTTGAAAAAAGAATCGAATTCGAACACAATCACAGTGTATATTGTAACAAGACATATGAGCCCAATATTTTAAGTAACAAAATATTAACACATGTCATAATAATTGAGTTAACAAGACACATCAAGTATGTACTCTGGAAATGCCAAGAATGAAACTACATAAGCAACTCTTCAAGAAGAATAAACTCACAGCGCAGGAGTTAAAAAATATAATGGTAATAAACAATAATAACACCATATAAGAAGAAAGAAGATACAGTAAACAGTGATTAACCACAAGAACCAATAACCCAATAGATTCGGTCAGTAAGGAACAAATAAAAACAAGGAAGAAACATACTACGAGAAAGACACATAACAATCATGGCATAAGATATAGATTCCAAGAGCCAGTCAACTATAAATTAACATCTTACTCGTATAAATACTAACTGAGAGACTTACAGATTGAAAGTAAAACAAAATCTGACTAACTAAGATGACCCATATATGACCAAAAAGATTGTAAATGAGTAGGGCATCCCATATTAGACAAAAGAGTGGAAGTAACAATAATGTTACACAAAAAGAAGCTGTAAATAAAAACATAATGACATATTATCCACAGCATCAATGTAATATAAAAGAGAATTAAAATTGTCTCATAACTATAATAATTGTTATTCAAGTAATCAAAAAATCATGTAAGATAGGAAAAAAGAACTAATTAATGAATTACCAGTTATCACTAATAACATAATACTTGAAAAAACAAGGTTAAAAAATGTAAATTTGTATCAACTCTATACACCCATTGTTGCTACAAATAAGAGAACCACATAACCTAGATACAGGTACTTTCCACCTAGTTTAATATTTAATGATAGATAAAACATATCTAAACTGAAATATTTTGTACCCTAAATCAAGTAGAGGTAATAAGGTTTCTACCAATACCAATATCAGATACCAAGAGTAAACTTTATATAAGCATTAATGTAAACAAAGTGAACAAAAACAATCAAAATGAGATTCACCATGTGAAACATAGACAAAACCACATTATAATGTTAGATAGGAATAACAGGAGAATACCTATATAATAAGTAAGATATAATATCACTATTATAATAGTATAAGAGAATTTTAAACAGTGACATAATGTGTAATAAGAATAAATAAGCACATCTGTCATGTGACACCAGATGTAACTACTATTATCCAATGCTATATGCTAAGGAACAGACAAGTGTATTAAAAACACAAGATTGACTATACATATACTACTTACAATGAACTATTCTAAACTAAATAGTTGTCTGAAAGACACTACATTCTCAAATAAGAATTAAAATAACGATACAGTTCATAGTGCCATACAGAGGTCATATTAATGACTAAAATACCAAGGAATAACAATGTATTCCAACAAACAAAGACGACCAGTAGTTGTAACAACTCAGTGTTTACAATTGGGGCAATGCAGAAGTTACCCAGATACCTTTTATTATAAATAATTTGTTAATACAATTAATAGACTCTTAGGCTAAACCAATGTTAAGATAAGAACTATATTTTGTCAATAATTATAAGTAACCAATAAGTGAGAAGTGTTGAAGGACTTGGAAGGCATGCTCTCAAAGAGATATGATTGACATTAAATAGTTGTAATTCATGAATAAATAAAATTAATAGTGATTAGTGTAATGTGATAATCTCAAACATTAACTCCCTTAATAATGAACGAAAGCACATCATGAGTGGACTCTAAATGAAGAGCCAAATGTTAGCAATACAGTGATAAGCTTAGATTTAAAATCTATGCAGTAATAAGATAGTTATTTCAATTATAAAATATTTGTGTCAATTCGAGCAAATATGTATACTCTCAAACCCAGCTACCCCACGCTAATAACAACAATTAAAATATTTCGCGGAGGGGGTATGTGCATTAAATTAAAGACCGTCAACCAATCAAATCAGAGAAATTAGCCAATTTTACAACGATCGCAGAACGGAACGGCAGCTTCATGTGCTATTTCGGGACACTTTTTAATCAACCTTTGAAGAGTGCAGACGGCGGCTCGACACCGGAAGAAATCAGCTGTTTACATAATTTGTTCGCGTCAGCGATGTCAACAAAGCAACATAACCTAAATTTGTGCAAACATAACTACACTATTATTGAAGATCTTTGAAGTGTAACATTGCGTTAATAAGGATTGCTAAGTGTATAATCCCTAGCAATTCCGGGATTTAAAAGGGAGTACAGTGATTTTCTCAAATTAGTTAAGAATTGGAAAAAATGACGATATAATCGAACAACATTCTAGTAATGTGTATAAAACAAAGTATGTAGGTCATTGCACCTTATTAATATCAGTCAGTCAACAATAATAATGATAATTCTCAATTTAATTTAAATATTCCAGAAATAAGAATTTTGAAAATATTAATTGTTTATCATGTATGAATACTGAGTTTGCTATAACAACACATACCTGATTGAAGAGTTGTTCAATAAACCTAGATTAAAATAACAAGCATTAATAAGAGATGAGGATTGTCGACTGTCTGAAGCAATTAACGAAAGTTAACGAAAAATGCAAATGTTATTTATGTTTTGTATTTTAGGAAGAGTCTACTACTACTATTTTGAATATGTCTGTTTATTATGAATAAGAGCTAGTGTTACAAAGCTACATAAATACTTGCAACTGAACAATTACCTCTTACGGAGTCAAGTATGACGATTCAGATGTTTCATTAAACAACACTGTTTCGAATTATTATTTTATTGTTCACATTTTAAATATTTTATCAAAAGTTCTTTTAACGTTAACAAACGTTCGTTAAATCATTTATTGTCGGTTGATTAATAAACTAGTTAACCTAAAATGCCCAAAGCAGGCATGGTTATAATTTTATGTGTTATGTATTAAGAGATGATTGAGTTGTAATCATCCTTCAACTGCCTGATAACGGTATAGTAAGATTTCTAGTAAATTATTTGGTATTCTGCAGGTTAAAAGAACCCACAATTGAATTAAATTATTTAACCAAAAAGCATGTTAACAACAGTCTGACGTTGTAGATCAGCCATACCACCCTGAGATAATTTTTGTAAAACAAATAACCAATGTTAATTAATTTTGAACCAAAATGGTTAATGATATTTTAGATCATTAAAAGAAGTGTTAAAAAAGAATAAAAATCTCATTTTATACGATAAAGCAGAGTCAGTTAGTTCATTTCAATAGACTAGAGTTTACAGAATAGGTGAACGCCTCTTATTGGATAACACGGCAAACAGCGGCGATTTAAAAATACGGTAAGTCAATCTAAAGATTAGATTGCTACATCGACCCTGCAAGATCGGCGAGAGTCACTACAAGTAAGTCATAATTTCTTACCAGATATGTGTACTTTCAGTGAGGAATCCACGTCACCGATTCGCCTAGTCGACGGAAGAACACTAAATTAAATAAATTAACAAAAGTTTAAATACTTCACTAACTAACTTCAAGAGCAATTCACCGGATTTATTTATATTGGAGTCAATTAAACCATTGGATTGGATTGAATAAATCAATAAATAATAAACTAAAAATAAACCTTCAAATAAAATTTAAACCAAGTAAACGGATTTAACACACCCCGTATACGGTTCACTTACAAAACGTATACTCATAAAAACGTTTTTAAAAGAAATCTCTTTTCTGATTAAACGGTTGATTGCGATTCAGTTTTTTCATCTAATTTGTTTCTCTTGGTGAGTCGAATTGACATTCCACTTTCTTTTTGAACATTTTTAAATAAACTATCAGCGACCTTTCCATTCACTGTCAACGGTAACAAGCAAAAAAGGAATTCAATTATTTTTTTATTTAATTTTGTGTTATTATTTTTTACTTAAAACTTTGTCAGCATATTATAAAAATGTTTTTTATCCATTTGCATCAATTTGTTGTTTGATAAAACATTATCTATGGACATTGGATACATGCAACCCCTTTCATTGTTGCCTTTAGACAAACCAAAACGTTATTACACGTAGACAACGTACGTACATTGTTTCCACCATTATCAAAATCTGGCATCCGCCGTTACATATGTAAACGACAGTTTCAACAGCTTTTATTGTAATTAACGCTAAGGAATATACGATAGCCGCTTTTATGAGAGATGCAAATATTACATTGTAGGCAGGTACAAAAGGATACTTGACCTCTTGTGTGAGCACGCCGCACGCCCGTCGCAATGCACATATTGTTTGAGTGAACGTGCGTTCTTCAGTCCCAACGATAATTTGAATAACCAAATCCAATTTCTATTATGGCATAAAACAAGAACTGTGGTCCTCGTCGCTTTACTGCTAAACGTGAATACTAGACTTATACTCGCACGCTTAAATGTTCGTGGTCCGAGTTGCATTTTTATATTTTCCTGTTAGTATTTAAGTTTTTATTTTTTATTTCTACTGATATGATTAATTTGTTGTTTTACGCTATCCAACTTGTAGCTTAGTTTATCTATATCCAAATAAATCTAACTATTGTTGCACACTCTACTATTGTTGAAGTTTAATAAGGTAATACAGTTAACAAGCTTGACACTTTGGATTTGCGTTAACGGAATTTTTAATAAGAAAACTTTTATGTTTGACAACCACGTTTGATTAACATTATTACTAACAACAGCTGTTTAGCATCTGAGGACGTCTCATCATAGAAACGTTTATGGCAAACGTTGATATCATTTTGATACCAGGGATAATCAGTAATAAAGCTAATAAAACTAGATATTAACATAAAACAGTGTGTTATTTTTACTACGAGGGTCAGTTGAAAATTTCGCGGAGGGACATCTGTAGTTTAGCGGTAAAACTATAATTTTTCATGTGCTGCAAGATTTGAATTTTATTTGCACTTCTGTTAATTTTCAAATCTATCTATCAATTTATTTATTGTTTAGAAGCTGTTTAAGATTGATGTGTCATGTGTGTTTTAAACAACGGACAGAATCAAACATCGTTAAAAATTGTTTAGCCCCAACGAAAATTCAAAACAAAAATGTAAATGTGCCAGGAGATGCTGCGACTTCAAAACCAACGGTTTGTAAGTAGGCACTTGAGTTTAAACGTGGTCGTACGAGCATTGAAAACGTGTTCGCACTGGACACCCAAAAAATGGAACAACTCCAGATGCGGCAGCCATCTTGCACAACGCTTTTTCACACCAAGGTCTTGAGTTAAAGTATGATGCACACCCTTATACGAGATGCTATGATTTCAGCAACGTCATCCACTCCTCAATCTGCGTCTTTCAACACCCTATGTATTTTTTTCAAAAACGCCATTTTTTGTTGCACTTTTTGGGCGGCCACTGCTGGGATAGTCTTCAGTGGTTGTACGACCACATTTATACTCGAGTGTGCCCCACTTACCGTTATTTCTGAAAGCGCAGCATCTTCTAACACATTTACAATTTTGTTTTGATTTTTCATTGGCGCTAAAACGTTTTTAACATCACAACACGATGTTTGACTTTGTGCATTTAAAAAACACTCGTGACAGGAACATTTCAAATATCTGGTAAACAGTGAATAAACTGACCGATATATCTGGAAACGAACAGGTGTTCACGCGAAATATAGGCCTACATCTTGCAGCACACGAAAGATTTTAGTTCTACCACTGAGCTATAGATGTCGCTCCGCGAACTTTTCAACTGACCCTCGTAAAATGCTTAAACTTTTTATCACCTGGACACGTACAAAACACTTGAATTTGTAACTTGAATTCACCTCATCTCCATATACGTGATCCATAAAAAATATACCATTTTCAGTGTGTGTGTGTGTGTGTGTGTGTGTGTGTGTGTGTGTGTGTGTGTGTGTGTGTGTGTGTGTTTGTGTGTGTGTGTGTGTGTGTGTGTGTGTGTGTGTGTGTGTGTGTGTGTGTGTGTGTGTGTGTGTGTGTGTGTGTGTGTGTGTGTGTGTGTGTGTGTGTGTGTGTGTGTGTGTGTGTGTGTGTGTGTGTGTGTGTGTGTGTGTGTGTGTGTGTGTGTGTGTGTGTGTGTGTGTTTTACCTGTCAACAACAAATTCTGAACATGGCGGCCCAAAAATTTACGTGCTGTCTAGAGTTGAATATTTATAAACACTTTCTAGAATGTATAGTCTACTTTTATTAAGTAGGCCTATATTTATTTACGTGCTGTCTACATTTGAATATTTATAAAATTTACTGTAACGAATAGCCTACTTTAATTTTTAATGGAAAATCACCATCCTTATTAGTGTAATAAATAAAAAGTTTTAACCTCACACAGCTGTAGTGATCTTTAGCTGAGTGTAAATAATATACAAAATTAAAAAAAAATTATCTACAAAAACACAAATATATTGTTGAAAAACAAAATAAAATAAAATAAAATTACTGATAATTAATAAATTGACTTAAACTAGAATTACAAAATTCTTAGATCACTTTAACTTAATTTTTTGTCATTTTGTGTTAAAGTTTTGACAGAAATCTGTCGTGTTTTTGGACAGATAATGTTTTGTACTATTTTCTATTTTATTAGTCGACTTCTTTAGTCACTAAAAATTACTACAGATTTTGTAGTCGTACGAAAGTGTAGATCGCATGCACCTCTGAACGAATCCGTAGTACATAAAACACAAACCAATCACCGGGGCAGGAGACTAAAAAAACAGGCCTACAAATGACTACTAATGACAATTCACAGAAACTTTTACAAGAAATGAAAAGCTACTTAATCAGTAGATTATTAATTTCACTTACATTTTATACCTTTGTATAGTAAAAATATAAATGATAATTTTCAGTTTGTGATAAAAAACAACACTAGAAACTAACAGCTACACAAACATTAACCCTCGTCTTCCAATTCTTGTGTATACCATTACTGTCGAAATCGATAGCCAAAAACCGTATGAGAAAATATTCAGTACTAACATGTCGGGATACATGAACAGATAGTGAATATTTGTCTATAGTCAAATATTAAACGCCTCGTATGTGATTGTCGTTCACAACAATTATCGGGATACGGAAGCGTAGTGTGGCCAGCTTTCGTATACTTGCTGAACGATCAGGACACAAGTTAGAAGTTACACTGTTCCTTGGGATGATGAAAAGAACCAGTATGGCAACAATGTTATAATAGCAAGAATTGAGAGCATTATGCAAGACGGATATGCCTTGACAAGTCATCTTAATCAGCTAGGATGCCCCAATAACTTGTTATCTTCATCGTACAATAAATAGTGAATGTACTGAATTTCTCCAAAATGGTGGTAACTTTTTAACTTTGACATTGAAAATAGACAATACCTGCGTATGTGATAGCACACACACACACACACACAAACACATAAGCAAAAAGTTCTAAAAACACAGTTGGGCGATACGTGACTCACAGTCCGCTGGGCTTCTGGATACGAACGCTGTTGTCAAACAGCATACAAAGGTTCCAACTCACATTCCGTCTCTAATATTTTGACTCGACTCCGCACAAGCAAGGAGGGTAGTGGGGCTTTTTTAATTTGGGGACATTTGTTCTAGCCTATACATATTATTTATTTAATTTATAACTATTTTACCTCTCTCTCTCTCTATATATATATATATATATATATATATATATATATATATATATATATATATACATTATTTCCTTATTTGGAACCTGTTTCGGGAATCCTATTTTTCCCAACCTCAGTCATCTTAATTTTTGATGGCTGCACATGGGAAAAATAGGATTCCCGAAACAAGTTCCAAATAAGGAAATAATATATCTTGATATAAAATAGTTATAAATATTAAATAAATAATATATGCATCAAGAAATTTACTGTAGCAAGAAGTGTATATAAAAGTATATAAAAGATACAAATATTTGTTGCATTCTTTATATATGTTTGACTAAAAATGTATTTAAACTTTTGTATCTTCTAAACTAGTTTATCAACTGTAATGAAACTGACGACAAAATGTTTATTTTCAATTCTCAGTATAATATTTAACGCAGTGTTATACGATACCTTTGGTGTCAGTGTTGTTGTCGTTGTTGTTGTTGTTGTTGTTGTTGTTGTTGTTGTTGTTGTTGTTGTTGTTGTTCGTTTTTGGTCGTGTTAGATTTGTTACCGATTTTGATTCTAACATCTGCACTTTTACTCATTAGGCCTACATGGTCGGTTCTTTGACTGTTGTTTCCATGTATGTGGTTAATAAGTATTCAATGAGAGTAACAGTCAAATTCAGAGAAATGTTGTACCACAATCTAACTTACGGCAGTTTTTATTTACTTCTTTTCCTGTCTTATGAAGATTTTGTTTGAAAAACAATACATACAGTTACAACACGATCCCGATATATTAATAATCAAATAATAACTCTAGAAATTATGGATCAAATATCATTTTACTAAAAGCGGTGTTACTTCGGTCCCGTAGGTGTAAGTGGGTGTAGATTGATAAAGATCGACCCCGTTTTTTAATGTACATAAAAACTAACTTCAATCACCCTAGCTGAAGATTAGGTAAACGTTTTAGAAACTTTAAGAAAAATACAATGAATAGAGCTTGACAATTTATTAAGAAATAAAGGAATATCTTATAAAGAATGAAGAATTAGAATTTACTTTTGTAAATTATTAGGGAAACTATATGAAATACGTCGCAACAAAGAAAGTAACTTAAAGAAAAATAGCAAAAAATGGGAATTATCATAAGGATAAATCTAGTTGAAGTCATTAAACTTTTATGGGGAACAAAAACAATGAGCAATTAAATTAGACAATGTAGAAAGTGTTGGAACATATGGAGTGTAGGCCTATGCAAGGCAGGTTAATACACTATGTAACAAAACAGGCTTACAATACAAGCTATATAGAGGAATAGTAGATTATAGATAAATAAATCACCTTGTATCCGTCGTGTGACTTCGTTACGTCTATTAAAATGTCCGATCGGCTTCGCTGTGGTGCGCACCAGTTAGAAAGCGAGTGAGTTACATTGGTTGACAATTATGTGTAACATGTGATTTTAACTGTTAACGATCTCAATAGAGTGATTTAATCTGATGATGGAGCAGATGTTCCGAAACGCGTCATTTTAATCGACGTAACGAAGTCACACGACGGATACAAGGTGATTTATTTATCTATAATCTACTATTCCTACGTGACTTGGATACCAAGAACCAACATGTATTTTATATAGAGGAATTAATAATGAGTCTCTAGAGTTACTAGACAAGGTCAAGTGAAGAATGAACGGAATAGAATGGAAGTTAATATAGGTCTACACATATTGGGAATAATCGAAAATCTAACCTTAAGATGGTATGAAAAGAAACGTTGAGGGAATGAGAAATGAAAGACAATAATCGAACACATCTCTAAATTGTAAGATAAGAGGTAGACCGGAGACCGCGTAGGAAAGGAATACTTAAAAATAAATGCCCAGTGAATGGCTAACGTGCCATGACTGCTTGCTCAAGCAAAACTGGAAAGTCGGATGCGATGGACAGTGTCAATTACTACAAACTAGACATTGTAATTATGTACATAGATTGCACCGTTTGGTTGATAACTATCAATTGTGTCACGTGCGTCTCACACAGTAGGACTAGCACTGTATAATTACGCGCGCAGGTATAGACAACTAACTAGCTGCTGGCCATTAACGAATTGACATTGTTTGCATAATGATAGAGAGATGGACACAAAAAGTTACACGCTACTGGACGACACGCACTATGACTAATTAACTCAATGTGACTCTGTGCGCGCGCGCGCGCGTCTGTGTAAGTACTTCCAGACTCTTTAATATCGTAATTAAATTTTAATTAAATCATTCGTTAGGTGCAAGTTTTACATTACATTCTAAATTTGTATTGGCTATCATTTGTTGATTACAGTAAGACTTCTTGATGAAAAGAAATTCTTTTGTTGTAAGAATGCCAAAATATTTAAATTAATTTTACCAAATAAAAATTAACTTTTCAGGTACGGTTCGGCTCTAAATAGTTGAATGGTCGTATTCGTCCTTGAAAAATGCTGTTCTCATTTATTTATTTTTATCGTCCCATCGTCTTGCTCTACATATAAAATCAAATACTGTATCATATATACTGTAATATATATCTTGAATGGATAACCATCCATAGCTGGATGGCTGGGGATCTCTGCATTCTTAAGGGGGTAAATAAATGTTGATATTCATGTTTAATTACCAACAACACTCTGTTAATTGATAAGGAATATATAATAAAAAAATATATATATATATATATATATATTGCAACAGTACGTCTGCGTACGTTACTGCGCATTGTCGCAGTTAGTTAAAAAATTGTTAAATTAGAATAAATAATTAATATCGTCAATATAAAAAAATACGTATTGAAAGCTGTAAGTAACCAGCGAAGAGGAACACCGAATGTGCAGGACGGTACTGGCATATCACGCCACACTCAAGCTAAGACTGTGTACAAAGTAATTGATATGTCTGTGTGTGAGCCAGTAGAACCGGCATAGCGTCACCCCTGAATAAATGTGAATTAAATAAGTAATTTATTTAAATTTTGGTAAGTTCGCGTAAGATATGACAAAACAAATTACGCCACGTTATAAATAATATAAAGACGCGCACATGTGCAAAATCTAGTGTAAAACAAATAATACATATTAATGCAGTGTAAATAAAATTGAATAGAACCAAGAACAATTAAAGTTTAGAAGAACTCTTAACGTACAATTATACATTAAAAAAATTACCGATCGTATTAACATCGAGTAATATACAAAAGACTTCGCATGTTGCGAATAAAATTAAAATATATACGGAAAATAAACGAATCTGTAAAGGGACGTTCGACAAACTATAACAATATAAATCGTGCACAGAATGGTTGAAACATGATTTTTGCGCCCGACAGTATAAATAAGCGTGGATCACCAGTCTCGGACTTCATTCATTGGAACACATCTGCAACCGAAGGCTATGCCCTACGGTGGAGCATCTAAGGTCGATATCCCAGCAGTATGGAGATAGCACCGTACCAGTCATCTGAATGCTGAGAGGACCAGGAGGACCGGACGACGGACTCCAGGAGGATCAGACGATAACGGAGGATCGATACAGGACACAGGACTCAGGATCATGACGAGGAATCACTGAGTATCACCGCACAGCAATAAGTTGACATAAAACTATTTTTACTCGTCAACCAACGAGTCATAAAAAACATTAAAAAGAAAAGAGTAAAGAGACAATGATAAACTTTAATAGTGTAAATAATAATTGTACCTAAAATATAATTGGTTAAACTGTAGTAATTTATAATGATATTTAACATTTACGAAATTATTTTTGAAATTATAACGTAGCATAAATGTTTAAGTAATTCTAAAATTGATTGATATTATTTCATGAATATGATATTCATATGTAGGAACATAAAGCAAAGTAGCAATAATACAAAAAAATATGGAATTTAAAAAGAAATACAATCTGAGCAAGTCGAGAGCACATTATATATTATAAAAAATTCTATTTATACATGTCAATTATATCTTGTGTATTATATTTATGAATATTTGTGTAATGTTATTTGTATAGTGACAATAATTGTGTGTATGATGAGCACACACAAAAGAAAAATATTATGCGAATAATAATGACGAAATTTTAATTCGTAATTTTTGAAAATTTTATTTAATAAAATTTTGAATGATTTTTACAAAGTCGATATGATATAAGAAGTGTTATTATTATTTTAAAAACACCATACAACTTTTCTCGTTATATATATATATATATATAAATATATATATATATATATATATATATAAATAATCTTAATATCTGTATTGTTACTGCGTGTGATACAATGGAATACTGAGGACGTGGTAGAGTTGCATGGTATCGTATTTCGTGTGATACAAACAACATCTCGAGTGTGGGTTGCGTAACTGAGACATAGGTTCCCTTCTATCGTTTGAGTCTGGCCTATTGTGATCGTGTTAAGTGAACAGCAGCACTCAACAGAAGTTAATTGTGAAACGCCCTCTAGTCCTAAAATCTGACATCAGTTAACTATTGCTTCTCCTTTACTTCTTTAGATTACCCCTGCAGAAGTTAGCTACATTGAACTGACATTGACAGCTGGCTAACAGAGATTTCGAAACACTACGTTGTGTGCTGTCATTGTCGAGATGACAACCACATTAAATCAGTGGAAACTTTGTCTTGGTCATGACAGAAAATTAAAATTGAGAAAGTGTAAAACGTAATGTTTTCTTCAATGTGACAATTTTATCTTCTGAGGATATTTCAAAACAGATTATTTACGGGTATTTTGACAGAAGGCTTTAATTTTACTAAATGGTAGCTGCCCCT
This sequence comes from Magicicada septendecula, assembly GCA_034769895.1. Lineage (NCBI taxonomy): Eukaryota > Metazoa > Arthropoda > Insecta > Hemiptera > Cicadidae > Magicicada > Magicicada septendecula. Next base: position 110,762,039 of record CM068370.1, read on the forward strand.
GTATTATGGTAGTGACGTTATAACAACAAAATTTAAAATACAATTTTTTGATCATGAACGAGTAAACGAAGGCTGAAGAAATCAAGACGTGTACGACGAACTATTGTGTACAACGGTAGTAGGAAATGAAATACACGTACGCAAAAATAAAGAAAAGTCGCATACAAAAAACGGATAATAATGGATTCTCCAAACAAACTCTCAAACTTAAAGCAAAAGAATAAAATGTTAGGCGATCCAAAGACAATAATGGTCCAAAACCTAAAGGTACAGCAGGCAAAGCCTAAAACAAGTACTGAAGACTACGATTATGATGTTGATGATAATAAACCAAGACCAATTAAAGTCTTGGATTATTTTTAGTTATAGGCCTACTTTCATTATTATCAAACAGAACTTAAAACAAACAAACATTTATTATGCACAACAGAAAATCATGAACCATTGTTAAGATATAAAAATGTATCAGCTTCATCTGTTAAGGTGTAACACACAGTATTATAATCGTTAAGGTCCAGCGAAAAATGTTTATTAAAATTCGTGACTGTTTTAGTAACATTTTATCCTTAAGAGTTCAAAGCAAAAAGATAAGGTTTAAGCTTATGTCGAAGAGCTAATCCAAAGTAAATACGATAATAAACATAAAAAAACACGATTGTGTGGGAGGAGTAATTCTGTGTTCGGATCAAAGAATTAAATAGTAAGTTCATGCCACAGTAGCGCGCGTATAAAGCAAAAGATGGCAGTCAGAATTGTAACGCATTTTTACTTCGTCCTGACCCGCATTCACACCACGGTAATGTAATCTGCCGTTGCTCTCGCTTACCATTGGTTAACTAATTGAACAAACTGTCAGTAGTATGTTGTTTTGCCTGTCCATATAACATGGCTGTTTACTGATCAGCTCACTGTGAATTAAAAAAAAAAATGTTGTAATTAATTTCTCTGTTCTAATCTGGTCACGGATGTGTTGTTCTTTTGTTTCGATTTGAGACAAGACTTTGTTTCCTCTTATGTGTGCTGTGACGACCAGATTATATCAAGGAATACTCCTATGACTTATGTTTCCAAAGACTCAAGAGTACCTAGTTACCATTTCGAAGGGAGATTTTATATGTTACCAATAACATTAATATAAAATATGTCGGCAAATTCAAGAGCTAGCTCATTGACAAAAATGGATGGAAGAGACACAAAAATGACAAGTGATTCAAGAGAGTCCTAAAAAAATGGCTGCCACAATCCCTTATGGTGGTATCGTAACATATCTGTGACAGACAAGAAAATAATTAAGCAACTAATGATGCGTACTTGCTTATTGATCTGCGATACGCGCACTAAATACGGATTTCAGAAGATGACCGGCCGAGGTAGGAATGGATTACTTGAAATGTCTCAAAACTTGAGCGGAAAACCAATGAAGAAGAACCCCTATGAGTCCAAGAGAGAGCGTGGTAGAACGAATCGAGAAAAGACGGTTAAAATGTTTTGAACGTATACGAAGAATGTCAAAGGACGGTTGGCCATAAAAGATATTCAAATGAATAACTCCAAGACGATCTTGGGATAATGAAACAGCATTTTTATGGAAAATCAAAACTTGGAAGAAAAACCTGCCCCATATAGAGGGGTTTGGATAAGATGCGTTTACTGAACACGTAATAAATATAAAGACAGATACTAGCATATTTAGTTTTATTCTGATAGACGAAAAGTAAGCCTATCATGTTCGCTTTAGCAACTCGTTTTCCAGCAGAGCTTTGTTTTAGAAACTTGTATCCCAGGAGTACTTCGTTTTTAAATTTTGTATTACAGGAGTGCTTCGTTTTCGAAACCGGTATTCCAACAGAGATTCGGTACAGAAATGTATATATATATATATATATAGCACATAATCACTTTCTGCTACAGTCCGTTTCTTGATGTATATAATACATTTAATATTTATAATTAAATTTACCTCAAGATGTTATTTTTCTATATGGAACATGTTTCGAGAGTTCCTGTTCTCTCATCTTCAGCATTGGCGATCTTGTTTCTGGTGAAGTATTTGTGTGTTGGCTGCTGGATGCAATTAAGGTTGTTTTTACCAAAGACCAACAAACAACCTTAATTGCATCCAGCAGCCAACACACAAATACTTCACCAGAAACAAGATCGCCAAGGTTGAAGATGAGAGAACAGGAACTCTCGAAACATGTTCCATATAGAAAAATAACATCTTGAGGTAAATTTAATTATAAATATTAAATGTAATATATATATATATATTGTACTGCTGTTAAAATACAACACAGTACATAAGAGGAAAATAATAAATTTTAAAAGAAAAAATATACAAATTTACTAGTAATTGGAACATGTTTAAAATGTAAACAAAAACATTGAGTCGATAGTCCCAACCAACATAGAGGTAGACTCCAATATGAGATAAAACAGCAGTAAGATATATTTTTTGACAAGTATTATATTAAATTAGAAATAAATATTAAAATAAAAGGAAAGTGTAAGGAAATTATAATATAATAAATACAAACTAGAATTACGAATGCTAGAAATCAAATAAATATAATTAATACGGTAATAAGTAGAAAAGTTATATATGTTTTTAAGAGTTATATGGTAGAAAGATGTAACTAATGTAGGTAGGTATCAATGTGGCAAGATGTAAATTGTTAAGATTGTATTGTATAGAAATGGAAGGAAATGTATTAGTCTGAAATTATATTTAATAAGAGTAACATGAAGAGTCTAAGAGAGTGATATGTAAATGAAATCTAAATTAATATTTGGTATTATGTAAATAAGTCAAAATTTATACATCACAAAGTTTAATGTTGTATGTAAAAGAATAAACAGTAAAAGAGTTTAATTTGTTATACCAGAGTTTGATTGTCAATTTAATAAAGTAATCAATCAGGAGAAGAGATTTAATATTAATATTGAATTTAATAAAATAAAATACAACTCAATAAATAAATAATATTTCGAGAAGTCCAAACAAATCTTTAAAAGAACGTCGATCTAAAGGAGGAATCCTGTACTGAACAATAGTTTGAGTGGCCATAAAATATAATCCAATATTCCGAAGAGATATCTGTTTTGCAGTCGTCGAAGAAAACAACATTCAGCATTAAAACCAATAAGAAATTCGCGTGGGGGAACAGATCGCTAAGCCTAATATTGCCTTTGAATATAATAAACATCAACCAGAAGTGAACCCGTGGTAGATGGGAAGAATTCAGAATCAGTCTAGTTACATTTGTATGGTAGCTATTTTTACATTGTTATTTATCAACATTTTACATACTAACTTTATTTGGTTTGGTTTAAAGAAAAGAAGATATCATATACAATAGTAAATAAGATCAAACAGCTTAATAATCATTAACCCTGAGATAGTTTCTTTTCATGTGCTGATAAACAAAAAACATAATAACTGTAATTACATATCTTAATTACATTATACTAGTAAATAATTACAGTACATTAATGACGTCACCACCGCGTGGCATATTTTAAAAACAATATCTGCAAATAAAAAAAAACAACAGCACGGTATATATATATATATATATTGTACTGTTGTTTTTTACTGATATATAATATAATATTTGCACCACGTTGGATGCGTCATTTTGTACTGGTTTATTTTTTTATTACAGGTATTGTAATAAAGATCTGTACCTACGGTTATTATATTTTTTATTTACCAGTACATGTAAAGAAACTCTTTTTCTCAGGGTTAATGATTATTAAGTTATTTTATCGTATTTACGATTAAATCTATTAATTTCTTTTCTTTAAACCAACCCAGATTCAGTTAATGGGTAGTATTTTGGTAATTAACCATGTAAAAAATAACTAACGTATTAGTGTAACTTAACCGTCTCTGAATTCTTCCAGCTGCCACGGGTTCACTTCTGGTTGTTGTTTACCTTTCTTCAACAACAATATTCAGCTTGGCAATCTGTTTCCTCACACGAATCTCTTATTGCTCTTACCGCTGGATACCACTCTCCAAGATTACTTCAACACCGATGTCTCCTTTGAACACTTAATTATTCGTTAGGGCCACTGAAACTCTTCTCCAGTCCAAGGTTTTCCTCTTCTGTCGTCGTTCTATTCAGGATATTGTTATATTTTTTGTATTATTATTTATTTATTCGATATTATAATCAAACTCTGGAATCACTATTCAAAATCCTTTGCTTTATTTTCTTTTCCAAGTTACATTACTTTTATGATGTACAACAGTTATTATAATTTAATATTCTTAATGTGACTCTGATTGAATTAAAAATTAGACTCTATTTACCTAATTCCTCTGTTTCATCTTTATAGTATTCAATATAAAATTAGACTACTCATGTTACTTTCCTTAGATATAAATTTAGACTCATTTTACAAATTCCTCTCTTTCATCTTTATAGTATTTGGTATTAAATTAGACTAATACATTTTTTCTTCATCACTCTCCAAAACAATCTCTAACAATCTACATATTTGCCACATTGATAATTCCCTACCTTCGTTACATCTTTTTATCATATACCTCTTAAAAACTTATATTATAACTTTTCTACTTCTTATTAAATATATTTATTTTATTTCTAATATTCTGAATTCTAGTTTGTATTTATAATATGATCATTCTCTTACTATTTCCTCTTATTATAATATTCATTTCAAATTTCATATATTCTTTTCATAACATATATCTTTATACTGTTTTATCTCATATAGGTATCTACCTCTATGTTGATGGGTGAGTCGATACCATGTTTTTGTTTACATTTTCAAACATCTGTTCCAATTCTAATAAATTTATATATTTTTTCTTTTAAAATTTATTATTTTCCTCTTATGTACTGTGTTGAATTTTAACAGCAGTACATAATACCTTCCCTTATTTCATAATCTCAGATACAACTTGATATGAGATTTTGAAATAATTAATTTCTTATCACAAACATGGTCGAACATTAATATTGAAAACATATGATTAATTCGCTAATTGTATATCACAAAATTCATTTCATAAATTGGTTTTTTCTTTTATTAACATAACAAGTATGGTTCATCACTATCAAGAATCACCATATCTTACACACTCATTTATGGCTTAAAATAACATTAATCAAACCAACTGGTTTTACATAAAAAATAATAAGTATAAAATAACAATTGTGCCTACTTTCATGGCTAAAAAACTCAAAAACATGAATACAAACATTATCTTTTCTTTTAAATCTCACCTTCCCAATCCTGGTCATAAATTTCATGTGTTCTTAATTTCAGAATTATTTTTCTTTTAATTTAAATTATTTTTTATTATAATATGGGTATCAGCTTTAATTATGTGATATGCTTTGTAAACCTAATAGCTGTCCATGATAATCAGTATACCTATATTTCCTACATCTCCTGTCACTAGTTGATAATGGTCCACAAATGTCAATAAAACTTGCTCTAACGCTCTCCATGCTTGATGATTTATCCACCTTCCCTCATATCTGACATTGGCTACCTTGACTTTTTTTTCTTTTTTTACAAATATCATATATTAACTTAGCACCTAAAACTTGATGTCGATTCTTCATACACTTTGGGTTATTCTATCATTTATTTGGTTACTTTTAATTATATTCCTGTTTTCATGTTGGAACACTTAATTTCTTCTTAATTTTCATACCTCGAGTCATGTTGTCATATTTATTTTTTATCTCTTTACCTCGTTATTTGTATCATCCCTAAAATACCATAATTCCCTAACATTAAATACTATACATGGGTTCGGATTCGGAGGGGCACTATTGGCTTCCATTACTCCGCCGTTTTCCCTAAATATATCATCTGAAATCAGACGAACTTCATCTCTGTCCAGGAAAAAATAAAAGTTGCACTATCACAACACAATACATATAATTATTACCTATAAGTAGCTCCTTCGCTACAAAATTATATTCAAGGGATTGTTACATGATTTCTTTGAGGTCTCTTCACATTTTTATTCCATTACTGTTTCACTTCTGGTGTTTTATCACTTCAATTAATATTCTATCATTCACAGGTAATTGGTTAACATTATTCGACATACATGTTGGATTATTCCCATCTTGGTGTTGTCAGTCTATGATATTTTAGATTCTATCTTCATCTTCATTTTTATTTATTTATTCCCCTTTATTTTATGCAGTTAAGTACTGAATTTCATCATTATCGCAAGTTGTATTTGTCTATTCTTTCTTCATCTAATTCCTTTCTACCCTTCTTAAATAGTAACTAGTCTTAATTTTTCTTATCATTGTTATTATACTGATTAAAATTGTTATTCAAATAATTATTATGGTTATTAACTGTCTTTCTCTTCTTAATTGATTCCAAAATAATTTCTCTTAACTATCCGGTAAGATGTTCTTACTTATTTTAGAATTTGGTGGGTTATTTCATCTTAATTCATAATAACTTTCATATTATGTTGTTTGTATTAATAATTAATCTAATCTTTGTTCAATTAGTTTGCTTTGGTCCATACCCAGAAAATCAGTCCCTTCTTTCCATATTTTTCATATTTAGTTCATCCGTTGTCAAATACGTAAGTTATCCTTGTTGCACGGATTATTATTACAGTGTCCATAATGATTTCTGTTTTTATTAAATACCTCTCTGTCACCCTGTACTCCCATTCTTTTGATACTACATGTTCATCTCTACCTATGCCTACATCAGTCACTTTCCTATCTATTTTATTGAACAGGTATTTTAATGGTATTTGAATTATTGATGACATTACTGACAGTTTGCTACACATTTCTATTTCTGTGATATTTAATTTACCTATAGACTTTCTAACGTTTTTTCTCACTATTTTATTGTGATTCCCTTTGAAATATTCTATTGAGTTCCTTTTATTATCTTTAAAATTACTTATTCTTCTGTAGTTAGTACTTAGGATGTTAAGTACATTAATCAGTCCATTATTCATCATCTCCCATTCTTCTCGTATATTTTTAATTTTCTTAGGATGTGTTATTCTTCTTTCTTCTGTTTTCTTAATTGTTTGCTTCTTTATTCCATTATCTTCTATTTTATGACTTACTTGCTCCCTATTTTGATCGTTTGGTATTATTTCTATCTCCGTTTTGTTATCATTTATTACTTCTTCCGTTATCTTATTCAATGTTTCCACACTTTGCATGTCATCTTCTGTCGTTGTTTCTATTGACTGGTTTTCATCACTCATTATTTCTTTCATTGTTTCTATATGCAATTTCATTTTTGCGGATTGCCTAATGTTCCTTTCCTCACAATTTTGTAATATTAACTTGATTTCAGCCTTTTGTTGGTCTAATTTATTCTTCACCCCATTTATTTTTGTTGAATGGTCTCCTTTAATTCCTCATTATTTTGTTTTAATAAATTTTCATTATCTAGTCTCATTTGTTTAAAATTTACGTTGGTTTTGTTATTCCCTTCCATTATAATTCTCATCATCTCCTGGAAATTTGCATCCATTGGTTGGTTTGGTTTCTTTGGTTGGTCCCCTTGGGCATCCTCTACTATTATTTCCATTTCAGTTTCTTCCTCTTCAACACTATTACTCCTTAATTCATATCGTTGCTCTAGTTTGTTAGCCATTTTACAATATTGAACTTAATTTAATTACAAGGAGGTTTTTATACTAATTAAATTTAACAAAATTGTGTTATTTGGTGCTGGTTTAAAGAAAATCTTTGCTTTCACGTATGGGCGCCATTTTGTGTACTGTTGTTTTTTTACTGATATATAATATAATATTTGCACCACGTTGGATGCGTCGTTTTGTACTGGTTTATTTTTTTATTACAGGTATTGTAATAAAGATCTGTACCTACGGTTATTATATTTTTTATTTACCAGTACATGTAAAGAAACTCTTTTTCTCAGGGTTAATGATTATTAAGTTATTTTATCGTATTTACGATTAAATCTATTAATTTCTTTTCTTTAAACCAACCCAGATTGAGTTAATGGGTAGTACTTTGGTAATTAACCATGTAAAAAATAACTAACGTATTAGTGTAACTTAACCGTCTCTGAATTCTTCCAGCTGCCACGGGTTCACTTCTGGTTGTTGTTTACCTTTCTTCAACAGCAATATTCAGCTTGGCAATCTGTTTCCTCACACGAATCTCTTATTGCTCTTACCGCTGGATACCACTCTCCAAGATTACTTCAACACCGATGTCTCCTTTGAACACTTAATTATTCGTTAGGGCCACTGAAACTCTTCTCCAGTCCAAGGTTTTCCTCTTCTGTCGTCGTTCTATTCAGGATATTGTTATATTTTTTGTATTATTATTTATTTATTCGATATTATAATCAAACTCTGGAGTCACTATTCAAAATCCTTTGCTTTATTTTCTTTTCCAAGTTACATTACTTTTATGATGTACAACAGTTATTATAATTTAATATTCTTAATGTGACTCTGATTGAATTAAAAATTAGACTCTATTTACCTAATTCTTCTGTTTCATCTTTATAGTATTTAATATAAAATTAGACTACTTATGTTACTTTCCTTAGATATAAATTTAGACTCATTTTACAAATTCCTCTCTTTCATCTTTATAGTATTTGGTATTAAATTAGACTAATACATTTTTTCTTCATCACTCTCCAAAACAATCTCTAACAATCTACATATTTGCCACATTGATAATTCCCTACCTTCGTTACATCTTTTTATCATATACCTCTTAAAAACTTATATTATAACTTTTCTACTTCTTATTAAATATATTTATTTTATTTCTAATATTCTGAATTCTAGTTTGTATTTATAATATGATCATTCTCTTACTATTTCCTCTTATTATAATATTCATTTCAAATTTCATATATTCTTTTCATAACATATATCTTTATACTGTTTTATCTCATATAGGTATCTACCTCTATGTTGATGGGTGAGTCGATACCATGTTTTTGTTTACATTTTCAAACATCTGTTCCAATTCTAATAAATTTATATATTTTTTCTTTTAAAATTTATTATTTTCCTCTTATGTACTGTGTTGCATTTTAACAGCAGTACAATATATATATATATATATATATATATATATATATATTATAACAGGACCAAATATCATTAATTTGGAGTTATATGTTAAGGGTATACTATATTGATGTTTAAATAAATTTTAATAGTCGAAACTCCACTCATATGCTGTAGCGATTATGTTAACGCATTGTACAGGCGCACACGCCTATGACTGCGACCGTTACATAATCAACTCACTGTGTAACGAATAGGACCACGCCCAAACTTTCAATTATTAATATTTCGGAAACCGGTAAATTCAGGCGAAATCCATTATAGCCGAAACGTTTGCCGAAATATTAATAATAGGGTGTGCGAATTTTATGCAATATAATTAAATAATAACAGAGTTAATTAATTTTATGTGAATAACGTCCGTAATAATTGAGCTACATAAAAGAGCTTTTAATATGTTATAGCTATAAGAATTATCTACCAAATGTATATTTTAGAATTAGCATAACTTGGTTTGCAGCCAAGATAATTGCAATATAAAGTGCCACCGGAAATCCTGAACGACAATTCAGTTCCGTTGTGTTAAGAATATTAATAATAATATAAATTCTCAGTCTGTGGGAAAGTAGTTTCGTTCTCACGGGGTGAGGTGATTCAAATTTTGGGTAGTAGGGAGAGTGTGTCAGCCAATCAAATCATTCGAAGAAATTGGAACTAACGCGGAGTTTTGGGGCTGATCAAACACTCGACTGCCAGTATTCAAGAAGAAAAGACGTATATCTTCAAATCATAGTTTTGTGAAGACTCATCTGAAGACTCTACGTGGTCAACACGCCTAATTACGATCATCATAAAACAGATCAACTGTAACGACTCGTAATTACAGCGTCCAGTCAAGATACTCTTCCACATCAACAAACAAGCGTATCGTGCACTACATTAACTGTGGGCGTACGCACGCAAGAGATCTACAAGACTACAAGACATTACTTCAAGAATACGACAGAGAGGCCGTCTAAACCACTTGCGAATCAGCTGACGAGCAGAGCGACAACTCGTAACGAAACACACACGCTGACGTGGAACGTGAATCGACGAGGGACCTGAAGCAGTTCTCGCAGAAAACTACAGACGTAAAAGCTTCATCAATAGCAGGAGAGCAGAGTGTTGCTGATTTCCGAGCTCACCGCCAAAACCCAGGACTCTCAGTAGATCACTATCTCTAGCCGATTGGACAAGGACAGCGAGGGACTTCCGGAGCATCTCTACAATCCTCTTCAGAACCAGGAAAGTCAAAATCACATTCTTTATTTCTCAACAGTTCAATTTTTCTTTCTTTTTAATTAAAATCAATGTAATATAAATCATTCAGATGCCATAAATCGGAGACTCTAATTAAATAAGAATTATTCACGTGTCATAATCTGTATAGCCAGTATAAGTAATTAATAAGCATTAGTTAAGAATTAGTCGTAGATAAAGAAAAAAGCGCTATACAAATCTTAACAAAGAATTAAATAATTTGCTCATAGTGCAGTATACGTGAGTCAGATCACTAGTAAATAAAGGGGCGTGAACTAGATTGTCACGGCTAGTTTATTTTTGAATATTTTCAAGTAACTTTAGAGTTTTTATTTCATTAGAATCATTTCTAAAATCATTGAAATTAAATTGAATTAAATAAAATTGATTAATTAAATTCTCAGTTAAAATAACTTCTTTGAAAATAACGAGCTCAACTTCTGAAAATTATTAATCATTCAGAAAACATTATACAAGATTTATTTACTGTTTAGTTTGTAAGAAGATTTAAACTTATAAGCATTTCATTCTTGTGTGTGATTGGAGTAATAAACCCCGTTTTTATTACCCCACATTGTATTTTTATTGCTGTACTACGGAGCCTACCAACCTCACAAAACTCTTCACTTTTAAAATAACAAATTTAGTGTGCTGTTGTTATACATTTGAGTTTACATACTTGCGAAATCAAATCCAAAATCCACACGCCCTAGTCGGAAGAAAACCGCAAGATCGGACAGCAGGTAGGTGCTCACACATTTACACAACACAACAACACGTTTAATATATTGTTATAATATATTGCAACAGATCAAAATTTATTATTCTAATAAGGATATTGTGAGTGTGTAAAAATCGATACAAGTCTATTATGGAGGAGATGAAATATTATTTATTATATACAAATATTGTTTATAAAGATGTATAATGTATTTTAAATTGTCATGTATTGATAATATATTTAATTGTTTGTATTGTTCGATAATATAAATCGATTTTACTTGTTTGCTGCAACGTCCTCCTCTCGTCTCGTCGGTCCCGTCTTGGTGTCTTCTTCTTCCTGTCCCTCCTTCCTGGTGTACTCTTCGTCCTGGCGTCCTCTTCGTCTCGTCGTCCTCTTCTACAGCAAGCGGCTCCAGCGGCGATATTTCACAGAGTCTCGTAGCTATGTTTGACTGCTAACCTTGATTAGTTTCGTGATAAATTGTTCACTCACAATGATTATAAATTTCATTCATTCAGTTTATTATTAATTTATATTTTATAATTTCTTAATCTCAGGATTTATCTGGGTATTTACTAATGCGGTGCGTTTAATGTACACCTTCCACGATATCTTGTAGTGTCTTTAAGTTCCCTAAGCGGATATCTTAACTTACACGACACAGCACTGTATTATATTTTAAATTTTATTTAATTATTTACCCTCTCGGTTCTTATCGCAAAACTTCGTTAAGAATTTCAAGGTTTACAGTTTATTTTATATAAGATATTCCTCTATTCCTTCTTGGTTCTTACCGCAAAACTTCGTTAAGAATTTTAAGGTTTATGGTTTATTTTATATAAGATATTTTTACGTTTGTAAGAGAACAACTCTCTTACCCGGGAACAACTTCCCCTAGCAACGTCGACAGAAAGACTGTGTCCATCCTAGCTCTGCAACGTATGAATCTCACTGAATTTGGTGTATTTTGATAGGCCAAGCCCAAGTCACATGATTGATGGAACGACCAGATACACAAATTTCATGAAAAACTTTGTATAATTTTGCATAGTCCTGCATGGAAATTATCTACAATTTTTATTACCCTATCATTGATAAGAGTTACACTTGAGTTTTTCTTTACTTAAAAACCCATATTTCTAAAATAGTTACAAACCTCAGAGTATACACAAATCGAAGCTATTTACTTAAATAATTCCTTGTCAAATTTTCATGTAAATCGGTTAACTTCCACTGCCGCTATAGCGATCGCAGATTATCACACCCGCACACGCGCACCAATTCATACAAAAAATACATGACAATATAGTACATCTTTTTATGAAGAGTTTGGTGTAACCTATATGTTTATCAATTTTTAAATACAAAACTTATGACTAAAAGACAAAATATTACATAAAACAAATTTAAACAAGAAAATGCTCGTCATTCATGTACTCTGATATAAACAGCATATCTTATCATCCTGTGTTCTGTTGCAATATATATATAATACCTTACGTACATTAAAGATTTTCATCTGTAACCTGACAGCAATGAGTTCACAACTGCACTTCTAGGGTCATCAGTCTCTCGACCGGTTTGTACCCTACTGTTATACCTATATGGGTGGTGCGTGTTACAGATTCTCTCACTGGGACTTACAGTTTAACGCTGGAACTGAACGGCATAGTTGGGGAGGGCCTATACTAAGCAGGATATCTGTCGCTGGTTTGCCATCGCCTTGCGAAGGGGAACGGTCGTATCTAAATCAGATGACCCGGGCGAGACTTGAATCCGAACACACGATAGCCACTAGCCACGACAGTTCATGTCTGCACAGTACATAATATTGAACAATGCGCTAAGATTGGGTAGTCTTTCCAGCGCAAACGTCTTGGCTAACTGTAATTTTTTGCCCAGCCAAGCGTCGGGGCCGCCTGCATTTTATTTTCCTAATAGACTACTGTAAACTACTGTAGACTACTGTATCATGTGTTCTAGTTTGATTGCGTATGCATGTAATTGTTTCGCCATCTTATTCCTATAATATTCATGTTCATCACTTGTGCATTCCGCAGTTTTAAAATTATTCTCGATTTCGTTGTTAACGTTTCTCCCCCATATGCCATTGCAGATAGCGCTTACCGATTAAGAACTTTCCTTCTACAAAACGACTTATTCTGAATAATATTGTTCATCTTTCCAAATTAAAACGGATATTCCAGAATTTGTTTACTAAAATATGTGGTGTTGTTTGTCTCCGAATTATTTCATCCCATTTAGGCTCTCAAACATTTATCATTAACTTGTACGTCTCCAGTTTGGAAGAACGTTACGTTTACCTGTTCCACATTTATTCTGAAACCAAAGTTTCACGTTCCTGATTAAGCTTATTTCTTGGTTTTTCATTACTACTCTCGATTGAATTTCAACTAAACTATGTTCCATTAGTCGGAGAACTAACGTTTGAAAGGTACAGGTCTATACATGGAAACTTGAGGTATCTCATATGTTACATGTGTTTGTTTGCGTATGCGTGTATTTCATGACTTAACTATTACTAGACCACAACACTGGATCATCTGTATAAGTATGCATGAGAGTCAACAAACAATAACATCTATAATAAATAGGTCAATTTCATCTAGCAGTTGTACGTATAATAAATTTTGTCGTAAACAAATGTAACCAACATTTCTACGCAAATCAGACTCATCGCTGTGTTCCCAAGGCATTACTTTCATCTCAGTAGAGGAAGATACAGCCTGAGGTAATCAGCGAACGCTTGATCTACGGGAATTAATTTCAATAAAGCGCCCACGGCTACACCTCGATACAACTCGAGCATCTCATGTTTATGTTTTAAACTTCAGCTTGAATCCGTGTTCTGACAATTTTTGGCTGTGAAGAACGTGACGCAGTTACAGTAGGAGAGATAAAACGGCGAGGTTTTTTTATGTTAATCACTGGTATTATCTACTGTTTACTGCAAACGGTGCGCTGTGTGTGTGTGTGTGCGCGCGCGCGCGCGCGCAGCGAAATCAATGAAGGGTTTAGTACCTGCCGGCAGTAGACGTGCTGTGCATACGTATCACGTAGCCTAAGCGGAGAAAGTGATAAAGCGGACGTAAACTTGGCCGCGTTGGGTACACAGTACCGAGATAGCGCCAACGTTACTACAGTACGTGTTGACAGATTATAACCGCAGGGCCAACTGAATACATGGCAACGAATTATATTAATTATTAAGACAAAAATAAACCATTTACGGAAAGTCAAGGTATTACGTAAAATATAACTCTGTGAATTAAAATGAATCTTATTAGTGTTTGTTTTCATTGACACTAAACAAGTCGTTCCAAAAATATGGAAGTGTAAAATTATTCTTATTATAATTTATATCTTGTAGGCCTAATTGGATTTTTTGGCAATTCGCTAAACCAAATTGGATGAAACAATTGAAGATTGTACTAGGCAACACAAGATTCTTAAAATTTAAAAATGGCGTACTGTAATTAATATTTTTATTAGTCCTAGTATAATGAAATACATAAAAATGACATCTTGCGTTCACGTTTTAATTTGTATTCTTCTTCTTCTTCTTCTTCTCCTCCTCTTCAAGGATTAAGTTATATAAACCCGGCTTTATAGTTCAGTCCCACTTTCGGCAATCAATCCTCTGTCATCCTTGGCAGGTGATCCCACCATTGTCTTTTCTGTAATTGCAATAATTTCATTTATGTCCTTTACTTCGAGTTCTGCTCTGATATCTTTATTCCTTATTCTAGGTATCTTGCAATGTATAATTTAAAGTATTTTGAAAAAACTGCATTTCAGCACTTTGGATCTTGCCGCTCTCCTTTTTTTCATGACCCACGCCTCGTGAATTTTTTAGTAATTTTTGTATATTATGCAGTAGTATTTTGTAGATAAAACCAGAGATTTTAATACCTTTTTCAGGAGTTGTGTTGAATGCTCTCCCCCCCCCCAAGGGTATCAACATCGGATATTATCTAAATCAGTATGTTGAAGATTCCTGTCGAAAACGTGCACATAAAAGCGGGATGGAGGCACATGAAGTGAAAGAAGGTGTTCGGTAGATTGCATGACATAAACCGAGTAAAATATAAACAATTCAGGTAATTATACGATGCAATAGCACTTAGATTTTGGAAAATATGTTACGCAATAGTCTACGGAACGTTCTGGTACATTGGAGAACGTTGTTCTACTCTTTCCTCTGCTACCCCAGCAGATCCCAGCTGTAATGTTTGTGTGCGTACATATTGCTGCTTTGTGATGAAAGACAATTACGTGAGACTTATCATCCGTCAATAACCGAGGCTATTCCAGACCGCAACAATCAGGCACTATGTTCAAGGCCAGACAGTGAGACTGTTTATAGTGGATTCGAGAGCGCCTTTTTAACGCGTCATCGAAAAAATGACAAATATTATTCTTGAATCTCAGTGATCTACAAATATAAGCACCCAGCGACGGTCAGTTCAGTTCAATTTATGTGGCGATTTATTCAAGTGAAGTTCGAAGTATTGTGGCGAAGTGCTATAATTGTGCGGGACTCTATTACCTGACATTACTATTGCGTGTGGACAAATTTTGCTCGGATTATTGTACAAGATGATTATAAACTGTATTTGTGATTAATTAAACCTTCATCGATGGCTTGTCTTTTGTTTTCCACTATACCATACGACGATCAGTTAGACGATCGTAACAATATGTTGTGTTACGAAATGTGTCTGTGCGTGATGTTAGAAAAGTAGCTGTGGTTCCATTATTCATCTGTACCCATGTAGGCCTATCCGAATCTGGTGCATTTTGTATTGGATGTATGTTAGTAGGCCTATATAACGATGCTTTAGGGGTTAGGTAAGATTGTTTGGTTTTATTTATTTTTGAAGTTGGAGGGCTTCTTCTAAAAAAAAATTAAACCAAAACAATCTTTACCAACCTTTCGAGAATTACTCCGGCCAAGTTGTGTGTGTATGCATGTGCGTGTGTGTGTGTGCGTGTGCGTGTGCGTGTTTGAGTTCTTACTTCTACATGTCTGCGTGAATGGATTTTTAAGTTAATTATCTTAGATAAACATGTACGTAAGAATGGTACAAAACTTGCATGCTTGTTTTGCTAAACGTTTGTGCGCCTTTAACTGAGTACACTGTAGAGAAATTTCAGGTACACAGTGATGTTCTCCTTGGGAAATATCCACTTTTCCGCGGTGTTTGTAGCGCTGTACCAAACCTCACTGCACAACCATCATAAAGCTTCATAACCCTAAAACAATATGACTGCTCGTATATAAATAAAATATAATTACAATCTCGACGTAAACGTTATAAAATTAAAATTATGCAGTACACACGTACAGATAAAACACACTATTGTACTCTTTGATTTTATTTTATATCAGATCTTTAGAGAATTCGAAAGGATTTTCCTTAATGGCTAGGAACTCGAGTTTGAAAAAATTCTAATTCTGTCTGTATAAGATGCGGCCCGATAGGACCAAAATGTGTTGATGTCGGCACGTGTGTACTAAGAATTTTCTATCAGGAAGAATGATGCTTGGGGTGCTATTGCCAGGATGCAGAATGATAACGATAGTGGACTGTATTAATACATTTAATTGGTTTCTGTTTTACATGTAAATCATAGTGTTGAGATTGGCTAAGTCTGATGATTTAATTTTGAAGAAACCGATTCGTAAATGAAGCTACATTTTAGATGAGGCGCAAATGTGTGCCACTCAGCTTACATTGAAAAAACGTTGAGGCCTAAGGCCTAAATAATTGTCGCGACAACAAGAAAGTGAAAAAGACAGAACAGGCAGCAAACGTGATGACGTCCGCTGCCAGCCAAGGCTCGTAGAACTGTATCGTTGTAAAAACATGATAAGCACGAATTGAAAGCGTACAGATTAGCCAACCTATGAATGCGAAAACTACCACATTACTGTTCACTGTCGTTCCAGCGTCTCAGTCTCGTCTCTCTTCTTGCTTTTCCTCTCCCTCCGTTTATAGTATATTAACCAGTGTGAAAAGGCAGCCTTCTTTTAACGCCACATTAACAATTTAACGTTAACCGCAAACATACGTGTAGGTCTTCCCACCTCTCTCGCCCTCATTCTGTGTGTGTGTGTGTGTGTGTGTGTGTGTGTGTGTGTGTGTGTGTGTGTGTGTGTGTGTGTGTGTGTGTGTGTGTGTGTGTGTGTGTGTGTGTGTGTGTGTGTGTGTGTGTGTGTGTGTGTGTGTGTGTGTGTGTGTGTGTGTGTGTGTGTGCGTGCATCTACATATATACTCGATGCAAGTATTTCCAACTTACTAACTCAATAAATATCGGTATGGAGAACCATACATGACTTCCATATTCTAAGATTTATATTTAAAATCATTTTCAGCCAAACAACCAGGCTGTGTCTTACCTGCCTTTTTATTGCTGTATTAAATGAAAAATATTATATTACATTAAAATGAAAAAATTATAATTTTATTGCCTGGCAACAAAATTATTTTATTTTTAACAATTACCATTGTTTCAAAAAGTTTAAATAAATTTTCAAGTACTTTACTCTTGTTAAAACGTAAAAGGTTGCAGGTAAACTACCCCTTCCCCTTAACCGATCTTCACCAAAATCGAAAGTCATTGAGACCTCTACAATTCAGGGACGTATGCAAAAAATTATTTCATTCTGTTTGAATTTGCGGGTGTTATCGTTTGCCATAGAAAATACGCTTGATAAAAAAACGTTGCAGGTAAACTACCCCTTCCCCTTAACCGATATTCACCAAAAACAATAGGTCTTGAGTACTCTACAAATCAGGGCTGTATGCAAAACATTATTTGATTCTGTTTGAATTTGCGGCTGTTATCGTTTGCCATAGAAAATACCCTTGTTAAAAAAACGTTGCAGGTAAACTACCCCTTTCCCTCAACCGATCTTCACCAAAAACAATAGGTCTTGAGAAATCTACAATTCAGGGCTGTATGCGAAACATTATTTGATTCTGTTTGAATTTGCGGCTGTTATCGTTTGCCAAAAAAAAAAAATTTCCCTTGATAAAAAAAACCGTTGCAGGTAAACTACCCCTTCCCCTCAACCGATCTTCACCAAAAACAAAAGGTCGCGAGTACTCAACAAATCAGGGCTGTATGCAAAAAATTATTTGATTCTGTTTGAATTTGCGGCAGTTGTCGTTTGCCATAGAAAATACGCATGATAAAAAACGTTGCTGGTAAACTACCCCTTCCCCTCAACCGATCTTCACCAAAAACAATAGGTCTTGAGTACTCTACAAATCAGGGCTGTATGCAGAAAATTATTTGATTCTGTTTGAATTTGCGGCTGTTATCGTTTGCCATAGAAAATACCCTTGTTAAAAAAACGTTGTAGGTAAACTACCCCTTTCCCTTAACCGATCTTCACCAAAAACAAAAGGTCTTGAGAACTCTACAATTTAGGGCTGTATGCAAATAATCTTTTCATTCTGTTTGAATTTGCGGCTGTTATCGTTTGCCATAGGAAATACCCTTGTTAAAACATAAAACGTTACAGGTAAACTACCCCTTTCCCTTAACCGATCTTCACCAAAAACAATAGGTCTTGAGAACTCTACAATTCAGGGCTGTATGCGAAACATTATTTGATTCTGTTTGAATTTGCGGCTGTTATCGTTTGCCAAACAAACAAAATTACCCTTGCTAAAAAAAAACCGTTGCAGGTAAACTACCCCTTTCCCTCAACCGATCTTCACAAAAAACAATAAGTCGCGAGAACTCTGCAAAACCGGGCTGTATGCAAAAAATTATTTGATTCTGTTTGAATTTGCGGCAGTTATCGTTTGCCATAGAAAAAAAATCTACAGACAGATAGACACACAGACACACAGACACACAGACAGACAGACACACATACACTTTTCGGAAAACGACTTTTTTTCATGTTTTGAGTGTAGTAGAATCAGAATCTGCAATAATCTCGAACACGATTTTTTTTGCCATCACCATACTTCCATTCCTTAAGGAATATGGAAGTAAAAATGCAATTTAAAAAACATGCTCTCCCCTCACTCACACATTCCCACTCTTCCACACGCTGTCTCTCACTCTGTCACTCTCTCTCTCTCTCTCTCTCTCTCTCTCTCTCCCTCTCTCTCCTTCTTTCTCTCTATATTCCTCTCTCTCCTTCTTTTTATCTCATATATAGCTAATTATAACACACTACACAGCTACACTATAGCTTAAAACTACACATTTACATAGAAAAAAATTTACAGACACCACACATGAAAGTACTACCAGCAAGGTAAACGCAAAACAAGACAGAAACGAGTGGAAAACTCAAATATCGGTATGGAAAACCATACATGACTTCCATTTCTAAGATTTATATTTAAAATCATTTTCGAAATGAAATATTTCCATAGAAACTACTTTCTACTTATTGCTTCAGCCTTAACCACAGTACTGTGGTCACTAACGTATACCACCTCACGTTATCGCACTCGATTTTCACTGACGATGGCAGTCGTTGTCACAGCCGAAACGTCTCGTTTTGCAGAAAACATTGGACTACGGTTAAACAGCCCGGAAAGGAATTTTAACAAAAAACTACTTCTTTGTTGCCGATAACGTAGTACACATCACATATAAATAAAAATTATCCCCTTCCCCTTCAAATATAATTTTCATTTATAGAAAATTACTCCAACCCCATACAACTAGCGTCTTCATTTATAGATATTTCATCTACGTTTTTACAGTGGATTGTTAAGATATGCTTATCAGGATACTTTATTTATCAAAATTAAGTACTTTATTCTTGTTGCAACAAAAAATGTTTCAGGTAAACTACCCTATCCCGTAACCGATCTTCACCAAAATCAATAGGCCTTGAGTCCTCTACAACTCAGGCACATATGTAAATAATTATGTGATTCTGTTTGAATTTACGACAGTTACCGTTCGTCATTAAAAAATTTCTCTTGTTACAACATAAATTGTTGCAGGTAAACTACCCCTTTCCCTTAATCGATCATCACCAAAATCAACAGGCCTTGAGTACTCTACACTTTAGGGATGTGTGCAAAAACTTATTTGATTATGTTTGAATTTACGGCAGTTATCGTTAGTCATATAAACAATTACCCTTGTTATCACATAAAACGTTGCTAGTAAACTACACCTTTCTCGTAACTGATCTTCACCAAAATCAATAGGTCTTCAGTCCTCTAGAATTCAGGGATGCATGCAAAACATTATTTGATTCTGTTTGAATGTGCTGCAGTTATCGTTCGTCATAGAAACAATTATTCTTGTTAAAACATTAAAGGAGGCTGGTAAACTACCCCTTTCCCTTCACCGATCTTCACCAAAATCATTAAACCTTCAGATCTTTACAATTCAAGAACGTATGCAAAAAATTATTTGATTGTCTTTGAATTTACGGCAGTTATCGTTCTTCATGGAAAACGTTCTCTTGTTAAAACATAAAACGTTGGCGGTAAACTACACCTTTCCCTTAACCGATCTTCACTAAAATTAAACAGGCTTTCAGTCTTTTACATATGATGAACGTATGCAAAAAACTATTTGATTCTGTATGAATGTGCGGCAGCTATCGTTCGTCATAGAAATATCAGTATGGAGAACCATACATGACTTCCATGTTCTAAGATTTATATTTAAAAACATATTCGAAATGAAATATTTCCATAGAAACTACGTCTTTCTACTTATTGCTTCAGCATTAACCACAGTACTGTGGTCACTAACGTATACTACCTCACGTTTTCGCACTCGATTTTCATTGATGATGGCAGTCGATGGCACTGCCGAAAAGTCTGGTTTTGCAGAAAACATTGGACTACGCCTAAACAGCCCGGGAAGCAATTTTAACAAAAAACTACTTCTTTGTTGCCGATAACGTAATACACATATAAAAAATTCTCCCCTCCACCTTCAACTATATTTTTAATAATAGAAAATTACCCCCACCCCGTTCACCTAACCTCTTCATTTAAAGATATTTCATCTACGTTTCTACAGTGGATTATTATGAGCTTCTTATCAGGATACTTTATTTACAAAAATTAAGTACTTTACTCTTTTTAAATCATAACATGTTTCAGGTAAACTACCCCTTTCTCTTAACCGATCTTCTCCAAAATAAACAGACCTTCAGTCCTCTATAATTCAGGGATGCATGCAAAAAAACATTTGATTCTGTTTGAATGTGCGGCAGTTATCGTTCGTCATGGAAACATTTCTCTTGTTACAACATAAAATGTTGCAGGTAAACTACCCCTTTCCCTTAACCGATCTTCACCAAAATCAACCGACCTTGAGACCTCTACAATGCAGGAAAGTGTGCAAAAAATTATTTGATTCTCTTTGAATTTTCGGCAGTTATCGTTCGTCATAAAAAAATTACCCTTTTTAAAACATAAACCGTTGCTGATAAACTACCCCTTTCACTTAACCGATATTCAACAAAATCAACAGACCTTGAGTTCTCTTTAGTTAAAAATGGTATGCAAAAACGTAGTTAATTCTGTTTGAAGTTACGGCAGTCATCGTTCGTCATATAAAAAATTACCTTTGTTAAAACATATAATGTTGTAGGTAAAGTACCCCTTTCCCTTAACCGATCTTCACCAAAAACTACGGATATTGAGATCTCTGCATTTTAGGGCTGTATGCAAATAATCATTTGATTCTGTTTGAATTTGCGGCTGTAATCGTTTGCCATAGAAAATACCCTTGTTAAAACATAAGACGTTGCTGGTAAACTACCCCTTTCCCTTAACCGATCTTCACCAAAAACAAAAGGTCTTGAGAACTCTGCAATATAGAGCTGTATGCAAATAATCATTTTATTCTGTTTGAATTTGCGGCTGTTATCTTTTGCCATAGAAAAAAATTAACCTTGATAAAAAACCGTTGCAGGTAAACTACCCCTTTCCCTTAACCGATCTTCACCAAAAACTATGAATATTGAGATCTCTACAATTTAGGGCTGTATGCAAAAAATTATTTGATTCTGTTTGAATTTGCGGCTGTTATCGTTTGCCATAAAAAATACCCTTGTTAAAACATAAAACGTTGCAGGTAAACTACCCCTTCCCATTAACCGATCTTCACCAAAAACAAAAAGTCTTGAGAACTCTACAATATAGAGCTGTATGCAAATAATCATTTTATTCTGTTTGAATTTGCGGCTGTTATCGTTTGCCATAGAAAATACCATTGTTAAAACATAAAACGTTGCTGGTAAACTACCCCTTTCCCTTAACCGATCTTCAACAAAATCAACAGACCTTGAGTTCTGTATAATTCAAAAAGGTATGCAGAAGAGTAGTTGATTATGTTTTAATGTACGGCAGTTATCGTTCGTCATAATAAAATTACGCTTGTAAAACATAAAATGTTGCAGGTAAACTACCCTATTCCCTTACCCGATCTTCACCAAAACCAACAGGTCTTGATAACTCTACAATTTAGGGCTGTATGCAAAACATTATTTGATTCTGTTTGAATTTGCGGCTGTTATCGTTTGCCATAGAAAAAAATCTACAGACACAGACGCACACACACAGATACTTTTCGAAAAATGACTTTTTTTCATGTTTTGAGTGTAGTACAATCAGAATCTGCAATAATCTCGAACACGATTTTTTTGCCATCACCATACTTCCATTTCCTTAAGGAACATGGAAGTAAAAAATTACCGTTGTTAAAACATAAAATGTTGCGGGTAAACTACCCCTTTCCCTTAACCGATCTTCACCAAAATCAAGAGACATTGAGTTCTCTGTAGCTCAGGAAGGTGTGCAAAACATTATTTGATTCTGATTGAATTTACGGCAGTTATCATTCGCCAAAAAAAAATTACCCTTGTTAAAATATAAAACGTTGCAGGTAAACTATCCCTTTCCCTAAACCAATCTTCAACAAAAACAATAGGTCTTGAGAACTCTACTATTCAGGGCTGTATGCAAAATATTATTTGATTCTGTTTGAATTCGCGGCTGTTATCGTTTGCCATAGAAAATAACCTTGTTAAAAGAAAAAACGTTGCCGGTAAACTACCTCTTTCCCTTAATTGATCTTCACCAACAACAATTGGTCTTGAGAACTCTACAATTTAGGGCTGTATGCAAAACATTATTTGATTATGTTTGAATTTGCGGCTGTTATCGTTTGCCATAGAAAAATCTAAGACAGATAGACACACAGACACTTTTCGAAAAATGACTTTTTTTCATGTTTTGAGGGTAGTACAATCAGAATCTGCAATAATCTCGAACACGATTTTTTTTGCCATCACCATACTTTCATTGCCTTATGGAACATGGTAGTAAAAATTACCCTTGATAAAAAGAAGTTGCTAGTAAACTACCCCTTCCCCTTAACCGATCTTCACCGAAATTAATAGGCCTTGAGTCCTCTACAATTCAGCGACGTATGCAAAAACTTGTTTGATTCTGTTTGAATTTGCGGCAGTTATCGTTCGCCATAGAAAAAATTACTCTTGTTAAAACATAAAACGTTGCAGGTAAACTACGCCTTCCCGTTAACCGATCTTCACCAAAATCAATAGACCTTGAGTCCTCTACAATTCAGGTTGTATGCAAAAAATTATTTGATTCTGATTGAATTTGCGGCTGTTATCGTTTACCATAGAAAAAAGTCTACACTCAGACACAGAGATAGACAGACAAGCAGACAGACACACACACACACTATTCTAAAAATGACTTTTCTTCATGTTTTGAGGGTAGTACAATCAGCCCTTATCTCGAATACGATATTTTCGCCATGATCATACTTCCATTTCCTTATTGTAACACCTCTTTCAAATTTTTATGCTTTATAAAAATCTAAAATTTTTTTTTCGGAAAGAGGGGCCACTAGTTATTTAAAACTAGGCAGAAGGCCTAGAGAAGCAAAAATGCGCTGGATCCAGTGAGACGGGACTTGCAATTAAAACTCGCTTTTACCCAATTATAACAGTCTTTATTATTTCCAATTTTAAAATTTTTTAAGCCAAATTCTTTTAACCCAATATAAATTTAGTATAATTTAAAAATTACATTAAAAAAAAATTCTCCAATCCACTCTTTGACATTATAACATTAATATTCAATTATAACATGTATAACATTATATACATTAATATACAACATACAATGTATCATTCTTCAAAAAAATTGTTGTAACATCCACGTCCCCAAAATAGCATAACAATGTAATGTAGAAACTCTTTTTTTGCAATCTTTAAACATCCTTAAAATATACATATATAAAATATCACATAAGCTCAACATCATATGCCCCCCCCTTATAAACCAACATCTAGTATCACAGTGCAATTGCTTCCATGTCTCTTAAGAATTTATAATAATATTATTTTGCATAATTTACCCCATACATAACCCACTGACATCAAGAATACATAATTGACATACACATAGAATACGCATACAATTGATCTACATACATCAATACACATAGAAAAATATATATATATACCACACACACACATGTTCACCTGGCAGATAGTCTGTATATCTTCATCATACCGCAAATGGGAATATGGAAAACCCCTGTATCAGTCATCAAGACCCCCCCCCCCCAGACTACAGTAATCAGTTCAAGTGCCCAGCAAGCCTTAAACAACTTCTCATTTAAGAAAAACAAAATCCATTAACTCGATAGAGTATAACTGAGTTAAAACAAAACGAAATAATTACAAGGATTCGAAATGGCCAAATTCAAATTGGCAAGACAGCCAGAACAACTCCCAGGTACAATGCATAATAAAAAAATTTCGGTTTTGTTCCCAAATAGTAAGGTGCCATCACAAGGTCAACATGGCTGTACGGTTTTACAAAATGGTAATTTCTCACTTTCTTTCATGCTTTTACAAAAATACAAAAAATTGAGCGAAAACCCCAGTGGGACGTAACCACCGGAAAATAGCATAGAGACTGAGGCTGATTTTATAACTTTACATTTACTGTATAACTGAAGTGGTGAGAAACTAATAGTGTAATTGTATATATAAACAAATCATGCACTGGCTATGGCAGTAAAAAAAAATAATGAATTTACTTATTAAAGAATTATTAAACAGCCAAAAATAATTTTATAAAATTTAAAATCTATGGACTGAACCTAATAAAACATATATAAGGCATTCACAGTGAACTGACTTGACCTCAGGCACGGCCATGCACCCGAACCAGATTCAACAAAAATTAACATGTCGGGTGCCTGCAGACCACTGCACCAACAGGTGACGACCACAGGTTAAAGCACCACCAAACCCTTAAATTCTAAAAAAAATACCCATATATATAAAATTCAATAAAATCCTCCCCCCAAAAAAAGAGTACCCCAGCACACGCGCATAAATGATCAGCACCCATATGAATCAATAACATTCAGATTCCACACACTTTTACTGTTTAAAAGAGGTATAACATCAAAAATCGCCGGACACATGGCCCGGCTGGGTTTACACTTATTCTGGGGGCGTAAGCATTCGGAAAGTAAAACTGATAAAGTTTGTAACCCTAATGTCCCGCTGGACTTGTGCACAATCGAAAATCTAACTGGAGCTATTCCGAGAATAATGTCACATGGTATTAGCTGCAGAGGCCAAAAATATTTTAAGGCATAAATATCACCTGCGTACAGTCCGGAACCGATCTCGTGTGTATTGTGGCGTGGTGTCCATTTCTTCCTCCCGGCGGCCAAGACGGAGAGTCGATGTGGTTATGGTTGGTGACAGTTGTTCAGCCACACATGGAGCGAATCAGATTCTCGTCTTAGTCAGGAACCCGGAGAGTCACATAGCGTTTATTTCTCCATAGGAATAGGTATTTTACACAGATAAAGAATCTCAACGTTACCGGGAGTAGAAGGACTGTAGACGCACGCTGCTGAAAGTGAACTGAATCAGCTTGCAACGAAAAGCCAACCTTGCCGCCTCGCTCCCAGAGCGCGCGCGGATCAGTACAGCGAACGTATTGGTAACGTGGTACGCCCCGCTACACTAATTAATCAACAAATACGGTGATGAAGCATTTCATATCGTTAACCATTAGAAAACAGCCGGTTTTGTTTTGCCAAAACTCGGCACATTATGGAACATGGAAGTAAAATTACTTTTCTTCATGTTTTGAGGGTAGTACAATCAGAATCAGCCGTTATCTGGAACACGAATTTTTTCGCCATGACCATCCTTCCATTTCCTTATGGAACATGGAAGTAAAAACAATAACTTACAGCATCATCCGAACGCATATATTGTGCTACAACGCAAATAAAACAAAGCAATACTTCTGCTTCCGAAACGGGAGTAATCACACAAAATATTATAAAAATATTTGGGTGTATATTTTACTTACATATTCAGTAAGTTTATAAGTGACCGCGTTCATAAGTGAATCAAATTAGTTTTCGTATTTGTTTCACTTCAGAAGAACTCCCAAAATTTTATTACACTAATGAAGTTAAATAATGTTTTTTTATCGAGATATGGTAGAAACCTGACGTCATATCCCTTGAATATCCCACATTCGAAGGGTAAGTGAGGTAGTAGGTGCTACCCGCCAAATCCCTCTATGTGTATTTGTACCCAGATTCGTCCACGGTACCGCAGTCAGGCAACGCTCCCGTGGGGGGGGGGGATCAATCGATGTTCTTCCACATTTTGTGACGTTATCGTAGACCCCTTGCCTTTAAAGACACATGTTCAACTTGCTCAGCCTTTCGAAGATCCTGTAGCCAGTGACGACTGTGTCCCAGTAGGCTTCTGACTCTCCATACACGTAACGAGACACTGTGTGTGTGTGTGTGCGAGCGCACGCGCGCGTTCAGTTCCTTGATTACAAAACGGTCTTCACCCCAAATTTTCCGTTACTCATCATTAGTCGGCTGTATTCGTTCAACTGGTTTACTGCCAAACCCACGTTGTTTTAATTTTTACCTAGAACAAATACATATTACTGCATTTTCTTTTTTATGGACAGATAAAAGTAATCATCTACTACTATTGGTAACAGACACTTTGGTGACAGGGTATGGTTTTTTATGAACGTCAGTATGT
The DNA here is from genome assembly GCA_034769895.1 of Magicicada septendecula. Classification (NCBI taxonomy): domain Eukaryota; kingdom Metazoa; phylum Arthropoda; class Insecta; order Hemiptera; family Cicadidae; genus Magicicada; species Magicicada septendecula. Next base: position 110,789,228 of record CM068370.1, read on the forward strand.
AGATAATTGTACTGTGTTATGTTAACAAACAAGCAATATCACACTTTCTTATTTGTTGTCTTGAAATAGTTATTCCTTAACAAAACTTGATAATTTATTTACGCAACAAATAACTGACTTTAATATTAATCGAAGCTCCACGGTTCGTCTCCAATAATTCTATACCCCGAGACCTCGAAGTTCCATCTGTGAGAGAAGAAATCATGCGCCTCTACGGGACTCACATCTTTAAATTAGAAAGCATCCAAACTCTCTATCAATTTATTTGTTGGATAATAGTAAAGATATTTATAGACTAAAAAAGGCACAAACTGTTAGACTTACCATACAGGTTTAACTAATAATCTATTCTTTATATTATCTGTATTGTAATATGTGTGATATCTGTTCTATCTGTATGTTTTGTATTCGTGTCAACATTAAGTGTTAATGTCAACCAGTATATGTGCCTTACAGGCCCAGTGATTATCATTTTAAACTTATTGTATCATGCCAGCAGCAAGTGGAAGTGATTTATATTCATTTGTTTACACGTTTTTGCCATTTAGTCTTGTAATTTGTGTATCTGTTTAATCTGTTAATAAAAACAAGAAGAGCTGTCAATGGTCAGGTCTTCATAATCATGTATGTGTTTTGTCAGACAATTTCTTAAATGTTCGCTTAGTCGAACAGATCACAAATCTGCAATAAATTGAATAAAAAGTGATGTAGTAGTATATAACATAACACCTAACTGACGGAACAAATAACTGACATCATTAGATAATACTTACGATATTTGTATGTCATGCTCTTAATATGCAAAAAAATAATACTACAGTATTACAATACACCTGAACAAACTGTAATAATAATCAATGCATTTATGTAAATTTCTTTTTACTAATAATTTAAGGCCCATTATTTTAAAAATTATAGAAAGCTTTATGCTGATACTTCAATGAAAATTAAGCAATTATTCTACTCCACTTAGTAATAAAAATAAAAACGCAGTAAATTGTAGAAACAAATGAAACTTTATTGGTCCAAATGTAAACTAAAGTAAAATTATAAACAATACAGTTAACTAGATTCATTAACTTTCATTTTATTTAGTTGCATATCGGCCTTTATGTACAACAGCGGATGTCGGGCCATTAAATTTTATGTCACAATTATAGCTATTGAATGTACGTCGTTAATACCAGTCTCTCATCAACGATATAAAAATTGTATCTCTACTTTTTTAAATAGGCTATAGGCGTATAATAAATTTGCTCATGCCATAATCATTTATTGTTTTTTCCAAGTGTTTCCATAGTAAAACTGGAACTAAATCGATCCAATATTTATTGTACTAGCTGATACTTTTAAGCTAATTTTATATAGTTTTTACTTTTTAGAGCAATATAAATTACAAGCTTAAAATGTGTAAAAATAAGTCAAATTTTGTTACAGGCGGAAAGTTTCTTGTGGAATTGAATTAACGTGTGAATATTCAAATAACATTTCCTAGCCTATGGTTCAAATTTATGATTTAATAAGTTGCGATAATCTATTCTTCAATTCTGCTTATTCATTATGGCTTATTTTAGAAGCATAACAAGGGCATAATACCTTAAAATATTAAGTAGCGTTTATAATTACAATATTTTAAAGAATAATTTGGTATATAAATGAACGCACGGACAAGTAAGCCTCCATGTATTACATTCGCTGTGTGTGTGTGCGTGCGGGCTTACAATATTCAACACTATTGATCACAGAGAAATATGTTTCTCCAGGAAGTTAAAAACATTTGTAATTTAATTATTGAAGTCAAATGCAGTTTAATGACTAAGCTGTCCTTCTCCTGGAATATCAATCACAGATATCTAATGCATTATTACACGCAATCTGAACTACCAACTACAGTTTCAGTACATTCACAGAGAGGTAATAATTATAAGTATCAATGTTATACTTAATAAATACGTATGAGAAAATTTGTATCTGAATTAACAGAGATAATTCATTTATCCAGATAAGCCCACACAGTTGTCGTTGAACATGGACATCTTCTTTGCGTTCTGTGGAGAAGAATGTATTTACAACAATTTTAAATAAACTGCACACGCATAACTCCGATAGAAGTAATTGTTTTATGTAAGTGTTAAAATATACTTAGCTTATGCATTCAAGTTGTTTAGTAGTTCTTTACTTTAACCGTTTCACAGTTTTCCCCAATACTTTAATCACATAATCTTGTTCATCACTGTTATACGTAGTTCCCCAAAGTACTGGAGAGGATGAGTAATGTCTTTTGGCCTCATTCCTTGATGAAAGGAAATATCCAACCGCACCTCCAAGTGGTGGGGGATGGGCAATACCTACAGGTGGCTAACGCGTCTCTGGAGACCGAGTGACAGCCGGTATAAGCTGTCCCTCCTCTACTTGACAGTGACAGTACTTATGGATATCTCAACAGGAAAAACTTGTCTCTTTAGTCTGGTAAGACAGCCAGCTTATGGGAGAACACCCAGACAGAAAATCAGGCGGGACGTTAAGCCTGAAGGTGGCACCCCACCATACGTCTTACTCTGCGATATTGTAGTAACATATCCAGGGGACATATTCACTACTAAATTGCCTCAAATAAGGACTAGCCGGATGGATTAATCCGTGAAGATGATGATGGTGATGATGACTGTTGTAAGTATTCTCAGTAATGTTAAAGGTTAAAAGCCTTTAAACAGACAAGCAAATGTGGAATCATAACAATCATACAATATACTGTACTGGTAAAGTAATTAAACATGAAACGGCTGTCTGTTGCGCTGGGTCAAATCATCTCATTTACGCGTTGTTTTCCGACCAATTATTTTGTGTTCAGAACAGCGACATGGATGGTACATCATATGGTATGTGTCACGGTGGTCACCTCACACCCCACTTTCTGCACTGCCTTCCCTGCTCTCACTACGATCTGCGCTAACCGTTTCATGTCTTACTATATATATCTGTACAATTATATAGGGCAACAGAAAAAGAGAAATACAGAGATTTTTTCATAACATCTTAATTCGCACAAATTCGTGTTACAGTAGGCCTATTTAGTATAAAATTATACATTTTGATTATGAAAAAGTACAAAGTTTTCAAGTAAACCTGTGAACTCAGTTTCCTGTTAGTAAATAATGTGATTTTTTTTAATTTTCAGTTTTAGAATTTAAGTAGGTACTGTCAGAATCTGATAGACGCGACCCTAGCAGTTTCCGCTGGATGCCTATCATAGTTAACGATGTCCTGTTGTAACGAAACACGAAGGCACCACATATTTTGCCATGCCAAGGTACAGTTTTACTTTTCCGCACAGTTGTCTGTTCCATTTGCAAGACAGTGAGAGAATACACATCCGTGAATCTAAGTAGCAGACACCTAATACAAATAAATGGAAAGATCTTCTGTTAACACGAATTTATCATTCCGGCTAAGATCGCATAGGCACCTGTATACAGCAGTTATTTTAATATTTGGCTTTCTAAAATCTTCTTATCCCTCCTTAAATTCTTATCGCTTAATCGTTCAAAGAAAAGTGGAGGAAAAAATTTTTAAGCAAGGGAAGGAGTTGATAAATATAAATTACAGAAGAATAACTGAGAAACTTTAAAGGAGAAGGAAGAACAAATACACGAATGTTATTGTGTTCGAATTAGAAACAACAATAACAACGTGTAATGAGTTTTCTCTCTTGTTAAATATTTTGTATGCTAATTATACTGAAATTATACGATGTAATTTAATTTTAATCAGAACTAAATTGTTATAGTAGATGTTTGGGATATTTAAACTTAAGAACAAAGAGCTAAAATGCCTATTAAATTGTATCTTTTGTTTTTAACTTTGCAATTTAAAGATACAAAATGTTATATCTTAGAAAGAAACGAACAAAATTAAAATAATACCAAGCAAACTTTGGTGTATAGTTTTATACAAATTTAAGCAAGTTACATTAGTTGTACTTCGACACGGGATACACGAGATAATAAGCTATTAATAATAATATTAAGACTCTTGTAAAACATGCATTCGCAAGGTAATTCAAAATTCTAAATGCAACAACGCGCTACACAATATGTGTTAATCACGAAGGCAAACTTCAACACATTAACGGCAAAAATGTTACACTATTACAGAAAATTCTACGTGTTTCTCGGCTTTTCCATCTGTAATGTGTGTGTGCGTACGTATAGCTACTACTGAGATGAAGGACAATTACGTAACACTTGTCACGCGTCCGAGACTGATCCAGATTTCACCAGTCCGCGCGCGTTGTGTGCGAGGCCGCAATCAATTACTTCTGATGTTTTCTAGTAGCTTTCTTGACGCATAGTATAGAATATTCTAGTATTTCATCGGGGTATAGAATAGGCAGTCAGCGGCGTTTAGTTCAGTTATTGTCGGGCGATTTACACAGTGCGGTTCGAAATATTGTGGCGAAGTGTTATGTGTGTTATAATTGTGCGGGAAAATCGGGAAAATTGTAATACAATTTTGTTTTATATTAGTTGACATTATTATTGCGTGTGAACAATTTTTATTTGATTTGTTGTAAGAGACTATCTTGTTGATTACAAACTGTTTAAATGTGATAATTAAAGCTGGTGATTAGCGACTTAATTGGTGTCTTGTATTTTGTTTTCCACTATCCATACGACGATCAAGACACAAATATTATTTGTCCTGGTCGTCGTAACAATATTATCGACATAGATTTCCAAAAGAATTAGGCATAAGTTTAAGTAAGGTATAATTCGGGATACTTTGTATGCATACATTTTAATGCTGTCATATTCTAAAAATATAAACATGAATATTTTCTGTATTATGAAGTTGTGTACAGTTTTGTATAACACATATTTCATTTTTATATCTCTTCGATTTATAGGCCATCTGAATTTTGTAATTGGATTTAGTTCCTTTTTGAACCGCTTTAATGGCCATTTCTACAAACGTGTACTTGTATCAGTTAAACAGTTATGTCTTTATTGCTGCCTTCCTTAAGAAGTTATTAAAGTAAATTAAGTCAACCACTTACTTAATAAACCAAGTGGTAATACGACTGACACCCTTTAAATTTGGAATTCATCTTACCTAGTCCCCGATAGTTCAGTTCAGTTCGTAGTCCTTCAGTCCTTCGACTGGTTAGTACCCTCCCCGCATATACCCGTGGTGCGTGTGGTACTGAGTCTCTCACAGGTATATGGGACCTACAGTTTAACGCCGGATCCGAACGGCAAATTTTTTTTGGGGGGGTTTATACTAGGCAGGATACCTCTCGCTGGGTTGCCATTACCTTGCGAGGGGAAACGGTCGTATCTAAATCAGATGGCCCCTCGCGGGAATTGAACCCGCGCCGATAGCGTAGCAGTCGTTCCCCGATAGAACGTATAGTAAAACTTTAAACGCTATTAAGTTACGATACTCCCAGGATCATGAAAATAATCCCGTTTAGATAAGAGCTTAAGTAATAGAAAATACGTATGTAGTTACACTTAAAAAAATAAATATAGTAAAATAATGGTTGGGCTTTAGTCCGCCAACGTACTCAGGAGAAAAATGGAATCATAAATTTGTCACATAGCCTACCTAGAAGCTGGAAGAAGTATATTTTTCAAGGTGTAAAAGAGGAAACAAAGAGATGTACCGTTATAATATATTTATATAAAAATTATTGCATATTTTGTAAGCTGTATTGAGGCACTTTATAACTTTCTGACAGCCGACCAATGTAAACAACAACAAGAATTCAATACGTTTTGATGAAATTTTAAAAATAATGTTGTTCACACGTATTTATATATCTTTAGTTTTGCCGACATTGGCTGACAAAGGCAGTTTGCTTTAGTAGAGCGTTATTTTGATTAAAATTAAATTTCAAAATATACAGAATGTAATGTATCTTTAAAAAGGACCGAATAGTATATGGCGGAGTATATTACTGTATATTAAAATAGAATATGGCGGAGTAAAAATTATATCAAAACACGTAAAGACAAGGATATACAGGACACTAAATGATATCGTACTAAAGAGTAGCCTACATTTGTTTATGGCGCAGAAGCTGAAGGCTGGACGAGTTGGACAAGAAGAGAATAGAAGTGGAGATCTGCTAAGCAAACATGACTGAACGAGATAAGACTGTAGACATTTAAGGCGTCATGGAAGTTAAGGAACTATAACAGAGAAATGAACGACACTCTTTAAAGTGTAAGCACGCGTGCGACGAATTTCCGATAGCAGATTGTCAAAGGTAGTGTCGGAATGCATACCATCGAGAAGCGGAAAGAAAGAAGGTCCCGAAGATGATGAGGAAAAATATTAGAATCTCTGTGAACTGTAGAGGACTAGCAGAAGACCAAGTACTGAACAGAGAAGAATGGCGATTAAGTTTGTAAGTCGGAAGTGTGTACACTCGCACACGCACCCGTGTATAACTATAAATTACGTTTGAAATAGAAGAAAGTAAATTATTATAGGAACAACAGAGCTATTCTGTGATGCAAAGAGAGGCCTTGACCAGATGCGCCGATACGCGTATTTCGTCCCAGCACTGGTGTAATCATTAACCGCATTCCCGAGCTCGCCAGACACCGTATTGTTCCCAACCATTCAATGCGCGTTATGTTTTCAATGTGATTTATAGTCCGCAATTGTCGTCCTTTATCTATTGGAATGGGATACAATATTAATTCAATTGTTAACGTAAATTTCTAAATATCATTGTTAAGATTGCATTCATTACACCATTACGTGTACACGTGAAGTCATATTTCCGCATCAATTTCCTTCAGAAAACACAGAATCTCAAATTATTTTTAACCCCAACATTTTGTCGTACGAATTAAAAGTGATTATGTTGTAACTTTCCCTTGGTTAGAGTACATGACCAGAAAAATGATAGGGTATATAAGAAATAAGTGCTGGAAGTTAACTTAAAAATAGTTCACTGGTTAGCACAAGATGATATTATGTCATAGAAAAGACCAGAACTTTAATGAACATAAACTTTAAGAACAAAATTACTCAAGATGGTGAAATGGACAGAACGGAAAACTATCAGAGAAGGATATATTCTGAAAAAAATGTCGACATTTCTCAACGAAACGAAGTGAAATCCACCTGACAAAATGGATTACTTGAGAACATAAGAGAAAGCAAAAAGGGGAAGAAAAACTAAAAACAGAATTAGATAGAAAATCGAAACAACTTACACTTATTATACTGTATTAAAACAAGCATTAACATGGTATGCTTACTTGCAATAAATGAGAGACGAGCGACTACTTAATTAATTTTGATGTAGCCACCAAAAGACGGAAGATAAGAGAAAGACATAGAAAAAGGAGAAAAGGCTTCGACAAAGAACTCAGAAAAAACAATTGTTGGAAGACGTGATTATAGTTAATAATAATTAAACGAAATTGAAGATTTCAAATCGAGAAACCTAGAACATTATTAACTGATTCATAGGCAGATAGTTTCCAATATCTGGGACTGGACACTCCGCTCAGAGACTTCCTTAATAGCCACGGGGCTGGATATAAATATTGCCGCAAAACTTGTATAAAGCCCCGTAACCCCCCTAAAACTGAACCCGGTTCTCGCCCTTATATACAAAAGGCCTACCGTCAAGTTCTAAAAACGTTTCCTCTATGAAATTCAATGTGAATGAACAAAATTTGCCTGTAATTATAACCCATAAAGTGCAATTAAATAATAATAAAATTTATTTTTTGTTATTTAATGTTATTTACCATAACACAGGTACAATGAAAAACTCGAAAACTACAAACATAACCTACACATGTTAAAGAAATGAACAACCTGTATCTCTTATACCGGTATAATAATAGTAAAATGAATAGCGTCATTAGAAGCATCAAATAATCTCTGTATCATAATATTAGGAAAATGACGAACAATACACTAAACATAGAACTGACCTCACTAAACAATATACTATCTCATCTTCTTTGAAATTTCGTATTAGTTAAAAACCTAAATCAGTTCTCCTCAGTTCTCGGGTTAATAGCCTTATTTACAACTCCCATAAGCTAGTGGGCAGAGATTTTTTTTAATATTTACATTAGTTAGAAATATTGTAATTATTAATTACAGAAAACCCGCATTCTGCCCTCTCTCTTTGCTACTTTTAACAGAGAGTAATAACTAAGGACTACTAAACTGAGCAATGGAAGGAGGAGGAACAGATGGAGTTGACTCGTTTGTAACTGTAAGTTAGGGTCGTAGTTGTAATTAGAGAAAGTGATCAGAACGCTAACGAAACCAGGAGGCTTTGTTCCTCTGCAAAGTGAAAACCGTTTTTTACTTGAACTGTTTCTATCGTGCACAAAAACTAAAACACTAAGTGTACATATTGTATGTATCTTCTGATCAAAAACTCTTTGTTGAATTATAATTTTTATATAAATCTATGCATTGAGTCACTAATAACACAATACGGTATAATTAAACCACATACGACATCACTACCAGTAGTAAGAATCATACGTACAGTACAGATAAAGTACGGCGTAAGAGTAAATACACAACACACATACACACACACACACACACAACACACACGCACGCACGCACATAGGCCCTACGTCCGTACATATATTTTTATTTATAATTTCCGCGTCTAAAGTTTGTTATAAAAGTATGACTACAAAGGAACAAAATATTCACAAATTTTATTCTTGAATACTTGCATATAAGAGACGACAATTTGCCCTAGCCAAAATATTAGTGTCAAGGCGCCAGGGTCACTTTTCATCTTTGTAGACTAGCGACGCCTAATAGAAAACACTGTCCGGAATCTCGACATAGGACATTCGTAATAATATTCAATTGTTGGAGCAACGTTCGTCAGTATGAGTGACTTTAACTGCTCCTATAATCACACACGTACTACTACTCCTGCTGCCGCTTCCGGCATTACTACTCTCACACAGACGCGCACACGCACTCACATGAGCAAAACGCGTACTCGTCCACAGAAAGTACCATCAATATAGAGGTTATACAGTACGCACAGCAGCGTCGTCCAGCCACTGAATTGGAAATTAACTCCATAAACAACAAAGAGTAACATTGCCACGAACAGCAGCTGTAATAGTTGATGCCCCAGTAAGAGAAGAAGGCAGTTGGTGAATACGCAATAACAATGAATTACAGGCTCTTATTCATGGAAAAGACATAATGAAATTCATCAAATAACAGAGGGTGCGTTGGCTGGGACATATGGAAAGAATTTTTGAGGAAAAAATACCTAAAAAAATTATGAAAGGAAGATTATAATATGCTACTAGACGTAGAGGCAGACCAAGGATGAAATGATTGGATGGCGTAACGGCAGATCCTGCTGGCATGGGAATCAGAGGGTGGAGAGGGAGGGCGGAGAACATGGAAGCATGGAGGAGTATTGTTGAAGAGGCTAAAGCCCACCAGAAAACGTAACACCAGATAAGAAGAAGCAACTGTAGTAGTATTATGTTTCTAGTAGCAGTTATACTTATTGAGCAGTATTATAAGACTGTTTACTTTCTACGTGTAAAGTACTGTGACAATCACTTTACCAGGGTTCTCTAGCACCATTTGTATTCCAATGATACAATATACACAGAATTCATGTCTGTGGATATCTAATATGTACAGTGACCAAATGAAGAAAGTATCTGTAACAAAGGGAAACCTCAATACATATTTAAATTTCTCAAGTAAAATGAAAAAATCGGTATGGAGAACCATACACGACTTCTATGTTCTAATTAATTATAACGTTATTTTTAATATGCCTACATTAAGAATGAAACTAAATATATCAGCATGCTTTTGGTAAAAACCCTGAGAAAGATAATCAAAATACGAATTGTACTTAGTTTTAAAATTTGTTAAATAAAGAATTAATTTTATTAAATTATCTTTTATTTAAACAAAGCGAAAGAAAGCGATTGACGCCCAGCGTTTGTAATCTGTGAGTTTCTGAATACGAAAAATTATTTTGTTTACGTATCCGTGGTTACGATATTTTGTTTACATGGAACAATATCAATTGTTAATATTTTAAAAAATTGTTTACTTCCATATTCCTTCAGGAAATCGAAGTATCGTGATGGCAAAAAAAAATCGTGTTCGAGATTATTGCAGATTCTGATTGTACTACACTCAAAACAATGAAAAAAAGTCGATGTCGAAAAGTGTCTGTATGTGTGTCTGTCTGTCTGTCTATGTGTCTATAGATTTTTTTTCTATGGCAAACGATAACTGCCGCAAATTAAAACAGAATCAAATAATTTTTTGCGTACAGCTCCGTTTTATAGAGTACTCACGACCTATTGTTTTTGGTGAAGATCGGTTGAGGGAAAGGGGTAGTTTACTGGCAACGGTTTTTCTTATCAAGGGTAATTTTTTTTTTGGCAAACGATAACAGCCGCAAATTCAAACAGAATCAAATAATGTTTCGCATACAGCCCTGAATTGTAGAGTTCTCAAGACGTATTGTTTTTGGTGAAGATCAGTTAAGGGAAAGGGGTAGTTTACCGGCAATGTTTTATGTTTTAACAAGGGTATTTTCTATGGCAAACGATAACAGCCGCAAATTCAAACAGAATCAAAAGATTATTTGCATACAGCCCTGATTTGTAGAGTACTCAAGACCTATTGTTTTTGGTAAAGATCGGTTAAAGGGAAGGGGTAGTTTACCAGCAATGTTTTTTTATCAAGGGTAATTTTCTATGGCAAACGATAACAGCCACAAATTCAAACAGAATCAAATAATTTTTTGCATACGTCCCTAAATTGTAGAGATCTCAAGGACTTTTGATTTTGGTGAAGATCGGTTAAGGGGAAGGGGTAGTTTACCTGCAACCTTTTACGTTTTAACAACAGTAAAGTACGTGAAAATTCATTTAAACTTTTTCAAACGATGGTAATTGTTAAAAATAAAATAATTTTGTTGCCAGGCAATCAAATTATAATTTTTTCATTTTAATGTAAATCATGTATGAGAGAAAATATATCGTTCGTGGCAGGCAAGCATATCTCAATTATGTAATGTTTACGTTTCCATTTTATTGTTATGAGTACCGCAATAAAAAGGCAGGGAAGACACACACACACACACACACACACACACACACACACACACACACACACACACACACACACACACACACACACACACAAAATTCGCGTTATTTCTGGCCTCATTCATGTCTATTTTCTTACATTTGCACGCTTTTTAAATGGAAAGTGCCGAAACCGAAACCAACATAACGCGTGCAAGCCGAAAAAGTGTCCACCGTGGATAGCGATTTGCTTCCTGTGGATCGCTGGGCAATGTAACTGCACGTGTTTACAGAGGAACGATTCATAGACAGACTTTTCGTCTTTAGGGAATGAACCCTCTGCAAGACGCTGAGGGTCCATGAGTGACTTCGGAGCGCTCCTTCTTTTCCGCGTGTTTGTTCTGTGAAACGTACACTGTAGATTCGCAGCTTTATTCTAAGCAACGCTCAATAGGAAATGTTGAAAATTTTTGTCCACGGTGTACCCTCATACACACTAAACCTGCTCTGATGTTTTAATTACGGACATCATAATATTAAAACTTTGGAAACTTGAGCACTACTTAATGGAGATCAATCATTAACTTATACAAGCCATTAATTTTATGCATATTTTTTATATATATGTGTACAACGTTATCGGCAACAAAGAAGTAGTTTTTGTTAAAATTCCTTCCCGGGATGTTTGGCCGTAGTCCAATGTTTTCTACAAAACCAGACGTTTCGGCAATGCCATCGACTTCCATCATCAGTGAAAATCGAGTGCGATAACGTGAGGTGGTATACGTTAGTGACCACAGTACTGTGGTTAAGGCTGAAGCAGTAAGTAGAAAGAAGTAGTTTCTATGGTAATATTTCATTTCGAAAATGATTTTAAATATAAATCTTAGAATATGGAAGGCATGTATGGTTCTCCATACCGATATTTTTAAGTTTTTGGTCAAATTAATTTATATCAATACAAAAAATTACCCCTTCCCCCTTCAACTACCCTTTTCATTTATAGATATTTCATCTAGCTTTCTAAAGTGGATTGTTATGACCTTCATTTCAGAATACTTTATTTATAAAAGTTAAGAACGTTACTCTTGTTAAACGTAAAACGCTGCAGATAAACTACCCCTTCTCCTTAACCGATTTTCACAAAAATCGATAGATCTTGAGGCACATATGCAAAAAATTATTTAATTATGTTTGATTTTGTGGCAGTTATCGTTTGCCATAGAAAAAATTCTACAAACAGACACACACACGCACACACAATTTTTGGAAAATGACTTTTCTTCATGTTTTGAGAGGAGTACAATCAGAGGCTCCGTGCTCAGAACGCCCGTGCTCTAAACGCCAACGCTGAAATCGTGCTCTGAGCGCCGAAACTGATAAGACCGTGTTCTGTGCGCCGAGCTTATCTGTGCATCATTAGACGCGGTAACACCTGGCTTAATGTCTGTCTATCCGTTGTTCTTCAACTCCGTAGCCAACATTAGCGGTCCTATGAAAATTTGTACAATTCATTGCTAAAAGGAATTACCACACCACTAGTAAGCTCCCGGAGCTGCAGACCGGGAACTCTCTTTCGGGAGCTCTCTAACTGTTTTGAACGAAATACATTTATTTAGCCTATTATTAAGTTAGATAAATTTCAATATTAGACAATTTCTTATATTATCAGAAAAATTATTATCTCAGTCTTTCTTATTTGTTTGGGACGAACAAATCTGTGGAGATAATAAAAAAAAGTGATTAAATAACTAGTGTAATTAAGAAAATTGAAAATACGATTATGAGACGGAGAACTGAGCTGTATGAAATATATATACGTAAACACAAGATGTACAATGTAAGCAGATTGATAAGGAAGACAAAACTCACTAGAGTGGTTATCTAGCCGCATACCTTAAATCCGCTGACCATAAGATTCGAAGATGAGCTTGTTATTCGCACCTTTCCTTAGTTGTGGTTTGACAATCGTTGTAACACAGTAGTATGAAAGTCGTAAATTTTAATCTAAATGGAATTATTACTTCCAAGAAAGTAAGTAAGAATGATCCTCTATTTCTTCACGAGTGATATCAGTACGAGATGAAACGTTCAAATGAATGTATTACGTTCTGGGTATGTATGAAGGAAAAAACATCAGTCAAAGGTGAATCAAAACGAAGAGCTAAATCTGGAAGCACCAAAAGCCTAAAGTAAAACTCAAAATTTGTATATAATTGTTATAGTTACTTGGGGGTAAAGGTATGAGGAATTTATTGAAAATACAAATTCTGTATCTTTTTTTTGTAATTTGACAGAATTAATGTGTCTCAACACGCATTGCAAATTTTGGATCGCTTTCAAAAAGTTTGTAAACTTTGTTTCAAAAAAGTTTTGTATTTTGTTATCATTTATGTATATTTGCGAATAACGTTAGATACAGAAATCGATGGAAACATTCATACACTGAAAAGTTATAATTAAATTATTTCTCATTTAGGTATTATAGTTACAAATTTAACTAAAAAACTAACACAGTAGTATTTATTTTATATTTGTCAGCTCTACAGTTATGTTACTAATAAATTTGTAGAGTAGTTGGGTTTTCGTAATTTTTCTGATAATATGAAAAATTGTTCAATATTGGAATTTAACTAACTTATTAACAAATGTATTTTGTTCTGGGACCTTATTAGTGGTGTGACAATGGCTATAGTAATGACTTGTACAAATTTTCATTGGACCGCTAGTGTTGGCTGCGAAGTTGGCGAACAGCGGATATACAGATATGCAGCCAGGTGTCTAATGTCGCACTAGGAGGCTACCGGAGGCTCGGTACTAGGAAACCATTGGGTCGTTTCACGACGCGCAACCCAACAGCTCTGGAAGTAGTAGTGTCTAATGCCGCATAGATAAGGTCGGCGCACAGAACACGGGTTTATCAGTATCGACGCTTAGAGCACGGTTTCAGCGTTGGCTCTCAGAGCACGGGCGCTCTGAGCACGCTACCCAATCAGAATCTGCCCGTATCTGGAACACGACTTTTTTCGCGATAAACATACAATACTTCCATTTCCTTACGGAACATGTATGTGTTTATGTATCCTAGGTTACGTGTATGTTTGCTTTATTGTTGTCACTCGACTGCTGTTAAATTGTCGAAGAAAATACGTTACAAAATATCGGTATGGAGAACCGTACATGACTTCCATATTCTAAGATTTATAATTAAAATAATTTTCGAAATGAAATATTACCATAGAAACTACTTCTTTCTACTTATTGCTTCAGCCTTAACCACAGTACTGTGGTCACTAACGTATACCACCTCACGTTATCGCACTCGATTTTCACTGATGATGGAAGTGGATGGCATTGCCGAAAAGTCTGGTTTTGTAGAAAACATTGGACTACGGCCAAATATCCCGGGAAGGAATTTTAACAAAAACTACTTCTTTGTTGCCGATAACGTTGTACACATATATATAAAAAATATGCATAAAATTAATGGCTTGCATAAGTTAATGATTGATCTCCATTAAGTAGTGCTCAAGTTTCCAAAGTTTTAATATTATGATGTCCGTAATTAAAACATCAGAGCAGGTTTAGTGTGTATGAGGGTACACCGTGGACAAAAATTTTCAACATCTCCTATTGAGCGTTGCTTAGAATAAAGCTGCGAATCTACAGTGTACGTTTCACAGAACAAACACGCGGAAAAGAAGGAGCGCTCCGAAGTCACTCATGGACCCTCAGCGTCTTGCAGAGGGTTCATTCCCTAAAGACGAAAAGTCTGTCTATGAATCGTTCCTCTGTAAACACGTGCAGTTACATTGCCCAGCGATCCACAGGAAGCAAATTGATGTCCATTTTTTCGGCTTGCACGCGTTATGTTGGTGTGGGTTTCGGCACTTTCCATTTAAAAAGCGTGCAAATGTAAGAAAATAAACATGAGTGAGGCCAGAATAACGTGAAGTGTGTGTGTGTGTGTGTGTGTGTGTGTGTGTGTGTGTGTGTGTGTGTGTGTGTGTGTGTGTGTGTGTGTGTGTGTGTGTGTGTGTGTGTGTGTGTGTGTGTGTGTGTGTGTGTGTGTGTGTGTGTGTGTGTGTGTGTGTGTGTGTGTGTGTGTGTGTGTGTGTGTGTGTGTGTGTGTGTGTGTGTGTGTGTGTGTGTGTGTGTGTGTGTGTGTGTGTGTGTGTGTGTGTGTGTGTGTGTGTGTGTGTGTGTGTGTGTGTGTGTGTGTGTGTGTGTGTGTGTGTGTGTGTGTGTGTGTGTGTGTGTTACCTGCCTTTTTATTGCTGTAGGCATAATAAATATCGGTATGGAGAACCATACATGACTTCCATATTCTAAGATTTATATTTAAAATCATTTTCGAAATGAAATATTACCATAGAAACTACTTCTTTCTACTTACTGCTTCAGCCTTAACCACAGTACTGTGGTCACTAACGTATACCACCTCACGTTATCGCACTCGATTTTCACTGATGATGGAAGTCGATGGCATTGCCGAAATGTCTGGTTTTGTAGAAAACATTGGACTACGGCCAAATATCCCGGGAAGGAATTTTAACAAAAACTACTTCTTTGTTGCCGATAACGTTGTACACATATATATCAGTGGCGAAGTTACATGGAGGCAATTGAGGCAATGCCTACCCTAACAAATTCTGTAGAATAAAAATTATAAATACGTATGAACTACATAACGTAAAGATTATACATTGTTACTGTGACTGTCAAATTTATTAAACCGAAACGTGCTTTATTGAGCGACCGCTAGATGGTGACAGGTGAGATTCGGCATAGTTCGTTTAAATCGAATGAGGCAACCTGAACTTGCCTCAGCGTTTTTTGTATACATCGTATGTAAGCAATGTAGTGGTGTGATAGGGAAGTGTAGGGAGGGGGGATTGTCCCGCGCTGTACACATAGAGCGTTGAGGCATGCCTCACTTCTGTGGTCCAAACAGTTAAGTTAAAGCGCCTGTGTTGTTACTAAGTGTTTATTTTATGCGGTTATTAAAAGTGTCACTGTTATTCCGCTGAACTAACAGATGATCAAGATTGTTATTTGAATTATTTGTAACATTAAACATATATATAGAAACTAACCAAGTTTAAAAATTTGAAGTTCAATCAGTTGTATTATTGTGTATGACTAATACAAGGATTGTTCAATAGACACACGTATAGAGCTGTAAAGCATTTTTTATTCAACGATTTTAAAAGAAGTCTCCAATAACATTAAGACATGAGTTCCACTGTTGCGCTAACCTGTAGATTCCCTGCTAGTAAAATTCTTACGGCTGTTTGTGGAACCATTCGGTTACAGCAAACTCTACCTCAGCGTCCGATTTCACCCACCGTCCTTTTAGTGATTCCTTAAAAAAAATTTAAGATAAGATTTTTGCCTACCCATTCATTAACTACTAGCTTCGCCAGTAAGCAAATTGATGTCCATTTTTTCGGCTTGCACGCGTTATGTTGGTGTGGGTTTCGGCACTTTCCATTTAAAAAGCGTGCAAACGTAAGAAAATAAACATGAGTGAGGCCAGAAATAACGTGAATTGTGTGTTTGTGTCTTACCTGCCTTTTTATTGCCGTATTAAATGAAAAATATTATATTACATTAAAATTAAAAAATTTTAATTTTATTGCCTGGCAACAAAATTATTTTATTTTTAACAATTACCATTGTTTCAAAAAGGTTAAATAAATTTGCAAGTACTTTACTCTTGTTAAAACGTAAAAGGTTGCAGGTAAACTACCCCTTCCCCTTAACCGATCTTCACCAAAATCGAAAGTCCTTGAGACCTCTACAATTCAGGGATGATGCAAAAAATTATTTGATTCTGTTTGAATTTGCGGCTGTTATCGTTTGCCATAGAAAATACGCTTGATAAAAAAACGGTGCAGGTAAACTACCCCTTCCCCTAAACCGATCTTCACCAAAAACAATAGGTCTTGAGTACTCTATAAATCAGGGCTGTATGCAAAACATTATTTGATTCTGTTTGAATTTGCGGCTGTTATCGTTTGCCATAGGAAATACCCTTGTTAAAACATAAAACGTTAAAGGTAAACTACCCCTTTCCCTCAACCGATCTTCACCAAAAACAATAGGTCTTGAGAAATCTACAATTTAGGGCTGTATGCAAATAATCGTTTGATTCTGTTTGAATTTGCGGCTGTTATCGTTTGCCATCGGAAATACCCTTGTTAAAACATAAAACGTTACAGGTAAACTACCCCTTTCCCTTAACTGATCTTCACCAAAAACAATAGGTCTTGAAAACTCTACAATTCAGGGCTGTATACGAAACATTATTTAAGTCTGTTTGAATTTGCGGCTATCGTTTGCCAAAAAAAAAATTTCCCTTGATAAAAAAAACCGTTGCAGGTAAACTACCCCTTCCCCTCAACCGATCTTCACCAAAAACAATAGGTCGCGAGTACTCTACAAATCAGGCCTGTATGCAAAAAATTATTTGATTCTGTTTGAATTTGCGGCAGTTATCGTTTGCCATAGAAAATACGCTTGATAAAAAACGTTGCCGGTAAACTACCCCTTCCCCTCAACCGATCTTCACCAAAAACAATAGGTCTTGAGTACTCTACAAATCAGGGCAGTATGCAGAAAATTATTTGATTCTGTTTGAATTTGCGGCTGTTATCGTTTGCCATAAAAAATACCCTTGTTAAAAAAACGTTGTAGGTAAACTACCCCTTTCCCTTAACCGATCTTCACCAAAAACAATAGGTCTTGAGAACTCTACAATTTAGGGCTGTATGCAAATAATCTTTTGATTCTGTTTGAATTTGCGGCCGTTATCGTTTGCCATAGGAAATACCCTTGTTAAAACATAAAACGTTACAAGTAAACTACCCCTTTCCCTTAACCGATCTTCACCAAAAACAAACGGTCTTGAGAACTCTACAATTCAGGGCTGTATACGAAACATTATTTGATTCTGTTTGAATTTGCGGCTGTTATCGTTTGCCAAAAAAAAAAATTTCCCTTGATAAAAAAAACCGTTGCCGGTAAACTACCCCTTTCCCTCAACCGATCTTCACCAAAAACAATAGGTCGCGAGTACTCTACAAGTCAGGGCTGTATGCAAAAAGTATTTGATTCTGTTTGAATTTGCGGCAGTTATCGTTTGCCATAGAAAATACGCTTGATAAAAAACGTTGCCGGTAAACTACCCCTTCCCCTCAACCGATCTTCACCAAAAACAATAGGTCTTGAGTACTCTACAAATCAGGGCAGTATGCAGAAAATTATTTGATTCTGTTTGAATTTGCGGCTGTTATCGTTTGCCATATAAAATACCCTTGTTAAAAAAACGTTGTATGTAAACTACCCCTTTCCCTTAACCGATCTTCACCAAAAACAATAGGTCTTGAGAACTCTACAATTTAGGGCTGTATGCAAATAATCTTTTGATTCTGTTTGAATTTGCGGCCGTTATCGTTTGCCATAAGAAATACCCTTGTTAAAACATAAAACGTTACAAGTAAACTACCCCTTTCCCTTAACCGATCTTCACCAAAAACAATAGGTCTCGAGTACTCTACAATTTAGGGCTGTATGCAAATAATCTTTTGATTCTGTTTGAATTTGCGGCTGTTATCGTTTGCCATAGGAAATACCCTTGTTAAAACATAAAACGTTACCGGTAAACTACCCCTTTCCCTTAACCGATCTTCACCAAAAACAAAAGGTCTTGAGAACTCTACAATTAAGGGGTGTATACGAAACATTATTTGATTATGTTTGAATTTGCGGCTGTTATCGTTTGCCAAAAAAAAAAATTTCCCTTGATAAAAAAAAACCGTTGCAGGTAAACTACCCCTTTCCTTCAACCGATCTTCACCAAAAACAATAGGTCTCGCGAGTACTCTACAAATCAGGGCTGTATGCAAAAAATTATTTGATTCTGTTTGAATTTGCGGCAGTTATCGTTTGCCATAGAAAAAAAATCTACAGACACACAGACACACAGACACACACACAGACACACACACACACAGACACTTTTCGGAAAACGACTTTTTTTCATGTTTTGAGTGTAGTAGAATCAGAATCTGCAATAATCTAGAACACGATTTTTTTTGCCATCACCATACTTCCATTCCTTAAGGAAATATGGAAGTAATAAAATGGAAACGTAAACATTACATAACTGAGATACGCTTACCTGCCACGAACGATATATTATTTTATACATGGAGGAATTCAGTGACATACACACGTACAGAAGAATTATATATATAAAGATATTAACTCATACATAATTTACATTAAAATGAAAAAATTATAATTTTATTGCCTGGCAACAAAATTATTTTATTTTTAACAATTACCATTGTTTCAAAAAGTTTAAATGAATTTTCAAGTACTTTACTGTTGTTAAAACGTAAAACGTTGCAGGTAAACTACCCCTTCCCCTTAACCGATCTTCACCAAACTCGAAAGTCCTTGAGATCTCTACAATTCAGGGACGTACGCGAAACATTATTTGATTATGTTTGAATTTGCGGCTGTTATCGTTTGCCATAGGAAATACCCTTGTTAAAACATAAAACGTTACAGGTAAACTACCCCTTTCCCTTAACCGATCTTCACCAAAAACAATAGGTCTTGAGAACTCTACAATTTAGGGCTGTATGCGAAACATTATTTAATTCTGTTTGAATTTGCGGCTGTTATCGTTTGCCAAAAAAAAATTTCCCTTGATAAAAAAAAACGTTGCAGGTAAACTACCCCTTTCCCTCAACCGATCTTCACCAAAAACAATAGGTCGTGAGTACTCTACAAATCAGGGCTGTATGCAAACAATTATTTGATTATGTTTGAATTTGCGGCAGTTATCGGTTGCCATAGAAAAAAATCTACACACAGACACACAGACACACACACACACACACAGACACTTTTCGGAAAACGACTTTTTTTCATGTTTTGAGTGTAGACAATCAGAATCTGCAATAATCTCGAACACGATTTTTTTTGCCATCACCATACTTCCATTTCCTTAAGGAATATGGAAGTAAAATGTATGTTTAAGTGTGTTTGGAGTCAGGAATATACGTTGACACAAATATACGAGTATATTTACTTATTTGTTCATGTGTGTTTGTGGGAGGGAGGCCTATCTGAACGCGACTGTAAACATGTTTTCCTCGTAAAGAAACTGGTTTACATTCAAATCAGTTTATGAGAAATTTCTTATTGCTAATGACGTTGCATTGGCTAATTGAATCATTGTCCGGGCAGTAATAAAGGTCGTTTACGTCTTTGTTGAAAACGTTCATGTACAATACGTTATCACCTCAGTATTACATCCTCAGTGCCCTAATGTTATATTTCTCTCCCAGATTTCAAATTTTCATGGTATGAATGATATCTTCAAACGCTTATACTCGCAGAATGACCGATCTGAAAACGATTAATTTGTGGATAATAAGAAACAAAAGTAATTCAAAACGAGTCGTGTCCATAGGAACGATAATAATTAAAAAGATGTTTTACAAAGAAAACGTGTTGTTTTTTAAGAGAAAATTAGAAATATGAAAGAAATTTATCCGAAACCCTTTCATAGTTTTCACAGTTTATATCTTTTTATTAAGGTAGCCAATCAGGCATTTGGCCAAAACTCAGGCTAAACCAAGTAGTTTGAGCAGAAAATTTTTATAAGTAGAGAATTGTTTATATTTTCCTAAATAAAGTAGAAAAATTTCTTCTGTTTCATTAAAAAATTAGTGCATTAAATATTTCAACTGTCTTCTAATTAATATATTTATGAAATTAATTTTCTCAAATACATAAAAAATTATGGTTCATCTTAAGAAAACAGTAATCGTTAAGCGGGACTATAACAGCTAAATGTTTGCCAGCTAAGAGTAAATTACAAAAAGTACATATAACCTGCAATGCATTTCGCCTTTTCACGTCGTTTCCTTAAAAATGAAGAGGAATTGTACATACGCTGGACAAAACTGTTATAAAATGATTAATTTTGCCTTTCGTTGTTGAAAAGTTTCGACATAATTTTGCAAACAACGCCGAATCCACTTGGAGGGGACGAAGATTTTGATTGCTGACTGTGCTAAAACTAATACTTGAAGTTGCTGAGTTGTCCCTTGTCCAAATTACGTTTTACTAAACAAATTCACCAGTCTACAACGATAAGCCCCTATTGTCCTCCGCCCTAACGGTAGTAGGCCTACGTCATTTCATCAAGCAGAAGTGTAGTCGCAGTGTACACAATTTATTGACAGATTTTGTACACGATACGTGAACATGACAATTCCGGTGCCTCACAACTTCCAAAAGCACAGATACCATTGGTTGTGATCTAGCCTATATCAAATATACGGTGCCCATGACGGATTATTAGTTTCGAGATGTTTTAAAACGATATATTTAAGGGTTGCGTTTGTACTTAGTCCATAGTGATGTTAATATGTTCGAATTAGTATTATTTTTAATGCAATTAATTGTTCGGTTTACTGCAATTAATGCGTAAATAACTACCATATTCCTTCTCCGTCTTCTTCTTCTTATTCTTCTCATCCTCCTCCTCTTTCTTATTCTTATATTTCTGATTATATTGCTCTTATTATTATGATTATTAATATTATTATTATTATTACTTCAGTAGTAGTAGTAGTGTAGTAGTAGTAGTAGTAGTAGTAGTAGCAGCAGCAGCAGCAGCAGCAGCACCAGCACCAGCACCAGCAGCAGCAGCAGCAGTAGTAGTAGTAGTAGTAGTAGTAGTAGTTGTCGTCGTCGTCGTCGTCGTCGTCGTCGTTGTTGTTGTTGTTGTTGTTGTTGTTGTTGTTGTTGTTGTTGTTGTTGTTGTTGTTGTTGTTGTTGTTGTTGTTGTTGTTGTTGTCGTTGTTGTTGAATTAGTATTGTAGGATTTTTGGAGTATTATTTTATTATTAAATGATGAAAAAGATCAGAAATATCAAAACAGAGAAGATAGATAAGTACATATAACTGTACATATACATACTTAGGGAATAGGCTATGCTGACAACGAGTTAGTTAACCAAGAGACAGATTAGATAACATTAGAGATACTTTAGCGGCAACAAAGAAGCGTTCAATGGGGAAAATATGTGTATTTGAAGTAGTAAGGGTATATTTCGATTTTAGGGAGTGACCGGTGAAGTGTTTACTCTACGGTTCAGAGACGCGGTCAATAAGAAAAAGAAAAAGGTTAGAGAATGGAATCCAGACGGAGGAAATGTGTTTTTGGAAATAAATAACCATGAGACAAACTATAGAACGCTTCTGCGGTTTTAAAATGGATAAATAGTTGAAGTGATAATTTCTGAAGTTAAATGTATTACTAACAACAATTGAGGAAAAACGGAAAAAGAATAGAAGAGGAGAAAAAGACTGAAATGTCTGCATGACGCATATTGTGTTTTATGAAGAGGTGAAGGCAGAAACCTGAAAAAGGAAGATGATGGAGATGAAGACTACGACCTTATACCTACGTGGCAGGTTTTTACAATAATATGATAATTATGTCTGCACAGTTATAAGTGCTGTACTGTACAGTTCACTGTCATTTGGATTAAAGTGGTGAACGTTGTATTGCCTGCGCAAAATATATTTATTGATCCCACAAACGTAAATATACACGTAACGTATACTGAGTGCTATGTAGTTATGACGCGTGGTTGTCGTAACACTTGTAGGGTGGCTGTTTGGCTCGTATAGCGAGCTCAGATAACAAACACTCAAGACTCGCTTGGGTAAACAACGGGTGGGCGTCAAGTGTTGGCCAACCTTTTTACTTCCCGCCATGAGCCACTTTTGCGACTGTGAAACTGTGCGCATGCTATATGGGCTAATTTTATAATAAAATTTTATAATACTACTCATACATGCATACACACATGTGTGTGAATATGTTTGTTTGTGTTTGTAATAGGTAAAAAGTACAAGCGTTTAAACTAATCTAGGCAAACATTAAACTATGTGCAGACATGTATTATTCTACACGTCTTGGACACGTTAAGACTATACCAAAACTAAGTTTTAAAGTAACTACTGCCTTTAAAACATTTTTGAATATTTTTAAATTAACCGTTTAATATTTTTTTAAAGTTTCATCGCTGTCGTGAATTTTACACCACACGACGGTACTGTAGGCCTAACTGTTTAATGGATATGGTATATCGTAACCGTTTTAAAATTCGGACTGGGTTTATCGGGCCGTAAACTACTATAATTCGTAATAAAATTTATTTAGAAAAACATATTTTTAATTGTGCAAATTGAATTACGTACAATTTTACGTACGTCAAAAACGGATAACAATAAGTAGTTTGTTTAAATTTTAGCTTTTAAATATCTAAGGTGCATTTTGAATTTCTACATTTTTATAGATTTTTTTTATGTTGGATTAATTTGTAATCTGGCACTTTATGTAAATATCTTACTTCAAATGTTTATGCTGTAGTTCAGTTTTCTTGCCCTTAATATATGCCTATTTTATACGTAAGCGTCACAAATATATATAAAACTCAAAGTCTGAGAATTTATGGGTACTGAATACAAATCCACACCGTTACACCGATTGCCACCAAATTTTGCGCAATTATGTGTGAACGAAACGAAAGAAATTCAATTAAATTGCATTAACTGTATTAATTCAATTAATTTACTATAATTGATACAACCAAGTGATTTAACAGAAAATTTGTTTAAATAAAAACACATTTATCAATCACAATATAGTAAACAACCACAATTTATGAAGTTCTATTGAAAGAAACGTAAAGCTTATATTTTTGAGAAAATTGGATATCTGAATTACTACCGCTTCATAGCTTGGACACTGTAATTTGAACTAATAACATATTGCATTAGGTTTGAAACAAATATTATCTTTAGATTGTAAGCAGAAATACTTTATTTGATTTTATTAATGCAAAATTATTTTTTTAATTATAATCTCATCATTTATAAAAAATAACACTCATTATTACTTTCCATGAGTTAGAGAGTTTATAGTTCATGCTTATGTAACAAGAAGAAGAGATGCTTAGAATAGAAAAAGATTTAATTTTTCTTTTTCAGTAGTAATAACGACACTACAACAGTTCTAAACATATATACATAATCTATGTGTACTGTATATTCATATTCATTCACATTATCCTTATTATTCAAATTAATTATAAATAATACTTAATATTTATTATAAAACAAAAATATATTTTATTGGTTTTTACAATGTTTCAAAGAAAACAGGTTTTATAACAATTGATTTCAAATTTATTTAACATTTTATTTGTACATTTTACTTTTGATGACAGTAATTTAAACTGCCGAAACATTATAAAAAACACAAAAAATACATTCTTGTTTCAAAACATAAAACGAGGGAGAGAAAGAGAAAGAGAAAAAGTGGGTGAGTGAGTGAGAGAGAGAGAGAGAGAGAGAGAGAGAGAGAGAGAGAGAGAGAGAGAGAGAGAGAGAGAGAGAGAGAGAGGGGGGGGGGGGGGGGCAGACAGGCAGGCAGGCAGACAGACATGTAGACAGGCAGGCAGGCAGGCAGGCAGGCAGACAGACAGATAGACAGACAGACAGAGAGTAAAATTTGCATACTTATTCGTTTCCAAGTCGTTTAAATTTTAAAAGTTTTTTAAATTATATAGCCTACTGATGTCTGTTATTTCACCCTGACTTTAACTACGCGTTACTGACTTGACTTTATTGCGTAATTTTGTCCATGCCTAAAGTTAATCAAGGTACATGTCGATATCCAAAAATGTTCTATTTTAAAATCATCAGTAATTTTAATTTTACGAAACCTCGCTTTGTTTTCACTGATTACAAATTCAAATTGCCATCAATACAGAAGACAGGACAGTATGAATTCCCTGTGTTACTGAGCTATCTATTAATAAACAAAGAACATTCATGTTGACTGTTGAGTGTCAAACCGCTACAATTTTTTAATTAACTGTGGATCTCTATTCAAATACAAGTACACACCCCCGTGCGAGTTATAATGTCCTTTTGCGTCTTCCAATTCCTAATTTTTAAATCGAAGCACCGCTGGGATTCAAGTTTCTAAAATCAAGAACGGCTGGAATACTAGTTTTTAAAACAAAGCACTGCGAAGATATATGTTTCTAAAACGAATAACTTCTGGGATACCAGTTTTTAAAACGACGCACTGCGGGATAAAACCTTAGCTATTCATACATTTTGATAATCTTGAAAGACATGTTTGGAACAGTATCCAAGTCACTTATTGACAAAATCTGTATAATATTTACTTTATTCCGTCGTGTGACTTCGTTGTGCGTTTTTTTACTTTACGCGTTTCGAGACATGTGTCCCGTCATCAGAAGATAAAATAAAAATTCACTCTAACGAGGTCGTTATACATTAAAATACAAATATTAAAAACGATTAATAAATGCGTAAATCTATTCAATGAACGTACACGTCGCTACCTAAAACCCTGCAATGCTAAAGCACCGATGTTTACAGGTCTCCCCAAAATTCATAAATGCAACGTACCAATTAGACCCCTTGTTAATTTTACTACAGCACCAGGATTTCGTACAGCCAAAAACTCGTAAAAATCATTAGGGACAGTATAGATATAAAAAAAACAACCATACTATTGTAAATCTCACTGACTTTATAAATAAGGTTAAGAATGTTAAGTTACCCCCTAATTATAAATTGGCCTCCTTTGACATTATCAACCTATATACTAACATACCAGTTAGGGAAACGCTGCAGATTTTAAGGAATAATTTGTTTGAAAGTAACAAATTAAACGCCCAAATTATAGAAGAGCTAATGAGCCTACTTGAAGTCATTTTGGGTCAAAATTATTTTACTTTCGCTGACCAATTTTACAGTCAACGTGATGGCTTGGCAATGGGCTCGCCGCTATCTGGTTTGCTTGCTGACATTTATTTAAATTTCTATGAAAACACATTAATGCTTTCTAACAACATTTACAAACATAGCATCATATTTTATGCACGTTATGTTGATGACACATTTATAATATATAAAGGTACTCTACGACGGATCGAGAATTTTAAAAACTTTATGAATAATATAAGTGAGAACATTCAGTTCACTCTTGAGACCGAAACAAATAATAAATTAAACTTTTTAGACTTAACAGTCACTACTTTGATAAACTGAAATTCAATATATATAGGAAACCAACCACCACCGATGTAACCATACCTGTCGACTCACATCACCCCTTTTCGCAAAAAATGGCAGCCTTTAATTACTTTATACACAGACTTTTAACAGTACCTCTTGACGACGAGGATTTTAATGATGAACTTAACACAATAAAATACATAGCTCAAGCCAATGGCTACAATAGTTCCTTGATTGATAACCTCCTTAGGAAACAAAAGCATAAACTATCTAAACCTCGCATAGAAATAGACACTAAAACCATTTTTATCTCAACGATATATACCTAAATAATGCCAAAAATTTTAACTAGTGTGTTAAATAATCATAATAGTACCGTAACATTTAAAACTAACAATAATCTTTTGAACACACTCCGCAATAAAATAACTATCCCTTTAGAAAAGAAAACGGGGGTGTACAAATTATCGTGCGACGACTGTAAATGCTTCTATATCGGCCAGACGGGACGAGGTTTCCAAAAACGTTTATTGAACATATACCTAAGCACAATCTGAAGGGTCAGACAACATCATCAAACATAAATTCCAACTATGCACGGCAGTTGATAGACGAAAATCATAAATATACAAGCTTTGTTTCCAACTTGAAAGCCCTGCATTTTTGTAATAAAGGCACTTATATGAACGCCTTGGAAGAATTTGAGATATATAGGGCGTACAATGACGTACACAGTCGTGACTTCGTGTTGAACGACCATTTAAATTTTAAATCAAACCCGCTTTATGATACTGCAATAAACCTGTCTACGCGGTAGCTACTAATAATCAGTGTCCGATCGGTCCGCATCGAGTGCGCACTCAAGTAAAGCGGGCATGTGTGTAATCGTTTTAAAATATTTGTATTTTAATGTATAACGACCTCGTAAGAGTGAATTTTTATTTTATGTTCTGATGACGGGACACATGTCTCGAAACGCGTAAAGTAAAAAAAAACACAACGAAGTCACACGACGGAATAAGGTAAATATTATACAGATTTTTGATAATCGCTTCGTCCCGTTTCTCAATACGTTTATGGTACAGAATGTTCCTTACTGCCTTTCGACCTTGCATCTTTCTTTTTCAAATGGCTTTGTCTAAACATCAGTTTTTTGTGTAATTTTTATTACCAATTTTTTGGTCAAAGTTGTTCGTATGCGTGTTATTTCGTGATATTTCAAACTGTTTTCTAAAGTTTATCAGCTCAAAGTTACAAGTTACGAGACCAAAGTGACAGAGGTTAACCAATTTACGAAAGTGCTGACAACATAAATTTTCAAATTCCGCTGTACAACAACTTGGCTTTTCAGATATTTGTCGACACAAACTTGTTTATCTGGTTGTTTGCACAGTAAGCGGTGCGGTCAGACAATATTATTTACTGTCCGTAACAACATCGATGAATGCCACGAGCACTGTACATTCAATTTCCATTTACTTAATAATCAAATTTCAACATACCAAAATTGTTGAATTTTACAAATACTAGTTATTTTTAGTTCTACAAATCAGATTATTATCTAGAAATCTTAAATTTTATTGATTCATAAATGTATCTTAATACGTTCAGCCGATTACAGTCGATTAAGGTACAAACAGGTACATCTATTGACATTTAGTTTTATCCTCTAACATCTAAGTGATAGAATGTTGTCTATTGAATTATCTTTAAACGTTAACAGGAACAAAATACAGCATACACCATAAGTCGCTTGACAAAGAGTATTTTTGATTATTGATAATCCCAAGCCACTTGGGCTACTGACTTAACTTATTTTCCTTAAGATAAGAAAGAATAAGGTTTCACCGGCCTATAAATCGGTATTGAGCTAAAAATTGTAAATAGTGCTATACACGAAAATATAAATTACATAATAATAATGGCTCCCATGTGTACCACCGAAGCAGCTTAGGAATCAGGCACGGTAGGCTACCAAATGCGAGCCGTACGGCATACAAAGAAGGCAGTGTGGCCAGCACTACTCTTCAGCCACCCATTATTATCTCCAGGATGTTATCCCAGGTACTCATTTTCAACAGGCTGAGTCGACCTGGGGGCTGAAAAACTCACCTTGATTTTATGGTGCGGGCCCTAGAATCGAATCCGGGAATTCTAGAGTAGTAGCCAGGTGCCATACCCACTGGTCTACTGAACCGCCTCAGTAGATTACATAAATAATAATATATAATAATGTATGTATAAACTCATAAAAAATAATATTTTAAGTGGTACACGTGAACGACAATTACATTAGTTACTAAAACCTACATTTAGGTTTATATAAGCTACATGACTTACAGCATGCGGCTGCAAATAAATGAGCTGATTATTCATAAAGAAGAGCAGTAAACGCACACCCGTACAACGTGCACAAAACAACCTGCTCAATGTTGACTGCTTAAGTTTGACTTTTATGGTGAGATTCTATAAGAACTGCAAATCTCTGAACAGCGACACGACTCGTTGTAGGCAATTGTGGCGATGATTAACATATTTAGAGTAACAACACTTTTGCAAACATCTTTAAACGTCAGTAGTGATAAAATATCTGTGTTGAAATTTCAAATACGAACGTTAGCTGTTACTAGTTTCATTATTAAATCAACTTTCCGATTAAACCAGAAATCGGTAACGTTTTCAGACTATCTAAAATGAAAAAAGTGTAAAATAATATAATGCTACACATTCCATTAAAGTGATGCAGAATAACGTTACATACTGCAATGGACATTCTAACTGCATATGGAATGTAGCAGACAATAAAGCGTGTGATAGCATATAAAGACAGTATATTGTTACGTAATGCGGAAAACGTTTTACACCATTACAGAACACTCTACGCGTTTCCCGGCTCTTCCAGCTGTAATGTGTGTGTGTGCGTACGTATTGCTGCTACTGAGATGAAGGACAATTACGTGACACTTGTCACGCGTCCGAGACTGATCCAGATTTCACCAGTCTGCGCGCGCTGCGTGCAAGGCCGCAATCAATTGGGTTCTGGTGTTTTCTAGTAGCGTTCGTGACGCGTAGTATGGAATATTCTGGTATCACAGCGGTGTATAAATGTCAGCGGGACTTAGTTCAGTTTGAATTGCGATTTATACCAGTGCGGTTCGAAGTATTGTGGCGAAGAGTTACGTGTTTTAGAATTGTGCGGGACTCTATTAGTAAACATTATTTTTGCGTGTGAACAATTTTTATTTGGTTTGTTGTGAGAGATCATCGTGTTGATTACAAACTGTTTAATTGTGATAATTAAAGCTGGTGATTAGTGACTTAATTGTTGTCTTGTATTTTGTTTTCCACTGTACCATACGACGATCAGTAGACCGTCGTAACAATATGAATAAGTATAAATTGCAGGTCTGTGCACTGTAAAACAGTTGATAAGAAGCGTTGTAAAATTGTTTGTTTCAAGTATTTTTAGACTTGTAAAATAACTCAAAGTGCTTTGAAGTAAGTACGTACTTAGCCGCGTATATAGTGCGCGTGTGCTAGCGTACGTAATTATTTTAAGAGGTATTCTTAAAAAACATATAATTTATAGAACTATCGAAATATGGAAAATTTTATAATAGGATATACATAAAAATATTTGTAATAGAAAGACCTACCTGATGACAGAAGTTATTGTTAAATAATAGTAACTGAATGTATGCGTTTTTTTTTTAGTAAAAAGATTATATGGCCCATACAATCGGTCGTCAATTATTTAACTTTTTTTAACAAGAATTGTTCTGTTCCAAGGCTTTCTTGCAAAGGAAACTTATTATCTGAAGGAAAATCATGACTAAGGGCGACCGAAGAACTAATCAGATAACAAGAAATTCAGTTTAAAAATAAGACTCTGACATTCAGGCAGTCTCTCTTCGGAATCAATAATGAGTAAACGCTGACTGGCCCAGGCGTATGTCTGGAAATCGCGATGATGATCGCAAGTTAGAAAATTCCTTTTTAGTTACTGAGAGAGTTGATAAGTTTACTGAGAGAGGGTTGTAAGTTTAAAATAACATTTAAGAAGTACATAAGAGTATCGGTTCGCGGTGAAAGTGTATGTAACCGTGCCCGTGAGGAATACCTACACGCTCGAAAGCGACCCTGAAGCCGGACAGAGTAAATCAACCCACGTATTCATCCAGTTAGGATGAACTCGTCGTCTGGTGGATCTGAAGTCGACGTTAAAGGGAAGTAAACTTACACTATTTACGTACAATTATAAAAAAATTATTTGAAAGAAATACTTTGTTACATCTGTGAAGACTTATAGTTTAAATAAAAGAAAAAGAAGTTTTTAAATACTATTTTTTTATTATACAGAAATTTAATTGTAGTTTGTGTTACGAAGGTCAAAATAAACAGGTTCATTATATTTGTAAACTGTATTAAAAGCTCAGTAGGTTGTCAGAAAATAATAACATCATTAATAAACACACTTCATTCCAGTAACATATACGAGTATCTTGGCTATTTACTCTATGCGTCTCATATATATCGCAATACATAGGATAAATACTAGTTCTGCTTCTTCCCCTGATTACACCCAGACACCGTTTCGCTGTAATCACCCATATTACATTCTGGATTGCCGTCTATTTGATTCAATAAGATGAACTGACTTTATTTTAATAACGTTAGGATAATCACCACTGTATGCGGTACAATATTACAGTCATTCCGCAGCCGGAGTCCTGACCACTAACGTTGTGGGTTTGACAAAGCCGGATTCCGTTCAGCCATCACAAAGCACGTAGTGTCAGCGCGTGCACTGTTTCCAACGAAGGTAATCTGAATACTGGGATTTAATAGTATCGTCCTTACGGCGCCTAACGCCAACTGTAATTTTAAACACCTTGAGGCTGTTTGTTTTGTAGTTGTAAATGCCTTTAGCGTCTATGCGGTCTCGCTCGAATGTGTGTGTGTGTGTGTGTGTGTGTGTGTGTGTGTGTGTGTGTGTGTGTGTGTGTGTGTGTGTGTGTGTGTGTGTGTGTGTGTGTGTGTGTGTGTGTGTGTGTGTGTGTGTGTGTGTGGAGGGGGGAGGCGGTTGCTGACTGCCCACTTGTATGTGTCTGATCGTGTGTAAACTGAACACCTCGTTGCTTAATTGTTTTTTCATAGTAGAGCCTCCATAATTTAAGTAAACTATGGAATCAGTAACGATGTTCAGAGAATATGACAAATTACAGAAGACACAAACAATTGGTTACAATGCCCTGACACAATTGCAACTATTAGTATTGCAATACAATTATAATGTTGGAGAATCAAACAATGTAACGTCTAAACGGTAATATAGAAGGATTATAAAAAAATATTATACGACTTTTTTACATGGAAACATGAAACACTGGATTCTAGTATGAGAAATGTTTAAAAACTAAACGATTTTCTAATATACTGAATACATTATGTTAATATTGAATGCATATTAGAAACGATAGCAAAATATCAAACAAAACACACACCAGACACACACACACACACACACATTCAGATGGATGACTAAGCTGACGGAGTTAGAGACCTCTTACTGTAATATGTTTTCCGTTTTTTCCTTTGCTTCGAAAGCTCTTCAAACACACAAACAAATGATTGACGTTTTTACAAATTCACATTAATTATAATATCTACCTTTTATCAAACAGTATCATTTACCCACAGTTTGGAAAACTTTATAAACTCGTGTAGGCCAAATATTCTTTACATTAAAGATATGAATTCACATCTAAAGTAAAACGGCTATGTACTACGCGCAATCGGCTATGCATATGCTGTACGTTTATCTACAGCTTTTAAATAGTTACATTTTCTAGTACTTGCAGTAATGTAATGTACTTAATAGTTCAACAACATAGGTTTTACTGAATATAAAATTTATTAAGTGTTAACTAACATAACTTATTCGTGATACTTATAAATGTTTGTCTGGTCTCTTACCTATATAAATATAAAAGGAATATTGTTGTTTACAAAACAGTAACTCGAATAAATCTTGACTGTTTTTTTTTTTAAGTTTCCAGTTCCGGTTACAAAGTAGTTACGCGAGACTCTTTGTTATATCCTCTCTAAGCCTAGGCGCACACTTGCGATTTTTGTCGCACGACAGATTAATCGCAAAAAATGGAACACATAGTTTTAAATTCCAGTGGACTCACGTGCGATTGAGAAATCGCAGCGATTAAAAAATAGCAACAAGTTCTATTTTATTAGCGACGCGATTGTCGCTGGTTCGAATGAATCACACAGACATATATACATACCCGCACCCACTTGCGATTCTGTAGCCACGATTGCTTGGCTGTTAGTCTTGAGAGGAGTGTATTGCTGAGTAGATTAGAACCATGTCTGGCACCGAATCTGATGATACTGTAAATTGTGTCCTAGACTCAGAGCTAATTACCACTGAAGTTGAAAAACGACCAGCTCTGTTCGATAAGCGGTTAAAAGAATACAGCGACCGTAATATAAAAGAAAAACTGTATGGCGAGGTGTGCGTAAATGTAATACGAAATTGGAGTGAATTATCTGCGAACGAGAAGAAATCTGTAGTTATAAACTCGTTGTGTAACTGTTAGGTATCTCCTCGGATAAGGCTTAAAGATATGTTATGACAATGCAAATGCCTCATCTCCTATGATGAGCCATAGGTTTCCCTTGCTCATCGTACGGTAACGTTTGTGCGTTAGGAATGTTTAATTTGTTGGTTCGTAGTCTTCGACCAAAATTTGAATTTTTGAATACATTAGAATCGCCAATTGAACCGCATTATCCTACATCAATTGCTGTGAAACAGTAGTCAGCGTCAACTACGCCGAGAAGTATCGTGGAGAAAGAGTTCTTATAATTACAAAACTGTGGACCAGAGTTTTCTGGTTTCTTTAGTCTTATGTGATTATCATCCACAGCACCGATACAGTTAGGAAAGTCCGTTCGGTTGAAAAATTTTTTGGGGTGTAATCGTAAATCCGCATGAATTTGATAAATCTTTCCATTCAGCGTCCTCTGACTGATAATTGGATGTACCCAGTATTCTTTTTTGTATCGCTTCTGTTTTTCTTTTAAGCGCAACATCAAAGCCACAAGGCAAGTTGTTTCTACGATGTCCTTTCTATACTGACAAATAATGATAAAAAATTATGGTAAACTTACGATTTATTTATCGCAAGTGAGAGAACTTCAAAATTTTTTCGCGACCACGATTTTTTTGTGGATGCCACAGATAATCCCAAGTGTGCGCCTAGGCTAATAGAAAATCTTTCATAGTTCATTTTAGTTGATTCCGAACTATTTTATTATATCTGTTCGCGGTTATACTTTAGTCTTAATTACTCTTTCTCCGAAGCTCTTAATTAGTGCTGAGATCCGCACTTATCTGAGTTCTCGATTCTTTACGTGATTACACAATAATGTAACTGTCGCAAACCGAAAAATACAGCTTAATACAAAATACGGTTTGGTCTCAATTTAGTCAACATGTAGTTAACAGGAAAATTCGTTAACAGATAACGTTCTAAACTAAACACAATATTGCGTTGCCAAAAAGTCGTTTTGAGGGCACATATTTCTCTAAACAACATACACTTTACAAAACAATTATGCTGGCAATTAAATAATTAATATAAAACCCACTGTTGACAACGCACGTCAGTTTAAGAAAAATATTCTGTGCCATCAGTACCATTCCTCTATTTTATCTACTTATCTTGGCGAGAAGAACGTTTCCAAATTCTGGGTTTCATGACTTGGTCCATCCGTTGTTACGCGTGCTCAGTAATATAGGCTAAAGTTGGGTGCTATACTGCTCTGTTGAAAAAATTGGCTTGTCTGCAAACTTCCTCGTTTTGAGTTTTCTATCGTACCTGACAGTTGTTATATCCAATGATATAGGCCTAAATAAAGCATTTGCCGTGTCTATTCCTGAAATACGCGGACGTGATTTTCCGAAATTCTGGTGACTTGTAGACATTACGTTTCCTTACCAGAACAATCTACGTAACTGTGCTTTAATACGCGCGCGTGCGTGTCTATGCGCAAGATATTTTTCAACACTTCGCAGTTGAGACGATACTTATTTAAACAAGCGGAATCGCATGAGAAAAGTAACAAAAGTATTTGTAACACAGGAAATTAAATTGAGTAGCTGAGTGTAGCCTATCAAACTCTTAGATTACAACAATCGCTGCACTATAAGCTAGTAACGATTTATCACAATAGTCTACGTTAAAATTTGTAATGCAGAAAATAAAATTGAGTAGCTAAGAATAGCTTATCAAACATAAATTACAACAAGTGCCGTACTATAACCAAGTAATAATCTATATCAGAGCGACGATCACAATACAGTCATAACCAAAGCAACTTAATGCCGCTAAAATCAGCAACCAATTGCAATGTAATTTGTATTATGCTAAAGAGTGTTGCAGGTTTTAGTACATGAAACGTTGTTTTGGTTTTCTAAAGCTATGATTGGTGTATAAATCGCGAAACATTGCTCCACTCATCGATAACACATCATTGTCTACTTATAATTTAGAGCGTATATTTACATTATCTATTGTAACGATTACCAGTGATATTTAAAAATACAACAAACATTCATATGGAATGGAAACATAGATTACATATGTTGATGGTGAAGAGTGAAAAATGTATGCAAAACACAATGGGCTTTAAGAAGTACGCCTACTAGTAATTTCATTTTGAGATAAAAAGAAATGTGTACGTTTCTTTCATTATGAAGTAAGATAAGGTAAAGTGCTAAAGAATCAGTCAGGTAATGCGTAGTTTAGAATTCAGAAAAGCGAATCTTATAAGCGACAAGTTGGCGTTCGTTCTAAATTCCGAGTACTGCTAATCTCCAATAGAAAGCCAGATTCACAAATGTAACTTGTTGTCCGCGTCCGTCTTGTTCCCAACGAAAACATCTAAATACAGGGACCTAATCACATCGTCTATATGATGCATATTCGATACGTCAAATTCTAATAGTATATACTATTACAAATATGACTAATTCTAATTGTACTAATTTGCAATGATTATGTATCCATAATGCGCGGCATAATTCTAAACGCCTTTTTTTAATTTTATACAATATTCATTAATGTCTTTATCATCCAATCGGGGGATTCTGATGATGAGAATGAAAGTCACGCAATAATCGTACGAATGGCAGAAGGTAAATAGTATCAGTTA
Source organism: Magicicada septendecula (assembly GCA_034769895.1). Taxonomy (NCBI): domain Eukaryota; kingdom Metazoa; phylum Arthropoda; class Insecta; order Hemiptera; family Cicadidae; genus Magicicada; species Magicicada septendecula. The sequence goes on from CM068370.1 coordinate 110,824,711, forward strand.
AAGTAGGAAAGACATACTTTTGTAATTACACCAAAATTATCGGTAGATTTCAGAATAATACAACGAAAATTAACAATAAAATATTGTCTTCGGCACCAGAATATATCATGGGTTTACTTTATGCACAACACACAAAACACAATCGCGACCTACTTTTAAAGTATTGAACTTTTCACAACACAAAATACAAGTGAGAATACAAGATCATTCCACTCGCTTCCAGTCGCCGAGAGTTATACTGATATTTTGTATCGATATGAGCTGCAGGTTTCCACCTCTAACGGTGTGAATCGAGTTCTCTTATTTCTGTTCTCCAAGCCGAATGTAAAATGACAAAATTGCAAACAAAGTTAAAATGTGCAATGTGTTTGCTCCCTTCTCACATTTCAATTTGTTTACTTGTTTGTTTGTTTCGTTTTTGAATCGAGTTATGGTCGCTGAAACGTAAAATGGAACCTGTGTCCTAAGTCTCTTTTAATTTTAAACAAGAAACAACATTATTGCTGCTTGTTTTTCATATTTCCAGCCCAAGTCACGGAACAAAAACATTCACTCCCTTCTCTTGTCTGTACGGCACATTACTGGGTCTGATCAAAAATAACGCACAGGATAAAATTGAAGCAGGTTAGGTGCCTTTACCTGTACAAATGTAGACAAATAGTACATATTTCTTTCTGTAATCTGAAAAGTAAGATTGGGTCTGAACACACAATAAAGAAGAATGCGTGTAGCAACATTTAAATGGAGGTTCAAAAGCCACAACGTGCGAATATAGTACAATGGTTGGTTGTAAAAGATGACGAGACGGATCATAACATAATGCAGCTTGGTTGAACGCAGAGAGAAGGTTAAAGATAGACATGTTAGAGGAGATTCCAAAGAAGAGGTTAGAGGGCGTCTTCAACCGTAGACGGTTTGATGAAACCTGACAAGGGATGAACCCCCTTCCTTAATGATGACATCTCCCTGAAAAGCCCAATTCCACTGGCCTTAAATGCCTTACGGCCGCTGCAGATTGCAAAGTACTTCCAAATGGTTCCCACCAATATGACTAATAATAACTTTTCAAAGATTATTTGTCAAAACATAAAAACTAATCAGCCTCTCTTGCTTGGTAATTGCTCACCACGCTTAAATTTGTGGTTACACTGGTGAATGACACATGGTGATTAAGGGGAAAGGGGACACATTGCCTACAATCACATCACATGCCGTTGCGTCTAAATATCAACTAGATATTACGGCCAGCAAGAACTGTGACGCTTAGTATGGAATACAAAGTAGACCTAGTAAGTATGAAAACTTTTTATCCATTCTTTCTGACTTATTAATAAGCCGAAGTGGGCTTAAACTGTAACTCTTCATGAGTTAATGTTGCATGCTTTGGAGATGAAACAATTAATCTGTGACTTGCAGAACCAGAAGCTGTCTGACAAGTCAGTTTCATTGTCATCATCTTGTATGGCACCAAAGAGTCCTTAGCCTGTCCCAAGAGTCTGTACATTCATCGTTACTCCTCAACTTATCTCTCCAGTTCTAATATTAATCCTTTCCAGATTCTCCTCCGCCCGATCCTTCAACCTAATTCTTGCCCCCCTCCGGTAGTCAAGCATCTCTATTATCCAAAAATCTCTAGTAAAATATTTGCTTTCTCAATTGTGTGTGTGTTCTTTCAAAGTTCGCAATCCACTTTATTCCTTTTTTTTATAACAAATCTTACGACGTCAGGATTTTGTAGACACAACAGTTTAGTTAAACTATCAACAAAATTTTCAGCCTACACTTTAAAATGTATATTTGCGTTTTGAAAGTAAATATAACCAACTATATTTTTCTTATTGAAGACTTATAGAAACATATGTTCACATATTCTAAATTATTTGACTACCAATTTATTTATTTTTTCAAGTTACAAAAGCGTTAACATGATACGATCTTCTCATACTCTCTTATAATGCTGAGGTGTAAAAAGAGTTTACAGTTTTTTTAATTTTTTGTTTTATTATAAGGAAACTTAAATATTAAAGAAAGACAACATATATTTCTAAAATAAACCAACAGCTCTTATCTATGCCACTGTGAAGCTTCACGTGAACATCATTTCCTTAGAACATAGAATGTAAACGGTAAGGTGTCGCTTATGAAAAGTTTGTGGTGGAAGTAAAGCTAAATACCGGTGGGAAATAAAATAATCATAAGCTGTAAAGATATTTTATGAAGGATTCCATGATGAACACTGTAAAGATTGTTGCGCGACAAGTTAAATAATCTTGGCTTGGATTTTGCTGTCTCGGGCAATTACAGGAGAATAAAGCATCACTTTTCATAATATTGCTGAATTCTCTTTTATCTCGTAATTGCTAAAAATAACAATTAATTACCAGACCTATACAGCAACAAATTCTTACTATCGATTATATGAGTTTTAACACTTTTTTGTTGTTTAGAAGCTCGTATTATCTGAACATAAACAATTGCAGAAAAGTGAAACGTTATAAATAATAGCGTTTAAAAATGTATAAGTATTTAAACGCTGGGATCGAGTTCTCAGTTTAACTCGACGCTTGGCATTTCTCTGTCCGTCTGTTGCCTGTATATTGGGGGTATGTCTCACAATAACTATTGTATCAACCTATTTTCGTAAAACTTAGCACGCATAATAGACCTTAGATAATAATTTTACTCTACAGACTCCTGTTGTCTTTGAGATGAATCCCCCAAAATTAGAGGAGTAGAAGGCAAAAATTTTAGTAAATTCAAATTTTGAAAAATCCCAAATAACCATGTAGAAAATCAAATACATAACCGCACAAAGTCTGTAAATCTAAAGAGACAGAGCGCTTTTAATTTAAAAACACTGTAATCGGCATACAACTGACTATTGTGTTGCCTCGTCTCTTATATCAGTACATCGTTTTCTTTAATAGTTGCATAGCTTTTAAGATTTTTTATCTTCTTGGTATCTTGGTTAAGTCAGTAACGCTGTCCTGTTTCAGTGTTTAGGTTTTATCTTAGCCATTATCAATTATAGACGCTGTCTCGTAACATCACAATTACAGTTTATATTGCGATGTAAAAACAAACAGTTTTGTCGATAATATGTATAACATACGCACATAAATAAATACAAAGGCAGTGTTTTATTTTCTCTTAATAGCCGTATATCGCTAATGTTCCTTACCGTGTCTCATAAAAATTATTTTTTAAGATATACTCTTTTACGGGTATAGGTTGGGATGAAAAGGAAAGATTATACTATACACAGATTTCACCGTGGAGCGTGATGCTGTAGTCTACAGCTCTGGATCCCATACGATGTGAAAGAGGGACAAGCAACGATTTGAAGTTTTACGTGTGTGATGCTGAAGGAAAATATACAGAATTTCAGAGATAGGAAAGGCGATCAGTGAAGAAGTGTATAAGAAGAAAGATAAAAAAGGAAGGTTGTGAAACATTTTTGTGAGAAGGAAATATTAACATCTGATGTGTCTTATTAGGAATAACAGTTATTGTATCATTAAAGAAAAGGACTGATGATAAGCGATTTTTGAATCTACAATTCGGTAACGTGTTACTATTACAAGTTACGTACACTATCGTTATCTCTCATTAACGTATACCTTGTCAGAATCAGTGGTACCTTCAGTTTGTTACGCACGCGCGCACACACACAAAACGTATTATACCAGTACACTGCATTAAGGTAAACTACGGACTACTTCTGACTACGAAAAAAATTGGGTTCCGAAACAAAGTAGAGAGACTCAGCTCTACGTATTACACCGGTAAACTGTACTTCTTCCCCTCACTACGGCCGACCACCGTTTCATTGTACACACTCAAACTGCAGTGCATTTGGTGTTCAGCAAGAAGGAAAACTTAGAAGTAGGTCGCCTAAATACAAAAAAGTAAGTATATCGTAAGGGATTTTTGTAGATAGTCTTGTGCTGATAGTCGGAAGTAAGTGGCAGGTGCAAGAGAATTTGGATGCATAGAACACAGTACTAGGATATAAAAGAAGGAGTATTGCTTTACCACTTTTATATTAAGTAAAGTGTAAAAATAAAAACTGAGGCGGCAGTGCAAATGAGACCTTTGTAATACTTTGAGGAGATAATAGAGGAAAAGGACCACAAGAAATGAAAATAAAAAAAGCTGAAGCGGCGAACAACTGTATTATATTATAAATAAAATATTTGTAAATAAACAAGAAACAGAAACACAAACAAAGATGTAGGTATTTAACATAAATTAGAAATCTGTTTTGGTATTGAGTGAAAGGAATAAAATCATAATGCAGTCTGTGAAGTAGAAGTATCTGGCAAGAGTCGTAGGTATTAAAAAGAAGGAAAGAAGGAAAAATTTAGATTGTAGGGGAGACTAGTATGGGGTTAAAAATGAAGAAGTAAGAGAAAAAATAAATATATGTGCCAGTATAAATGACACAACTGATTCAAAATGATTGAAATAGTAAGGGCGTGTGTGCCGTATGGACAATAACAGATGTGCAAAGAAATCAATAGAATTACCGAAAGATGGAAAATGGAGGCTACGAAAAACTTCGATACAAAATGTGAGGAATGCAAAAACAAAGAGAAATCTTAAGGAGGATGATTAGAAATATCCTACATTCCGGAAGCTAGGATATGAAAAATGACTTTCAATGTTGTTCGAAAATCTATCTATCTGTCTATATTCATGTGTGTGTGTAGGGGGAGCGCGTGTGTGTAGAACTGAGTCAGATACAACCAGCACTGTAGCAGGAAGGCAACCGAGTTTTGGGGGACAATTGTGGAATATCAGCATTTGGAATGGACAGCACCAGTCAAAGAAAAGAACTTTGTCGAACAAATACTGAAGTGTTTAAAAAAGGCAGACGTGGTAAAATGCGGAATTAAGTAGTCTTAATTGCATGATGTCTTACTTCAATAACATAGGTTGAAGTGAAGGAAAAAAAGCTAAGAAAAGGTAAAAGAACGAAATAACTAGTGCAAGATTTATGTAAGCTTAAATATCCTCAACACGGTAAACAACGTTTTGGAATTACGGCTAGCTGCCGTTAAAGTCTCATATCATACGTTTCAACTTTCATTATGATTCAAAGAAATTACTTGCCTTTATTGTAATAAAGATAGTAAAACCACCACTGTGTGAGACAGAGTATTACATCACTTCATAGCAGGGAACCTGACCACTGATGTAGGATTAACAAAGCCGAACTCATTACGCACGTGCGCTATTCCCAACGAAGGCACGGGTCTGATATAAAAAAAGAGTATGATAACACAAAGGATAACATTCAGAAGCATTTGATGTAATAATGTGTTCTTAATCGAGCTGTATTTAAGAGAGTACCTTTGTGCGCCAATCAGATTGTACCATTAAAAAGACGACATTACCATTTTGCATCCGCGTTGCCATAATTAGAATTCATTAACCGCGATTTAAAGGAGAATTATTTACTTCAATGGAGCCAACTCATTCATGTACAGAAACATGTCACAACGTAACTACACTGTCACGAGATAAAAATAATTAGGCCCACCACTGACAACTGTTGTTTCGATGCCGACTGTCATTCTTCTGAGCAAGGAAGCTATACAACGTGAGCAAACTATTCCACTGCGTGTGTGTGTGTGTGCGCGCGCGCGCGCGCGCGCGTGAATAATTGTGTAACCAATAAAGATTCTTGTTTTCTGTTTTATGTTGGACAGTTTCTACTTTGTGCAATATTTTTTTATTTTTTGCATTGTGTATTATTTAAACTCTTTTCTGTATTGCAAAAATATAACTTCACTTTTTATAAATCATACCAACTTTAGTATTTGACATTAAAGAGTAAAAATTCTTTATATGACTCATACAAATATTTGGTTTTGATTATGACCCAAATGAGAATTTCTCATGTACGTACTTTTGGTCCTACACATATTTAAGGTTACTTAAGGTGAGTGTGTGCGCGCGCGTGAAGACAACCGTAAACACTATTTTATATTGTAAGTAATCGAAACGTTGTTTGTATCACTAAGGAACGAGGAACGATAGAGTTGTCCAAAAAATATATTTTATAATGTTAACTTTGAGTAAGGAATAGATACAGTATGGCAGAGAAACAGGAGAAAGAGAATGAGAGAGAGAGAGAGAGAGAGGGAGAGAGAGAGAGAGAGAGAGAGAGAGAGAGAGAGAGAGAGAGAGAGAGAGAGAGAGAGACAGACAGACAGACAGACAGATTCATGTTTTAATAAAGTAAAGAACAAAACCATAAATTTTAGTATGAACAATAAATTTTCACAGTTTTCATAATTTATACTCTCTCGCTTGTCCGAGTTCCATGTAATTTAAGTAAGTAAAAATCTAGACAACGAGCTGAATAGTTGGGTTGTGTCGTTACGGCGTGTATAGTATTGGCAAAAATATTTACTGTGTTTTCCCGTCAAAAAAGAAGCACCAATTTAATGGAAATTAAGTTGGTGACATTCGAAAAAATAGAAAATGTCCGTGCCTAGATCACAGTTCACAACTAGCAAACAGCACAGTGACGTCATTGTACTTTTGTAATGTATGCTGTACAGTATCTGTTGACGGTTTCAGTCTGGCGTGTTTGCGTGCAACGAATCACAAAAGCTGTGCTTATCCGTTGACCACTGATTGATGTTTATTTATCCTGTTTACACTTTTGTGTTTTCTGCTGTTTTTGTCTAAAACAGTGTCTCCCAAACTGTTTGACTCACTGCCTCCTTTTTAAAGATTATTTTTTTCGGGGTCTCGGATGGTTTATTTCTAGAATATTTATGACTTCTATGGGACAACACTGCGGCTCTTTAATGAGTTTAGATATACCATTGGAAGTTATACCTCTAAAAAAGATGGGTATGACACACAAAGAGTTTAGTTGTTGGCATATTGTTTGTACGTGAATATGACGACACTGACTCCGCACCACAGATTGAAGAAAAATTTATTTGACACTTGTAACATACACGTTGTGTGAGAGTTAACGAGATCTGTAACATAATATTACATATCTTATAATAGTATATATAATAGTACATATATTATGTACATATTACATAATATACATTATGAAATAGACGATAAAATATGTAACAATGTAAATGTTTCTTACTGTATTTGCCAAAAAAAATGCTAGAGAAATGTGTTGTAGGTAAGAAGACTTAAACGACCAACTTAATATGATGTTCTTACTGCCTATCTGCTACTAAATGCCCGCCTACTCCCGCTTGGGCAGCGATCCCCCGATCCCCATTGTGTTTCTTCTTTTTAATTGAATACATAAAAAAAACTGTACCAAGGTAAAATGTGTGTGTGTGTGTGTGTGTGTGTGTGTGTGTGTGTGTGTGTGTGTGTGTGTGTGTGTGTGTGTGTGTGTGTGTGTGTGTGTGTGTGTGTGTGTGTGTGTGTGTGTGTGTGTGTGTGTGTGTGTGTGCAGTAGCGATCTAAAGGGGCGAGTGGGGCTGATAGCCCCGGGCCCCACTTAGTAGGGGGTCTCCAGATTTGGAAAATTAAGTTTTTTTGATAATTTTTTTAATTTATTTGCAAATGCTCTACTGCCACGTCCTGAAACGCAACACTAGTAGAGCTCGAAAGATTAATCGATAGATTCCAAAGATTTTTTCGTATTATTTTGAAATCTACCTTACCACCCTACCTCAAAAAGTGTTTACAGATATTTAAAAAAACGTGTAAAGGTAAGTTTGTTATTAGAAATATACTCATCTAAAAAAGAAGCGTCAGTTGTACCTGGCGTCAATGCCTCACCACGCAGTCGGAAGTTGCAAATTGAACCCCAAACAGCACGAACGGCAACGGCAGCGGCAACGACTCAAGAAGGCCGTGCCTCCGTGCGAAAGTGTACACGGCGGAGTGAAATACCGGGCGATAACATGCAGGCCTACGCTAAAAGAGATTACACCGGTGAACAATATTTAACAATTCAGGACACCAACAATTTATTTAAAATCTCTCATCGGAATTTTTACCGAACAGGGGATAATTCGGAGGGCGGAAATCGGGCCAGTTACTTGAACAAACGAAAAGTTTCCGAAGCCAAAACTAGAAAATGGCCATTTTAGAATGTTCACCTTATTTACACTAAACTGCTAACTGACTTGAAAAAAATTTCCAAGTATTGTTTGCAGGAATGATAAATTTGTTTCGCAGTATATAAGTTTATTTTATTTTATAAAGTACTGTAATAAAGTTAATGCAGTCTATACATAATACTACTTCTATTATTTCTTTAAACTTTGTATTTATAATATGAAAGTGGATTTTTATTTCAAACATTACTACAGTTTCTTTTTAAAGTTTTCTGATTAGATGTATCAAAATAGTAGTTAGACAATAAATATAAAACAAAAAGTATTTTGCTACGTCTTACTTAAAGATAAATTGGATTATAAACAAACGTCTTATGGGAGGGAGACTCAGAAAGAAATCCGTCCCGGACATTCTGTGGTCTAGGTACACCACTGTGTGTGTGTGTGTGTGTGTGTGTGTGTGTGTGTGTGTGTGTGTGTGTGTGTGTGTGTGTGTGTGTGTGTGTGTGTGTGTGTGTGTGTGTGTGTGTGTGTGTGTGTGTGTGTGTGTGTGTGTGTGTGTGTGTGTGTGTGTGTGTGTGTGTGTGTGTGTGTGTTTCCTCGTGTAGAATATGCATTCATCTGAGTGAAGATAGATTTCCAATTGTAGTGCATCCGTTTCGGAAACTATAGCCTAAAATAAAACAAACTGACATTCACAATAATCCGTCTTAAGTCATTGTTTCATGGAGGGAGCCTGCATGTAGCTAGTGGTTGTGTCTGGAGCTGCCTTGTCAGTACTAATGAGAATAAGGTTTTCATCTACGAGTGCAGTGAATGCAATAAACTGTGCATTGTTAATGGCTCGTGTTAAATCGTGGAAGTGATTTCCACTATATAACATTTATTATTTGTTTAGACTTTGACTGTTTCGGGAGTTTGTGCGCGCGTGCGCTGTACGTGAATGCGATTGTAAAGATGTGCAAATAAATAGTTTATAGTGATATATACCACCTTATAACCTTTTATCATGCCAGTTTATAATAGCGTATAACCAGTTATTGCATCACACATTGTAAATTATTACCACCCACAAACAAATAATGGACAGTATGCAGGGTAAAATGCCTTCACAAATGATCTTCTTGCCTTTGCTCTTGACATATCTTACGAATAACGACTGGCAAATAGCACATAACGAAAAGCGGATTCGCAGTGCGGTTGGAGAAAATGAAACAGGTAAAATGATTAATGAAGAAATTTGTGTTAGTGGTTGAAATCACAATCAGAATGATCACAGTTGCACACCACTATGTAAAAATTATCCCAATTAGCGCTTTCAAGCTTCACAGCCCATCGTCAGATTGGAATAGACACAAAATAAGTGGAAACAACCCCTTCACCCCTCTCCCCCACCATGCTCACACACAACAAGCTATAATATGAATGACCCTTCCCCACCCCCTAAACCCTGTCACACCATCTGTAGAGTTACATATTTTTTCTAGCAAATTCCTTGTGTTTCAGTGTTGTGTGTGTGTGTGTGTGTGTGTGTGTGTGTGTGTGTGCGTGCGTGCGTGCGTGCGTGCGTGCGTGCGTGCGTGCGTGCGTGCGTGCGTGTGTGTGTGTGTGTGTGTGTGTGTGTGTGTGTGTGTGTGTGTGTGCGCGTGTGTGTGTGTGCGCGCGCGCGCGCGTGTTGGTGTGTGTGTGTGTGTGTGTGTGTGTGTGTGTGTGTGTGTGTGTGTGTGTGTGTGTGTGTGTGTGTGTGTGTGTGTGTGTGTGTGTGTGTGTGTGTGTGTGTGTGTGCATCCTTTTAAACTACCCACTTCCTCTCCACACACGTGGGTCAGTCAACACCCTTATTTTAAAACATCCAAATAGTACTATGCAAAATAATTCTTAATATTATCTATCTGTCCTCTATCATTTACTTCTTAATCATGTTATAAAATATTTCTTCATTATCAAATTTAATTTTAATATTAATTAAATTGTCTAACCCTTTTTCTCTCTCTTTCAATATTTCTAACTCCTCTCTAAGCTTCCTTTCAACTGTGTTATTCACTACTTTTACAATTTCGTATTCTTCCAAAGGATTAACAAACTTATGGTTGTCTTCTATGAAATGTCTTGCATATAACGAATTGCATTCCACTAAGTATAAAAACAATATAAAATTATGGTCTAGATACGTTGATGATGTATTAGTAATTTGGGAAGGAAGCATAGAAGAAGTGCATGAGTTTATAAATGAGGTAAATAGTAAGGATAAAAACTTACAATTTAAAGAAGAGATAGGAGGTAAGAAAATAAATTACTTAGATTTAAACATAGAAATTAAAGATAATGAGAAACTACAGTTTGGGATATTTAGGAAAGAGTCGTATTCTGATATAATTATACCAAGAGAGTCTTACCACCCATATAGATATAAAATGGCGGCAATCAATTCATTTTGTTACAGAGCTCAGAAGTGTTTAAAAGAGACCGAGTCAAAAGATAGGGAGTTAAGAACGATAAAGGGAATTGTAAGGAATAATAATTATAACACCAACATAGTGGATAAAGTTATGAAAAGGGTTAACATACAAAAAGATAAAATAGAACCAGAACAAAAGAATTATGCAGGGTCATTGACATACATAGGTTCACATACTAGAAAAATTATAAAATGTTTTAATAAATATGGAGTAGATATAGCTATTAAAAAATGTGAAACGGTATTTGATAAGATAAGGAATAAGAATATAGAAAAAATTCCAGTATTACAGAAAAGCGGAATTTATAAATTAAAATGTAAAGACTGCAACAAGGTGTACCTAGGAGAGACAGGACGGAAATTCGTATGCAGGTTGTCTGACCACAAACGTGGAGAAGGTAATAGAACAACCAATTCGTTATATGCAAGACATTTCATAGAAGACAACCATAAGTTTGTTAATCCTTTGGAAGAATACGAAATTGTAAAAGTAGTGAATAACACAGTTGAAAGGAAGCTTAGAGAGGAGTTAGAAATATTGAAAGAGAGAGAAAAAGGGTTAGACAATTTAATTAATATTAAAATTAAATTTGATAATGAAGAAATATTTTATAACATGATTAAGAAGTAAATGATAGAGGACAGATAGATAATATTAAGAATTATTTTGCATAGTACTATTTGGATGTTTTAAAATAAGGGTGTTGACTGACCCACGTGTGTGGAGAGGAAGTGGGTAGTTTAAAAGGATGCACACACACACACACACACACACACACACACACACACACACACACACACACACACACACACACACACACACACACACACACACACACACACACACACACACAACACTGAAACACAAGGAATTTGCTAGAAAAAATATGTAACTCTACAGATGGTGTGACAGGGTTTAGGGGGTGGGGAAGGGTCATTCATATTATAGCTTGTTGTGTGTGAGCATGGTGGGGGAGAGGGGTGAAGGGGTTGTTTCCACTTATTTTGTGTCTATTCCAATCTGACGATGGGCTGTGAACTTGAAAGCGCTAATTGGGATAATTTTTACATAGTGGTGTGCAACTGTGATCATTCTGATTAAAATGATTAAATCACTAAATTATTGGGTAGGCAATGTAATAAGCTAGGTATTAGATCTGAAAAATTAAAGGGATCCGGACCCTCAGAAACGGTACACACAAATTAATTATAATTAATCTAATAATTCTATGGGTCTTAAACCACCACCAATATTTGTTGCAGGAGTAAAACAAATAACACCACTAATAAAAACAAGAAAAGATAAAATAGCTTCTACTTTGCACACAATCAAAGCATTCCACAATGAAACATCGTATTTCTTTTAACTAATACAGCCAATATAGGTTTTACAGATCATAGCTTACAACACAGTCACTTCATAGGTACAACAAACATAACACTACTGCACAACATACAAAAAGGTAAAGAAATGGTTTATTAGAAATTCTATAAACTAGAAGAGCAATCAAAAGTAACAAAAATTTAACAAACGAACAAACTGAATTCTGTGTATCCCCTTTATTAAAAATTGTTATTTAGTTTAGTTAATTTTTATATTTTGCCTTCCGATTATACTTAGTTTTTACAGACACTTGACCTTCCCACTAGCTACTCCACCCCCTCCATCATGCTCACCCCACACATGTCCAGATGCACACCCTAGACACATGTTCACCACTCTTACATTCTTTGTTTAGTTTATTTTTTCCTTGATTCTCTTTCAGAATAGCCTAATCAGCTGAAACAGCTGTCACAGATAAATAAAAACTGTGAAATATACCAAGTGTTTATATATTTTTAAAAACCTTTGTATTCCACAATGATGTCAAAATACAGTCATCAACTGGCAAACAATACTCGACTAAGGCATTGAAATAAAAACGAACAGAGTGTCATATAGACCTATCAACCTAAACAATCAAAATCTTTCTGTGTTGTACTGAAAAATGCACATCCGCCTGTCAAAGAAGAATAAATAAAAAACTGTATCCAAGATCTTGGACGCTATTTGTTTGTAGACTTTTGTTTTTAGAGGGTAGGAACTGTCATACTGTAAATGCCTTTGTTAAGGGTTTCAAGAATTTCTCATCGTTATATCGTTATTTTTGAATTTCTTTCAAAAATATCATCGTTATCATCACCATCAACATTATCACCTCCACCACCATCACCATCGTCGTCGTTGTTGTTGTTGTTGTTGTTCTTGTTGTTTTGTGGTATTCTTCTCGGGCACTCCATAGTAAAAACAGCATAACATTCTGCTAATTATTCGACAACACGTTGAACAAATTTTCGCTTCTTAACCCACTAACCATGATAGTAAATTATATTAGTGTAAATAATAGTGCATCAGACAGTCCAATTTTGTTGATAGTATGTGTCCATTTCATTACAGTTATCAGTACAATACAGGCAATACTTAGGCTTTCAGTTTGCCAGAATGGAATTAGTTTGTCGCTGTAGCATACTAACGATTATTAACGGTTTTATGTACGATTATTTACACAAACCGTAACGTATTGCTGTAATAATATTTCGCAGAGGACAAAGATTCCATTTTATTAAATTATTGAGTCACTTTTGACAGGGAATTAAATGACAAATTTACAACAGTAATTTCAGGGTCACGGCTGAGTTATTATTGACTGTGAGATGTGCGCTCGACAGTGAAATCATTTTCTCAGTTAGTGTTACTTCCTCACTCAGAAGGATGACAGTCGCCATCAAAGCAACAGTTATCAGTTGCAATTATTCTTATCTCATGTCAGTTAGTTTTGTTGTTGACATGTTTCTATACAAGAGTGGGTCGGTTCCACTGAAGTAGATAATTCTCCTTCCCATTGCGGTTAATGAATTCTAATTGTGCCAACGTGGATGCAAAATGGTAATGTCGCCTTACCCATTGGTACAATCTCAATGGTTCACAGATACGGTGTCTAAAATATCGCTCAATTAAGTGCACATTATTACATCAAAGGCTTCTCAATGTTATCCTAGTCTTGCTTTCTTGATCAGACCCAATCAATATTTTTACGACCACGGAGACAAATAAGTAGCCTTTGCTGCCCCATTACGTCGTCGCGTATTTGAAAATTTTTATACATTTTTTTTTTTTTTGTAAAAGTTTAGACTTGCTCAACGAAAGAACTACAGTGTACTTCTTAAATATTATACCGAAGAATACTTTTGTTTTCTAATAACTTGCTAAGCTACACTAGTCCAGTTTCACCCTTTTGTTAGCCTACACCGGTCGAATTTCTTTACTTGGCTTTAAAAATCTGACGTCAGTAGATACAGACGTTATTTGCTTGAACTGAGCGTTGGCTGTGGCGATATGTAGCATTTCAGACAGCCTCCTACTTATCAGCAGCTTGATAAAGTTTCAATTACTGCTTTCTATGCATGCGTTATTCCGATTGCATGTCACCTTTTGCTTTTCACTACCAAGTTAATCAGAATCTATGAATTTTTGTAATCTTAAATTTATTAGTACCGTGCACTATAAATGGATTTACAGGAAAACAGCTTGGAGCGTATAGGTTGGATCATGTTTTAAATGAAGAAATTAGACGGCATACGACAAGCGTGTGTACGCCAGACTGGAGACCAGACAATTAATGTTATATCATCACCTGATTAGACCGCAGACAGGTTAACACCAAAATATAGGTCGTAACCATCGATCGAAAAACACAAAAAACAAGGCAACGACGTAAAACGTCAAGAGTGTAAGGAGCTGCTGTTCTTGACAATATGAATCTGAAGCAACCTGGAAAGAAGCGGCAAAGTGGCAACAAAACGTATTGTGAGGCAGAGTATTTACGAATCTCGCGATTGAAGAACAGTTTATTAATTAGAAAAATGGTAAAGGAAATATCCAGACAGTCCGCAGGTACGGACTCAAAACTTCCGGATCCGTCTACATTGTACTTAGTTATAACTGTCGCACGCACAGAAAATTATTTCTTCTTCTTCTTCTTCTTCTTCTTCTTCTTCTTCTTCTTCTTCTTCTTCTTCTTCTTCTTCTTCTTCTCCATTTTCTTCGTCTTCTTCTTCAATTCGTTTTCCACACCCCAAGTGTCAGTCCTTTTATATCTTATGAAATTCGGTTCCTCATGTTTAAATCTATCGCGTCTACAGTGATTGATACATAAATATCACAGTAAATATTTTATTTCGAATATTTACCGAGAAAAAGATTGTAATCCACAAAATTACACAACAACCCGTTTATTTTATAAAATCTGAACTACGTAACTATAGACTAAATCTATTTATTAGGAGTGTTTTAATTGTAATCTAAGTAGGTATATATTATTTTGTTACGAAATCGTTACACGTACATACCGAGTTCGTTAATCGAATATGCGTTTATGTTAATTACTCATGACGTTAAACGAGCTGATACTGACGCACTTAAAAATTGTTGCTGAGTTGTTACGACACCAAATACACAATTGTAAGGTACCCACAACAGAAGCCCAATTTATAAACACAAACTGGAAGACATTTTACACAAACACACACAAATTTCCTCAATTAATTTATCTGTTTATGTGTTTGATTATTTCTGTATTGTCCGTACACAGCCCCTGATGATGGCAATAAGTATTGTCGAAACGTCGACACTTTCTACCTTTATTAAAATACCTTTCATCGTTTATTTAAAATATTTACGGTACGTCGACATAGATGGTTTAAAAATTGTGTCTAAACTTGCTGACCTATACTCAATATACCTTTCATCATTTATTTAAAATATTTACATAAAAGGTTGAACCAATAAAAATTTTACAAAATCTGTTTGTCTTCTAATAATTGTAAAGACGTAAATATAGTGTTACGACATTACAGAACAATCTACGTATTTCTCGTGTTTTCCAGAATAATCCGGCTGTAATGTGTGCGTACGTGATTTTAACATGCGCTCGCCAGACTTCTCTAGACGGCGCGAGCCACGCGCACTGTGTCAAGGTCGCAATCAATTGCGTCTTAGTGTAGAGTTAATGCGTAGTATGGATGTTTCTGGATTTTCTGCGGGGTATAAATACAAGTACTCAGCGACGCTCAATTTCAGTTTGAGTTGCGATATATTCAAGTGCGATTCGAAGTATTGTGGCGAAGTGTTATGTGTTTTATATTTGTGCGGGACAATTGTACTGTAATACAATTGTGTTTTATACTCGCTGACATTGTTATTGCGTGTGAACAATTTTATTTGATTTGTTGTAAAAACTTTGTTGATTGCAAACTGTTTAATTGTGATAATTAAAGCTGGTGATTAGTGACTTAATTGGTGTCTTATATTTTGTTTTCCACTGTACCATGCAATGATCAAGTACACCGTCGTAACAATTGATAAACTCTACAAATATTACGAGTGTTTTAATCGTAATCTAAGTAGGTGTAAATTATTTTGTGACGAACTCTTACACGTACATACCGAGACGCGCACACAAATATTTTTTTACAGATAAAGTACACAGGTGTTTTTATTTGCGTTAATAATTTGTTTGTATTTTTCAGATCACTGATCAGCTGACTAATGAGCAACACAAACGCCCGAGACAGTATAAAGTAAACTTGGTAAGTTTATATCTTTTAATCTTAATAAACTGAATTATAATCTTAATTCCCGTTCCTTGAAACGTGTTGCAAACTACAAATCAGCATACTTTAATTAAAGTTTTTGTTTGATGAATACTTGTGTAAGATTATTGTATACAATTTTTACTACGATGTACGTACAGTATGTCGTAATTTGGTTCAATTAAGTTTTAATTATTCATTTAAAATGTAAACATTTCTATTTCCCTTACTTTCAGAATAGCGTTATTTCTTGTGTTTTGATGGCTATATCTCAAAGTCCCTACAGACAAAATTACATCTTAATTACTCTCTCTCTCTCTCTCTCTCTCTCTCTCTCTCTCTCTCTCTCTCTCTCTCTCTCTCTCTCTCTCTCTCTCTCTCTCTCTCTCTCTCTCTCTCTATCTCTCTCCCTCTCCCTC
Source organism: Magicicada septendecula (assembly GCA_034769895.1). Classification (NCBI taxonomy): domain Eukaryota; kingdom Metazoa; phylum Arthropoda; class Insecta; order Hemiptera; family Cicadidae; genus Magicicada; species Magicicada septendecula. The sequence goes on from CM068370.1 coordinate 110,841,279, forward strand.
TCTTTCTGGCTGGCGTAATCCTGCAGCAACTATACTATGGAAACGTACCTTTGGAGTAAGGGCAAACAAATGAGACTTGTGACTGTTTAAAATCCTATTGCTTGAGTTAGTAAAAACACATGAAATCATCACTGAATTATTTTATAAAACAAAACTTAGTGTAATACCGTTGCGACATAAGTAACATGCGTTGCCTACGTGATGTAGTGCGGAGTTAGCAGTAGACGCTAAGTCCAAGAGCCAGCTGGAAAGTATAGCTGAGCTTGAAAATTCTCGTCGCTGCCTGATTATTCTCCAGACTTCTGGAATTTCTTGTCAAATTAAACACCACCAGTGACCTTGCCTGGTCACATGTAAGCAACATGAGATAATTGTAGCCAGTTTTAATTGGGCAGATTATACAAACGAATCATATAAAACGTAATTTTCCAATCGGTTGTAGTTTGCAAAAGTCAGCTTACTGATTCGGCGAAAGGAATTAAGTGATATTGAGTGAACTAGAGAAATTCATTCTTGTTCAGTTTGATGATATTTATTCATAGTTGTGTGTAACGGACACCAGCTAAGTGAATAATTTCAGTAATTGAAATGTTTTTGTTTCATAAAAGTGTCAATATAAATTTTTCGGTTTTTATATCATTCAATGATTTATTCTAAAATAATAATTTATAAACATAATCCATGTGATCTCGTAATAAATCTAACGCACATTGTTTTGCAATAACGAATTGTTTAATGATATCGTGGTTACTATCATATTATCCGATGCAATTTTTAAATGCATTTATTATTTCTGACGAAACTTGAGCTGTTATAATCGTTTAGACTAGATGAACTACTTCAACCTAACGCTGTTTATCATTGTTTACATTTGTTACAAGTTTAACTAGCCCCGAATGCAAACATGTTTCTTTAAAACATTTTTTAAACAGTTTGAGCTATGGACTTAAACAATGCCTCATCAGCTTATTACAGTCGTTTAAACAGAGTTTTAAAACATGGAAAGTAAGCAGTATTTAAATACAGATTTACTTTAACACAGGCTACCTGGATTTCTTACGTAACATTCAACCACAGTGTGCAAGAATGGCTCCAACTGATTCAATGGGAATTTAAGCTAAAAGTATAAAACTACAGCAGGGTCATACTTTGAGGCGTATGAAATACTGTCGGATCCAGAGCACAATATATAATTAGGTTTTAATACGTTTCTTATTTGTAACTTGCAACTTGTAATATGTAATCATTTGTAGCTTGGTGAATAAGGAATACATAGTTTTACTTACATTTATGTACTTCCTGTAACAATTTAGGTTTTCAAAGATTTTTAAAAATATATAAACACCCTGTACGTTTTACAGTTTTTATTTAACTCTGACAGCTGTTTCAGAATATCAAGCTATTATCTAATTTAGGACAAGCTATTGTCCTAAAACACTTAAAATTTAGGTTTTACTAAACGTTAATTTTATTTATGATCGTAAATGATAATTTATTTTTTATCCAGACTTTTTCTGAGCACTTTTCAAGTTTCCAACTTCCGAAATCCATGTTACTAGGTCTATACATATAATTGGTTACAGGAGGTTATAGGCGTCACTTCCAACAACAGGAAAACTTTTTTTTTGTTTTCATAGTTTTACTTGGTCTGTAAGATTTTGCATTTCATCCGAGTGTTTCTGTTTCCCTGTAATCATTTGTTTAACGGTGCAATAAACAAGCAATTACTTTGACAACTTAAACAAACGCGATTTCGCCGCTCCACCCAGAGCCCAGGAGGCGTAACACCGTGCACAACCCGTTGATACACATCGCTTTAATCCGGTATGATATTAACCAGTTTTGAAAATTGTTTCGTGAAAACATATAGTTTTTAGGCGCATGTTAAATCCATGTCCGTAGGCTACCGGTCTAACCCACACAAACGACTTACACGGGGCAAAAGGTAAGCGATAAAAGTGATGACGGCAATGCAGACGATATAAGTGATAAAGGCGATGTGAGTGATCTGAGCAACAGGGCATCCGCTCACGGAGCGATAGGAAGTAGTCAAATCGTGTCTTCCAACGAGAGAATACCTATCTAAAGTTCTGTCCCAAAGTATTTGAAGAGGTCTTACATCATTTTTCAGTATGTCGGGTGAGTCAAGTGACGAAGAACTTTTGCATCTATACCGATACATAATATCCCGACGAAGAAGAAACCGTAGGAAGTATTGGGTTCATTCCTACACTGAGAAGAATTTACACTGCACGCTGTTCGTTGCATCCAAAGAACTGCAAGAAAATGGCGCCAAATTGCTTGCATTTTATAGAATGTCAAAGGAATCATATACTGTACTTGCTGAAATTATTACCCCTGCTTTTCATAATCGAAACACCAATATGAGGGACTGCGTCAGCGCGGAAGACAGGATCTTGATTACATTGAGGTAAGCATAATTTATAACTATTTATTTACTGATGTCAAATAACAATAATTCATTGCCTGTGTTGAGACATAAAAGCATATAAAACACGGTGTTTTTCCAATGCACCCACGAACTTAACATTGAACGCCTCCATTTTACCTGGCAATATGGGCAACGCGATGCGCTAGCGACCTTCACTGCAGATTGACCGAGTTGCTCAGATCACGTACATCGACTAGATCGCCTACGTATTGCTTTCACATGGGTCCCCACTTCTTTATATAGGAAGTGACGGAAAGGGGATATCGAATTGCTATTGGATCGCTTTGCTGTTACCCCGTGCGCGGAGGGCCTTACACAAATATTTCACCCCTCATGACGTCACATGAAGTGACACACACACACACACACACACACACACACACACCTACTCGAGATTCTTAATTTTAAACATCGGGTTTTAAAGTTTTCCATTCTGTGGTTGTTATAACTTAAATACGCATTGTTGTGTATTATACATGCAATTTGTACTGTTTTAATATTTGCATTTATTTAATCATTTAGTCATGTATATTAATATGCGCCGCGCGCGCGTATGCGTACCTCCTTACGTATGTAATTGTAATATACCAGAAGACTCGTGTTCCTTTATTTGGTTTATGTAAATTTTGTTTATTTAAAGCCCCTCGTTGTAGTGCCAACGTGTAATATAACTTACCTTCTCCTTATTATTGGTTCTGTGGGAATATATTTTTTCTTTATTAATTCATTTTTTATTTAACAATCTAGTTCTTGACTGATAATATGAATAAACTGGGCGCCAAGGTAAAATAAAATCTCTTTTACCTATTAGATGTCAATGAAATATCTTTAGTGGTTGAAATCAATCAATAACCCATTGTAACTAGGTTATGGAGGTATTCGGTTCTCAGGTAACAATATAATGTTTCATAAAAAAAAAGACTTTTATTTACTTTACGGGAATGATTTCATGTAATTTTAATTTAATTCACGATTTAATTCAGGTGAATAATAAGTAAGTTTCAAAATTTACTTACTGGTAACTTAATCCTTTAGGTGGAATGAAAAATCATCGGGCATAAATTAAACAAAGTTTATTTTAATTAAATTAATGATTAAAACTCTTTCAATTCCATTAAAATTCTTTATTTTGTTCCTTCGGTAATTCCTTTCCCTTGGAAAATTCCATAAATAACAATGTATTCTTTATCTTAAATTGTCCAGGCTAAAAAATTTCTTGCTCAGGGGTTGGCACAAGTGCTTTGTCTCTGGGTATAGTTGAAAGTTTGTTATTAAAATATAAAATTTTTGGGGTCTTTTGACTACAATACTACTAAACGAAAATGACTTTAAGAAGTACAAAGCATTACAAACGAATTTGATTATAATATAACAAAAAATAAAACTTTAATCTAAAATAACGAACAGTTCGTGAATTGGACCATGTCCGAGTTGAGGTTAACCAAAGTATGCTTATTGATTCGGTTTTAAATATGAAATACTATTAAAAAATATAAAATACAAAATGGTAATTCTGTAGCTGAGCTGGACCACCTTCGATTTCTTTCAAATTGTAGTATGTTTCACATTTAGTGTCCTAATGACTATTTTCAACTAGATTAAGTCCCGCAAACGTAAAATAACTAAGTAATTCGGAAAAATAAAAGTGCTAAATACGTAACACGCTGCGCCGCCATTACGTGGTTTCCAACCAACATTACTTTTGCCAACATTACTACTGCATTAGCTTCCGACGCCTTCGGCGTCTGCGGTTATTAAACTAGGCCTATACATACCCCAAATAAAAACCATGTCGCAGCATGGAAATAGTTTACGGCCTCGCGGGTAACTTCCCGCGGCTTACTGGGTTTTCGGCCTCGGATCACATTTAACAATAAACATAGATTTATCATGAATTATTATTACCTGTGCTTAAGAGAGGTTAAATGTCATTATAAGATAGACGGCGCTGCGTGCAGGTGTATGAACGAACAACAACCAGCGTAATGGCGACGCAGCGTGTTACGTATTTAGCACTTTTATTTTTCCAAAGTACTTCGTTATTTTACGTTTGCGGGACTTAATCTAGTTGAAAATGGTCATTAGGACACTAAATGTGAAACATACTACTGTGCCGTACGTAGGTGTACGGCAAGTAGCGGTTCTAAGGATTCCGGGCGATATTTTCATGTATCTGGGGAGTGCGCTTTGGACAGTGGTCACTTCGCTATCTATGAGAAGTTACGGTAACTTCAGAACTGGTTGTGGCTCTCGCTCCGAATTTTGGATACTGTCGCTATCTGTTAGAGACTTCGCACAACGTAACTATTCGTGACCGCTGCTTGGTGCGGTGTTTGCCGTGAGTAGAGGGTTTGCTGTTTTGACTTGAGTGGTGGATTGGCCTGTGGTTTTCGTCGAGTGGAGAGTTTTTCTTTTGACTCGATGGGGGTGGTTCCGGGTCAGCTGGGTAGAGAGAGACGAGCTGTGGTTTGGCCTGTTGAGCTGTGCTCGCCACGTGCGGTCTTGGTGATCGGCGTTTGAAAAGTTGCTTTATTTTTTTTATTATAAGGCCTGGGTTTTTAAATTAATCATGGCAGGCTAAGAGTAAAGTGTGCCAAAGGGGTCCCTTGGCGCCGGCGGCCGTGATCCTGTGAAGACCGAGATGTGATTTATGCGTGAGTAAATTGAGGAACTCAATTGTAAGTGACACTTTGCAAAATTGTGCAGGTATGGAAAAATAAAAATTATTAAATTTTTGCCTAGGATGCGTTTTTGCGCTGCTTGTTTTGGAGTCAAGTGTGGCCTAACTGTTTCTAAAAAAAAAAAAAAAAAAAAAAAAAAACTGCTTAATTCTGGATATTTTTTTTCACTTCTCTATATATTGGGAATATAATAGACAGGTTTCTGCACTCCTTGCAAATTTTTGAACGCAAGTTTTTAATAAAAGAAAGGTCTGGTGAACCTCACTAGTGTCTTATGTGACTAGTTTCTTATTCGACTGTAATAGATTCTGTGCAAAATTTCTACCTACAAAAACAAAAAAAAAGAAAACAAAAAAAAAAAAAACTTAAGAAAATGTGTTAGGAATTGGCCAGTGTGCTCAGGGGACGAGTGAAGCAAAATTCAGCCGAGTTCCTTTAATGCTCATATTCAGTGTGTTCATATAAATGTCTTGTGTGTTAATTGTGGAAGCATGTAATTTCTAGTATACCTTTTACTATAATCTGTGTGGAACTTATCTTGTGGCAGCCTTTTATTGGAACTTGTAAATCTGATTATGAAAGAGTTGCAGATCACCTACAATTGTAACAATTGCCCTGTACTAGAACTGTAATTCAGGAGCATTCAGCCTATTAATAAAAATGACTGAACTGCTGTACAAGATGAAATTTTCACTATTTATATATTTATAAGAATTGTAGATTTATATGCTCATAGTGTTGTTAATTCTCTATCAATGTACAGTGACCTTTTAGAATTCTTTGGTAGATGTATATACTCATATTTAATTTCATTCTCTATCCATTTACAGTCACTGTGAAAATTCTTTTGTATATGTATAGGCTCATAATTCCATGCACACAACATATTACATGGCTGAGAGGTATATGTACCTGACTATTTGTTAGTTTCTTAATAATGGTGCACTCTGAAATCTGCAAGCCTTTGTGCTACTCAAGTTTATGCAGGTTTAGGGAAAACTGAGCACATGCACTTGTGAATTCCTCACAGAGTGTATAATCATCTATCTTAGGTTTGCCTTATATTTTCCTAATTATATGATTCTCTTTTTTAAAGTTTGAATTAGATTTCAGAGGGTGCATGTCGTTATGTAATATGTTTGTTTAAATTGTTGTAGGAGAGAATTGCTTGTTAATGCTTGTTAAATGGTTTATAAAATTGTTGATATTATTGAAAGTGTTTATAGTACAACCAGAGGGGGACTAAAAGAAAAAAAAAAGACTTAGTGTTATTAAATGTTATATTTCTAAAACCTCTGGATTTACTCTTTGTACTTATCAAGGTTAGTGTATTTATTTCCAAATAAGGAAATTCTATGGGTGAAGGTAAAAGGGTGCATGTCAATGGTGATTTGCATGCCATGTAAGAGTTTTAAAATGTTTTACATATTTTATATAATTTAATGGAATATTTTTTTAAATATTGAATTTTGAATATTTTGAAATTTAAATTCTGAATACGATGTCATATATTTTAAATATGTTATACATTTTATATATTCCTAATGGAATACTGTCACATGAAATATTGTATATGATTTATTATTTCAAACAGAAGCAATAAATTGGTAATTGTTGAATTTAAACAAAACAAAACAAAAAATTTGAGGTCACCTCATTCGTCCGATTCCCCAATGGTTACCCTGCATGTGGACATTCTTCCACTAGGAGTCTTCTCCTAGTTCGAGTGAACAAGTGAGCCGGTCATCAAGGTAAGTTGTAGTTTTAAAAATTTTTTTTGGTGGATGTCAAACTTGGAAAATGTGTCAGATTTGGAAAGTTAAAAAATTTTGTTGTGATGTCTTTGGTGATGAGCGGCTCACAAATGGTAGCAGAGCTGGTGGATCCGGAGGATGGGATGAAGGTGAGGGTGGCCCATGTGTCCCATTTGAAGGCGTGTGCGCAGATGGAGCTTCCGTGAGAGGTAAATTGGTATTGTTCACCCCAGTTAGGATTAGTTAGGGTCCTCGGGTTTGGTTTTCGGGGGGCTTCGCTGGAGGGATTGTGTTTTATGGTTTTATTTTTTTAGTGTTTTATTGTTGTAGGTGGGGTTAATTGGGGTTTTAAACGTTTTATCGGTATTTTAGCTTCTCTCCTTTCCTTTCTTCTTTCTTTGCTTTAGGCCGCGGCCGCTCACACTCCCCGTATCTTCTACACTTACACACACCCAGCTACACACCCACACACACCTTGTCCTTCCTTCTGGTGTCCTTTCGTTTTCCACTTTCGCCGGATTTTATCTTTTTATTTGTTTTTAGTCAGTCCCCGCTTTTCCTCCGGTGGTGGCAGTCCCAGTGTCGTCCAACCCGTTGGACTCCTTTTGTTGTGGGGGTGTGCCGTACGTAGGTGTACGGCAAGTAGCGGTTCTAAGGATTCCGGGCGATATTTTCATGTATCTGGGGAGTGCGCTTTGGACAGTGGTCACTTCGCTATCTATGAGAAGTTACGGTAACTTCGGAACTGGTTGTGGCTCTCGCTCCGAATTTTGGATACTGTCGCTATCTGTTAGAGACTTCGCACAACGTAACTATTCGTGACCGCTGCTTGGTGCGGTGTTTGCCGTGAGAAGAGGGTTTGCTGTTTTGACTTGAGTGGTGGATTGGCCTGTGGTTTTCGTCGAGTGGAGAGTTTTTCTTTTGACTCGATGGGGGTGGTTCCGGGTCAGCTGGGTAGAGAGAGACGAGCTGTGGTTTGGCCTGTTGAGCTGTGCTCGCCACGTGCGGTCTTGGTGATCGGCGTTTGAAAAGTTGCTTTATTTTTTTTATTATAAGGCCTGGGTTTTTAAATTAATCATGGCAGGCTAAGAGTAAAGTGTGCCAAAGGGGTCCCTTGGCGCCGGCGGCCGTGATCCTGTGAAGACCGAGATGTGATTTATGCGTGAGTAAATTGAGGAACTCAATTGTAAGTGACACTTTGCAAAATTGTGCAGGTATGGAAAAATAAAAATTATTAAATTTTTGCCTAGGATGCGTTTTTGCGCTGCTTGTTTTGGAGTCAAGTGTGGCCTAACTGTTTCAAAAAAAAAAAAAAAAAAAAAAAAAAAAACTGCTTAATTCTGGATATTTTTTTTCACTTCTCTATATATTGGGAATATAATAGACAGGTTTCTGCACTCCTTGCAAATTTTTGAACGCAAGTTTTTAATAAAAGAAAGGTCTGGTGAACCTCACTAGTGTCTTATGTGACTAGTTTCTTATTCGACTGTAATAGATTCTGTGCAAAATTTCTACCTACAAAAAAAAAAAAAGAAAACAAAAAAAAAACTTAAGAAAATGTGTTAGGAATTGGCCAGTGTGCTCAGGGGCCGAGTGAAGCAAAATTCAGCCGAGTTCCTTTAATGCTCATATTTAGTGTGTTCATATAAATGTCTTGTGTGTTAATTGTGGAAGCATGTAATTTCTAGTATACCTTTTACTATAATCTGTGTGGAACTTATCTTGTGGCAGCCTTTTATTGGAACTTGTAAATCTGATTATGAAAGAGTTGCAGATCACCTACAATTGTAACAATTGCCCTGTACTAGAACTGTAATTCAGGAGCATTCAGCCTATTAATAAAAATGACTGAACTGCTGTACAAGATGAAATTTTTACTATTTATATATTTATAAGAATTGTAGATTTATATGCTCATAGTGTTGTTAATTCTCTATCAATGTACAGTGACCTTTTAGAATTCTTTGGTAGATGTATATACTCATATTTAATTTCATTCTCTATCCATTTACAGTCACTGTGAAAATTCTTTTGTATATGTATAGGCTCATAATTCCATGCACACAACATATTACATGGCTGAGAGATATATGTACCTGACTATTTGTTAGTTTCTTAATAATGGTGCACTCTGAAATCTGCAAGCCTTTGTGCTACTCAAGTTTATGCAGGTTTAGGGAAAACTGAGCACATGCACTTGTGAATTCCTCACAGAGTGTATAATCATCTATCTTAGGTTTGCCTTATATTTTCCTAATTATATGATTCTCTTTTTTAAAGTTTGAATTAGATTTCAGAGGGCGCATGTCGTTATGTAATATGTTTGTTTAAATTGTTGTAGGAGAGAATTGCTTGTTAATGCTTGTTAAATGGTTTATAAAATTGTTGATATTATTGAAAGTGTTTATAGTACAACCAGAGGGGGACTAAAAGAAAAAAAAAAGACTTAGTGTTATTAAATGTTGTATTTCTAAAACCTCTGGATTTACTCTTTGTACTTATCAAGGTTAGTGTATTTATTTCCAAATAAGGAAATTCTATGGGTGAAGGTAAAAGGGTGCATGTCAATGGTGATTTGCATGCCATGTAAGAGTTTTAAAATGTTTTACATATTTTATATAATTTAATGGAATATTTTTTTAAATATTGAATTTTGAATATTTTGAAATTTAAATTCTGAATACGATGTCATATATTTTAAATATGTTATACATTTTATATATTCCTAATGGAATACTGTCACATGAAATATTGTATATGATTTATTATTTCAAACAGAAGCAATAAATTGGTAATTGTTGAATTTAAACAAAACAAAACAAAAAATTTGAGGTCACCTCATTCGTCCGATTCCCCAATGGTTACCCTGCATGTGGACATTCTTCCACTAGGAGTCTTCTCCTAGTTCGAGTGAACAAGTGAGCAGGTCATCAAGGTAAGTTGTAGTTTTTAAAATTTTTTTTGGTGGATGTCAAACTTGGAAAATGTGTCAGATTTGGAGAGTTAAAAAATTTTGTTGTGATGTCTTTGGTGATGAGCGGCTCACTACGCGTACAATTTGAAAGAAATCGAAGGTGGTCCAGCTCAGCTACAGAATTACCTACAAAATAATTATAATAGTGACATTGTTTATATTCGGTGATGGTATCTTAATTAGTGCACCAGTGTTTATAACAGTGACTGTACTATAGTGATTCTTAAATATTAAGCAGTGTTATAAATTTTTTATAATGCACATTATACTTCCTTTTCTTTATTCACCCTTTACACTACACTGTTATTAGTAATTCACTCTATTGACTTTGAATTATAAAAATAATTCATTACACTTGTTTATCACTGATAGGTTAACTCTCCGATTTCAGGTTATGTAACGGTTTGTTTACACTCGCGTAACCTAACAATGTTCGAGGTTCGAAACGCACTTTGGGAACGAGATTAATTATGTTTTAATCGTTACTCAGGAGATCTTCTTGACTATATCGATGCCGGCGAAAGACTGATGCGTTGACAATGCATTATGGGTGAAATTACCTGGCAGGTGAAGGCTTCTGATTGGCTGAACGATTAAATATTTTCGTTTTTTAGCACAAAAATTCCATTTTCAGATTGCTTCTCTTCAACAGACGCCGAGTTAAGCGTCCCTTATTGGACCAAATATATTCAAAAACCTTAAAACTAACATATTAAAATAACATACATATGTGCCTGAGGTGTAGACGACTCGAGGCCTATTATTTTGGTGAAGATCGGTTAGGGGGAAAGGGTAGTTTACCAGAAACATTTTTTGTTGTAACAGGAGTAAAGTACAGTACTTAATTTTGATAAATAAAGTATCCTGATAAGAATATCTTAATATTCCACTGTAGAAACTTAGATGAAATATCTATAAATGAAGGGACTAGTTGAACGGGTTGGGGGTAATTTTCTATAAATGAAAATTATAGTTGAAGGGGGAGGGGATAACTTTTTATATAAATACTACGTTATCGGCAACAAAGAAGTAGTTTATTGTTAAAATTCCTTCCCGTCCTGTTTGCCCGTAGTCCAATGTTTTCTGCAAAACCAGACGTTTCGGCAGTGCCGTCGACTGCCATCATCAATGAAAATCAAGTGCGATAACGTGTGGTGGTATACGTTAGAGACCATAGTAGTGTGGTTATTGCTGAAGCAATAAGTGGAAAGAAGTAGTTTCTATGGAAACATATTTTCATTTCGTAAATTATTTTAAATATAAATCTTAGAACATGGAAGTCATGTATGGTTCTCCATACCGATATTTACTTCCATGTTCCATAAGGAAATGGAAGTATGGTGATGGCAAAACAAATCATGTTCCAGATAATTGCAGATTCTGATTGTACTACCCTCAAAACATGAAAAAAGTCATTTTTCGAAAAGTGTGTGTGTGTGTGTGTGTGTGTGTGTGTGTGTGTGTGTGTGTGTGTGTCTACTTTCTGTCTGTCTGTGTGTCTATAGATATTTTTTATGGCAAACGATAACAGCCGCAAATTCAAGCTGAATCAAATAATTTTTGCATACAGTCCTGATTTGTAGAGTACTCAAGATCTGTTGTTTTGGTGAAGATCGGTTAAGGGAAAGGGGTAGTTTACCAGGAACGTTTTTTGTTTAAACAAGGGTATTTTTCTATGGCAAACGATAACAGCCGCAAATTCAAACAGATCAAATAACGTTTTGCATACCGCCCTAATTGTGGAGTTCTCAAGACCTATTGTTTTTGTTGAATATCGGGTTAGGGAAAGGGGTAGTTTACCTGCAATCTTTTATGTTTTAACATGTGTAATATTTTCTATGACGAATGATAACTGCCGTAAAATCAATCAAAATCAAATAATGTTTAACACACCTTTCTGAGCTATAGAGATCTCAATGCCTGTTGATTTTGGTGAAGATCGGTTAAGGGAAAGGGGTAGTTTAGCGGCAACATTTGTTTTAACAACGGTAATTTTTCTATGACGAACGATAACTGCCGTAAATTCAATCAGAATAAAATAATGTTGCACATACCTTCCTGAGCTGTAGAGAACTCAATATCTGTTGATTTTGGTGAAGATCGGTTAAGGGAAAGCAGTAGTTTACCGGCAACATTTGATGTTTTACCAACGGTAATTTTTTCTATGATGAACGATAACTACCGCACATTTAAACTGAATCAAATAATTTTGTGCATACCTTCCTCAATTGTAGATAACTCAAGGTCTGTTGATTTTGTTGAAGATCGGTTAAGGGAAAGGGGTAGTTTACCAGCAACATTTTATGATGTAACAAGAGACCGTTTCACATGAAAAACGATAACTGCCGTAAATTCAAACAGACTCAAATAATTTTTTACATATGTGCCTGAGTTGTAGAGGACTCGAGGTCTATTTATTTTGGTGAAGATCGGTTAGGGGGTAAGGGTAGTTTACCAGTAACATTTTTTGTTGTAACAAGAGTAATGTACTTAATTTTGATAAATAAAGTATCCTGATAAGAATATCTTAATAATTCACTGTAGAAATGTAGATAAAATATCTAAAAATGAAGAGGCTAGGTGGTAATTTTCTATAAATGAAAATTATAGTTGAAGGAGGAGAGGATAATTTTTTAAATAAATACTACGTTATCGGCAACAAAGAAGTAGTTTGTTGATAAAATTCCTTCCCGTCCTGTTTGGCCGTAGACCAAAGTTTTCTGCAAAACCAGACGTTTCGGCAGTGCCGTCAACAGCCATCATCAGTGAAAATTGAGTGCGATAACGTATGGTAGTATACGTTAGTGACCATAGTACTGTGGTTAAGACTGAAGCAATAAATGGAAAGAAGTAGTTTCTATGGAAACACTTCATTTCGTAAATGATTTTAAATATAAATCTTAGAACATGGGAGTCATGTATGGTTCTCCATACCGATATTTACTTTCATGTTACATATGGAAATGGAAGTATGGTGATGGCAAAAAAAATCGTGTTCGAGATAATTGCAGATTCTGATTGTACTACCCTCAAAACATAACAAAAGTCATTTTTCGAAATGTGTGTGTGTGTGTGTGTGTGTGTGTGTGTGTGTGTGTGTGTGTGTGTGTGTGTGTGTGTGTGTGTGTGTGTGTGTGTGTGTGTGTGTGTGTGTGTGTGTGTGTGTGTGTGTGTGTGTGTGTGTGTGTGTGTGTGTGTGTGTGTGTGTGTGTGTGTGTGTGTGTGTGTGGATTTTTTGTTTGGTAAACGATAACATCCGCAAATTCAAGCAGAATCAAATAATTTTTTGCATATAGTCCTGATTTGTAGAGTACTCAAGATCTGTTGTTTTTGGTGAAGATCGGTTAAGGGAAAGGGGTAGTTTACCAGCAACGTTTTTTGTTTTAACAAGGGTATTTTTCTATGACGAATGATAACTGCCGTAAATTCAATCAAAATCAAATAATGTTTAATAAACCTAACTGAGCTGTAGAGATCTTAATGCTTGTTGATTTTGGTGAAGATCGGTTAAGGGAAAGGGGTGGTTTACCAGCAACGTTTTATGTTTTAACAAGGGTATTTTCTATGGCCAACGATAACAGCCGCAACTTCAAACATAATCAAATAATTTTTTGCATATAGCCGTGAATTGTACAGTTCTCAAGACCTATTGTTTTTGGTGAAGATCGGTTAAGGGAAAAGGGAAGTTTACTGGCAAAGTTTTTTGTTTTAATAAGGGTATTGTCTACGGCAAACGATAACAGCCGCAAATTCAAACAGAATCAAATAATGTTTTGCATACAGCCCTGAAGTGTAGAGTTCTCAAGACCTATTGTGTTTGTTGAAGGTCGGGTTACGGAAAGGGGTAGTTTACCAGCAACGTTTTATGTTTTAACATGTGTAATTTTTTTTGACGAATGATAACTGCCGTAAATTCAATCAGAATCAAATAATGTTTAGTAAACCTAACTGAGCTGTAGAGAACTCAATGCCTGTTGATTTTGGTGAAGATCGGTTAAGGGGAAGGGGTAGTTTATCGGCAACATTTTATTTTTAACAATGGTAAATTTTTATATGACGAACGATATCTGTCGCACATTTAAACAGAATCAAATAGTTCTTTGCATACGTTCCTCTATTATAAAACTAGCTGTATACCCGTGCTTCGCTACGGCTTTTACTGAATAAACACATTGGTTCGGTGGTTTTTTTTTTTAACCTTGGGTAACCAAGCACATTGTATAAATGTAATATATACAAATTTTTAAAAGAATAAATGGGTGCTAATACTAAGTCTACTGAAATCGTTTTGTGAAACGAAATACGGCACTTATAAAACTTCCTTCTAGACAACGTTCTTTGTTTGACCCTGTGGCTGAAGGTAGGTTAAATTCTCAGAAGAGCTAACTCGTGAGCAAGCAACATATAACTGGCCATGGGAGAAGCAGTCTTCCCTCAGATCAACACCGGCCATTTTCAAAGACTGCCCTTGTGATTTATTTATTGTCATAGCAAAGCAGAGCTTGACTGGGAACTGGAGTCTTTTAAACTGAAAATGGTAATCCGATGGAATTAAGGGAATGCGTGGAATGAAGACTGCTTCCCCCTGACCACATCCAGTGAATATTGTTGCTTCTATGACGTTGTTGTGCAACGATTTAATCTGCAGCCTAGTACCGTTACAAAGCTTAGGCGGTACCAGGTTTCGTAGCAGCATTATTGGAGCTCCACCTTTAAGGCAAAGATTGTGCGGTGGAATGCCTGGAGGATTAAGCATGTGCAAGAACTCTACTGGGTAATGGACCGCATCTTCTACTTCCACCACAGAGTCCACGGATTGGTACTGGACAATCTCAGTTGGCAGTTTTTCCAATAATGTGTTATTGATATTTGCAGCAGTGTCATTCTTTGGAGTAAGGATAGCTCTTTCTTTCAGCCAAGATACATCTTTCAAGTAAAAATTAGTTAAATCTGGGTAAATTGTTTCAGCCAACGTTGTCAAGTCGCATACAACTTCACATAAGTCTTTTGTAATATTGACTTTGCCATTTTCTTCAGGTAGATTTCCATTACCGATCTGTAAAAGTAAACTTGAAAACTCGTCTGCCTTTAAACTGCCTTCAAGATGCACCCGCATGTTGACTCTCAAGGAACGAACTTGGACTTTAGGCCACAGGACAGAACTCTTTAGACAGGCTTTAACTTCATCTGCTCGAGTTCCCCTAGGTACAACAGGTAAAGTCTGTCTGAAGTCTCCGGCCATTAGAAGTGTGACTCCACCCATGAGGTTTT
Organism: Magicicada septendecula; assembly: GCA_034769895.1. Classification (NCBI taxonomy): domain Eukaryota; kingdom Metazoa; phylum Arthropoda; class Insecta; order Hemiptera; family Cicadidae; genus Magicicada; species Magicicada septendecula. The sequence goes on from CM068370.1 coordinate 110,856,411, forward strand.
TATTGCTTCTAATGTCCTGCAGAGTTCTATCCAAAGCTTCAATTCCTCGCTTGTGAGCCATGGTGCACTCGTCCCAAATTATCAACTTACAATCCTTAAGTACCTTCGCTGTGTCGCTTTGTTTTGATATGTTGCAAAATGGGGTCTCAGAGTGGTTTAAGTTGAGAGGCAGTTTGAAGGCAGAATGAGCTGTCCTCCCTCCATCCAACAACGTTGCTGCTATACCTGACGAAGCCACAGATATAGCAATTTTCCTATCTTGTCTTACCGTGGCTAATATTAAATTAATCAAAAAGGTTTTCCCTGTACCACCTGGTGAGTCAAGGAAAAATATTCGTCCAGCCTCTGATTCAATGCTCGCAATTACTTCATTGTAGACATTTTTCTGCTCGTCGTTCAGTTTAGGCACGTTTTCAGCAACCAATTCAGATAGATGGACCGTGTTGTAAGAGAGTTCTTTCAGGTACTCGCGGTTGACTGCAGAACTGTTGGGCTCTTGACTTGGAGAAGGAAGACCGAGTTGTTGGAGGGATTGATTGGACATTGAAGAGACTAAGTTTTCTAATGAATGTAGGCATTTGTTGTAAATGATGTTGTTCCGTAGTTCAAGCTCTAAGCCCGGACATTCATACTCCATCTGTCTCTTGAAGTCCTCTGACATACTGTCTCTGTGTTTCTCCCACAGCACTAAGGGATCCGCTGCTTGACAAAACACCAAAATGACAGCGAACAGTTGTCTGATTTTCTGTGGTGACTCCGACAGAGCAGCTTCCTCCAAGGTGATGTCCCAATGATTGTCATCTTGAAGTAAACCCAACGCTCTGCAGGCAGACTGATAAGTGGAGTGAACTATGCCAGATACCCTCTTAAGATCATTAAAACTCGTAGGCCCTTTAACTTCATGAAGGAGAAGACGTAGGTAGTAACATTCTGCATTGTTAGGGTGTATAGTATAAACCCGACCGAGCACTTGATCTTTTTTCACTCCTGGATGTCCGGGAACGGCTTTGCCTTGTTTCCGCCGACTAAACTTATTGTTTTTCCAGGTGTAGTAAGCAGGGACTTCACTGTAGATTATGGTTCTGGCAAAATTGTCTGATTTGCATAGTTCAAAGAATGCCAGTAGAGTGGTTTTGGATGGATTTTGAACTTTGTCTTGAACGTTTCCGGGATTAAAATTAATTCTCTGGCCATTTTCAAGGTGTACAGCCAAATGCATTACGGAAGGATATCTTTCATGGATTGGGAAGCAAAATATACGCCATGCCGCTTCGGAACTACTTATGTAACGGCCTGCTTCATATTTGGACACTTCGTCCCACTCATTTTCCAACACAAAAGCTGCTTGATCACTGCCCTTGTTCACGTATTTGCAAATATACTTTATCGATTTGACAGAGTTACACAACTCGACATTGATATGTGCCAAAAAGGTACGTGACAGAACAGGATTGTACGGTACCACCCACCGACTGTCTATGTCTACTCCATTGATGTTGACTGTAAAACCACCATCAGCAGGAGACCTTCGACGGTACTGGGGGTAGCCATCGTCAGCAGTTTGGGTTTCTTTAGATAAGGGACGTGGATATCGTTTGGAGCATGAGCCGTTAACCATGCAGGGCGAGTTCCTGTTAAAGCTTCCGCAAGGGCCATGAATCTTTGTCGACTTAATAATTTCATGAAGTTCAGGGTCCGTTTGAGGGTCAGGTACCTCTGCGCTTATGACACTGTCAGTTTGGTCGGCCATGATCCTGTCCTGCAGGCATAGCAAGATGTGTGCGTGAGGCAAGCCACGCTTCTGCCTCTCCACAGTATACATGTAACACCTACTTTGACCGAAAATGGAACCTTTAGTTAAAAGATGAATAAGTTTTTTAACTTTCAAATGAAACACTCGAGCTATGATGTTATGTCTGTCTTGAGGCTTTTGTCTGTCTCTTAAGACAGCTCCAATTTCAGACCATTTCGGGTTACATGTAAATGTGATAAACAAATCAGGACGACCATAGTGACGAACATATGTCATGGCGTCCTGAGTTCTCTCGTGCATATAGCGGTGCCCACCAGTAAAACTGGATGGTAACACGACCCTCTTCCCCATATCTGAAACGTTAGCATCCCCCTAACACATGGCGTCTTTAAGATGAACATAGTTTTCCGCTCGCAGTTTACTCTGGTTGAATCTTATAAAGTTAAGCCTTTCTGTCTCTATCTTGGCATACATATCAACCAAAAACTGGTTGAAAAGACTACGATACAGCAATAGGTAACTTTCTTCACCTTGCCTTTCCATTATTCTGTAAGCGTAGAAGTCTGAAGCGGAAACTGTTTTCTTGAGAGATGCCTTAGATATTGGATCATATTGTGGAATATTGATAGAGTAGCCGTCTTCTCCACGGCAGAACATAAGAGGGTACTGGAGAGCGTCGTATGCACGATGAGTTTCGCTGATCCGTACCAACTTTGTGTCTCTGCTGTGAAGAATTATGTCTCTCTTTTCAAACTCCTGTCCCACAATAACCAAAGCTACCTCGCTTGTTGCTGGTGAGTTGTAACGACCCCTATGTTCAACTGCAGGCTTCCTGTCTGCATGAATAACAACTTTGAACTCCTGCCCCTCCGGAACATTTTCCATTGCGGTTTTAAAATCTCGTATGTAGGGATTATCACGCAGACATTTTTGAAGTTGGCCAACTAACTAAGGCTTAACCACAGTAAAGAGGTTGGATCTGATTTCTGTTTCTTTTTCATCGTTTCCAACAAAATAAATTTGTAGAAAAGAGTGGTCTTGCTGGGGAGAAGGTAACAAACTTCCTATTCTATGGTAAACCTGCCCTTGGACCTTAAAAGTTGGCATGAAATTTCCTTCGTGCACCTCTTTAGCTCCAAATGAAGTCATTTGAAAACATCCGTTATACTTTCTGGTATTTGCTAAAAAATGCTGAGACTGACGGTGACTGTAAGTAAGAAGACTATGGAGCGGCTCAGGAAGCTGTTGAGTAGAAGGAAGACGAACCTTGCCATTGCTGCAGCATAAGCCAGGGCTCTCTTCTTTCCACTTTTTCGCATGGCACCACTTGCATTCAATGTGGTGACCAAGAGAAACAACCTTGTCATTATTGTAGTCTGTACTACGGTCATATTTAAATCCTGATAAAAAATTTGTTTTCCATGGGATCAGTTGCCTCTTCTCAGTGTACCTTCGAACAGCTTCCTGATTAACTTCCGGATGTTTCTTTGAGTATCTAGAAACTAAACCCCTGTTAACGTCAGGGTTTGCCTTGTTGTATCTTTTAACAGCCTCTCTATGAACTTCAGGATTTTTGCTATTGTATTTTCTTACGGACTCCCTATTTTTGTGTCTTTTGATTCTGTCATTAACTCTTGAACGTCGATTTTTTCTTCTTTTCTTCCCAACACTCGAATCAACTGTAGCACTGATCTCTGAGGAAAACGAAATTAGGTCAGTAGGGGGCGTCACACAACGGTTCTGGATATCACGTTTAGCAGAGTTTAGCAAATAAATAAGTGGTATATCATCCTCGGATTGGTCTTGGGCAGTTTGCTCGACAACAAATTTTTCTAGGCTCTCAGTACCAAGCGAGGTGCAGATGGGACGGTTAACAACAGTTGATGTATGAGGAGGAATGTATTGAGGACAAAGAGGTTCAAAGTGGGTATTCATCATGGGTCCAGAACACTTGAATCGCAACATGGGCTTTCCCTCCTCATACTAATCAGGCTGTACAATCACCTCACCATCACGATGCACCACCAGATGGTAAGGGTATATTTCGGCAGCAGCCTGAATTTCACAGTGGGTGGCATATGTGGTGTACAGAGACATGTGAGCACGGTATTCAGCCAAACCTCTATAAATGTTACAACACGCCATCATTGTATGCTCCTCAAACCGTTGCCAGTTGTTACAAATGTACTGTACAACGCTTGTTCGCACTTGAGACGCATGGGTACAGTACCGTACATGAGGTAAGACAGGGAGTAAAAGAAGCACGACCATCTGCACCCACAGGCACAATACGGTGAGGTACCATGATCCCATCAACTTCAATTTGTTCCATCATGTATTAGGGATATAGAATTTATATAAAAAGCAGAAAAGAAAGCCTATTTAAAACAAACTAAAACAAAATTATTCTCTTCTTAACAAAAACTGTAAGAGCAACAACGGCGGTAGAACAAAAACCTATTGAATAAAGCGGAACCTACACTGCAAAAATAAGAAAAATATTCAAACTTGACAAATAAACTAAAAAATAAGATACAAACTAATAAAACAAATGTAAAAAGTAGAAAAGAAAGCCTATTTAAAACAAATTAAACAAAATTATTCTCTTCTCAACAAAAACTGTAAGAGCAACAACGGCGGTAGAACAAAAACCTATTTAATAAAGTGGAATCTATACTGCAAAAATAAGAAAAATAGTCAAACTTGACAGATAAACTAAAAAATAAGATACAAACTAATAAAACAAATAGAAAAAGTAGAAAAGAAAGCTTATTTAAAACAAACTAAAACAAAATTATTCTCTTCTTAACAAAAACTGTAAGAGCAACAACGGCGGTAGAACAAAAACCTATTTAATAAAGTGGAATCTACACTGCAAAAATAAGAAAAATAGTCAAACTTGACAAATAAACTAAAAAATAAGATACAAACTAATAAAAAATCAAGAATATCCAAGGCTCAAACTAAAACTAACAAAATAATCGTCTTAAACAAAGTAGCAGGAGTGTGCAGTGGCAGTGTAGCGACTGAACTAAACTGAACAAAGCAGCATTCTGACCTATTATCAGTGGCCTTTAGACTGAACCCCATGACGCAAGTGTGTCTGAGTTGTGTCCAGACCAGACTAAACATAACAACTCTTTATGGACTACATTGCAACGTAAACAAATATGTTACGTAAATTGTGTGATTAGTACTTCTGGGAACACGTTCTTATCGCAGGAATGCATAAAATTCATGTGTTCATAAGTAATTAATATTTATTTAAGACAATAGTTAATATATCGTATAATATTGTTTTCTACCGACAAATGTTTTCTATATATTTATTACGCTCCTGTTACAACTTTGAATCAATTTACTCGGAAATATTTTCTTTGTAGGCCCTGTTGTTCTTGAGATACAGTGATGACTAAGTGAGTAAGTGGTATTTAGCATATATATTATAGATTTCTTTAGGGTAGTTTTAATTAAAATTATTTAAGATTGACCTTTGTGTTCTTTAAAAGAGGGTTAAGTTAACTTGTAGAACAAATTTCATGTTTCTATCTCATCTAGAACCTGCCTAACAGTTGTCACGTTTTAACTGTCATGTATTTCTTATGAGAATATTCGGTCAATTTGACCCCTCCAAAACCCCCCTAAAATTTTGAATTTTGTCAAACCCCGTCTTATTGCACATCTACAGTATCTAGTGAATATCTATGTAAAGTTTCATCTTTCTAGGCCTTGTCATTGTTGAGATACAGTGATGAGTCAGTTAGTGGGCTTTGGCAAATATATTATGTAAAGATAATGAAGGCTTGTTGATTTTGGTGAAGATCGGTTAAGGGAAAGGGATAGTTTATCGGCCACATTTTATGTTTTAAAAAGTGTAATTGTTTCTATGACGAACGATAACTGCCGCACACTTAAACAGAATCAAATAATTTTGTGCATACCTTCCTCGATTGTAGATAACTCAAGGTTTTTTTTATTTTTTTGAAGATCGGTTAAGGGAAAGGGATAGTTTATCGGCCACATTTTATGTTTTAAAAAGTGTAATTGTTTCTATGACGAACGATAACTGCCGCACACTTAAACAGAATCAAATAATTTTGTGCATACCTTCCTCGATTGTAGATAACTCAAGGTTTTTTTTATTTTTTTGAAGATCGGTTAAGGGAAAGGGGTAGTTTACCTGCAAAATTTTATGTTGTAACAAGAGAACGTTTAACATGAAGAACGATAACTTCCGTAAAATTAAAACAGAAGCAAATAACTTTTTACATACGTTCCTAAATTGTAGAGTACTCAAGGCCTGTTGATTTTTCTGAAGATCGGTTAAGGGAAAGGGGTAGTTTACCGGCCACGTTTAATGTTTTAACAAGAGTAATTGTTTCTATGACAAACGATAACTGCCGCACATTCAAACAGAATCAAATAATGTTTTGCATGCATCCCTGAATTGTAGAGCACTCAAGATCTCTTGATTTTGGTGAAGATCAGTTAAGAGAAAGGTGTAGTTTACCAGCAACGTTTTATGTGATAACAAGGGTAATTTTTCCAATGACGAACGATAACTGCCGTAAATTCAAACATTATCAAATACGTATTTGCATACGTCCCTCGGTTGTAGAGTACTCAAGGTCTGTTGATTTTGGTGAAGATCGGTTAAGGGAAAGGGGTAGTTTACCAGCAATATTTTATGTTGTAACAAGAGAAAGTTTATCATGACGAACGATAACTGCCGTAAATTCAAACATAATCAAATAATTTTTTACGTATGTGCCTGAGGTGTAGAGGACTCAAGGTCTATTGATTTTGGTGAAGATCGGTTAGGGAGAAAGGGTAGTTTACCAGAAACATTTTTTGTTGTAACAAGAGTAAAGTACTTAATTTTGTTAAATAAAGTATCCTGATAAGAATATCTTAATAATCCACTGTACAAACGTAGATGAAATATCTATAAATGAAGAGGCTAGTGGAACGGGGTGGGGGCAATTTTCTATAAATGAAAATTATAGTTGAAGGGGGAGGAAGTGTTCATTTTATGTTGTAACAAGAGACCGTTTCACACGAAAAACGATAACTGCCGTAAATTCAAACAGAATCAAATAATTTTTTATATATATGCCTGAGTTGTTGAGGACTCAAGGTCTATTTATTTTGGTGAAGATCGGTTAGGGGGAAAGGGTAGTTTAGCAGAAACATTTTTTGTTGTAACAAGAGTAATGTACTCAATTTTGATAAATAAAGTATCCTGATAAGAATATCTTAATAATCCACTGTAGAAACGTAGATGAAATATCTATAAATGAAGAGGCTAATTGAACGGGATGGGGGTAATTTTCTATAAATGAAAATTATAGTTGATGGGGGACGGGATAACTTTTTATATAAATACTACGTTATCAGCAACAGAGAAGTAGAAGTAGTTTGTTGTTAAAATTCCTTCCCGTCCTGTTTGGCCGTAGTCCAATGTTTTCTGCAAAACCAGACGTTTCGGCAGTGCCGTCGACTGCCATCATCAGTAAAAATCGAGTGCGATAACGTGTGGTGGTATACGTTAGTGACCATAGTAGTGTGGTTATTGCTGAAGCAATAAGTGGAAAGAAGTAGTTTCTATTGAAACATATTTTCATTTTTTAATGATTTTAAATATAAATCTTAGAACATGGAAGTCATGTATGGTTCTCCATACCGATCTTTACTTCCATGTTCCATAAGGAAATGGAAGTATGGTGATGGCAAAAAAAATCATGTTCCAGATAATTGCAGATTCTGATTGTACTACCCTCAAAACATGAAAAACTCATTTTTCGAAAAGTGTGTGTGTGTGTGTGTGTGTGTGTGTGTGTGTGTGTGTGTGTGTGTGTGTGTGTGTGTGTAGATATTTTTGATGGCAAACGGTAACAGCCGCAAATTCAAGCAGAATCAAATAATTTTTTGCATACGGTCCTGGTTTGTAGAGTACTCATGATCTGTTGTTTTTGGTGAAGATCGGTTAAGGGAAAGGGGTAGTTTACCAGCAACGTTTTTTGTTTTAACAAGGGTATTTTTCTACGGCAAACGATAACAGCCGCAAATTCAAACAGAACCAAATAATGTTTTGCATACCGCCCTGAATTGGGGAATGCTTAAGACGTATTGTTTTTGTTGAAGATCGGGTTAGGGAAAGGGGTAGTTTACCTGCAACGTTTTATGTTTTAACATGTGTAATTTTTTCTATGACGAACGATAACTGCCGTAAATTCAATCAGAATAAAATAATGTTTCACATACCTTCCTGAGCTGTAGAGAACTCAATGTCTGTTGATTTTGGTGAAGATCGGTTAAGGGAAAGCAGTAGTTTACCGGCAACATTTAACGTTTTAACAACGGTAATTTTTCTATGATGAACGATAACTACCGCACATTTAAACAGAATCAACTATTTTTTTGCATACGTTCCTCTGTTGTAAAAGTCTGAAGGCTTGTTGTTTTGGTGAAGATCGGTTAAGGGAAAGGGGTAGTTTATCTGCCACATTTTATGTTTTAACAAGAGTAATTGTTTATATGACGAACGATAACTGCTGCACATTTAAACAGAATCAAATAATTTTGTGCATACCTTCCTCAATTGTAGATAACTCAAGGTCTGTTGATTTTGTTGAAGATCGGTTAAGGGAAAGGGGTAGTTTACCGGCAAAATTTTATGTTGTAACAAGAGAACGTTTTCCATGAAGAACGATAACTTCCGTAAATTCAAACAGAAGCTGTGACGATTTAATTGAAATTGTAATCTTAAGTAAATAAAAATTAAATTTGCGAGCGATTAAGTATTTTTAAATCGCACTATTAAACCTAAAGCCCCTGTACTAAATCAGAATGAGAATGAGAAGTGAATGAAAATTAACAGAAGCACTAATAAAAAGTCGAATTGTAAAAAGTTATTAATATCACAATTAACCCTTTGCTAGTCATCATGCGGTGACCTGTTAGTTCCGGACTCAACGTGTTTATCGAGTCTTCTGTAATTTAGGAAGATATAAAAATCATAATGTTTGTAATTAGAAATTTGAAGGCACGAGTAGTAGTTAAAATAATTCACTTAAATTATATATGTATAATTAATGTATTGTTTTTGGCAATAAGAATGTCAATTTAAATAAAAATAGGAACTATATTGTCGCGGAGTACTTGCCCCTCTCCGTTGTTATGTGCCAGTCGAATCTAGTAGAGAGTCACTATGCTGCCGTCAGACCGTACAGACGTATGAGCGAGAGCTCCACGAAAATGCATTTGTTTTTTTTAATTTAATTTTAAAATGTTAGCTACCACTGCTAAACGTGGCGAGCGTTGTGTAATGTGTGAATGATATAAAGATGTGTTAAGAAGAAAAATGTAATAAGTAAAACAAAAACTTAACTAGTAGTAAACAAGATGACGTCTCCCCTAAAGAGGTAAATACAAGTACAACCTTATACATGAAGATGTGATCTGCATAAACTTCATAAATACACGTATACGATGCATAAGACGCTGACGAGGACTTCCGTGGATCTACACCTATCTTCACAGAAGAAACTTCAATCTCCGCAGTGAACATCCTATGTAGTACTTGCCGAAGACACGACCCAGATGATGATGCCGACTTCAAGAATTCCCAAGAGAGACACACCAGGACGAGGTTACTACGACCAATTGTAAAGGTGACTCGATAGCTTGCCTATCGAGAGTTAATCATATTTGATAAACAAATCACATTAAAAAGAGACTTTTCAAAGACTATAAATTTTGTTTAAAATTAAAATGAGACAATCTAAGAGTTTACTGTAAGATTCAATATCATACGTTGTAACGCCTTAAATGTAAATGTAATTTATAATCACTTGAAGTAATAATACCATTCTTCAAATGGTAAAAGGAGTCTTGCAAGCGTCTAGATGAACTAAAAATACTTAGAAGTCTTTGCTATAAATATACTTAAAGTAAACTCGGATCCGAGGTAAAAGAATACATAATCAGTTTGATCCCTAAGTTTTTATGAAAAGCATTTAAATATTTTAATCTAATTAATGATGTCATGGGATCTTTGAGTATCAGTTGTTAATAAAGGGAAGTCATCTTGTTACACATGAAAATGAGTGCATAAATCAGTGAAATACCTTCCCTTGTTTCCTTATAATTGTCTTATGTAATTTGTTCTATTAATTTGAGTTTAATAACAGTTCGTTACAACGTAGGCAGCCCATGTAATTGGCAAGTGTCAGTTAAGATGGGTTCCCTGGATTTGTAACGTGGCAATACGTTACAAAGCAAATAATTTTTTACATACGTACATAAATTTTTTCATCTCGTGACTAATAATAATAATAATCTTAATAATATTTGAAAGGAATTTTTTATTTTTTATTTCATTAATGCTCAGTTCGAGTCATTATTATTTCTCATCTCTTTCTGTTGATATCATTTGATAATACTTGAAGCGTTGCTATTTATTGATACAATTAACATTTTTATTCCTTTTCATTTACTCCTTGATTCATCTCACCTTTTATACTTTTTAAATAGTCATTCTTCTTACTTTATTTTTGTTCATTTGGTTTGTTTACTTCATCTAATACGTTTTCTAAATAGTAGTGTAAGTTGATCTTACATATATTTTGGCGTTTTGTTGTCTATTTTACCTCATATGGTTTCTAAATATTTCATGTAAGTTGATCTTACTTTCCTTTTTTGAATTTTGATGTTTATTGGTTGGTTTATAACCTTCCTCATCCACTATTCTTCCTTGATTCAATTTTACTTGTAAACTTATTTATTTGCTTTGGTAGCTCTTCTCATTCAATTTGTCTTGGTCGTTTAGTCATTTCTTGTCAATTTGTCTTAAGTTTTTTCCTTAAACATCATTTATGTTTTTCTTTTGATCATTATTAACTGGTTTAATTAATTTAATACTACTTCCCTACCATTGGTTTTACGGTGTTATTTTGTTAATTACATTAATTATTTAATTAATAAACAATAAATGTGTATAATAAATTTTTGTTTGTTTACTTTAATTGTTTTTGTCCCGTGTTTGGGAGCCAATGTTATACGGTAAATAATTATAGGTAATTAATTAATTTGTTAATTAGTACAAGTCACATCTGTAAAAGGTAAACCTCACGTATTGGTATTAACAGTGAAGTTAACAAGACATAACTTCTTGGCGTTATAACATTCTTGTGATCATAATCATCATAGGGCAATAGTAATAATGAACGCTTAAGCACATCTGGATTAGAATAAAAACTTATCGTTTATTCAACAATTCTTAACTTACAATTATAGCTAACATTTCGTAGTTCCTGAAATAAAATCACAAATACAACATATATGACATATAATGACAATATTATTACTAGCCTACAACTGCAAACATATATGAATTAATTATTACATTCAACAAATGTTATATCTATAATGCGTTCATAGTTCCAGATGACAATATCTATTCATAACTTTTAATTTATGGTTCATGATTATCTTGAAATTTACGTTCGTAATTACCTTAAGGAGTGGGGTCTTTGTGAGAAACAGGTTCAGTAGTAGTGATTATCAATATATAAATATTTTACATTACTTGGTTGAGTTATCCATTTCATCTGGCTGCAACGTCCCGTGGTTCCCGATGTCCAACTACGTGGTCGTATCTTCGCACGTTGTTCACAGATGATATTCACTTTCACAAAAACACTACTAAACTTCCGTGTAGGCGTACCGCTGGTTTTGACTGATGTGATTGTTCGTGTAAATCTATATATCACGTATCGATTTCCTGTGTGAAGATCATGTGTGTCCGTTTATTTGTCTGGGTGAGATCATCTTCGCTATAATGAATATGCGCTTCGAGCCGCAATGTGAATTAACTACAAGTGTTCGATGCAAGAGTTCGAAAACATTATAGTTACAGTTATACTTTGTATTGCGAGTGAATTCGAAATGTCTGTCGAGTGTTACATCACTATAATCGCTGATTGACGCGCACTGACCTTAACTGTCACTTGTATTATGGTCATTTATCATCGTTACTAACACTGATCAACGTTCTAAGATAATTTGAAATCGTCTGAGTATCACATTTATGTAACCATTCACTTTTGAAATCGACAAGCAAAATTTTACAGAGTTACCGACTTACTCTTCGATAATAATAACACTGATTGATTGATACTGATTTACTGACTGACTGCTAATAACAATACCGACTGATTCATTGACTAACTCTTGACTGACCGACTGATTGATAATAATAATACTGACTGACTGCCTGATTGACTGACTGACAATAATAATACTGACTGATCGATCTCTTGACTGGCTCTTGATTGATTGACTGACTCCCTTGTCCGCGTGGCAAGTAGATAGTTTTATTAACTCCACCCCTACCAGATTTCCTCGTCAGATTGCTTCCACACTTCATCTTGCACATCATTGGTCAGACTACCCGATTTCTTCGAAGAATCCACCCACCATCTAGATTTCTCCTTTTGAATCTCTTTTGATTTGCTTCTGTCTTTCGTTGCTATGGGAACTCTCCCCAAGACTCGGTTCCTAGCTGAATTCTGTCTTCTGATAGGTCGTCTAACATCCGCGGTATATACGCCGGTGTCCCTGTGTTCTAAGAAAAGTTGGCATTCCTTGCCTGTCAATCATCTTCTTTGTTCGACTCTTGTCCTAGCTTCGTCTCGCTAATGGATATCTTGTCACCCCAAGATTTCTATGTTGCTGGCGTAACGAACCGTCGCATTGTTTACTTAACCTTCCCCTTTCGTACCAATTAATAATTCTTTGACAGACGTCTTCTAGTAAAGTTTCTCTAGCTCCCTCCTCGTAAATCGTATATGTCTCCTAAATGAGCAGTCCTGCTGTGTTACATCGCCGTCTACTATTCACCTTCGTATCTGCTTTGTTGTTCCAGTGAGTAAACCCTTTTGTGTCCGAGTATGTTTTGTCATATCACGTAGGGTGTGATGTAACGCGTGTGTCATTTACCTCGTTTCGTCGTAACTGTGTGAATGGAGTAGCGACTGCTTTGTTCTTATATTATGAAGCAATAACTCCACGTAAACGCTCTTCTGTCGTTTCAACTTTTTGATCAATTGTCACAACTGAACGTAGTCGTCGCCTTTCCGCCCTTTCGTACACCAGTATTATTTGGCTGTCATTTGATGCTCACTCCTTATTTATTGCTTTACTCGCCAGAAATTAACTGCCTCGACGTGTCGCTGACTTTTGAGAAATTTTCAAAATTTTTCTCGCTATAGTGTCCCCAATTTTGATTAGATGATGTAAGTCCCAGAGCTCATTGAATCCAAATTCTCCCCCTATCCTATGTCACTCTATATCCATTTTCCACTGGTGAAGGTATCGTATGCTCGACGTTTCCTCTACTGACCCAATTCCACTACAGATATACCCCCCTTTAACTTTTGTCTAGATCTCGAATTTATTGCTGCACATCTGGAATGTCTGAACGCATTTTGACATATAATTGTGCATTGGGCACCTATAACATGCTTAAAGTATGCTAATCATCTATCTGTCATGATTCAATATTACAGAAATTTTAATTAATAATTCCTATCTGTCTAACATTTCTCTTATACTTCTGTAAAAGATTTACACAATATTACCATAAAACATAATAATAATCAAATTACTACAATTTCATCTAACATTCTTTAAGTCCTAACCATACGTTATTTACATTTTACCACAAAATAAAATTTACATTGTAATCACGACTATATCGTTTTGATATACTTGTATCTAATGTCTACTAAATCCTTTTAATAATTGAACTATAGATCACTGTTAGACCTAATTACATTTCCTCCTTTACTCTCATTCATTTCTATTCAAACTTTTATTTACCAAGTATATATATACATATGTTCTACTCACAAATAAACTCAATTTAATATTCTACTATCTTAAGTATACAAGTTTATACATATACTCATTATATATTACAAACCCTATTCACTATGTTACCTCTATCTTTACATGGAATTCTTATAAGTAATAGTCCTTTTTGTTCAGAAAAAAAAATTTTTCTTTATACTCTGTTGTTACACACTAGTCACTTATAACAGACTGTTTTATCGCTATACTATATATATATATATATATATATATATATTGCAATGAAACACAGGATCCTGATAAGCAGTGCAGGCTTGTGTAATACACAGACGATAAACATTCATGTCTAATTTGGTAGTTTGTTAGATTTGGTTTTTTTTTTGTATGAGTTTTGTATTTTAGAAAGGATAAGGAATTTGGCTTAGTCAAACTGTGTCTTATTTTATGTGTTATTTATTCATGTACTATGTCTGTGGAAATGTGCGCGAGTGATAAACGTTTCCCCGGCTGTGCGTGATATAATTATCTTATCGTTGTGACACTTGAACTGAACATAAACTACTGTATTAGCTAGATGACAATAAGGTGGAAACAATTATGGTAAATAGTAATGAACCACCGCGTAATCAGTTTCAAGTTCAACCACCACAAAATCAGCCACAATCACAACAACATAAAAATACAACTCAGCAATTTAATACCAACTTATTAGCAACAGTTACTGAAAGTGATTCAGTTAAAAAGCAGTTCAATCAATCGAATGTGAGTAATGTTAGTTGTAAGAATAAATTTGTTGTGTCTGACCTATATCGTGCAGAAATATCGCTGATGGACGAGCGGTTCCTATTGAGGCACAAAAACTACTTTATAAAAATTCCGATTCTGCCGGTAAATCACAAAATTATAAAGTCAGCGACGGATGAGTCGCTGATAGTTGAAAAACAGGCACTAATAACAAGGTACGTACAGGGAACGGAAATAGAGATCACTGTACTTGTAGTTAGAAAACTCGGACATGATATTATTTTGGAAGTCGACAAGTTGAATACACTACACGCTACAATTGAGTTTCGGAACGAAACATTGCAATGTAAAGTTGATAGTGGACAGCACGTTATCAGACTGGGACGCTCGAAAGATAAGATAACGTATAACTCACTGACCCACAATGTTCAGATAACGGGCTGCGAGAGAAATCAAATACAGCGTATATTAGATAAATTCAAATCTGTATTTCCAAGTAAACGTGTGCGTTTCAAAACTGAAAAAGTATTACGGTATACAGAAAATCCATAAATAAACGCAGGGCCGGCGACAAGGGGGCAGAGGGGGCAAATGCCCAGGGGCCCGGGCCCAAAAAAATTAATTGAAAATAAAAATTTTAAACTAGCAAAACTAGTGGCAGCGAACATGACAGAAAGTATAGAATGTGAAAAGGACTTCAAGGAGAAAAGACTTAAGAAAAGAAAAATCTTCCATGACGAGACCAGAGATTGTGAAACCTCATCAAGATGTGATGATCAAACGGGACTTAACGTAAAACATGAAGAGGAGAATTTCAGAATTAATGTTTTCTATAAACTTATTGACTCTATCATTGGGGGCCTTACTCAAAGATTTCAATTTTCCGAAAAGGTTAGTGACCTTTTTCAATATCTTTGGACATATCATGATGAAGATGAAAATGAAATTGAAAAGCAGTGTTTGACTTTGTGTCAAACGTACAAAGAAGACATAGACACTGACATTTTCAATGAAATCAAACACCTGAAGTCAATACATAAGACCAACTTAGGAGAAACGTCATTACAACCTTTACAACTTTTGAACGCACTAAGGAAGATAAAGTTGGACAGCTTGTTCCCAAATAAATCTATAGCAATCAGATTGTTCTGCTGCATCCCTGTATCTGTAAGTCACGGTGAGAGAAGTTTCAGTGTAATGAAAAGAATAAAAAGTGTCAATCGATCAATGATGAACCAAGACAGGATGAACGATCTCAGCATCTTGGCGATGGAACCTGATTTGGCAAGGAGCTTGAAATATGATGATATTATTGATGACTTTGCAAGAAAGAGGGCTAGAAGAGTTGTATTTTCATAAAGTAAAAACAGAAAAAGTACGTTTTATTATGACTTTTTATAAAATGTTCAAGTTCAAGTAAGTCCTAGTTTTGATTACTGTTTAATAAAACTGTAAAATGTGTTAAACCGTCAACAAGTTTTTATTTCGAAAATGTTTCCCCATCCCTTTCCACTGACATGTGTTTATTTAACATAAAAAATTTATAAGTACAATTTATAGTACATCAAAAGATAATGCATGACAGTGGACATTTCTTCTGCAGAAAAAGCTGATAATCAGGTAAGTCTTGGTTATAAAATAACCTGCAAGTTCGCAGTTCTGGTCTAAATTAAGTGAGGGGGTGGGTGGGTGGGGTGTACCGGGATTTAGGGGCCCGGACCCCTCAGTTCCCCAGGGGCCCCTAAATCCTGTCACCGGACCTGAATAAACGTAAATAAATGTCAGGATATAGGAAGTAAGAATGTGTAGCTTTATTTAAAATATGTCAGTTCAGGTATAAATGTTATATGTAGGGTAATTCTGTGAATGAGCGATAATCTAGTAGAGATAAGGAATACAGTCTGTTGTACCTTGTGACCTTGCTTAATTGCTACCTGCTTGTCAAGAACATGTGTATTTGTTATGGTTTAAAGGTTGCCACGTGTCTTTGGTTTATTGGTTCTGTCAAGTTGACAGTTATGAAATGTTAGTATTGCAAAGAAGGTGTTTATTTGATTTTATGTTTGAGGGTATTAGTGTTATTATTCTTAGGGTTAGGAAATTATTTTGGATGTGTCAAAGAAAAAAAAAATTTTTTATTTTGTTAGTCAACAACAACAAAATTTTTTTATGCGGGAAGGGGTTAATCCTGCAATGAAACACAGGATCCTGATAAGCAGTGCAGGCTTGTGTAATACACAGACGATAAACATTCATGTCTAATTTGGTAGTTTGTTAGATTTGGTTTTTTTTTTGTATGAGTTTTGTATTTTAGAAAGGATAAGGAATTAGGCTTAGTCAAACTGTGTATTATTTTATGTATTATTTATTCATGTACTATGTCTGTGGAAATGTGCGCGTGCGCGAGTGATAAACATTCCCCCGGCTGTGCGTGATATAATTATCGTATCGTTGTGATACTTGAACTGAACATAAACAACTGTATTAGCTACAGATCCTATATTTTTCCTATCTGTTAAATGACGTTAAAATATGATTTCATTAAAATATAAAGTTGTTGTAAAACGCATTACTGCGTGAGATAAAGGTATTCTGAGATTGCCATCTATGGATGATCTTGCAAATTAGTTGCACTTTACTGCATGTAAAATTGGCGAGTCATGTTCAAAGTAACCATGTGACTTCCTTCCACCAATAAAATGCTGGAAGGCAGTCGGAATTTTCTTAAGCCTGTTGCTACACAGTTAGTTCTTCTCATCTAGCTATCACGATCGGATCGTGCAATTCTTGTGCAAGATTTTCCGCTTGCAAGAATTTGTTAAGTCTTTTCGCCGGTAGTAACGAGTGAGAAGGCTCAGAACTGTTTGTGATACATCTCTACACACGGTATTGTTATTTAAACATAGCGTGTATAAATACGTGAACTTAGACTGTGTTACTGTGTGAGGTATTCTGCAGCACCAGTAGTATTTCAAAATTACTTATTAATAAAGTATTGTCATCATTAGTTTCCGCGAGAGTGGAAGATTTCCGCACAGGGAGGTATGCTGATCGTGGTAGACCCAGTGTTACGCGTGAACACTTGAAGAGTCCGGATTGGTATAAGCCTAATATACCGTTTCTAAGTAATACCCACTGTGACCTGAGATACTTATAAATTATAAATACTGTATAAAATTTCAGAAGTAGTATCCATAGAACCGTTGTTTGTGTGCGAAGCGTCAGTGTCAACGTTGGAACTCCAGGACACCAGCCCAGCTGGAAGCGTCACCAGGGTGAATCATCTGTCATCGTACGCCACGCCTGACGACTCCACGACACAGCAAAGCCCCCTCCCTTTTCCATCAACATCGCCGTGGGAATCATCATATATGTAACGTACCACAACTCGTATATGAACAATAATTAACACTTTAAAAGACTATATCTGAAACACTATCGTTATTATGCTTATCAAATATATCATATAAACAATTACATATGTCTTGTGTGCAATAAATAATCTTAAACCCTCCAGTATAGACTTTTGCATTAAAATACACATACTACCATATCCTATGCGCCAATAGTTAAGTTATTTGTGTTGTCTTAATATATATATATATATATATATATATATATATATATATATAATATATATTGAAGCATGACAGATAATCCACTTAAATCAATTACCAGATGATCATTAGTAAAAATCAAGTATACGGAATATCCAGAAAAATCCAAATGAAAACCAAATAAAAAGCACAATAAATTACCATTATAACAAGAAAAAGTAAACATAAAGAAAAAATCTGCAACTAATATGAATGTACAACAAAATAAAACCACAGAAAACTAAAATTAAATTAACAATAATACCCAGGTAGGATAGGAGTAGGTAAGGAAGCTACCCAGACCAAGTAAACAGCCCAGTATAAACAAAAGTAAATAATAACGAAATGGTACTGAAGAAACCAAGAATGAAGAAGGAAGATATCCAAAACAAACAAATATACCTAATGAACAGGGACACCAGTGAAGATCACATGGAATAGAGGAAGTAGAACACGACCAATACCCAAAAGAAACCCAATAGGGAGAAAACAAAAACCCCAAAAGAAAGTAAATGTCACTATAGAAAGTATAACACCCCAACAAACCATAAACTCATGTAAAACAAATAAAAACAAAAAGTGTTTAAAGTGCTAAGTAGGAGTGCACCCAAGAAAGTTACTGTATAATTTATATAGACAAATCTTAACAGTTCCCCCATGATCAAACAATTTGATATTATAAAACTATGAAAGGACTAGTGATAGTATCAAGAAATAACCAGAGACAAGTCCAAGTTATTAGATTATCATAAATAAACTTTGAGAAAGTACATGAATTACTGTACATTTGAATAACTTTAAGTGTTTTTAAAATAGTATCATGAATGATATTTAATCAAATAATATGGTGAAGGAGCAATGAATACTCTTTCTAATAAAATGCCACTGTCTATATGAGGACATTCAATGGAATAAATAATATAAATAGATAGCTTGGAGTTAGTACATAAAGTGATGGGGAATACATCCCTAAAATTAAGAAAAACAGATAAGACTGTAACCAAATAGTTTTAAGGGAGTGTTAAAAATTTAATGGAACAAAATGTTAGGTTCCAATTTCCATATATGAACTCTATAAATAAGATTTAGAAATAGAGATTAATCCTTGTATTTATAAAATGTTATTTTGTTTAGTAGTTTGAATTAGGAATGCCATATCTGAATGTGTATATCATTCCTATATAGTAAAATGTTTTTAGAAGTTACTGTAAGTAATCAGTACAAAAAAGGTATGATTTCAAATACCAGATTTAATATTAAATAATTGTTATGTTTTAATTGTTTAAAATCAATACTAAAGGTTATAGTAGTAAAAGAAGAAATTATTAATGAATATTATATTAGAATAGAAGGTCAGAAAAGGGTATGAACTAACGGTATTATTAAAAACTTTGTAAGTAACAACAGATAAAATCTAGGTCAGATAGTAAATTTAGACTACATTATAATGGACAAATCTAGTCCTATAAACCAACTAAACTGATGAAATTTATGTAAGATAAACCCACCATATAGTAATACAATGTAACTTATACTTTATAAAGATATTGTCAGAAGATAAGTAAAATTATAAATAACAATGAAATGTATTAACTAAAATTTCAGAGGAGGAGTCATAGATAAATGAATTATATTTAAAAACAATAACTAATGAACAAAATTGCAAGAAATTAAGGAAAGATAAACAATTATATCAATCTTAGATTCAGTATAATAATAATTATATCAGAGAAAATGGCTATTATCTAGACAAGGACAGGAAACACAAATTTAAGCCTACTTTTCCAACATGAAAGAAATATAACTTTTTTAAATAAAAACTTTGTAAAACTATATTAATTAGTATCAAAATAAGCGAAATAGATTAAAGAAACCGAATATGTATTTAGTATTTCATACAGTTAAATAATAACGAAAATATTTTCCGTGTATAATGTATTCAAATAAAATGTATCGGAAGCTAAGATAATTTGAAACAATGTATGATCTATATTAAATTGGCTAAGATTTTCAGGAGACGAAGGAAATGAGAACAGTTCATTATTATCCGTTGAAGCGAACACTTAAACGAGGTTTTGCTCCGTATAACCTATATTAATGGCGTGCGATAGTTAAATCGAGTTCAGTGCAAATTTTGTAAAATTTTTAATTTTGAATTTTAACTTGAGAAGCAGTGAAAACAAACAATAAACAGTGAACTACAGATAAACAGAACCACATACGCCTAAATAATTGAACTAACACCACTACAAATAAATTTTACTGACGAAACAAAAAGGGTTATATACGACACATTTAACCAAAGTGAAATAGACATAATAACACACATTTACACCAAGTGAACTAATAAACACTACACCAGGAACACTCATTTAACTCCAGAACTAATATCCACAATTGCTGAGACGAAGAAACAGTGAAAAGACATCTTTATTGTAAGAAATATTCGTCGAGGTGATGGACATTCAACTACGCATACTTCTGTCGGCCATTTTGATTTTCCCAGCATTCTATTCGAGGTGGAACAAATGAACGTCTAGTCTGCATTGGTTTGAATATTATACTATATAAACTTTCTATATTCATTAATAACTTTGTAATTGTTAGTTTTAAGACATTTTTATTGTAAATGTTATACTTTCTTGGCCCTACCCTTCTCTGGCTATTCTAACATAACCGTTAAAAGAACAATATTTTATATACACTATTAATGTAAAGTTTTTGTCGACCGGCCCTGAGTAACGTGTCGATACTGTTGTCAACAATCGATTACTATCGATATTTTTAATAAATTGTTAATAAACACTCTAATTCTACAAACTGGTTGAATTTTACTTTAAATATAATTAAAGAATAAGTTAACTCAAGAACACGGACTAACCGAAAGGCGGTATTTACGAAAATAAGGAGCATATTGAAGAAGAAGAAGAGCCGTCTATCGACCAGTACCGGAATTAACCATATTAACTTAGAAGTTATTCATAGAAAGTGACACCACAACACTATCAACCATAATATAATTAAAATTTTTACACCAGACAATAACAAAAATTATTTCCTAAATACAGATAACAAAAAACCCGAAACAAATATTTTTTAGAAAAAACAAAATTTTTATTTTAAAATAAAATTTTTTTTTATTTCAAATTTTAACAAATTATAACATTATTATTTTGTAACAACGAGGGAACGTTACAAAATTGGCGTCCAACTAAAGGGCTTTAATTAGGGATTGAAGGACTAATATAACTCGCCCAATTTCTAATTCAAGCTTGGCAGCGGTTATCCAGCCAGAGAAACAGGAAGGATGCAACGTCGTGCCACATCCAAGAAAAGGGAGGCAGAGGCCGAAAAAGAAATTAATATGGAGGATAAGGAAGCGACCCCAGTGGAGGACGTAGAAACGTTATTACCCCCAATGGAACCAAAACCACCAGCACAACCAAAGGAACAACCGGAAATGCCCACACAAACAGGGGAAATTAATGTCCGGAAGCAACAAGGAGAAAAATCCACACGAACAGAGAAAGAGGACATGCAAGAAATGTTCCGATTAATAATGGCGAAAATGGATGCCACAAAGGAAGAATTAAGGAAGGACATAGGAGAGACCAGTAAGAAGATGGATGCCACAAAGGAAGACAACCAATCCTTGAAGGAAGATTTAAGTGAAATAAATAAGAACATAGAATCCACGAAAGAAGGATTAAGGAAGAACATAGAGGCAACAAAAGAAGAATTGAAGAAGGACAACCAAGCAACAAAAGAAGAATTGAAGAAGGACAACCAAGCAACAAAAGAAGAATTGAGTAATAAAATTGAAAACACCAATCAAAAAATTGATGAAACTAGGAAGAAGATAGAAAACGACAACCAACGATTGAAGGAAGAGTTGAGGGAGAATAGCAAGAAGATGGAAGAAAAATGGAGGAGAATAACAAGAAAATGGAAGATAAGATGGGGGAGAGGTTGGAAGAATTAAGAGAGGATAACCAACTATTAAGGGAAGAATTAAGGGAAGTTAACCAGGAGAATCTAGACAAGTTAGACGAACGAATGGAACTATTAAGAAAAGAAATGAACAAAGAACTCAAGGATAATAAGAAATCTATGAATAAAAAGTTGGAAGAAGAAACAATAATTATAAATCAACAGATCAGGGAAGTTGATGAAAGATGTCGGCTAACTGAAGGGGAAGTACAAGAATTCAAGGAAGTGGTAAACACCAAGGTCACAAATATCGAAGAATATTGTAGCATGACAGATAATCCACATAAATAAATTACTCAATGATCATGAATAAAGCTCTAATATATGGAATATCCAGATGAGAATCAATTAAAAGGCACTATTAATTAATATACTCACAAGAAAAGTAAAAATAAAGAAAAAATCTGCAAATAATATATATACTACAAATTTAAAAACCCAGAAAACTTAAAATGTGAATAACAAAATTACCCAGGTAAGTTAGAAGCAGGCAATTAAGATACCCCAAAAAAGAAACCAGACCAGAAGAAACAAAAGCATACACAGCGAAATGGTACTGAAGAAAGAAGAAAGAAGAAAGAAGGAAGAAGAAATATAAAATGAACAAAAATACTGAAGAATGAAGAAAGAAGAATTATAGAATGACCAAAAATACTGAAGAATAAGAAACCTGAGAAGATCCACTAGAAAAAAGGAAGTGAGACGACCCATACAAAATAGAAACCCCATAGGGGAGAACCCAAAAACCCCAAAAATAAATGAATGTCCAAAGAGAAAGTATAACACCCCAAAAAACCATATCACAATGTAAAACTGACAAAAACCAAAAGTGTTAATAGTATTAAGTAACAGTGCACCCAAAAAAGTTATTGTTTAGTTTGTATGAACAAATCTTCACAGTCCCCCCATGGTTGAATATTTCATGTTGTAAAGCTAGAAAAGGACTAGTAATAATATTAATAAATCACCATGGACAAGTGTAAGTTATTGAATTATAACTGATAAACTTTAAAAAGGTCCAGGAGTTGCCGTACAAAGTTATAAACTTTAAGTGTTTTTTGAACAGTATCTTATTTGATATGAAATAATAATATTACTAATGAAATGCTACTGAATCTATAAGAACATTCCATAGAATGAAATAATAAACAGATAGCTAGTGTTATACTTAGAGAGGGGGAATAAATCCTTTAAAATTGGGAAATACAGAGCAGACTGTCAATAATTAGTTTTAAGAAGTGTTAACCATTATATGGAACCAATATGTTATGTTCCTGTTCCATATAATAACTAAACAAATAAGAATTATTAGTAAGAGATATTATTGTTATAAGCTGTTATTTTGTTGTCAATTTAAATTAGGAATGCCCTATCTAAAGGTAGATATCATTCCCCATGTTATAAAATATTTTTTAATTATGTTACTAGGTAATCAATACACATAAAAGGTATTATTCAAGGTACCAGTTTTGATAGAGATAGGTGTTATATTTTAATTGTACAATCAATAATCACTGTTATACCAGTCAAGGAACTAATTGTTAATAAAGTATATAATGATAAGAAGTCAGAGAAGGGTATAAACTAACTACATTGGTAAAAAGTTTGCAAATAGCAACACATCAAATCTAGGCCATATAATGAATTTAAACTGCAGAATAATTAATAAATCTAGTCTTATAAGCCAGTTAAACTGACAATATTTATGCAAGATAAACCCAACATTTAGTATACCATGTAAATAAGGCTTTCTAAAGATATGGTCAGTAGATAAGTAAAATTACTTATTTATCTAATTAAATTACCAATAAAAATGGAATGGACTAACTGACATTATCAGGGGAGGAGTCATAGACAAATGAATTGTATTTAAAAACAATCATTAATAAACTAAATTGCAAGAAATTAAGTAAGAATAGACAATTATATCAATTTCAGATTTAATAGAATAATAATTATATTAGGGAAAATGGCTATTATTTGCTTAGACTACAGGAAGTATAAATTTAGGCCTACCTTCCAAAAATGTAATAAATATAATTTTCTAATGAAACTTTGTAACACTATATTAATTACTAGCAAAATAAGCAGAATAGAATAATGAAACCGAATATGTATTTCGTATTTCGTACAGTTAACTAATAACGAAATTATTTTCTGAGTATAGTGTATTAAAATAAAATGTATCGGAAGCTAAGATAATTTGAAACAATGTATAGGATATATTAAATAGGCTAAGATTTTCAGGAGACGAAGGAAATGAGTTCAGTTCTTTATTATACGTTGACGAGTGTACTTAACATGATTATTTGCTCGAAGTAACATGATAATGGCGACTAACATTATAAACCGAGTTCGGTGAAAATTGTTATAAAACTTATTTGGAGTTATTTATTTATTGTGAACCGGTGAAGTTAACATATGAACAGTGTAACACCAATAAAATGAACCACATAAGACTAATTAATCGAAATAACACCAATATCACACAGTTTAATGACGAAAAATATAGGTTAAAACCGACACACATAGACACAATGAGATATATCCAATAACAACATTTTACACCAAGTGAACTATTCCACCATACACCAGTGACATTCAAATATATCCAGGACTATCATATACAATTGCTGAGACCATTTACACGAAGAAAGGACATTTTTATTTCAACAAATACTTCGTCAAAGTTAGATGCTTCATCGCGCATGCGCCAGTCGGCCATTTTGATTCATTGCTGTTCTCACTTCTGCAGTGGAAAAACGACCTTCGGCTGCTTTTGTTTTGAATAAAAATCATATATAAACTTTTATTATTTGTAATTATAACATTGTATTGTTTAATATTAAGGCATTTTATAATTGTAAGTGTTATACTTTCCTGCCCATAACCTTCTCTGGCTATATCTTAAATAACCGTTTAAAGAACCATATTTTTATAATACTAATGTAAACTTTTTATATCGACCGGCCCTGAGTGAGTCGATACTACTTTGTAACATCGATTCTAATCGAACAAATTAGTTATTTTTATTAATAAACGTTCTGTTTTTGTAATTTGGATTTGATTTTTCTTATAAAAAGGCTTAACAGGTAAATTAATCAAGAAACCCAACTAACCGAAAGGCGGTATATACGAAACAACGAACGTTTCAAGAAGAAGAAGAAGAAGAAGAAGAAGAAGAGAGCCGTCTTTCGCCTAGATTTGGAGTTAACCAGATTGTCCTTTAACAAATTTACTGAAAGTGACACTATTACCAAAATATACATAATACCACTTCATTTCTAATTACAAACAATAAACACGATTAGTTCCTAAATATTAGGATTAAAATTTACATAAAAAAATTTTTCCAGAAATTTTTTTTGTGAAATAAAAAAAACAAATTTTTTATTTTCAAATTGTTACAAAATTGGCGTCCAACTAAAGGGCTGTAATTAGGGGTTGAAAGGCGGTAATAACTCGCCCAATTTCTAATTCAGCTTGGCAGCGGTTATCTGGCCAGGGAACCAGGAAAGATGCAGCGTCGTGCCACATCAAAGAAGAGAGCGGCGGAGGCCGAAAAAGAACTCAATATGGATGATAAGGAGGCGACCCCAGTGGAGGACGTAGAAAAGTTATTAACCTCGGTGGAACGTAAACAACCAGCACCACCAGAGGAACAACCTGAAATGCCCACACAAACAGGGGAAGTCCATATCCGGGAGGAACAGTTGGAAAAACCTTCACAAGTGGAAAACACGACAATCCAAGAGATGTTCAGAGTGATGATGGAAGAAATCAAATCCAGTAATAAGAAAATGGAAAAGAAACTGGATTCTACCAAGGAAGACAATAATAAAAGGTTAGAAGATTTGAAAAAGGACATGGAAGAAAACAGCAAGAAGATGGAAAAGAAAATGGATTCCACCAAGGAAGAAAATAGCAAGGAAAGGAAGGAAGATAAGCAGGCCTTGAAAGAATATTTGAGTGATATAAATAAGAACATAGAGGCAACAAAGGAAGAATTGAAGAAGGACAACCAAGAAACAAAGGAAGAATTGAAGAAGGACAACCAAGAGAAACAAAAGAAGAATTGAAGAAGGACAACCAAGAAACAAAAGAAGAATTGGGCCGTAAAATCGAAAGGACCAATATGAGAATTGAGGAAACCAGTAGAAAGGTGGAAAAGAAAATGGAAGAAAATAAGAAGAACTTGGAAGAAAAGATGGAAGAAACCAGTAAGAAAATAGAAAGTGATCACCAACAATTAAGGGAAGAATTAAGAGAAAATAACAAGAAAATGGAAGAGACGATGGGGGAGAGGTTGGAAGAGTTAAGAGAGGATAACCAACTATTACGGGAAGAATTACGAGAAGTTAACCAAGAGAATTTAGACAAGTTAGACGAACGAATGGAACTATTAAGAAAGGAAATGAACAAAGAAATCAAAGATAATAAGAAATCTATGACCAAAAGGCTGGAAGACGAAACCATAACTATAAATCAACAGATAAGAGAAGTTGATGAGAGATGTCGGCTGACTGAAGTGGAAGTACAAGAGTTCAAGGAAGTGGTAAACACCAAGGTCACAAGTCTTGAAGAATCTAGTCGCAAGAAGGCAGAAGAAAACCGAAAGAAAAGCCAGGAAGAACTCAGTAAAGTACGAAATCGAATCACGGAAAGATGTGACGGAATGGAGGAAGCAATGACTAACATCACTGGTCAAGTGAGGCAGAACCAGGAGGACATGGAAGCAATTCGGAACCGACCTACCAGCTTCACTAATATCCCCATCAACGAGAACAGAGAATGGCTTAACTTCCGCCAATATAAAAGGGAGCCGATGGAGTTCTTGGCCCGTATTGAGGAATATATGGCCAAACATAGAAATAATCGATGGACCAATAGTCGCGAACTATTGGACGAATCATTCCGGGATATGACGGACAATTGGTGGATGGCGAACAGGAGCGAGATAAACGATTATCAGCAGTTTAAAAGTTTGTTCAAGTCCAAGTATTGGTCAGAGACCACCCAGAATTTAATTAGGGACAACATCTGCCATGGCCGATACAAAACCCAGTTTGGCAATACCATGACTGCATACTTCCTCGGGAAGGTGTGCCTGGCCAAGCACCTAGAACCAGCCATACCAGAGGAATGCCTGGTGAACAAGCTTTCCTATCATTATGACGAAGAGGTCATAAGAGCTCGAAGAGGTAGCCAAATAAAGACAATACAGGCGATGACAGAGCTATTAGAAAATTATGAGAACGAAGAATATTACAGGCAGAGTAGGAGAAGAAATGAGCGGCCAGAAGTTCGAAATAATCCGTCATCGAACAATAATAATCAACAGATCAACAGTGGGTACCAAGGAAACAGGTATAATCCAAATTACTATAATCAGCACCCCACGAACAGTAACAATAACACCAATAACCACGGTAATACAAACCCGAACATTAACCGAAATAATAACGGATTCTCCGGTAATCGAAATAATTATTACCCGAATAATAATGTAAATAGCCAGAGAAACCCCAACGATACCAATAACACCGAGCGGTTTTACAATAACAATAGGGGTTACCCTAATAATAACAATAACAACAACAACAGGTTCTCCCGACCCCGGGTAAATTTTATACGTGCAGAGGGAAACAGCCAACGCAGGTATAACCATCAACGGAGGAGCAGCGTCCACGAGTACGAAGATCGACGCAGAAGCCGAGAACGGGACAACTCCAGTTATAATCCGCCAAGGCGAAGTACCAGCCTAGATGACCCGGAGCGGCATACAAATAGGGAACAAACATACGAACAGAGAACTGAAAGGCTGGAACCCACTCAAGGTTTCCCCACTGATGCCTCTGTTGGTCCAATTAATAACCAGGATGAGGAGAATTTAAACGGGAGGAGGCAGTAATAAACAATAAGGACCTTTTGCTGCTTCTATCGCCTGGGTATATAAAAGAATTGCCAAGAGCAAATCATCACAATAAAATTACTATCATTCGGTGTAACTATTTGAAAAACATTCGAAATGAACTACTGGAGGAGGATGACACTCGCCTCCCTAGTATAACCAATGAAATAATTTATATTAATGCAGAAATCGAAGGAACATTTGCACAACTAATGATCGATACAGGTGCGAATGTATCTATAATTAACACAACAGAATTGGAGAGAATCCAAGAAAAATGTGGTAAGTTATTGCCGACCTTACCTATAAATAACATAGTATTAATCGGTGCCACTGGTCGCCAAAACAAGACAATCAGAAAACAAGTATCATTGAATGTGATTAGTAAGGGTATAGCTATAAACATGGTCTTCCTAATTACGGCAGGATTACCCTTCAACATATTAGTGGGATGTGATGTGCTGAGAAGGAACTCGGCTATCATCGATTTACGAATGGAGAAGGTATCGCTGTTTACCGGAGATCTGACCTGGACGGCCGATTTAGTCGGTAGTGAGATAACACTTCCCAGCAGTATCCACCAGCAAATACGTAGCATTAATTATACGAATACTAACACCATTTCTAACACCATAGTATACGACAACACGGACAAAGATTTATGGTCCCAAAAAATACAGGAGATAAGGGATTTCCGGAGCGGAATTAATAGAGAGAAATTGTCCATTACTCAAGCAAATCAGTTGATAAGGATTTATGAGAAGTACCGCTCAGTATTTTCAGATGAGCCAGGCAAGGTAAGAAATTATCAATGTACCCTTCAATTCCGAGATACAGTGGAGTTTAATAGAAAATCCTACCCTATTGCGCATTCACGAAAGGAGGCTGTGAGAGCGGAAATCAACCGAATGATTAATAGCGATATTATAGAACATAGCCAATCCCCATACACCAGCCCTATTGTCGCTATTCCCAAGAAAAACGGCCAAGTCCGGCTTTGCTTGGATGCACGGGAAATAAACAAAAAAATCATTAACGATAGAACATCGCCCGGTGAGATTGAGGAAATCCTGAAACGCTTCCATGGTACCCAATACTTCAGTACCTGGGATACGGTGTGCGGTTACTGGCAGGTAGAGTTACACCCACGGAGTCGCCAATATCTGGCTTTCATATTCGAGGGACGCAATTACCAATTCAAAAGATTGCCCTTCGGATTGGTAAACTCAGTTGCCATCTTTGTGACCTGCATGGACCAGATATTGGGACAAGAAGCACTTCAGTTTACAACAGTGTATGTCGATGACCTACTAATAACATCCGAAACGTGGGAGGAACACTGCTACCGTGTGGAACATGTGCTTGAGAAATTATCTGTCAGTAACGTCACGCTGAAGTTGGAAAAATCCAAGTTTATTGCCAGAGAAGTGCAATTTTTAGGATTTAACTTGGACGATCAAGGAATCTCACCGTCGGCAGAGAAGGTGGAGGCAATCTAGAAGTTCCCGGCACCCAAAAACAGGAAGCAATTACAGTCGTTCCTGGGACTCTGTAATTATTATAGAAAGTTCCAGGAACAATATTCGGAATTAACCGCGAGGTTTCAACCTCAATTATCATCCAAAAACAAATGGGTATGGTGTAAAGAACAAGAGGGGATTTTTCAACAAATTAAGGATAAATTTCTGGCAACTATAATACTTCGCCACCCAAACTTTAAATTACCATTTTTCATGAATTGCGATGCCAGCAACATCAGTCTGGGAACGACACTGTATCAAGAAGACGAGAAGGGTCAACATCAAGTAATTAGCTTCGCGAGCAGGTCTTTGAACCAGTGCGAAAAGAATTACACGGTGACTGAAAAAGAATTACTGAGCGTGGTATTTGCTTGCGGTAAGTTCCGCACTTACATTTTGGGATACCCTGTTACAGTCCGAACAGACCATAAATCTATTTCCGTTCTTGAAAAGCTGCAAACTGAACCATGGCAGGCTAACGAGGTGGATACTTGCCCTTCAAGAATACCATCTAAAATGGGAATACATCCCAGGTAAAAAGAATGTAGTAGCGGATGTGTTATCCCGGGTCAATGTGGAAGAACAAACTTTCGAAGGGGAGAAGGAAAGCGTGATAAAAATATACCATCTTCTTAGCACCAGAGCCGATTTAACAACAATATTGACCAATATGAGCACCCACCAACAAGCGGACCCGAAATTGAGAAACCTCAAACTTCGACTAGAAGAGGGAGACGAAACCGTTGCTCAATATTACCAAATAAATAAACAAATATTGTTCGTTAAAACATCCCTAAAGGAAGAGATCTGGAAGGTAGTTGTTCCAAATACGTTACGGGCATATGGGCGCCCTCAAGGTAATAAAAGCTCTGGAGGGGAGCTGCCATATAAAAAACATAAACAGGAAAGTCTGAATGTATATAAAAAATTGTAAAATCTGCCAGCTGGTAAAAACAAATAATGAGAAGAAGGAAGGTGTTATGATCCCAATCACTTCCCAAGCAAGATTGGAGAAGGTGTTCCTAGACATTTGCGGACCATTTCCCCGTAGTGGAGGTCGACACCAATATAGGTACCTGACCATCATAATGGACCACTTCACCAAGTATGTTAAGCTATACCCTACTAATCTAGCGACTACCCGGAAAATTCTGGGGATACTAACGGAACAGTATATCCCACACCTGGGGAAACCATCTTCGATCATTACTGATCATGGAACCCAGTTTAAGGGTGGAAAATGGCGAGATACATTATTGTCAATGGGCATTCGTATATACAAGACCTCGGTCTACCATCCGAGCAGTAATCCGGCAGAGCGGGTGTTACGAGAAGTGGGGAGGATCCTAAGAACTTATTGTCACCATCAACAAAAAAGGTGGCAAGACTATCTAGAAGCCACGGAGGAATTCCTCAACTTGGCCTACCATCCAGCTATAGGGATAACCCCATACTCTGCTATGTACGAAAAACCACCCCCACGAGAGATCGCGGATATACTCGAGTTTCCCAGTAACAATATGTACAGATTTGACAAAGCTAAATTCTACAACAAAGTGGCAGAAGACCAGGTAAAACGGCAACATAAGTATCAAAAGGCTAGTGGTAAATTAATAATATATGAAAGGGGAGAAAAAATGTTGTTAAAAAAATCGTGAACTACCCAGCACACTGGAAGGAATAACGAAGAAGTTATTGCTGTTATACACCGGACCATATGTCATATCCAATGTGAAAAATAATAATACTTATGAAATAAAGGAAATAGATTCAGAAAGGATAAAGGGTGTATATAACCAGGCTTCCATGAAAAAATATTATGAGTAATTGAATGTATGGAAGATTGAATTTTGTGTGCATAAATATAAATAATTGAAAAAATTCAAAAAGAAAGTAAGAACAACTTACTACCTAATTTATGAAACGAATTTTGGATTAATGAAAAAGAAAAAGAATTTGGAATAAAAATTTAAAAAATTCAAAGCATAGTAAGCACATCTTACAACCAAGTATTTAGGAGGACAATTTTGAAGTTAAAGAAAAAGAATTTATTTAATTGAACAAATTCAAAAAGAAAGTAAGAACAACTTACTACCTTATATTTGAAACTACTTTTGGAATTGATAAAAAAGAAAAAGAATTTATATAAAATATAAAAAATTCAAAAACAAGTAAGAACAACTTACTACCTTATATTTGAAACTACTTTTAGAATTGATAAAAAAGAAAAAGAATTTATATAAAATTTAAAAAAATTCAAAAACATAGTAAGCACATCTTACAACCAAGTATTTAGGAGGACAATTTTGAAGTTAAAGAAAAAGAATTTATTTAATTGAACAAATTCAAAAAGAAAGTAAGAACAACTTACTACCTAATTTATGAAACGAATTTTGGATTAATGAAAAAGAAAAAGAATTTGGAATAAAAATTTAAAAAATTCTAAAACTAAATAAGCACAACTTACTACCGAATATTTAAGAAACAATTTATGAATGAAATAAAATGAAAGGAATTTATTTAATGAATACATTCAAAAAACAAGTAAGAACTACTTACTACCAAATATTTCTGAAAAAAAAAAAAAAACTTTATGGGAAATAAAAGGAAGAAAATGAATTTAGAATAAATATGTAACTTCTAAAAACAAGTAAGAACTACCTACTACCTTATATTTGAACAACTTTTGGGATTAATAAAGAAGAAAAAGAATTTGGATAATACATTACAAACAATTATATATGGGACCAATTCTGAAAAACTTTCGAGAATAAAGAAATGGCAGTACAAACCACTGATACAATTAAAATGAATAAACTTATTGTGAAGTAAAATTAATGAGACTTTTATGTAAAATAAGCAGAGATAATAACCACATGGAATTAATAATTAAAGAGTGCATTTGGATAAAAAGCAAAAGCAGAATAAAATTTTGAAAAA
The DNA here is from genome assembly GCA_034769895.1 of Magicicada septendecula. NCBI lineage: Eukaryota > Metazoa > Arthropoda > Insecta > Hemiptera > Cicadidae > Magicicada > Magicicada septendecula. The sequence goes on from CM068370.1 coordinate 110,888,739, forward strand.
GAAAGAAAAACTATGTATAAATAAATCCATAAGAAAAATATGATCATATAATAAATGTCAATTATAAGAAGGACAATTAAAAATGCAATTGCAAGAACATAATACTAGTGGAACGATTCATAAGAATTCAGAAAAAAAAATATATATATAATACAAAATATGTGCTACCAATGACCAGAAGGAGATTGTAATAACAGTCAAAATATGACAGAGAATTAAAAATAAATAAAAACTTTACACTGAATAACAAGTGATAATTATATTAAACCAGCTTCCAACCATAAGAAGGAATAAAATGCCAGCAGAGCTAACCATTGAGAAAAGTAACTGAGATAGAAATTAACTAAGATAGAAATATTAACAGATCTGAGCAAATACGAAGTGAAGTATCCAAAGATATTTAATTTCTTTTTTTTGTCATAAGGTGGACTATTCTTATATAATTTTTATTAATAACTGTCTGTAGATAAGTCCACCAGTATTATTATGTATTGATCAGTGATGATTTGCCTCTGTAATCAATAAATGACGTAGTATGGCCAGCAGAGAGTGTAGCCTACAGAGCCCCTCTGGACACTGCTCCAGCTAACGTGTTAGGGAATTTTAGGGAATAAATATCCCAAGGATAAAGAACCAAGTTAAGAAGAAAATGGAAAAATAAAAAATAACAAACATCAGATGACTATTACTATCAAGAAGAATAAAGTTAATAATGAAATATACATAAGCTCAAAAATATAGAAGGAAAAAATTTAGAAAAGTGAAGGAAGTAAAAAAATATAATTTATAATAAAATATCATAACCAATTACTTCAGACAAACTAAGTATGATCTGAACTAATCACTTCTGGAAGAGAGCAATCTGTAGCATGACAGATAATCCACATAAATAAATTACTCAATGATCATGAATAAAGCTCTAATATATGGAATATCCAGATGAGAATCAATTAAAAGGCACTATTAATTAATATACTCACAAGAAAAGTAAAAATAGAGAAAAAATCTGCAAATAATATATATACTACAAATTTAAAAACCCAGAAAACTTAAAATGTGAATAACAAAATTACCCAGGTAAGTTAGAAGCAGGCAATTAAGATACCCCAAAAAAGAAACCAGACCAGAAGAAACAAAAGCATACACAGCGAAATGGTACTGAAGAAAGAAGAAAGAAGGAAGAAGAAATATAAAATGAACAAAAATACTGAAGAATGAAGAAAGAAGAATTATAGAATGACCAAAAATACTGAAGAATAAGAAACCTGAGAAGATCCACTAGAAAAAAGGAAGTGAGACGACCCATACAAAATAGAAACCCCATAGGGAGAGAACCCAAAAACCCCAAAAACAAATGAATGTCCAAAGAGAAAGTATAACACCCCAAAAAACCATATCACAATGTAAAACTGACAAAAACCAAAAGTGTTAATAGTATTAAGTAACAGTGCACCCAAAAAAGTTATTGTTTAGTTTGTATGAACAAATCTTCACAGTCCCCCCATGGTTGAATATTTCATGTTGTAAAGCTAGAAAAGGACTAGTAATAATATTAATAAATCACCATGGACAAGTGTAAGTTATTGAATTATAACTGATAAACTTTAAAAAGGTGCATGAGTTGCCGTACAAAGTTATAAACTTTATGTGTTTTTTGAACAGTATCTTATTTGATATGAAATAATAATATTACTAATGAAATGCTACTGAATCTATAAGAACATTCCATAGAATGAAATAATAAACAGATAGCTAGTGTTATACTTAGAGAGGGGGAATAAATCCTTTAAAATTGGGAAATACAGAGCAGACTGTCAATAATTAGTTTTAAGAAGTGTTAACCATTATATGGAACCAATATGTTATGTTCCTGTTCCATATAATAACTAGACAAATAAGAATTATTAGTAAGAGATATTATTGTTATAAGCTGTTATTTTGTTGTCAATTTAAATTAGGAATGCCCTATCTAAAGGTAGATATCATTCCCCATGTTATAAAATATTTTTTAATTATGTTACTAGGTAATCAATACACATAAAAGGTATTATTCAAGGTACCAGTTTTGATAGAGATAGGTGTTATATTTTAATTGTACAATCAATAATCACTGTTATACCAGTCAAGGAACTAATTGTTAATAAAGTATATAAGGATAAGAAGTCAGAGAAGGGTATAAACTAACTACATTGGTAAAAAGTTTGCAAATAGTAACACATCAAATCTAGGCCATATAATGAATTTAAACTGCAGAATAATTAATAAATCTAGTCTTATAAGCCAGTTAAACTGACAATATTTATGCAAGATAAACCCAACATATAGTATACCATGTAAATAAGGCTTTCTAAAGATATGGTCAGTAGATAAGTAAAATTACTTATTTATCTAATTAAATTACCAATAAAAATGGAATGGACTAACTGACATTATCAGGGGAGGAGTCATAGACAAATGAATTGTATTTAAAAACAATCATTAATAAACTAAATTGCAAGAAATTAAGTAAGAATAGACAATTATATCAATTTCAGATTTAATAGAATAATAATTATATTAGGGAAAATGGCTATTATTTGCTTAGACTACAGGAAGTATAAATTTAGGCCTACCTTCCAAAAATGTAATAAATATAATTTTCTAATGAAACTTTGTAACACTATATTAATTACTAGCAAAATAAGCAGAATAGAATAATGAAACCGAATATGTATTTCGTATTTCGTACAGTTAACTAATAACGAAATTATTTTCTGAGTATAATGTATTAAAATAAAATGTATCGGAAGCTAAGATAATTTGAAACAATGTATAGGATATATTAAATAGGCTAAGATTTTCAGGAGACGAAGGAAATGAGTTCAGTTCTTTATTATACGTTGACGAGTGTACTTAACATGATTATTTGCTCGAAGTAACATGATAATGGCGACTAACATTATAAACCGAGTTCGGTGAAAATTGTTATAAAACTTATTTGGAGTTATTTATTTATTGTGAACCGGTGAAGTTAACATATGAGCAGTGTAACACCAATAAAATGAACCACATAAGACTAATTAATCGAAATAACACCAATATCACACAGTTTAATGACGAAAAATTTAGGTTAAAACCGACACACATAGACACAATGAGATATATCCAATAACAACATTTTACACCAAGTGAACTATTCCACCATACACCAGTGACATTCAAATATATCCAGGACTATCATATACAATTGCTGAGACCATTTACACGAAGAAAGGACATTTTTATTTCAACAAATACTTCGTCAAAGTTAGATGCTTCATCGCGCATGCGCCAGTCGGCCATTTTGATTCATTGCTGTTCTCACTTCTGCAGTGGAAAAACGACCTTCGGCTGCTTTTGTTTTGAATAAAAATCATATATAAACTTTTATTATTTGTAATTATAACATTGTATTGTTTAATATTAAGGCATTTTATAATTGTAAGTGTTATACTTTCCTGCCCATAACCTTCTCTGGCTATATCTTAAATAACCGTTTAAAGAACCATATTTTTATAATACTAATGTAAACTTTTTATATCGACCGGCCCTGAGTGAGTCGATACTACTTTGTAACGTCGATTCTAATCGAACAAATTAGTTATTTTTATTAATAAACGTTCTGTTTTTGTAATTTGGATTTGATTTTTCATATAAAAAGGCTTAACAGGTAAATTAATCAAGAAACCCAACTAACCGAAAGGCGGTATATACGAAACAACGAACGTTTCAAGAAGAAGAAGAAGAAGAAGAAGAAGAAGAAGAGAGCCGTCTTTCGCCTAGATTTGGAGTTAACCAGATTGTCCTTTAACAAATTTACTGAAAGTGACACTATTACCAAAATATACATAATACCACTTCATTTCTAATTACAAACAATAAACACGATTAGTTCCTAAATATTAGGATTAAAATTTACATAAAAAATATTTTTCCAGAAATTTTTTTTGTGAAATAAAAAAAACAAACTTTTTATTTTCAAATTGTTACAATATAGCCGCAAGAAGGCAGAAGAGAACCGAAGGGAAAGTCAGGAAGAACTAAGTAAAGTACGTACCCAAATTACTGAAAGGTGCGACGGAATGTAGGTAGTAATGACGAACATCACTGGTCAAGTGCGGCAGAGCCAGGAGGAAATGGAAGCAATTTGGAACCGACCAACCAACTTCACAAATATCCCCATCAACGAAAACAGGGAATGGCTGAACTTCCGCCAATATAAAAGGAAGCCAATGGAGTTCTTGGCCCGGATCGAGGAATACATGGCCAAACATAGAGGAAATAGGTGGTTAAATAATCGAGAGCTGTTGGACGAATCATTCCGTGAAATGACGGACAACTGGTGGATGGCAATCCGGAGTGAGATAGAGGATTACCAACAATTTAAGAATTTGTTCAAGGCCAAGTATTGGTCGGAGACCACCCAAAATCTAATAAGGGACAACATCTGCCATGGCCGATACAAGACACAATTTGGTAATACGATGACCGCGTACTTCCTTGGGAAGGTATGCCTGGCGAAGCACCTGGAACCGGCTATACCAGAAGAATGCCTGGTAAATAAGCTCTCCTACCATTATGATGAAGGGGTAGCCAAGAAGGGGTAGCCAAATAAAGACCATCCAGGCGATGATGGAACTCTTAGAAAACTATGAGAATGAGGAATACTATAGGCAAAGCAGAAGAAGGAATGAGCGGCCAGAATTCCGAAGTAATCCGTACCCGAACAACAATAATCATCAGAACAGCAGTGGGTACCAAGGGAACTGATATAATCCCAATTATAATATTCAGAACAATACCAACGGTAGGAATAATAATAATAATAACGGTAATGTGAATCAAAATATTAACAGAAATAATAACGGGTACCCCGGTAATCGAGCCAATTATTACCCGAATCCAAATATAAATAGCCAGAGAAACCCAAACCATACTAATAATACCGAACGGTATTATAATAACAATAGGGGTTACCCAAATAACAATACTAATAACAACAACAGGTTCTCCCGACCCCGGGTAAATTTTATACGCGCCGAAGGAAACAATCAACGCAGATACAACCATCAACGGCGGAACAGTTTCCATGAATACGAAGACCGACGCAGAAGCCGAGAACGGGATAATTCAAGGTATAATCCGCCTAGACGCAGTACCAGTCTAGATGACCCAGAGCGACAACCAAATAGAGAACAAATATACGAACAGCGAACGGAACGGCTGGAACCCACTCAAGGTTTCCCGACTGACGCCTCCGTTGGTCCAAATATTAATAACCAGGATAATGAGAATTTAAACGGGAGGAGGCAGTAATAAATAGTCAGGACCTTTTGCTGCTCCTATCGCCTGGGTATAAAAGAGAATTGTCAAGAGCAAATAATAATAACAATATTACAATTATTAGTTGTAATTACTTAAAAAACATACGAAACGAACTACTGGAGGAGGACGACACTCGCCTCCATAGTATAAATGATGAGATCATTTATGTTAACGCCGAAATAGAAGGAACCTTCGCACAGTTAATGATTGATACAGGTGCGAATGTATCTATTATAAACTCAATAGAATTGGAGAGAATCCAAGAGAAATGTGGTCAATTATTGCCGACTTTACCTATCAATAACATCTTATTAATCGGTGCCACTGGTCGCCAAAACAAGACTATAAGAAAACAAGTATCGTTAAACGTGATTAGTAAGGGTATAGCAATAAACATGATCTTCCTAATTGCGGCAGGATTACCTTTCAATATATTAGTGGGATACGATGTGCTGAGGAAAAACTCTGCTATCATTGATTTACGATCAGAGAAAGTATCGCTGTTTACCGGAGGTCTGACCTGGACGGCCGATTTAGTCGGTAGCGAGATAGCACTTCCCAGCAGTATCCACCAGCAAATTCGTAACATCGACTATATGAAAAATAACACAATAATTAACCCCATAATATACGACAACACGGACGAAGATTTATGGTCCCAAAAGATACAAGAGATAAGGGATTTCCGGAGCGGAGTTACGAGGGAGAAATTGCCCATTAATCAAGCGAATCAGTTGATCAAAATTTATGAAAGGTACCGTTCTGTATTTTCGGACGAGCCAGGCAAGGTAAAAAATTACCAATGTACCCTTAAGTTCAGAGATAAAGTGGAGTTTAATAGAAAATCCTACCCTATTGCGCATTCACGAAAGGAGGCTGTAAGAGCGGAAATAAACCGGATGATTAATAGCGATATAATAGAAAATAGCCAATCCCCATACACCAGCCCTATTGTGGCTATTCCCAAGAAAAACGGCCAAGTCCGGCTTTGCTTGAATGCACGGGAAATAAACAAAAAGATAATTAATGATAGAACATCGCCCGGTGAGATTGAAGAAATCCTGAAACGATTCCACGGTACCAAGTACTTCAGTACCTGGGACACGGTGTGCGGTTACTGGCAGGTGGAGTTACACCCACGGAGTCGCCAGTATCTGGCTTTCATATTCGAGGGGCGCAATTACCAATTCAAAAGACTGCCCTTCGGACTTGTAAACTCAGTTGCCATCTTTGTGACCTGCATGGACCAGATATTGGGACAGGAAGCACTTCAGTTTACCACCGTGTATGTAGACGATCTACTAATAACATCAGAAACGTGGGAGGAACACTGCTACCGTGTGGAACACGTGCTTGAGAAGTTATCTGTCAGTAACGTCACGCTGAAGTTAGAAAAGTCTAAGTTCATTGCCAGGAAAGTGCAATTCTTGGGTTTCAACTTGGACGATCAAGGAATCTCACCGTCGGCAGAAAAGGTGGAAGCAATCCAGAAATTCCCGGCACCCAAAACAGAAAGCAATTACAGTCATTCCTGGGACTCTGTAATTACTATCGCAAGTTCCAGGAACAATATTCGGAATTAACCGCAAAATTTCAAACTCAGTTGTCATCAAAAAATAAATGGATATGGTGTCAAGAGCAGGATGTGATTTTCCAACTTATTAAGGACAAATTTCTGGCAACAATAATACTTCGCCACCCAAATTTTAAACTACCATTTTTTATGAATTGCGATGCCAGCAACATCAGCCTGGGAACGACATTATATCAAGAAGACGAGAAGGGTCAACACCAAGTAATTAGCTTCGCTAGCAGATCTTTGAACCAGTGCGAGAGAAACTACACTGTAACTGAAAAAGAATTACTGAGCGTAGTATTTGCTTGCGGTAAGTTCCGTACTTACATCTTGGGTTACCCTGTAACAGTCCGAACAGACCATAAATCTATTTCGTTCCTAAAAAGCTGCAAATTGAATCATGGCAGACTAACAAGGTGGCCTTTCAAGAATACCATCTAAAATGGGAGTACATCCCAGGTAAAAAGAATGTCGTAGCCGATGTGTTATCCCGTGTCAATTTGGAAGAGCAAACTTTCGAAGGGGAGAAGGAAAGCGTACTAAAAATATACCATCTTCTTAGCACCAGAGCCGACTTAACAACAATATTAACAAATATGAGCACCCACCAACAAGCAGACCCGAAATTGAGAAACCTTAAAACTCGATTAGAAGAAGGAGACGAAACCGTTGCTCGATATTACCAACTAAACAAACAAATCTTGTTCGTTAAAACATCACTGAAGGAGGAGACCTGGAAGGTGGTTGTTCTAACCCAGATCGAAAAGGAATTAATAGTAAACTACCACATACGATATGGGCATATGGGCGCCTTAAAGGTGATAAAAGCTCTGGAGGAGAGCTGCCAGATAAAAAACATAAACAGGAAGGTCCGAATGTATATTAAAAGCTGTAAAATCTGCCAGCTCGTAAAAACAAATAACGAGAAGAAGGAAGGTGTTATGATTCCTATAACCTCCCAAGCAAAATTGGAGAAGGTATTCCTAGACATCTGCGGACCATTTCCCCGTAGTGGCGGTCGACACCAATATCGATACCTAACAATCATAATGGACCACTTCACAAAGTTTGTTAAGCTATACCCTACTAATCGAGCAACTACCCGGAAAATTCTGGGGATATTAACGGAGCAGTATATCCCAAACATGGGGAAAACATCTTCGATCATCACTGATAATGGAACCCAGTTTAAGGGTAGAAAATGGCGTGATACCTTATTATCAATGGGCATTCGTACATACAAAACCTCGGTCTACGACCCGAGCAGTAACCCGGCAGAGCGGGTGTTACGAGAAGTGGGGAGGATCCTAAGAACTTATTGTCACCATCAACAAAAAAGGTGGCAATACTATCTAGAAGCCACGGAGGAATTCCTCAACTTGGCATACCATCCAGCTATAGGAATAACCCCATACTCCGCCATGTACGAAAAACCACCCCCACGAGAGATCGCAGAAATCCTAGAGTTCCCTATAAACAATATTTACAAATTTGACAAAGTAAAATTCTACAACAAGGTGGCAGAAGACCAGAAAAAACGGCAAAATAAGTATCGAAAGGCTAGTGGTAAATTAATAACTTATGAACAGGGAGAAAAAATCTTATTAAAAAATCGTGAACTACCCAGCACACTGGAAGGAATAACGAAGAAGTTATTGCTAGTATACACAGGACCATATGTAATCTCCAATATAAAAAACAATAATAATTATGAAGTAAAGGAAATGGATTCAGAAAGGATCAAAGGTGTATACAACCAGGCGTCCATGAAAAAATATTATGAGTAATTGAATGTATATAAAAGAATTTATTCGTAGAACAAACAAATTCAAAAACAATGTAAGTACAACTTACTACCTAATATTTATGAAACGACTTTTGGAATAAAAATAAAAAGAAGAGAATTAGAATAAACAAATTTAAAAACAATGTAAGCACAACTTACTACCTATGATTTATGAAATTAATTAAGAGAGAAAAGGAAAAGGAATTTAGAATAAAATCAACAAAATTTAAATACACTGTAAAATCAATTTACAAACAAGTTATGAAAAAACTTTCTGGAAGTTAAAAGAAAGTGAATTGAATAAAACAAATTCAAAAAACCAAGTAAGTACAACTTGCTACCAAACATCTATGAAACTCAAACAATGGAATATAAAAGAAAAGAAAAAGAAGTTTGGAAGAATAACCACAACATTCAAAAGGAAGAGTAAGTTCACATTACAAACAATTATATATGGAACCAATTATGAAAAAATTTTGAGAATAAAGAAATGGCAGTAAAAATCACTGATACAATTAAAATGAATAAACTTATTGTGAAGTGAAATTAATAAGACTTTTAAGAAAAATAAGCAGAGACAATGACCACATGGAATTAATAATTAAAGAATGCATTTGGATAAAAAGCAAGAGCGGAATAAAATTTTGAAAAGGAAGAAATAACTATGTATAAATAAATCCATAAGAAAAATATGATCATAAAATAAATGTCAATTATAAGAAGGACAATTAAAAGAGTAATTGCATGAACATAAAACTAGTGGAACGATTCATAAGAATGGAGAAAAAGCAAAAATATAATACAAAATATATGCTACCAATGACCAGAAGAAGATTGTAATAACAGTCAAGGTATAACAGAGAATTAAAATAAATAAAAACTTTACACTGAATAACAAGTAATAATTATATTAAACCAGCTTCCAACCATAAGAGGAAATAAAATGCCAGCAGCTAACCATTGAGAAAAGTAACTGAGATAGAAATTAACTAAAATCGAAATATTAACAGATCTGAGCAAATACGAAGTGAAGTATCCAAAGATATTTAATTTTTTTTATAGTCATAAGGTGGACTATTCTTATGTAATTTTTATTAATAACTGTCTGTAGATAAGTCCAGCAGTATTATTATGTTTTGAGCAAAGATGATTTGCCTCTGTAATCAATAAATGACGTAGTATGGCCAGCAGAGTAGTGAAGCCTACAGTGTCCCTCTGAACTGCCCCAGCTCACGTGTTAGGGAATATTAGGGAATAAATATCCCAAGGATAAAGAACCAAGTTAAAAAAATTAAAAAATAAAAAATAATGAACCTCAGATGACTATTACTATCAACAAAAATCCAGTTAATAATGAAATATAGATAAGCTCAAAAATAAAGAAGAAAAAATTTAGAAATGGGAAGGAAGTAAAGAGATATAAGTTATAATAAATATCATAAGCAATTATTTCAGACAAACCAAGTATGATCTGAACTAATCACTTCTGGAGGAGAGCAATCTGTAGCATGACAGATAATCCACTTAAATCAATTACCAGATGATCATTAGTAAAAATTAAGTATATGAAATATCCAGAAAAATCCAAATGAAAACCAAATAAAAAAAAAACAATAAATTACCATTATAACAAGAAAAAGTAAACATAAAGAAAAAATCTGCAACTAATATGAATGTACAACAAAATAAAACCACAGAAAACTAAAATTAAATTAACAGTAATACCCAGGTAGGATAGGAGCAGGTAAGGAAGCTACCCAGACCAAGTAAACAGCCCAGTATAAACAAAAGTAAATAATAACGAAATGGTACTGAAGAAACCAAGAATGAAGAAGGAAGATATCCAAAACAAACAAATATACCTAATGAACAGGGACACCAGGGAAGATCACATGGAATAGAGGAAGTAGAACACGACCAATACCCAAAAGAAACCCAATAGGGAGAAAACAAAAACCCCAAAAGAAAGTAAATGTCACTATAGAAAGTATAACACCCCAACAAACCATAAACTCATGTAAAACAAATAAAAACAAAAAGTGTTTAAAGTGCTAAGTAGGAGTGCACCCAAGAAAGTTACTGTATAATTTATATAGACAAATCTTAACAGTTCCCCCATGATCAAACAATTTGATATTATAAAACTATGAAAGGACTAGTGATAGTATCAAGAAATAACCAGAGACAAGTGCAAGTTATTAGATTATCATAAATAAACTTTGAGAAAGTACATGAATTACTGTACATTTGAATAACTTTAAGTGTTTTTAAAATAGTATCATGAATGATATTTAATCAAATAATATGGTGAAGGAGCAATGAATACTCTTTCTAATAAAATGCCACTGTCTATATGAGGACATTCAATGGAATAAATAATATAAATAGATAGCTTGGAGTTAGTACATAAAGTGATGGGGAATACATCCCTAAAATTAAGAAAAACAGATAAGACTGTAACCAAATAGTTTTAAGGGAGTGTTAAAAATTTAATGGAACAAAATGTTAGGTTCCAATTTCCATATATGAACTCTATAAATAAGATTTAGAAATAGAGATTAATCCTTGTATTTATAAAATGTTATTTTGTTTAGTAGTTTGAATTAGGAATGCCATATCTGAATGTGTATATCATTCCTATATAGTAAAATGTTTTTAGAAGTTACTGTAAGTAATCAGTACAAAAAAGGTATGATTTCAAATACCAGATTTAATATTAAATAATTGTTATGTTTTAATTGTTTAAAATCAATACTAAAGGTTATAGTAGTAAAAGAAGAAATTATTAATGAATATTATATTAGAATAGAAGGTCAGAAAAGGGTATGAACTAACGGTATTATTAAAAACTTTGTAAGTAACAACAGATAAAATCTAGGTCAGATAGTAAATTTAGACTACATTATAATGGACAAATCTAGTCCTATAAACCAACTAAACTGATGAAATTTATGTAAGATAAACCCACCATATAGTAATACAATGTAACTTATACTTTATAAAGATATTGTCAGAAGATAAGTAAAATTATAAATAACAATGAAATGTATTAACTAAAATTTCAGAGGAGGAGTCATAGATAAATGAATTATATTTAAAAACAATAACTAATGAACAAAATTGCAAGAAATTAAGGAAAGATAAACAATTATATCAATCTTAGATTCAGTATAATAATAATTATATCAGAGAAAATGGCTATTATCTAGACAAGGACAGGAAACACAAATTTAAGCCTACTTTTCCAACATGAAAGAAATATAACTTTTTTAAATAAAAACTTTGTAAAACTATATTAATTAGTATCAAAATAAGCGAAATAGATTAAAGAAACCGAATATGTATTTAGTATTTCATACAGTTAAATAATAACGAAAATATTTTCCGTGTATAATGTATTCAAATAAAATGTATCGGAAGCTAAGATAATTTGAAACAATGTATGATCTATATTAAATTGGCTAAGATTTTCAGGAGACGAAGGGAATGAGAACAGTTCATTATTATCCGTTGAAGCGAACACTTAAACGAGGTTTTGCTCCGTATAACCTATATTAATGGCGTGCGATAGTTAAATCGAGTTCAGTGCAAATTTTGTAAAATTTTTAATTTTGAATTTTAACTTGAGAAGCAGTGAAAACAAACAATAAACAGTGAACTACAGATAAACAGAACCACATACGCCTAAATAATTGAACTAACACCACTACAAATAAATTTTACTGACGAAACAAAAAGGGTTATATACGACACATTTAACCAAAGTGAAATAGACATAATAACATACATTTACACCAAGTGAACTAATAAACACTACACCAGGAACACTCATTTAACTCCAGAACTAATATCCACAATTGCTGAGACGAAGAAACTGTGAAAAGACATCTTTATTGTACGAAATATTCGTCGAGGTGATGGACATTCAACTACGCATACTTCTGTCGGCCATTTTGATTTTCCCAGCATTCTATTCGAGGTGGAACAAATGAACGTCTAGTCTGCATTGGTTCGAATATTATACTATATAAACTTTCTATATTGATTAATAACTTTGTAGTTGTTAGTTTTAAGACATTTTTATTGTAAATGTTATACTTTCTTGGCCCTACCCTTCTCTGGCTATTCTAACATAACCGTTAAAAAAACAATATTTTATATACACTATTAATGTAAAGTTTTTGTCGACCGGCCCTGAGTAACGTGTCGATACTGTTGTCAACAATCGATTACTATCGATATTTTTAATAAATTGTTAATAAACACTCTAATTCTGCAAACTGGTTGAATTTTACTTTAAATATAATTAAAGAATAAGTTAATTCAAGAACACGGACTAAACGAAAGGCGGTATTTACGAAAATAAGGAGCATATTGAAGAAGAAGAAGAGCCGTCTATCGACCAGTACCGGAATTAACCATATTAACTTAGAAGTTATTCATAGAAAGTGACACCACAACACTATCAACCATAATGTAATTAAAATGTTTACACCAGACAATAACAAAAATTATTTCCTAAATACAGATAACAAAAAACCCGAAACAAATATTTTTTAGAAAAAACAAAATTTTTATTTTAAAATAATTTTTTTTGTTATTTCAAATTTTAACATTATTATTTTGTAACAACGAGGGAACGTTACAATATTATAACGATTCATATTAGCGTCCTATCTAAGCGTTATATGAAAGTGTTAGACTGTACGAGTGTAGCGCCGTAAGCAAGAAAGAAAGCGTATAATCGCAGCCATCTCACTCTAACCTCGTCACAGCGGCGTCCGCTACGGGTACAAACATGAAACTTTACTCAATTCAAATTATCAGTTCAACCTGCAATAACTTCAAAACTAATAAATATACGGCAATTCTGAAAACAGCATTGTGTTCAGCAAGTAAAGCTTTATAAGTAGCCGCAATCTCAGTTAATATAATTAACAATTGATGAAGTTATAAGGAAGACGAACGCCAAAAGGAATAACAAGTGAATTATGCTACATAGGAATTAGGTGTTTTCACACACACACAGATAAAGACCTACGCAACAATATTCTGTGGTCAGATCTTTCAAAACACATTTGCAAATACCGGTAATCAATTAATTTGCAAACACAGGAAGTACGATTTTGACTAGAAATTCTCTGCCGTTTCAAACCTGTCATGGGGTGTTTGCTCGACCTGTTCGAGATTGTCGAGACTGGAAAAACGTATGATTTATTTGAACAACCAATCAGAATCCCGTATTTAAAACAGACGCCAACTCAAACCGAGGGGTAGCGTTACTCTTCGTTCGAATCTTCAATGCGCTAGTCGTGTATAAATTACGTGCAAAATTTTCAATCACGCAAATTGGTATTTAAGTATAAAATTCGAGAAGTAGTCCGCAGTAGAGGAACTAGTACAGTTCAACAACACTCGCTGTGTAAAACAACACATTAATTAATTACAGTATTAATTAATTAATTAATAATCAGCAGTGAAGGACCTGAGCAACAGAGAGCTACAGCATCTGTAATTGCCAGAGGATCTTTCTACCGGATTGGTCAACATCATTTCTTCTGTGCTAAACCATCAAAAGGAGGACCTCTACGGATTCCTATCTTCGGTCGACGCATCAAACAGTAAGAAATAGATTCATTGATCATTGAAATAAGCACTAAACAAATAATAAAAAGCAATAAACAATTTTTAAAAGACACTAAGAAATTCACACTTTGTATTTAATGTGTAATATTAGTCATAACATAGTACAGGAGTGTTGAATGGAAAGTGAGGTGTAGTATTAGACGTGCAAATTATTGCAGACCTGTTCTTTAGCACTGGTTTGGGAGATATAAATCTCTTAATTAAACCAGATAAGAGCTATAGGTCGTTTGAACGTCTTAATCTTTACCTTTCACACACTCGTTAATTATAAGAGTTAGGGTAGTAGTAAGTCCTATAATTAACATTTTCAAGAAGTTTAAAAATAATTAAAACGTTAATTAAACATACTCAAGTAAATTTTAAAGTGTTATTTGTAACGATTCCCCTTGAATCCACAATCACTGAACGAATCCTGCGAATTTGCGTCTCTATGCTCTGAGCTAAGCTGGAACCGTGTTATAAGTATCTGGGATTTGTTCTGGCGCCCAGGTAAAGTAATATCACGGGTAAGTAACGTTTTATCTATCATTCAAAATATTAGATAAGAGTGTCAGATAAAAAGTAGCGTTGTAATATATATATATATATATATATATATATATATGTAGTCTTTAATGAAAGTTCACGTTTTTATACAACACTTTAGTTGTACTTGGTGTCACCCTTTAGATTAACACCCCTTTTTTTGGTTAACAATGGTTCTGTTAGGTTAAGTTAGCTTGAATGATTTAGCCGCGTCATTCATCCTAACCTAATGACATGCCCTAATCCATTCTGCTATCCTACCTAAGAAATTGATATGCATAGACTAATGTATGCTTTTGACTTCTGTCTGTTTATCGCTTTGTTCCTCCTTCTTCGGCGCAAAATACTTCTTCAATTGCCTGATATTGAATTTGCCACGAATTTTACTTTTATCGTTGTAATCTACAAGTATATATGTCGCGTCTCCTAAGATCTGCTGTATTTTGTAAGGACCACTGTATAACTAACAAAATTTATCGATTCGTCGTTGTATAGCATCTGATTGACAATACGTTCTGATCAGCACGTCATCACCAATCGCAAATCTTGTTATTTTGTTTGCTTCATTACATTTCTTCGCTTGTTTCTCCCTTTTATTGCGCATCCTCACGAAGATTTTACTGTTATCAGTCTGACATTCACCTAGGATCTCTTTGTCTACATATTTCTCCCAAATCCGTGTCGGTTTCTTTCCGAGGTGTGCCTCGTAAGGCGTAATTTAAATTGTTTCATGAGATGTCTCATTGATACAACTTTCAATTATTGTAACATAGCGTGACCATTTAGTATGCTGGTCGCTTACAAATATCCTAAACAAATTTCCGAGTTGCCTGTTGACTCTTTCGGCAAGATTTGCACAAGGATTTCTTATCGCTATATATTTAGGTTTTATTTTCAATTCATTTAATCCATTTATCCACTGTTTGGATGTAAGTTGAGTTCCATTATCCGTCAAAATTGCCTTCGGCGTTCCGAACTCTTCACAATACTGTCGGATCCTTCGTAATGTCGCTAAGGTTGTTGCCCTTTTCAATGTATACAGCTTCACGTATTTAGTGAAATTGTCTATTATAACTAGCAGGTATTTGATTCCGCCCGCGGAAGTAGGTAGTTGGCCATAAAAGTCCGCGCTAACTAGGTCATTCTTGTGTAATGGCAATAAGGGTTTCGTCCCTCCAAACAGGTTTTTGTTGTGTGTATCTTTTGTCACACGTTCTCACATAGTCCATTATTCTACCTATACATTCCGTCTAGGGTAAAATACTCCTGCATCATCTTGGCGCACTTTTTTGTACCAAGGTGACCATACATCTTGTGTATTTCAGCAATAATCATACCAGATACACTAGCAGGTACGTATAGCTTCCACTTCCCCTTGCATTTTCTATGCACTCTGTTGTTAATATAATTATAAAATTTACACAAGTCCTTATCCTGACGCTTATACCTTATCCTCTCTATTATACATTTAAGTTTACTGTCTTCTAGTTGGTATTTCCGTATGTTTTTAATTATTTTACTAACGTCCCTATCCATTTTTATTACAACATGATTTATTAAATATTCACAAACATCGTCGTTCACTTCTCCATCCGTAACATTTTCTGGATGTCTACTTAAAATATCGGCAACTATATTATCCTTGCCCTTACAATGGATAATAAAAAATGGTTGCTAGGGACGACAAAATAGATAGAATTTGTTGATTTGATTATTGAATAATTTAACATGAACGAGGAGAGTTTAACTAAGAGAGATGCTCAATAAAAAACTGATTTAATTTAAAATACCAAGTACAGAGAAAGTTAAAATAAATGAATGATAAATTGCAATAATTTGGTCAAATAACAGTTAACCATATTGTATAATTGGATAATATAAAACGATACACAAAGTAACTAAAATTAAAGGAAGAACTCGGATTGCCAAATTCCTGATAATGAACAAATGTTAAATTAACGAAGTAACGAAACCAGAGAAATACCTACCTGCATAAAGACATAATCCTCTAAAACAAACGAAACTAAAATAACCACCAAATTACATTGGAACTTGCAGTTTACACAATCCAATAGAAAAACGCAATTGGATCCGAATTTCGTCGGAGCACGTAACCACAAACTCGGACATTGGTGAACAAAAGGAGCGGTATTTCTGCATCACCCAAGGACCAAGAATTCGACTTTTATTTCTACTTTGGAGAAAAGACGGACGAAGATAGATTCATCTGCATTCGCTACTGACCAAACACTACCAGAGGTTAGCCGTACACAGCCTCATCGAGTTGCGATGCCAAGCGGACGGTAAAGCAACAATTATTTAAATATTATTTAATAAAATTTAACTCTATATTGTAATACCTTGTATTTATGCATTTTCTGATCTTCCTGACAGTTGAAAGAACCTTCACACCCTGTATTTAAAGAATTATAAAAACCATAACTGAATTTAATATAAAACCTTGAACCGATCGATAATCGATTACTTCTGACTTATAGCCTTTTCGTATCTAAAGTAAGAGAACAATTTTGTTGGACATTAAATATTAAAAACTAATAAAGAATCATTTCAGAATTTCAATATCTTCTCAGTTATGTATGATTTAATGGAGTGTGAATAAGAAATAAGATAGGTAGAGAGTATAACCAATAATCACCGTACGCGGTGGGTTAACCTACAAATTTCCCTTGTCTGGGAACCACAGCGCTATTCGCGGACTTCTCAGGTATTAAAGAGAGGAGAATTCAATAAAAATTTCCATCATTCTCTTCAAAACAGAATAGGCTTGAGCGGTATTTTCAAAATAACACCCTATATACATAATTTTCACTCATATTAACACCATTATAGTAAATAGAGAGATAAAGGAGATATAATTAACAATATCACAACACCTACTAAATTAAGATTCAATATAAATTGGCCCATTAAAACAAGAGAGGAAGGATTTACATAATTAATTGGTGAACACAACAGAGGGGTTTAACCCGAACACAGATGATACATAATAAATTGACGCCGACAACGTTGGGACTGAAATAACGAGAAACCCGCAGCAACGGTTACATAATAATATTAATGTGCAGTTGAATATTAATGTGCAGTTAATATACACCTGGTGCAAAAGGAAAATTTTGTAGCAGCAATTTGAATTGACTTACTCTCGCCTAATTATTATTGGTGGTTTCAAAAAAGTGAGTACATTTTATTATTTTTAAATTAAACCCTGTCTAATCTTAGTTTCAGTAATTTCATTACATGTTTTTTTTACATTCAGATATTCGCACCTACTTCCATTATGCCTCGACATAGAACATTGACGGGTCAGAGTGAGAGACAAAGAAGAAGGAATATATATTCGCGTGAAAGTCAAAATGATAATAGACCAAATTCAAATTTAAATAGTGTAAATAGTATAACATGGACGGGTCGGAGTGAGAGACAAAGAAGAAGGAATATATATTCGCGTGAAAGTCAAAATGATAATAGACCAAATGCAAATTTAAATAGTGTAAATAGTATACAAAATGATGAAATTATTTTGAGGTATACATTTAAATGCGCACTGAATGTCATTCCAAGAAATTTTAATACTTTTGATTGTGGATTAATGCATTTACAATGCAGGTTTTGCAATGCAAAACATTTCGAATCTGAGGTCACTTTAGGTGAAAGGACTGCATTCACTTCATGTTGTCATAAGGGTAAAGCAATATTACCGGCCTTAAGTCAAAATGAATACTTTAAATCATTGTATGATGGACTTACTTCAAATGAACCTTCAATAAAAAGAAAGTCAAAAAATTATTTTGAAAACATTCGTAAATACAATTCATCATTTGCTATGGTTAGCTCAGAAGCTAAAATTTCGGATACAGTTACGCGTGGAGTGTATCATTTTAAAATACATGATGTTTTTTATCACAGTTCAGGTCCAATGACTGCTGGATATGGTCGCTCACCATGTTATGCGCAATCATATTTTTATGATATTGACACTGCTGTCAATTACAGATTACGTGAACACTATAATCAAACATGCAATAACAATATAATGCGCGAAATCTCTCTTGAATTGGAACGCATTAATCCTTTCGTTCGGTCATTCATTGCAATGAAAGATCATTGTCAGAGAGTTGAAAATCAAAATAAAGAAATTTGTATGCTCATTAAAGTAAATCGTGATTTAGATCTACGCCGTTATAATGATGCAGTTCAAACTGATGTAGCAGTAATATTTAGTACAGTTGATGGTGAGCCACCCTTTGAACGAAATATGGTTTCGTTTTCAAAAGTTAATGGTACCATTAAAAATATCTCTGTTTTGGATTCATCATTGGATCCTTTAACGTATCCATTACTTTTTCCAAATGGTGATACTGGGCGGCATATCAATATTTCTCATAATGTACCAACTACATCTAATTCAAGAGCGCCCAGAAATAAATTAACCATACTTCAGTATGCAGCCTATAGACTTGCAATTAGAGAAGATTTTAGCATGTTGCACCATTCACAAAAATTATTTCTGCAGTGGATAGTTGATATGTATGTGAGAATAGAGGGCACAAGGTTACATTTCATTCGACAAAATCAAACAAGTCTTAGGTCTGAAGTTTACAACAATTTAACAGATTATTTAGAACTGAACCCCAATGCCAATAATGTTGGCCGTAGAGTAATTTTACCATCTTCATTCAATGGATCTCCAAGAAATATGTATCAGAATTATTTAGATGCAATGTCAATTGTACAACATTTCGGAAAGCCTTCTTTGTTTATTACAATGACTTACAATCCAAGTTGGCCTGAAATAGTTATCAATATTGGTGTAGGTGAGTCAGCTAATTTTCGACCTGATATTGTTGTGCGTGTATTCTAGTCCAAACTGAAGCATTAATTGAGGGCATTACACTAAAAGAAATCTTCGGTAAAGTTGAAGCACTCATTTATACAATTGAGTTTCAAAAGAGAGGATTGCCTCATGCTCACATTTTACTCTCTTTAAATGAGCAAGATAAAATTGTTAACGCTACCGATATTGATAAAGTTGTATCTGCGGAGATTCCTAACATTCAAACACATCCTACATTACATGAATATGTTGTAAAACACATGATGCACGGTCCATGCGGTGTACTTAATCCAAATTCTGTATGTATGAGAGATGGAAAATGCACAAAAGAGTATCCAAAACGATTTAATGAATTTACATGTGAATCATTAAATGGATATCCATTATACAGAAGGCGTGATAATGGTATCAATACTGAAGTTCGCGGTAGTTGCCTCGACAATCGTTATGTTGTACCATACAATCCCTATTTACTTGCCAAATTTAATTGCCATATAAATGTTGAAGTATGCACTACAGTTAAAAGTATTAAATACATTTATAAATACGTGTATAAAGGCTATGACAGTGCATCTGTTGAAATAGGTTCAGAGAGAAATGAACCAGGTCAAGAAATACAAATTGATGAAGTTAAAAATTGTTTAAATGGCCGTTATGTCGGATCAACTGAAGCTGTATGGCGCATCTATGAATTACCAATGCATTTTCAATCACATGTCATCGTTAGACTTGACATTCATTTACCGCGTAGACAGAATGTTTACTTTCGAGAAGGGCAAGAACGTCAAGCAATTGAAAATGTAAGACAAACAATATTATTAGCATTTTTTGAATTGAGTCGATCAGATCCATCAGCGCATGAATATAAGTATATTGAAATTCCTTTGCATTATGTGTGGGAAGATTCCCGAAAAAAATGGAAGAAGAGAAGGCGTGGAGGTGATAAAATCATTACACGCATATATGTAGTATCACCAAAAGACATCGAACTTTTCCATTTACGATTGCTTTTATTACATGTCTGTGGTCCAAAATCATTTGAGGATGTTAGAACATACAATGGAATTATACACACTTCTTTTGTTGAAGCGTGCCATGCTCGCGGCATTGCTTCAAATGATAATGAATGGCGCGAATGTTTAAATGAAGCAAAAGAATTACATTCACCAAAACAAATGCGAAATTTATTTGGTTACATTTGTGCATTAAATGTGCCAGCCAATGCATTGGCGTTATGGAATGAATTTAAAGTATATCTTAGTGAAGATTTTTTGAGAGATTACAACGAAGAAGTATCCTTTAATACAGCTCTATTAGAAATTGAAAATATTTTGAATGTTCATAATTTGTCATGTCAAGAACTTGGTTTACCAGTTCCCACGTATTCGCAGAGAAGAGACGAAGCAAATGCTATTGATTCAACAGAACAAGAGTTTCTGATTCTGAGCATTATGAAACTGCAAATATTGAACAGCGTAATCTAACTGATCGTGTAATTCGTGAAGTTTTGCATCATGATACTGGATCTAATGTTTTTTGTTTAACCGCTCATGCAGGTTGTGGAAAAACATTCAACAGCAATCATTCACAAATTAAATTCGCTTAATCTTAGTTGCATTGCAACAGCGTTCAGTGGCATAGCTTCAACTCTATTACTTGGAAGTAGAACTTTACACAATGTGTTTAAATTGCCTATACCCATTTTGGAAAATTCTGTAGCGAATATTACCGCAAATAGTAGCTATGGACGTTACATAAATTCATCATCATTGATAATTATTGATGAAATTTCTATGTGCCCACTGCAAGTGTTGAAAATCATAGATAGATTATTGCAGGATCTATGCGATGAAAATGATAAACATAAACCATTTGGAGGGCAAACGATACTTCTGTGCGGTGATTTTCGGCAAATCTTACCAGTTGCCCCACACGGATCACGTGCAACTTTAATTGAAAATTGTGTCACGAGTTGCCATAAATTTGTTTATTTTCATAAAGTAACGTTTACTCAAAATATGAGAGCCTTACCAAGTGAAATAGAATTTGTCGAATTCTTGAAAAAAATTGGTAATGATGAAGCCCCACAATTCCCTCAGTTTGGTGAAAATATTATTGAAATACCTCAACAATTAATAGGAGATGAAAATAATATTATTAATGAGGTGTATGGAAATATTTCCGAAAACATACTCTCAGATAACATATTGAAGTCAGTTATTTTAGCACCTAAAAATGATGATTGTACTTTTATTAATACTGATATACTTAATCGAATACCAGGTGAACAGAAAACATATCATAGCTACGATAAAATAATTTGTGATGATGACAATGAAATCAATAACTATCCAGTAGAGTTTTTGAATTCTTTGACTATTAGTGGTTTGCCACCACATAAGTTAGTATTGAAAGTTAATTGCATTGTTTTACTGATCAGAACCTTAAATAGAAAGGAAGCATTAGTCAATGGAACAAGAATGCGCATCAAGTGTATGCATCGTAATGCTATTGATTGCGAAGTTTTAACTGGAACCGCACGCAATAAGAGAATTTTGATTCCACGTATAATTTAACATACTCCGGTACTGTTTTACCATTTAACTTTCAAAGAACTCAATTTCCAATTATACCTGCATTTGCGATGACAATAAATAAGTCTCAAGGACAAACATTCGAAAAAATTGGAATTTTATTGAGGCAGCCAGTTTTTACACATGGTCAATTGTACGTCGCAGCAAGTAGAGTTCGATCACTCGATGGTTTGAGATTTTATATTTCCGAATATAATGGCCAAGGGCATTTAGCAAATGATGAAAGAGTTTTTACAAAAAACATCGTTTACATAGAAGTTCTGAATCATTAAATTCACTTTCAAACTATTTTAAGTTCAATGGACAACATTTATTTTTTTAACCGCCCGGTTTTTTTTATTTAAGGAAAAATATATGAGGCACGTATTTTTTATTTCATTTTTTGTTTTGTATCAATTTTTTATTTAAATTTTATATAATTCGAAAAAGATAGGCAAAATAACTGTGTAGCCTTGGCGAAACCTGGTCAGTATGGCAATAAAAAAAACCCAAGGAAATGTCAAAAAACGCGTTATTGCTTTTTAAATATGGCTTAGCCAAGCTAAACCTCATTTTTCCTATCTTTCATATTTTTCAAATTACTCGAAAATTAATGCATAGAAAAAAAAATTAAAAAATTATATAAGCTTTGTAGCAGATAATCTTCAAACTGTTTTCGAATTTTGTACCTTACCAAAAATGAAATGTAATCCACTGGAATTCAAAACAATGTATCTTATACTTCTATGAATGTCAAATCTCATTTTTATTAGCGTTTATTTGATTCAATAATAACAAGAAAAAATTAAACTGACAATGAATTATATCAAAAAATAAATACGAATACAAGCTGTAATTGTGTTTTTTTTTCCAACTGTTACTAACATTAAATTTTAAATTTCATAGGTAGGCCTATTGCAGGGAATTAAGGCAAACAACACACGCTAATGACGTATTTGTACACGCTCGCAGCTGACGTAATTGAACAAAATTCAAAAAAATTATATGCAATGATTATAGATGTATACTCTTTGACAAAAGAACCTCAATAACGTTCAAACTTAAAAATTTAATGAATTACGGTCGAATTTCGACCACTGGGCGACCACTAGTTGCTATTATTCCTTGTGGTTATTACCAATGTATGAAATATTAACATATAGATCTCTATTTTCTTTCAAAGATTAAATTGATATCCCACAAAGCTGGGCTTGGTCATGTATTAATGTTTTGACAAAATTGCTAATGTTATGTTATTACATATTTCACTTATTTTATCTGTTTATACTATTTCTGACATATTATTATGGTTAGTTAATTGTAACTCATAAGTTACTTGTTCTTAATTTTCAAATACAATAGTTAATTGCTTACAAATTGTTTACTCTGAATTTTGATAGTTAGTCATTTTATAGGCCTAAGCTGTAACTGTCTATAACTTCTTATTTTACACAATTTAAAGATTATTTATTATTTCCATATGTTCTGCTTGCTGTCACTTATTACTTATTTACTTTTGAATTACTTTGGGCTGTTTTACAATAAATGAATGTTATTATAATTTTACAAAATCATTCCTTGTCTGATATTCTTTTTTTTATATCTTTACTCTGATGATTAATATTGTGATTGTTAAATTTATACCATTATTTGCTTATACCTACTACTATCTCTTACACACTTTTTTAGCACTTAATCCTACTATAAAAATATAACATAAAAATAGGTTTATGGTCTGTTCATTATCCAGCCATATTCCTTCTTATAAACACAACTCTTTTAACTAAACAAATAACTTTGGCGAATAGTGTCTTGACACCATCTATTCTATCGTGATAATCATCCTTGTGACTATTTTAATAATACAGGATGTTTTCTTATTATTTCACTCACAAATACTCTATTTCTTAATTGCTAACACCATGAAATTAATTGTCTATCCACCTTTTGATTATTGTTCTGGTTCATTACTATTGTTTATTTCTTTTCTTAAGATTATAACTTGTTTATATTAATTTCTTCTTATCACCTCTATCACATTCACTGTTTATCATTACCACTTCCTACCTATCTCTCACGCTTGGTTTTTAAAACATAATTTTATAGTCAGTCTTTCAACATTTTATGTTTTACTTTTTTATATCACTATAAGGCTATTAATAACACACATAATCTATTAACAATTGTTTCACTTATTTATTATGGTTAGTGTACTTCCTTTTACCTAACTTTATATCATGCTCGTTACTACTTTTGATTTACTATTTGTGTTTTTTATCATTAGTTTACCTTTGATTATTTTATTGTCTTTATCTGGCCAATCTCTGGGGTTGGGTCATAGTCATTTGTTTGTCAGTCTAGTCTATTCACTTATTTATTATTCTTGTTTACAAGTTTTCTTTTTATTCTCTCAATACCATTTTATATTTTTGATCATTATTCATTAAATTAGTTTACTTTCCTTCATCTATGTAATATTTGTGGATCCCCTATAGGGTCTGAGTTCTGCAACGTTATAATATACATTGTAGCATGACAGATAAGCCCATAAAAATGAATGGCGAATTGATCATTAAAATAATATAATAACATGTTTAAATCCGAAGAAAGCAATATAATAAAGAATTAATTCAGTAAAACCGTGCAGTACAATAATTCATTTAAAATATAAGTTCATATAAAATAAATGTTACAAGTGATGAATCATCAAAACCAATTTTAATAACTAAAAAGGTGAAAAAATGTAACCCAGGAAGGTAAGGAGCAGATAAGGAAGAAACCCAGAACATAACTAAACCCACAACGAAGGTAAGGAGTAGATAAGGAAGAAACCCAGAACAAGGCAATATCCACCATAAAAGGTGAGCATTTGAAGAAACAAGAAGAGTAGGTGAAGAAGAAACCCAAAAACCCGATGACATCCACAAGAAGATGAAGAAAATACAATTTAAGAAAATACAATTATAAGAAACCAGAAGAAAAGAAGACATTGATGAAGAAACAAAAAGAAGACAGCATCCACAAGAAGAAGGAATGCTATTGTAAAAAACACCCATACCTCAAAATAAATAAAAATAATATTAATAAAAAAGTATAACAAAGTATTAATGCAAAAACCCACATGTACAATAGATATAAGACCAAAAAAGTGTATAGAGTAAGAGTTGAAAGTGGGCCAAGGTGAAATAATAATATAATACCAAAGAACAAATCTTCATTGTAATCTACAAATAGATTTCTTGATTTTAGTAAGACTATATAACCATTTAGAAATAGAATCAAGGAATGTAAAGAGAACCAGTGCAAGTTTTAATATTATAAAAAATGAACCTTATGTTTCATTATTGGTATTCACAAACTATGTAAATAATGAAATAATACAACTTTTAAGTGACTTAATTTATGTACAGAGGTAATGTAATACAGGTGTTAGCAAAGAACTGCCAATCTGTTTAAATGACATTCATTAGAATTATTAATAAAAAAAGAGCAGACACAGAATAAAAAAGTGAAGTGACAGGGTACAATTACCCAAAACCCAATTAAAAACAGTTAAAAACTGCTAATAAAACTTAGTATAAGGAATATAGAGAATAAGAGTATAGTAAATAAGGTTTTGTTTATGTAGCATAAGATACTTAAAAATGTATTAGGAATAAGAAAATTTAAACAGTTCAGAACCACTAACATTCTTTAATTGTAAAATATTTGTTACAGGTATTATTGTTAATAAATAAGTAAGATGTTAGAATGGAAAAACATTCTTTATAAATAATATTTGTTATGTATTATTATTAAGCTTTGAGTATAAAAAATGTCTGATTTGTTGAAGACAACTATTATTTGGAATTATTTGTTATATGTTAATAGTATGAAACAAATATTAATTGTTATTTTGTTTAATAGAAGAAAATGTTTAATTTATGTTACAATGTAAAAAAGTCAGAGAGGGTATAACTCAATATGTATTATTTATAAAAATTTGTATGTAAAAACTGTTAGGAATCTAGGCCAAAAGTTAAAAACTAAACATCACCAAAACTGAGAAACTAAGTACATAAATACATTTAAACTGAAGGGATTTAGATAAGGTAAACCAGAAACAAAGCCATGTAATTAGAGATATAACTAAGAAAGATTTTGTAAAATTATAGCCAGAATTATTGATAAAAATGGAAATGACAGAACTCAAAATTTGTAGAGGAGTGTCATATATTCCAACATAATATTTCAAAACTTAACCAATTCATCTAATTGCAAGAAATTAAGGGAATATAAACCTTTTATTACAATATGAGATTTAATAATCATTAATGTAACTTGATAATGGCAGAATTTGGAAAACAACAGGAAGCTAGACCTTAAAATTTAGAATATACAAAATGAAGAAAATTATCAATTTTAGATCAAAAACTTAATAAAACGGCATTATTTGGTATCAAAATACGCCGAATGAACTGAAGGATAAAATTAAGTAACAACTAGCTAATAAATTTGAAGAATAACCAAAGTATAATCAGTTATATAATGCAACTTTATTACATGCACAGGATGCAAAATAAAATTTGAACAATGGAATGAATAATATTACTTGGGCTAAGGTTTTAGTCGGAGATGAAGGAAGTTAATTTAGTTAATTATTAAACATTGTACGGGACACTTGACACGAGCAATTTAACCGTATTAACCTAGTTACGAATACCGTAATGGCGAATAATTGTATGAGTCGAAATTGAAAATCGCGAGTTGCGGTAAAAAACATTTTACAAGTTCAACACAGTGAAATAAACACCTACAAACACCGAACTAACATTATACAGCACAGAACACCAGTGGAAATAACATTAAACCCGATAAAACAGTAATAAAACTTAACCAAAAAGTGACTAACATATAACATAACCGACAAAAGTGAAATTGACTTTTAACTACACCAATTTTCCGAATACAACACCGAAACTGAACCAGAGACACTACACCAACACCAGAAGGAAGATTTGCAGACACCAGGACGTAAATTCACAAGGAAAACATCTTTATTTGAACATCAGAACTGCGAGGTGACGATTTCCAACTTCAACGGCGGCCATTACTGATTTCCAACAACTCAACTGAACACAGCCATCTACTGCTGCTGGACGGTTTGCAACATAATTATTTATTTCTATACTTAAATCGAATATATGTACTGTTAATTTTAAGAATTTACATTGTAATGTTATACTTTTTAATCTTTGCCCTATTTCTCTGACTTTCCCTAACATAGCTAGCTGTTCAAAGAACCTTTATATAAAAAATTTGTGATAATTCAATTTACCCTGAGAATCGATTTACATATCGACAAAAGTCAAAATACCTAATTGTTAATAAAACTATTAATACATTTCATATTTAAACAGTTTTTCATTTTTAAATATAGCCATTTAACACAATACCTTAATTTAAACAGAAATTACTACAAGAATTTCACCACCAGAAGGAAGATAACCTCCAAACTGAAAATAAACAAGGATCGATTGCTATTGGAGACAATCCTATAAGTGGCTGGAGTTTTTTAACAAATACCTAAAAGCCTATAGAACATTTAAATTAAGTGATAAACGTTTTGGAACACCACGAAACTTAATTAATTAATAAAAGAAAAAAAATTTTAATTAAAAATAAAATTTTTTTAAATAAACAATTTCTATTTCTACACTAACACATATTTATATATTTTGTAACACAACACAGCATTACATCAACCCTATTACACGACTAGTTACAAATTGGCTAGCCCAACAGTGGGGCTTAAAACAAAAGGAAGATATGATAGACGGTATAATAAGGATAAGGATAAGGATATAATAAACGGTTAGTTACAAATTGGCGCACAACTGAGGGGCTTTAATTAGCGATTGAAAGGCCACTACAATCTGCCCAATCACTAATTGGAGTTTGGCAGCAGCTATAAAGCCAGAGAAAGGGAAAAATGCAACGACGTGCAACCTCAAAGAAACGGGCGGCGGAGGCCGAAAAGGAAGTTGAAATAGATATGGAAAATAAATAGGCGACGCCAGTAGAAGATGTGGAAAGGTTATTGCCACCAGTATTGTCTAAACAACCTGCAAAACCAGAGGAACAACCTGAAATGCCCACACAAACAGGGGAAGTCAATGTCCAGGAAAAACGGTTAGGAAAATCCACAATAACCGAGAAAGAGGGCATGCAAGAAATGTTCAGGATAATGATGGAAAAAATGGAAGAAACTAGTAAGAAGATGGAGAAGAAATTGGATTCTACAAAGAAAGACAGAAAATGGGAAGTGACACAGAAGTAAGAAAATGGGAGGTGATAACCAGTCTTTGAAGGAAGAATTGGGAAATAAAATCGAAAAAACAAAAGAAGATTTGAAGAAGGATAACCAATCCACAAAAGAAGAATTGAGTGGGATGAACAAGAACATGGAAGAGAATAGTAAAAAGTTAGAAGAATTGAAGGAAGACAACCAATCTTTTAAGGAAGAATTTAAATCGACTAAGGAAGAATTGATTAACAAAATTGAGAATACCAATAAGAGAATTCAAGAAAATAGTAAAAAGATGGAAAGTAACAACCGACGGTTGAAGGAAGAGTTGAAGGAAGATAACAAGAAGTTGGAAGAGAAGATGGGGAGAAATTGGAAGAATTGAGAGAGGACAACCAAATGTTAAGAGAATAATTAAGGGAGGTCAATCAGGAGAATCTGGACAAACTAGACGAAAGGATGGAATTGTTAAGAGAAGAACTGAACAAGGAAATCAACGTTAACAAGAAAGCTATGAATAAAAAATTAGAAGAAGAAAACTTAATGATGAATCAACAGATCCGAGAAATTGACGGAAAATGCAACCAAACCGAAAAGGAAGTACAAGAATTTAAGGAAGTGGTGAACATCAAGTTTACGAATATCGAAGAGCATAGTCGCAGGAAACTGGAAGAAAAGCGGAAGGAGACTCAGGAAGAATTCGGGAGAGTACGGAGCCAAGTCGCGGAACGGTGTGATGGGATGCAAGAGGCTATGACCAATATCACGGGTCAGGTACGGCAAAGCCAAGAAGAGATGGAAGCTTTGAGGAATAGACCTACTCATTTCGCCGGATTACCCATCAACGAAAACCGAGAATGGCTCAACTTCCGGCAATACAAGAGGAAACCAATGGAGTTCCTGGCGAGGATAGAGGAGTACTTCGCCAAACATAGAGGGAGTCAATGGAGCAATAACCGGGAGATACTAGACGAGTCATTCAGGGAGATGACAGATAACTGGTGGATGGCGAACCGTAGCGAGATTGCAGACTACCAGCAGTTCAGGAAAATGTTTAAATCCAAATACTGGTCCGAAACAACACAGAACCTGATCAGAGACAATATTTGCAACGGACGATACAGGGCCCAAATAGGCAATACCATGACAGCTTATTTCCTAGGGAAGGTGTGCCTGGCAAAACTCCTCGAGCCAGCTATACCCGAAGAGTGTCTGGTGAATAAACTGTCCTATCATTATGACGAGGATATTGTCAGGGCAAGGAGAGGTAGCCAGATCAAGACGGTGCAGGCCATGACGGAGTTGTTAGAAAGTTACGAGAATGAAGAGTACTACCGCCAGAGCAGGAGGAGGAATGAGCGACCGGAGGCGAGGAACAACCAGTACCCTAGTAACGGCAATAACCATCCCGAAAACCGAAACCAACAAAGTAATTACGACGGCAATAATAACCCGCCGCGTAATAATAACAATTTTAACGGCAACACGAACGGTAATAGGAACAATAACCCATATCCTAATAACCGTAACAATTTGTATCAGCCCCCTAACAGCCCGTATAGTCAGAGAAATCCCTACCCCGGTAATAATGAAAGATATTCCCAGCCCAATAGAAATTACTATAATAATTATAATAATAATAATAATAATAGATTTTCCCGCCCGAGGGTTAATTTTATAAGAGCGGAAGATCGAGGTCCGAGAAGGTACTACCAACAACGGAGGAATAGTTTCCACGGTGGAGATCGAAGACGGAGAAGTGAAGAACGGGACGGTCCACGCCACGAACATAGAAGAAGGAGTACCAGCCTGGAGGATCCTGGCCGACAACAAAACAGGGAAATAACCTTCGAACAGGATACAGCGCGGCAGGAACCGACACAGAGTTTCCAGAACGATGCCTCGGTCAGTCCGAGTCCTAACGATGACCACAATAATTTAAACGGGAGGAGACAGTAATAAACTATTACGACCCGTTGCTGCTTCTACTTCCTGGGTTTTATAAAGTTGAGTTGCAAGAAGCAACCAAATTAAAGAACATCACAATAATAAGTAACAATTATTTAAAAAATATAAGAACAGAACTTCTAGAGGAAAACGAAAAGAGCCTCGATAATAATAACAATGAGATATTGTATATAACAGCGGAGGTAGAAGGAATTCCCGCGAAAATCATGATTGACACCGGTGCAAATATTTCTATCATAAATGCAAATGAACTGGAAAGAATCCAGAGAGAATGTGAGAAAACTTTGCCTATGTTACCAGTGAATAACATTGTTTTGATAGGTGCAACTGGCCGCCAGAACAAAACTATTAGGAAGCAAGTTTCCTTAAGTGTCGTTAGCCGTGATATAGCTTTAGACATGGAATTTTTGATCGCCACCGGATTACCATTTGATATACTGGTAGGTTGCGATATTCTAAGAAGGTACTCCGCCATTATCGACCTTAACCAAGAGAGAGCATCACTTTTTCCAGATGGAATAACGTGGATCGCAGATTTGGTAGGAGGCGCAAATATACTTCCCAGCCCAATACACCAACAACTTCGTAAAATATATTTCGTAAAGAACAGCCCACTTCATAAACCAATTGTATACAACAATGGAGGAGAGGATTTATGGTCAGTAAAGATACAAGAGATACGGGATTTCCAGTGCGGAACCAACAACGAAAAAATACCTGTACACTTAGCAGATCGTTTAATCAATGTATACGAGAAATACAAATCAGTGTTTTCAGACGAGCCAGGTAAGGTTAAAAACTATCAGTTCAAACTTGAGTTCAAAGAAAACATGGAGTTTAACCGGAGGTCATATCCAATCGCGCATTCGCTTAAAGAGGCCGTGAGAACAGAAATTAATAAAATGATCGACAATGACATAATTGAGATTAGTGAATCTCCTTACACTAGCCCAATTATTGCTGTTCCCAAGAAAGACGGACAAGTCCGGCTCTGTTTAGATGCGCGCGAACTAAATGAAACCATTGTGAATGACCGAACATCACCCGGTGAAATAGAGGAGATACTAAAACGTTTTCACGGCACTAAGTTTATCAGTACCTGGGACAATGTATGTGGTTATTGGCAAGTGGAGTTGCATCCACAAAGCCGTCAGTACGTGGCGTTCATTTTCGAAGGGCGCAATTACCAGTTCAAGAGACTGCCCTTCGGACTTGTAAATTCTGTAGCCATCTTTGTGGCCTGTATGGACCAAATACTTGGACAAGAAGCACTCCAGTTTACCACAGTCTATGTAGACGATTTACTCATTACGTCAGAAACCTGGGAGGAACACTGTTATCGAGTAGAATATGTACTCAGAAAGTTAGCGCAAAATAACATAACTTTGAAATTGGAGAAATCCAAGTTCATTGCGCGCGAAGTACAATTCTTAGGTTTCAACCTAGACGATAGAGGTATTACCCCGTCAGCAGAGAAAGTGGAGGCAATTCAGAAGTTCCCGCAACCAAAAAACAGGAAACAGTTACAATCTTTCCTCGGACTCTGTAACTATTACAGAAAGTTTCAGCACAAATATTCCGAGTTGACAGCCAAGTTTCAACCACAATTGTCTGCGAAAAACAAATGGACCTGGGGTGAGGAACAAGATATTACCTTCCGATTGATAAAAGAAAAGTTTTGGAGAGCGTTATACTTCGTCACCAGGATTTTAAGAAACCATTCTTTTTAAATTGCGATGCTAGCGACATCAGCTTAGGAACAACCTTATACCAGGAAGATGAGGAGGGTCACCATCTGGTAATAAGCTTCGCTAGTCGCACACTGAATCAATGCGAAAAGAATTATAATGTGACCGAAAAAGAATTGCTTAGCGTGGTATTCGCATGCAGCAAGTTCCGAACATACATTCTCGGGTATCCAGTCACTGTTCGCACTGATCATAAATCCATCTCATTTCTACGTAGGTGCAAATTGAGTCACGGCCGATTGGTTAGATGGGTACTCGCACTACAAGAATACAATTTAAAATGGGAGTATATTCCGGGAAAAAAGAATGTGGTAGCCGATGTATTATCACGGATAAATTTGGAAGACCAGACCTTCGAGGGAGAGAAGGAGAGCTTAGTTAAAATTTACAACTTATTTAAAACCAGATCCGATCTACAAGCTCTATTAATAAATATCCGTATCCACCAACAGTCTGACCCTAAACTGGAAAACATAATCAGTTGATTGGAAGCCGACGATGACACCGTTTCCAAATACTACCATCTCAATAAAGGAATACTATTCGTAAAAACGGCATTGGATGGAGAAACATGGAAGGTGATAATTCCGCACCAAATCGAAAAGGAAGTTATAATCGATTATCGTATAAGGTATGGCCATATGGGAGCGCTAAAAGTGATACAGGCTTTAGATGAAAACTGCAAAATAAAGAACATTAACCGAAAGGTAAGAAATTACCTAAAGTCTTGTAATATTTGCCAGTGTGTTAAGATTAACAATGAGAAGAAAGAGGGTATAATGATACCAATAACATCAAACGCAAAACTAGAAAAAGTGTTCTTAGATATCTGCGGGCCATTTCCCCGTAGCGGCGGTCGACACAGGTACAAGTACCTAATAATAATCATGGACCATTACACTAAATACATAAAGCTATATCCGGTTAATCGGGCAACCACAGTGAAAGTTCTTGCGGTAATCACAGAGTTGTATGTGCCAGAGATCGGTAAACCATCTTCAATTATTACCGATCATGGTACTCAATTCAAAGGGAGCAGATGGCGAGAGACATTATTATCACTTGGGATCAAAACCTATAAGACGTCAGTCTACCACCCAAGTAGTAATCCGGCTCAGAAGGTACTGAGAGAAGTGGGTAGAATCTTGCGAACGTACTGTCACAACCAACAGAAAAAGTAGCAAGAGTACTTAGCAACAACAGAGAAATTCCTAAATTTCGCCCACCATCCAGCTATAGGAATTACCCCTTACTCCGCCATGTATGAGAAGCCAACTCCCCGGGAAATTGAAGAAATAATCGAGTTCCCAACAAACAATGGTCGTAAGTTTGACCAGGTGAAATATTATAACAAAGTAGCCGAAGAACAAGAAAAACGGCAAGCCAAATATCAAAAGGCAATAGGACGTATAATAACTTACAAAGAGGGTGAGAAAGTTCTATTAAAAAATCGAGAACTGCCCAGCACCCTAGAAGGGATAACAAAAAAGTTATTATTACTATATACAGGACCATATGTTGTTGTAAAGAATAATCATAATAATATGTATGAACTGAGAGAAATAGTTTCCGGAAGAGTTAAAGGTGTGTACAACCAAGCATCCATAAAAAAGTACTATGAAGAATGAAAAAGAATTTTATAAAAAACAAACAAATTCAAAAATAAAAGTAAGGCCAACTTACTACAACTAATTTTATGAAAAAACTTTATGGTAATTAAAAAGGAAGAATTTTATAAAAAACTAAAAATTCAAAAATATCGTAAGGCCAACTTACTACAACTAATTTTGTGAAAAAACTTTATGGTAATTAAAAAGGAGGAATTTAGAATTTTATAAAAAACTAAAAATTCTAAAATAAAAGTAAGACCAACTTACTACACACAATTTTGAAGAGACCCCATTTGGAATAATTAAAAAGATAAGAATTTAGAATAAAACCAAAATCCTAAAATAAAATAAGATCAACTTATTACAATGCTTTATGAAAAATGTTATGGAAATAGATGAAAAGAAGAATTTGAATTTTGATAAAACTAACAAAGTTCTAAAAATAAATATGTTCCATTTATAAACAAATTTATAAGAAAATAATATGATTTATTCAGAAAAAAGAATTAAATATAATCCAGAATAAATGTGAATATCTAGCATTTGAAGGAGTAGAGAAGAAAAAAAAGAGTGTGATATACAAGAGAAGGCAATAATTTGGAAACAAAGAGAAGAATCTGTTATTATAAAGAATTGAAAAAAAGAAAAACAATCATATGATGAGAACTACCTATGACTAACTACTTATGAAACAATAATGGAAACAGTTAATCAAGAAAAATGATTATGATATTACTCAGTTCTGAAAAAAAAACAAAGAAGAACAACTCATACCAAACATATGGAGATGATTTTGAAAAAATAATAATAATAAGATCTATATGAAACGCAAAGAGAAGAAGTACCACATGAAATATAATATAAATAAATTAATTTTAAAGAATGCGAAGGCGGATTAATAACTTTCTAAGAGAAAGGAAAGAACAAAATGTTTAAATAATATGATCAAAATAACAACCTGAATATCTAATATAAAGATACAAATTTAAAAATTAACTATAATAAAATAAGACCATTCAAACAATGAATAAGAACCAAAGAGAAAATACTTTATATAAAAACCATGCTAACAATGTAATTAACCAGAAAGAAGGAAGTATAATGAGAATTCAGATGTAGAAGAAAAAAGGAAAAAAGTTACACTATAACTAGTAACAAGAAGAATTAACAAAAGTTTCCAACCATAATTAAAATAATATATCAGACGAGCTAAGAGTTTATAAAAATATATTATAACGAAACATTGTTATCAATGTTTATCGTTCTAACTGGAGTACGCATAATAAGCGTTATCGGCTACAATTGTACATTTAGAAGGGTACAGATAAGATTTTATATAGCAAACAAAACAGATAACAGTCCACCTGCATAAATATGTATAATTTTGTCGGCACATGTCAGAAGTGTTTTAAAACTTAAATAATAAAAAAATGACAAAAGATTAAGAAGAACTAGGTTGACCAGTGAATAGTGCGGAAATGTAGCTTTATTTAGACACCAAACACATAACGAGATAGTGAGAGTGTCGTGAACTATAAGCGTTTTACTATTTCACACCTTTCGCGGTGCTAATTAAAGATCGCGTGTATACATAGCTAATAACTGTGTTCAAGACACGTCTAACAAACAACTTTGTTACCTAAATAAATAAAGGATTGGTGAGGTATTCGCCGATAGAAACTCATTTGCACACGTGGCTTTGCCCTATAAACAGTGAGCCAAAACGAGCATCTGGCTCATTCATAAAGTATTCGTTAAGTCGTACACACGGAACGATACGCTGCAGAAGACGCTTCAATGAGACCGGCAGACACCTGAGTTACTACAACTACGTACTACGGACATCAGACTATACCCGAGGCCAGAGACGCTGTGTCCATGACGATAAAGGAACGACGCCTAGCCTAGCTGTTCATACACCGCTAAGCGACGCTGACGGAGGTTTCGAGAGGAATAGCTGTACTCAACGCCGACGCCTGAGACCCGTGTACATCTGTGTAACATGAAATCATCAAAACAGGTGACCTGATATGGTTCAGGGTTCATAATAATGTTGTAAAACACAAAAAGTAAATGAAAAGCCGCTATAAGCGAAATTGAACAGTTTTAAATAATTGATAAACATTTAATTATATAGGCGGTATGACTAAAGCCTAAAGACACTTTTAAATGTTGTACTGTATATCATATAGAGACATTTATTCAAAAAGACAGAACATTTAGATAATGTGTGATCATTATAATAATATGTTAATAAGAGTGCAGAAAGACTCTAAGCAAATGTTTTCATGAGATTGTGCACTGTATAAAGAATTATATTTGATAAATTAAATGTGATAAATTAAGGGAGAGTGCAGAGAAGCTCTAAGAGTGTTATCAAGATAGTAGATGTCACAAATTTTATTGTTTCATATTAATTATTGTTGATAGCCAAGCAGGCTGAAGAGTAGAATAATTAAAAGGGAGTTACCCTTAATAAAAATGTTTAGATTAATAATAACTACCATAGAGATAACGATAACTATAACCCTTGTTATATTCATTTAAAAAGTTCGTATTTTATTTTCTCATGTATAAAGAACAGGGTTACGGATTTCATAGAATGAAATCAATTCAGTATTTCCATTTTATTAAATAATTAAATTCAGTATAACAAAAATGATTTTTATAAATGAATTATAATTACAGGCAGACAGTGTGAAACTGCCCATATATGTGTGTATATTTCCATGTTATATGTTTTGTGTATATACTGTGTATTGTATGTCTTATTTTCAGGAACTTATAAATTATGTACGAAGATATATGATTTTAATATGTGATTGTTAGACGTAAGCATTATAACAATATATCACTAGAGAAAATATGTGTAAAGTAATATTCAAGAAAGAATATAAATGGTGAAACCCGTCGTAAATAGTGTTAAATATTTGAAATTCTTTTTATTATTATGATTTGTTTAAAGATAAGTACCTTGAGGGTGACAATTATAATCATTGGAATGATAGACTAAAAAGGTAGTTTTCATTTATTCACAATTTATACAACTCAGCTTCCTAAAATAATTCTTTTGAAAACACATCGTCCCAACTCGTTACCTGATACCTAATAAGCCCAAATCCCACACCTAATAGCCGGCAAAGCAGAAAAGTACCATATACTGCAGGTAAGTGTTGGCATGGTATACCCTAACCAGGTCCATGTAAAACTCATAATCCATAATGAAAGAAATCATAAAAAGATGTGTTGCAA
This sequence comes from Magicicada septendecula, assembly GCA_034769895.1. Classification (NCBI taxonomy): domain Eukaryota; kingdom Metazoa; phylum Arthropoda; class Insecta; order Hemiptera; family Cicadidae; genus Magicicada; species Magicicada septendecula. Next base: position 110,925,907 of record CM068370.1, read on the forward strand.
TATATAATGAGTATAATAAGAATTAAGAAGATTTATTAAGATAGAAAAGGTGAGATAATCTGAGAAACTACGAAGTGAAGAATCCAAAGATATTTTTATTAGTCGACAATGAGACTACTTTTTATTTAATTTATTCGATGACTGACTGTAGATAATTCCAGCAGCATTATGTTTTTTGAGCAGAGATGAATGTGCCTCTGGACTCAAATTGTAGAAGTGGTGTATGGCCAGCAGAGTTGTGAAGCCTACAGTGCCTCTCTGAACTGCCCCAGCCCACATGATAGGGAACGTTAGGGAATTAATATCCCAAGGATACAACACGAAGTTTATAAGGAAAGAAAATGTATAATAATAATAATAATATATCTCAGAAGACACTAACTATCCAAGAAGGATCAAAAGTCAGATAAGTGACTATATATATAAAATTTATTAAGCTCAACTATAAAAAAGTCGATATAGACATGGAGAGGAAAATGAAGTATAAAAAATAAATAAATAAATAAAATTATCATAAGAAATTATTTCATCCATAATCAAGTCTGAAATAATTACTTCTGGAGGAGAGCAATCTGTAGCATGACAGATAAGCCCATAAAAATGAATGGCGAATTGATCATTAAAATAATATAATAACATGTTTAAATCCGAAGAAAGCAATATAATAAAGAATTAATTCAGTAAAACCGTGCAGTACAATAATTCATTTAAAATATAAGTTCATATAAAATAAATGTTACAAGTGATGAATCATCAAAACCAATTTTAATAACTAAAAAGGTGAAAAAATGTAACCCAGGAAGGTAAGGAGCAGATAAGGAAGAAACCCAGAACATAACTAAACCCACAACGAAGGTAAGGAGTAGATAAGGAAGAAACCCAGAACAAGGCAATATCCACCATAAAAGGTGAGCATTTGAAGAAACAAGAAGAGTAGGTGAAGAAGAAACCCAAAAACCCGATGACATCCACAAGAAGATGAAGAAAATACAATTTAAGAAAATACAATTATAAGAAACCAGAAGAAAAGAAGACATTGATGAAGAAACAAAAAGAAGACAGCATCCACAAGAAGAAGGAATGCTATTGTAAAAAACACCCATACCTCAAAATAAATAAAAATAATATTAATAAAAAAGTATAACAAAGTATTAATGCAAAAACCCACATGTACAATAGATATAAGACCAAAAAAGTGTATAGAGTAAGAGTTGAAAGTGGGCCAAGGTGAAATAATAATATAATACCAAAGAACAAATCTTCATTGTAATCTACAAATAGATTTCTTGATTTTAGTAAGACTATATAACCATTTAGAAATAGAATCAAGGAATGTAAAGAGAACCAGTGCAAGTTTTAATATTATAAAAAATGAACCTTATGTTTCATTATTGGTATTCACAAACTATGTAAATAATGAAATAATACAACTTTTAAGTGACTTAATTTATGTACAGAGGTAATGTAATACAGGTGTTAGCAAAGAACTGCCAATCTGTTTAAATGACATTCATTAGAATGATTAATAAAACAAGAGCAGACACAGAATAAAAAAGGGAAGTGCCAGGGTACAATTACCCAAAACCCAATTAAAAACAGTTAAAAACTGCTAATAAAACTTAGTATAAGGAATATAGAGAATAAGAGTATAGTAAATAAGGTTTTGTTTATGTAGCATAAGATATTTAAAAATGTATTAGGAATAAGAAAATTTAAACAGTTCAGAACCACTTACATTCTTTAATTGTAAAATATTTGTTACATGTATTATTGTTAATAATTAAGTAAGATGTTAGAATGGAAAAACATTCTTTATAAATAATATTTGTTATGTATTATTATTAACCTTTGAGTATAAAAAATGTCTGATTTGTTGAAGACAACTATTATTTGGAATTATTTGTTATATGTTAATAGTATGAAACAAATATTAATTGTTATTTTGTTTAATAGAAGAAAATGTTTAATTTATGTTACAATGTAAAATATCTGTATGGAGAACCATACATGACTTCCATATTCTAAGATTTATATTTAAAATCATTTTCGAAATGAAATATTACCATAGAAACTACTTCTTTCTACTTACTGCTTCAGCCTTAACCACAGTACTGTGGTCACTAACGTATACCACCTCACGTTATCGCACTCGATTTTCACTGATGATGGAAGTCAATGGCATTGCCGAAATGTCTGGTTTTGTAGAAAACATTGGACTAAGGCCAAATATCCCGGGAAGGAATTTTAACAAAAACTACTTCTTTGTTGCCGATAACGTTGTACACATATATATCAGTGGCGAAGTTACATGGAGGCAATTGAGGCAATGCCTACCCTAAAAAATTCTGTAGAATAAAAATTATAAATACGTATGAACTACATAACGTAAAGATTATACATTGTTACTGCGACTGTCAAATTTATTAAACCGAAACGTGCTTTATTGAGCGACCGCTAGATGGTGACAGGTGAGATTCGGCATAGTTCGTTTAAAGCGAATGAGGCAACCTGAACTTGCTTCAGCGTTTTTTGTATACATCGTATATAAGCAATGTAGTGGTGTGATAGGGAAGTGTAGGGAGGGGGGATTGTCCCGCGCTGTACACATAGAGCGTTGAGGCATGCCTCACTTCTGTGGTCCAAACAGTTAAGTTAAAGCGCCTGTGTTGTTTCTAAGTGTTTATTTTATGCGGTTATTAAAAGTGTCACTGTTATTCCGCTGAATTAACAGATGATCAAGATTGTTATTTGAATTATTTGTAACATTAAACATATATATAGAAACTAATCAAGTTTAAAAATTTGAAGTTCAATCAGTTGTATTATTGTGTATGACTAATACAAGGATTGTTCAATAGACACACGTATAGAGCTGTAAAGCATTTTTTATTCAACGATTTTAAAAGAAATCTCCAATAACATTAAGACATGAGTTCCACTGTTGCGCTAACCTGTAGATTCCCTGCTAGTAAAATTCTTACGGCTGTTTGTGGAACCATTCGGTTACAGCAAACTCTACCTCAGCGTCCGATTTGAACCACCGTCCTTTTAGTGATTCCTTAAAAAAAATTTAAGATAAGATTTTTGCCTACCCATTCATTAACTACTAGCTTCACCAGTAAGCAAATTGATGTCCATTTTTTCGGCTTGCAGGCGTTATGTTGGTGTGGGTTTCGGCACTTTCCATTTAAAAAGCGTGCAAATGTAAGAAAATAAACATGAGTGAGGCCAGAAATAACGTGAATTGTGTGTGTGTGTGTGTGTGTGTGTGTGTGTGTGTGTGTGTGTGTGTGTGTGTGTGTGTGTGTGTGTGTGTGTGTGTGTGTGTGTCTTACCTGCCTTTTTATTGCTGTATTAAATGAGAAATATTATATTACATTAAAATGAAAAAATTATAATTTTATTGCCTGGCAACAAAATTATTTTATTTTTACTTCCATATTCCTTAAGGAATGGAAGTATGGTGATGGCAAAAAAAATCGTGTTCGAGATTATTGCAGATTCTGATTGTACTACACTCAGAACATGAAAAAAAGTCGTTTTCCGAAAAGTGTCTGTGTGTGTGTCTGTCTGTCTATGTGTCTGCGTTTCTGTAGATTTTTTTTTCTATGGCAAACGATAACTGCCGTAAATTCAAACAGAATCAAATAATATTTTGCATACAGTCCTGATTTGTAGAGTACTCACGACCTATTGTTTTTGGTGAAGATCAGTTGAGGGAAAGGGGTAGTTTACCAGCAACGGCTTTTTTTATCAAGGGAAATTTTTTTTTTGGCAAACGATAACAGCCGCAAATTCAAACAGAATTAAATAATGTTTCGTATACAGCCCTCAATGGTAGAGTTTTCAAGATCTGTTGTTTTTGGTGAAGATCGGTTAAGGGAAAGGGGTAGTTTACCTGTAACGTTTTATGTTTTAACAAGGGTATATCCTATGGCAAACGATAACAGCCGCAAATTCAAACAGAATCAAACGATTATTTGCATACAGCCCTAAATTGTAGAGTTCTCAAGACCTGTTGTTTTTGGTGAAGATCGGTTGAGGGAAAGGGGTAGTTTACCTGCAACGTTTTTTTAACAAGGGTATTTTTTATGGCAAACGATAACAGCCGCAAATTCAAACAGAATCAAATAATGTTTCGCATACAGCACTGATTTGTAGAGTACTCAAGACATATTGTTTTTGGTGAAGATCGGTTAAGGGGAAGGGGTAGTTTACCTGCAACCTTTTACGTTTTAACAAGAGTAAAGCACTTGAAAATTTACTTAAACTTTTTGAAACAATGGTAATTGTTAAAAATAAAATAATTTTGTTGCCAGGGAATAAAATTAAATTTTTTCATTTTAATGTAATATAATATTTTTCATTTAATACGGCAATAAAAAGGCAGGTAAGACACAAACACACACACACACACACAATTCACGTTATTTCTGGCCTCACTCATGTTTATTTTCTTACGTTTGCACGCTTTTTAAATGGAAAGTGCCGAAACCCACACCAACATAACGCCTGCAAGCCGAAAAAATGGACATCAATTTGCTTACTGGTGAAGCTAGTAGTTAATGAATGGGTAGGCAAAAATCTTATCTTAAATTTTTTTAAGGAATCACTAAAAGGACGGTGGGTCAAATCGGACGCTGAGGTAGAGTTTGCTGTAACCGAATGGTTCCACAAACAGCCGTAAAAATTTTACTAGCAGGGAATCTACAGGTTAGCGCAACAGTGGAACTCATGTCTTAATGATATTGGAGACTTCTTTTAAAATCGTTGAATAAAAAATGCTTTACAGCTCTATACGTGTGTCTATTGAACAATCCTTGTATTAGTCATACACAATAATACAACTGATTGAACTTCAAATTTTTAAACTTGATTAGTTTCTATATATATGTTTAATGTTACAAATAATTCAAATAACAATCTTGATCATCTGTTAGTTCAGCGGAATAACAGTGACACTTTTAATAACCGCATAAAATAAACACTTAGAAACAACACAGGCGCTTTAACTTAACTGTTTGGACCACAGAAGTGAGGCATGCCTCAACGCTCTATGTGTACAGCGTGGGACAATCCCCCCTCCCTACACTTCCCTATCAGACCACTACATTGCTTACATACGATGTATACAAAAAACGCTGAAGCAAGTTCAGGTTGCCTCATTCGCTTTAAACGAACTATGCCGAATCTCACCTGTCACCATCTAGCGGTCGCTCAATAAAGCACATTTCGGTTTAATAAATTTGACAGTCGCAGTAACAATGTATAATCTTTACATTATGTAGTCATACGTATTTATAATTTTTATTCTACAGAATTTTTTAGGGTAGGCATTGCCTCAATTGCCTCCATGTAACTTCGCCACTGATATATATGTGTACAACGTTATCGGCAACAAAGAAGTAGTTTTTGTTAAAATTCCTTTCCGGGATATTTGGCCGTAGTCCAATGTTTTCTACAAAACCAGACATTTCGGCAATGCCATCGACTTCCATCATCAGTGAAAATCGAGTGCGATAACGTGAGGTGGTATACATTAGTGACCACAGTACTGTGGTTAAGGCTGAAGCAGTAAGTAGAAAGAAGTAGTTTCTATGGTAATATTTCATTTCGAAAATGATTTTAAATATAAATCTTAGAATATGGAAGTCATGTATGGTTCTCCATACCGATATTAACAATTACCATTGTTTCAAAAAGTTTAAATCAATTTTCAAGTACTTTACTCTTGTTAAAACGAAGAAGGTTGCAGGTAAACTACCCCTTCCCCTTAACCGATCTTCACCAAAATCGAAAGTCCTTGAGACCTCTACAATTCAGGGACGTATGCAAAAAATTATATGATTCTGTTTGAATTTGCGGCTGTTATCGTTTGCCATAGAAAATACGCTTGACAAAAAACGTTGCAGGTAAACTACCCCTTCCCCTTAACCGATCTTCACCAGAAACAATAGGTCTTGAGTACTCTACAAATTAGGGCTGTATGCAAAACATTATTTGATTATGTTTGAATTTGCGGCTGTTATCGTTTGCCATAGAAAATACCCTTGTTAAAAAAACGTTGCTGGTAAACTACCCCTTTCCCTCAACCGATCATCACCAAAAATAATAGGTCTTGAGAAGTCTACAATTTAGGGCTGTATGCCAATAATCTTTTGATTCTGTTTGAATTTGCGGCTGTTATCATTTGCCATAGGAAATACCCTTGTTAAAACATAAAACGTTACAGGTAAACTACCCCTTTCCCTTAACCGATCTTCACCAAAAACAATAGGTCTTGAGAAATCGACAATTCAGGGCTGTATACGAAACATTATTTAATTCTGTTTGAATTTGCGGCTGTTATCGTTTGCCAAAAAAAAATTTCCCTTGATAAAAAAAACCGTTGCCGGTAAAGTACCCCTTTCCCTAAACCGATCTTCACTAAAAACAACAGGTCGTGAGTGCTCTACACACCAGGACTGTATGCAAAAAATTATTTGATTCTGTTTGAATTTGCGGCAGTTAACGTTTGCCATAGTAAAAAAATCTACACCCAGAAACACAGACAGACATACACACAGACACTTTTCGGAAAACGCCTTTTTTTCATGTTTTGAGTGCAGTACAATCAGAATCTGCAATAATCTCGAACACGATTTTTTTTGTCATCACCATACTTCCATTCCTTAAGGAATATGGAAGTAAAAAGTCTGAGAGGGTATAACTCAATATGTATTATTTATAAAAATTTGTATGTAAAAACTGTTAGGAATCTAGGCCAAAAGTTAAAAACAAAACATCATCAAAACTGAGAAGCTAAGTACATAAATACATTTAAACTGAAGGGATTTAGATAAGGTAAACCAGAAACAAAGCCATGTAATTAGAGATATAACTAAGAAAGGTTTTGTAAAATTATAGCCAGAATTATTGATAAAAATGGAAATGACAGAACTCAAAATTTGGAGAGGGGAGTCATATATTCCAACATAATATTTTAAAACTTAACCAATTCATCTAATTGCAAGAAATTAAGGGAATATAAACCTTTTATTACAATATGAGATTTAATAATCATTAATATAACTTGATAATGGCAGAATTTGGAAAACAACAGGAAGCTAGACCTTAAAATTTAGAATATACAAAATGTGAAGAAAATTATCAATTTTAGATCAAAAACTTAATAAAACGGCATTATTTGGTATCAAAATACGCCGAATGAACTGAAGAATAAAATTAAGTAACAACTAGCTAATAAATTTGAAGAATAACCAAAGTATAATCAGTTATATAATGCAACTTTATTACATGCACAGGATGCAAAATAAAATTTGAACAATGGAATGAATAATATTACTTGGGCTAAGGTTTTAGTCGGAGATGAAGGAAGTTGATTAGTTAATTATTGAACATTGTACGGGACACTTGACACGAGCAATTTTTAACCGTATTAACCTAGTTACGAATACCGTAATGGCGAATAATTGTATGAGTCGAAATTGAAAATCGCGAGTTGCGGTAAAAAACATTTTACAAGTTCAACACAGTGAAATAAACACCTACAAACACCGAACTAACATTATACAGCACAGAACACCAGTGGAAATAACATTAAACCCGATAAAACAGTAATAAAACTTAACCAAAAAGTGACTAACATATAACATAACCGACAAAAGTGAAATTGACTTTTAACTACACCAATTTTCCGAATACAACACCGAAACTGAACCAGAGACACTACACCAACACCAGAAGGAAGATTTGCAGACACCAGGACGTAAATTCACAAGGAAAACATCTTTATTTGAACATCAGAACTGCGAGGTGACGATTTCCAACTTCAACGGCGGCCATTACTGGTTTCCAACAACTCAACTGAACACAGACATCTACTGCTGCTGGACGGTTTGCAACATAATTATTTATTTCTATACTTAAATCGAATATATGTACTGTTAATTTTAAGAATTTACATTGTAATGTTATACTTTTTAATCTTTGCCCTATTTCTCTGACTTTCCCTAACATAGCTAGCTGTTCAAAGAACCTTTATATAAAAAATTTGTGATAATTCAATTTACCCTGAGAATCGATTTACATATCGACAAGAGTCAAAATACCTAATTGTTAATAAAACTATTAATACATTTCATATTTAAACAGTTTTTCATTTCTAAATATAGCCATTTAACACAATACCTTAATTTAAACAGAAATTACTACAAGAATTTCACCACCAGAAGGAAGATAACCTCCAAACTGAAAATAAACAAGGATCGATTGCTATTGGAGACAATCCTATAAGTGGCTGGAGTTTTTTAACAAATACCTAAAAGCCTATAAAACATTTAAATTAAGTGATAAACGTTTTGGAACACCACGAAACTTAATTAATTAATTGTTCTTAATTAATTAATTAAAGAAAAAATTTTTAATTATAAAAATTTTTTTTTAAATAAACAATTTCTATTTCTACACTAACACATATTTATATATTTTGTAACACGACACAGCATTACATCAACCCTATTACACGACTAGTTACAAATTGGCTAGCCCAACAGTGGGGCTTAAAACAAAAGGAAGCAGACTAGATAAGGATATATTAAACGGTTAGTTACAATATCTATGCCTGATGTAGCCTAATATATTTAGTGCAATTATGCTAATTATTATGAATTAATAAATTATCCAATTATAAATTAATAAATTGGGTCTAATTAAATTCGTATACTAATTATATGTAATCAAATAGGGTTGTAATTGACATTTATAAAGTCCCACTTTCCTTGGGTATTATTTATAATTAACACACATATAGAAAAGTAAATTATATTCTTCGGATTTGACTCAATATAGCTGTCAAATCAATATGATTTACAGGAGCCTGTTAATCTGACATTTCAATGGTCGATTTGGTTGTGTCCATTGATAATTAGCATAACTCTGAGACTCTTTATGAAATTACTTGGAACGTGATAAATTAATTGTCAAGGTTAATTGCAATAATGAACGCTAGAATTAAGTAAATAGGTAATAATTACTTATTTATTATATTATTGATTAAGTAAATTACCGAACCACAAATGAAATTATGTCCTGCAAATACATAATTACAACACATAACACAAAATTACAATAATATTCGTTCGTTGTTTCCTGAAAACACAAGACATATGATACATTCAAATACGACGCAATAATATACATATACAAACAATAAGCAAACAAATATATTTTATCCCTAGCTAAATGCGTTCATTATGCTCAGATGAATGACTTTAATATAACATTATTAGATTTATGAATTATATATATTTACAGAAATCTCTCGGGAGTAGCTCTTTGAAAAGATGAGACAGTGCAGTAGTATGTACCAACTAGGATTTAAGAAATATAAAGGCTTATCTTGCAAAAGGTTTATCCACAAATTCCATCGGTGTAAGATGACATCCGCTGGTGGATTCCTCGTACATCCTAATCTCTGTTAATCGAAGAACACTTCACTTCACTTCACTGAATTTCCCCACTCTCGTTATGTATGGTGTGGTGTTGGACTCCCCGTTGGCGTCAAGTGTTTTATGGGTTCAAGTGTTAAGATGCTATCATCGTCATTAAAATGGTTTGCTCTTAGAGTTTGCTGTGTGCGTGTTCATGTAGCTGACTATTTGATCTACCTTGGACGTAGTGTATGCAATGTGCGTAATAGTGTTCGTGCTGATTCACTCAGTTCAGATGTTCAATATTGAGGATCATTATGGTGGAATAGTGTTTGAACTGTCACTCACTGTTTTACTCTCGGATTGTTACTCACTAGTATTATTATGTTGCGTGTCGGTCGTAGTTTAGAGTCACGTATACACTGGTATTAACGATAGTTATGTCTATTCGCACTGTTGATTATCGGTAACTCATATAACTGTCGAACATACGTTTTGTAGAACAGCGATTGAATTGAATGTCTAAGTTCACTTAAGACCGCGACTTGGTTACAATTTCACTGAGTTAAAAGTTGAGTAAGTCGCGTAAACTATTTCAATTACTACTGTTATTACCGCTCCAACTACTACTATTACTGTATTATTCCGTCTTACTACCATAACTACTGGGCTCCGCGTCCTCGCAAACAGTTTTTATCAAACATACTATCCCAGAAGGCAATTTCCATATTTCCACGCCTCCTGCCGTTGTTGATAGGTTCCCTAAATTCCTACCACCTTGTAGATTTTGTCATCGGTTTCCCGATTCGTCGTTCGAGTCGTTATTACTCTCTCCACCAGTTCCTTAGGAAGATGCCGAACGCTGGTTGGTCGCCGACATCCCCGGAATATTCCAGCGACGAACGTTGTGCTGATTCTCAGAAACTAGAGCAATTCCCTCGCCTGTCTATCAACCTTTGTTTCCACGTTGTCGAGGCACTCTGACTTAGCTTTTGTTAAGAGTCTGCAGTGTCTTGGTCAATTGTTCACTTACCCTTCGCTCGTTCCGCCGATTATCAACTCTTCGTTGGTTACATCGCTGGACGAATCCCACGCTTTCTAGTTGTAAATCTGGTAGATGTCAGGGTTTGTTTTCATGCTGGGCTGTGCGTACCTCCAGTATTCATTGAATGTCCATTCTATTGTCTACATATTTGTCGAGATTTCTCTGCACCCTTTGTTGCTGGGTGTAACGTTCTTATGTGTGCTCGTTACAACTCAACCCCACAGCATGTGTTCCATTTCACTTCTGCGTAACCAGGCTGCTGGACTATGCCTTTTGTCTTCGTGTGTTTGGTGCAGTAAATCGTAGCTAACTTCGTGCTGTCAACGACGTTCCTTATATTCTATTGTGGCGTGTACACAGTCGCTTTTCTCATTGTCTTCGCACTGGCGTCGGGTCTGACGTGTCCCTAATTCGTCCTTATTTACGACTCGGGCCTGGGTTTGTCAACTCGAGTGTGTGAGCGTGCCACTTGATCAAGAAATTATAAATTTTTAAAATTTTGATCACTATGTACTTAATTGATAAGCGTGTAAGGCTACTGTCGTCTTCAGTTATAATTATCGTTCGGTCATTGTTATCAACAGCTTGTATCCCATTGTGATTACAATAAACGACGGCCACTTATTACAATAGAGATCGACCTATATAGGCCTATATTTGTACAATTCGCTCAATAATTTGGAAACCAATAAAACAGAACGCTGTGCATTAGATCAAAATTAAATTTGAATCTTTCTGCATAATTAACTCCCTTAACGTAGCCTATCAGTCTATTTCGAAAAAGTTGCGAGAAAATGTTTTCGGAGGCTACTTTTTATGCCTCACGACTGGAAAAATTAAAATTTAATATGAAATCATATTTTTTAATTTGTTATTAGGCCTACAAGGATATTACTAAATTTGAATAAGTTAGTATGTAGGCCTACATCATGTGTGCATACGTGATCTAGACTACATGTAGGCCTATACAAAAAAAAATTATTATTTAATTAATTACTTATTACATATTAATTATTACCTATTAATTATTTACTTGAAATGTACCAAAATATGAAAAATTAAAATAGGCCCAGTGTTACTACTGTGTAGGCCTACATTTTATAGACTTATCTAGTAGGGCTACTTCATTTTTATCGGTCAAGGATTTCAAGTTGCGTAATTGGTGCGAATGTGAAACCTATTTGCGGAATGTAGTCCTATTTCCCTATATCGCCCATTGTCTCTGGAGCCAACATAGGTCTAGGACTATAGCCTATGTGCGTGTGCGCAAGAGAGTGTGTACGAGAATAGAGTAGCCAGGATTTTTGCCTGGAGGATTAATGGCCCAATTTTTTCCCATGGTTGGGTTATAGACCAGGGACTTTTCCATGATATGGGGTTACTGATGACATGATTCGTTGACGGTAGTGGGTAATTTGCCAGTGTGTGCGCTACATCTTGGCAGTATAATGATAGATCTGAGGTAAAACGATAGAGTGATGTACATGCCTGTCTGCAGATTTTACGTATAGGGCTAGGCCTAAGACATCACTGGCAACCTACCCAATGAGAGGGATGTAACCGATCATTAAACCTCCCTTTGCTACGCCATTAAATCAAGAGTAAATCAATGATTAATACAATAAATTTTTTTTAAAGAAGAGGGGAATAAAAGAAGAGTCCAAATAGTTATTGACATTAACTTAAGCCTAAGCTCATGTTAGAGCCTACGGCCCCACGAGATAAATTAGTAGAGGGGCAGCTAATTGTGCCGGTGATTTGGACATTTGTGCCGGATGGCGGATGGAAGCACTGCCGAGTATACAAAACTAAAATACAAGAGAGAAATAAAAAATATAGACCAAAGAGAAATTGGATAGAAGGTAGGTAGTAAGGAAGATGCTGAGGAGAGGCATATAAACGAAGAGGTGAAAAATGCAGCTGTGTACAAGTACTTACCCTTTTTAAAAATTAATAATAACTCGGTTTTGTTTATTCACTATGCATTTAGGCTCTGTAGACGCCATGTTGTTATCTGCCAACCTAAAATTTCACTCGCCAGGGTTCGAATCAGCGAACGGGAAAATCAGAACTGGTTATTTGAATAATAACGATCATTTCTTATTTTACTAAGCAATTAAAATTTTATTGATCATTTCTTGTTTTTATATCCCTTTCAATTCCCATAATTCTTAACAATTTTTTGCGTATCAAAATGAAAGTTATTCAGACAACAACTTATTTTTTTTATATATAACTTTATAGATAAAATAACAACATCTTTAAAACTACCATCAAAATTTAATTAACCCAAACCAGCGCTTCTTATTTTATCATTTTTATTATTTTTATTCACGCTCGCATTCATACATATGCCCCATGCCCATTTGAGATCTCAATTTCATTTAATGGTAAATAGCGTACTCTAAAAGAACATAATTTTGAAGTTGATATACCACTCTGGTTACTGATCTGGCTTTACGAAAGAGTCCAATGTTCCGTAGTACCTTCCATCACTCCGCACATATTAGTCACACTATCTTTAATCTAAAACTGTTACTTTAATTATTTAATTACTCACTGGGTAATCATGTTCCGATTTAAATTATACATTCGGTTTTAAAATCACATATGTTTGAGTTGCGGGCCCGCATTTTCGTTCCGGAACTGTTCTTTACAACCGGCCGGTTTTAGAGTGTAATTGCGACTGAGGTGGATTTTACTGTGTTGAGTTCTTTGTTTTCTGCACACTGGGCGAGAAAGAATGTTTCGTACGTGTTTTTCAAGCTGTTCACAGCGTCACACCCATGCGCGAATACGCCCCCCTCGCTGCTAACGTTTACATTCCCAGCTTTTGTGCAACGGCAACACGTACGTACAGCTTGGCTTGGTACCGCACTGACTGCAAGGTGTTAAAAAACTGTCCAATTCAAATGTTGTTCAGCTTGAGTGGCCATTACATTTTACAATTATTTAAGAAGAAATAAACCCCAATAGTTTGTCCCGTTACAGCTGGAGAGAAAAGTGTAGTTCTAAATAGTTAGAAAGGGGGAAAGACTGAAATCTAGTAAGAGGCATATAAGAATATCAATATAGTACATGTGTGCAAGCGTGTAGGCCTACATGACCACATTTGCACACATTTCTTTCTTGATGTAGGCCTACTGTGTGTTATCATTGTGTCAATAGTAATCGTTGTCACTCTTGAATTATAATTTTTGCTGTGCCTTGGAAAAATGCCATTTTAGTTTTGATTGGTAGGGTACAACCGTATGAGTGCGCATGATTATAACTGTGATTGATTACTGTACGAACAAGCAATAGGACTGTTCCAGTACTGTAGAAACTATAATTTACAGTGAGGTGTCTTTTATAGTTTATTGTGTCATGTTCACTGTACGTAACTTTTAAATTATTATTATTAAGTAAAGTTACTGTACTTACGTATGTATTATTATTTAAATATAAGTTTCAGTTTATCCGAAATTTTGTTTATCTGAAAAGGGCATGGTCCCATCAAATTCAGATAAACGAGTTTTTAGTGTATATTACATGCAACATCACTGTTTGTTTACCTATATCCATAACTAACGCTTTTAACTAAAATTATGAATAGGAAACAAATGGAAAGGAGTCATTTACTATCAAATCCTCCTCCTCCTATGGCGCTACAGCCCAAGTCGGGCTCTGGCCACCACCAATCTCTGCCTCCAATCTACTCTATGCATTGCAGCCCTCCTCCAGTTTCTTATCCCCATGTCCCTCGCGTCCTCTGCAACGCCATCTTCCCACCTCTTCATCGGTCTGCCTCTAGGTCTCGTTCCCTCCCATGTACCCAGCAGAGCCCTATTGGGGTTCCTGCCATCCTCCAATCTCATAAAATGTCCAGCCCAACGCAATCTTTGCGTTCTTATAAATTTTGAGACTGGTATCTCTTTATATATTTGATACAGTTGTATCTCAGTCTCCATGAGCCATTTTCTTGTATTGGGCCATTGAGCGTATAATACGTCTGAGGATTTTCCTTTCAAAGGTGTCTACTATGCCGGCTGTTTTCTGTGTGATTGTCCATGCCTCACACCCGTAGCATAACACCGGTCTGATGACAGTCCTATACATTTTCATATTTGTTTCCCTGTGCACTACCCCAGACCTAAATGATGGCAGCAATGCGAAGTATGGCTTGTTAGCCATGGTGGTCCGTCTTCGGATCTCCGGCTCCTCTGATCCAGTCTTTGCTAGGTTCACTCCGAGGTACGTGAAATTGTCCACCATTTCAATTGTGTCCTCCTCTATCTCAATGTTGTTATGAACCCGGTGTCTTCTTGTTTGGATTTACTACCAAATAGTGATAGCAATTAGTATGAGGTATAAAGAGTAAGTAACTACAGAAACATTCAAGGTTACAATATTTACATTTGTATTGTTTTTCTTGTATATGTTCCCTGCAATGCAATGGGTTTCTTTCTGAGAACAGATTACATCCGATATCAAATCACATTACTGTCAGGTACCACACTACTATTAGGCCTACACTTACCAACAGAACTTTACTTATGCATCTTGATTAACATTTAGTGCTAATTACCAATGGTAGTTGTCTCAACTCTCTTTTAATCATACTATGTCACTGTGCCTGTGTTTATGTTCGCAAGCTTGGTGTTTGAATATTGTAATTATGTGGTTTGTATGCATAATACGACAAGTTACTGCATGTATATGTGTGTGTGTGTCAGGAATATCTACAGGTAAAGACACGTTTTGTAAATACAAATCCTGGTTTCAAGAAAATAAAGAAGGAAAAGTGGGAAGAGCTGTTAGCAACTAATCAGAGACAAGTGTTTGAAATGTTTCTGCAGCCTTCTGCTTCACATTCTGCACACACATTCTTAAATGGTCAGAGTTGAACCTACCAGATTATAATTATAGGAGTTAGCTTGATGCATTTACATTTAATTTCTCAGAGATAATTTTTTTTTAAATAATTTTGAAGGCAGTGTTATACAGAATGTGAAGGATGAAGTGAGGGGGTGTTGCTTGGTTTTAGGGGCCCCATGCGTAGGTTTGTACCCGGCACCGTGGCTACTAAGGGTGATTCTGACTGGGAAAGAGTAATCTTGGTTGTTTGTGTGGTTTTCAAACAAATCTGCCACTGATGCATATTACTGTAAAAAGATCGTAGGTGACTTCCAGTATATTAAAATGTTTGGTAACTAACCTGAAATACAGTATCACAGTTCTTCAAAAAAATCACTTTGTTTCACTGGAACAACTTGAAGTCTATTTTGTTTTACTGGCAGCATTCTTCAAAACATTTCAAACATTCAAGTGTATCCACGATTTGTCCCTCTCTCTTTATAAAATTCATTCTGCATGGTAACAATTTCAATATCATTGAATAAGCTGTTATATTCAACAAAGTTTATAACAATGGCCTCTTTCCAAGTGACGTTTTAGAGATATCTTCACTGACTTCTTCTTCTGAATATTTTTTTCATTGACTTCTCTTCTCCTTGAAGATGGATCACCGATGGGTTAATTATGCACTATGTTATTGCTAAATCCATTTTCATCCATCATCCTCTTCGATCAGCTAATCAATCCACTCTACTTCTTTGTCACATTAGCAAAGGGGTTACTTGGCAGTAAATAATCACTCACCTGCATTATCTTGTTATGTGCTGGTGTATTCTCAAGCTGGCCACATTTATATAACACACAAGTATTACAATATTACAATATTACAATATTACAATATTTTTATAATACAAGTATTAACACAAGTTATTTATTTCACAGTTCAAGTATATGACAATATAGAATTTTTAAGAATCTATAAAACTCAACATATGCACCACAAGTAAGCGCTGACACAGCGCTGCTACACTTAGTGTATAATTCAGTAGTGTCTGGGCCAGTTGATTGGTGTGACCAGCTGATGTCATGCAACGAGTATTATCAAGCACAGCTCACCTGACCAAAATACTGGTGGTTATACTGTTTTCGTTCTTAGCTTAATCTTGATGTACTGTACACAAACAGGCATGGTACATCTGAAACGCTATTTGCTGCTTGAATTAGAGGCGTGTCACTCTGACAGAAGGAGTACACACAGGTTATATATAATGTTGATACTGTATACACGCATGTAAATTCTAATAATTTGTCCTGGCCAAAATAAAATTTGAGTGACTGTGTCAGACTGACAGTGAATATTTTATAACCCGGAGAGTTAATGGCTTTTTTATTCAATGTTTAAATATCACAAAGAAAAAAGTTATAGTAGGCCTATATTTAAAGTGAAAATAGAAGCTGTGATAATTACTTACCAGTGTACTGTGTATTATCAGTTGCTATCAGAGAGTCATTCAATGTCTTCCATATTTGTGTTGGAGTTTGAATCATCACTCGAGTCAGCAGTGTTGATGGTAAGATTGTCCACAACAGCATCGGTAATTTGGTCCAATTCCTAAAGCTTGTCTTCTTTAAATACATGTTCCACACAATGACTCCACTTGTTTGCTGTTATCTCATTTACCGCCTTCTATATCAGTTGTTTTACATCATGCAGCTTATATGTTGTGTTGTTATGGGCAACGTATCCTTTCAACTGGCTCCATATTACCATATTAATTCAGTGGGCTTCAGAGTACAGTGATAAGGAGTTAGCGTTAAAACGCTGTGCAAAAGACAACTCTCACATGACTGTACGGCGATTCTGCACATGCGTGTAACACATTACCTTGTGAACAGTGTCAACACCCCTGACCAATGGCGTTTCAGATGAGCCATGTGGGTTTGTTTACATCAGGATTAATCTAAGAACTGAAACAGTATAGACATGTTGGGTCATCCAAGTGTTCCGAATCAATTGATGCCTGACTGATGGAAGTCCACTGTACTGAATAAAAGAACCATAAACAATAACAATAATACTATTTTAGGATCAAACAACTACAGTTGTTATCTGCAAAGCTCTTTACAAAGAGTCTTCAAATTATGTACAAAATAAATTTCTCATTTTTTTCATTAATTAAAGAACCATATATTTCATATAAAATTTTAACATAAATGTTTGAAAATCAGTATATTCATGTATTACATAGAGTTGGTACATAATATTAAACAATGTTCGAGTATGTTCCACTTAGTGGTGTATAATCAGTACATAAGTGTTACATTTACTCTGGTTTTCAAAAGTAGGTTTTCAAGAAGTCTTTCCAGTACAGTTGGTAATCTTGGAATTTCATTTTCACCACATTTTTTAGTATGAATATTGCATAACCACCTCTTAAAGATTTTGCACTAAAGACAATAACAATGGAAAACAATAAATAAACTGAACTTTTATATTCAGCATACAATAATTAAACACATTAATTCTTATTTAATTCTTAATAGTTGATATTTAGAGTTTGCTGATTTTGTAGCATCTTTGTTGTGAAACAGCAACCACTAGTTACATGTCTAACTTTGATTTTTTTTTTACAATTTTTAAGAATGACCCCTTTTATGAAACCTTAGTATAAAAATAGCTGTAGTGCCAAAAATGATGAAAATAAAATTAAACAAACAAAATTGGCATTAAATAAATATAAGTATATCACTACCGACTCAGAACACAAAGTTCGTTAGTGGTAAAATCTTAAAAGTTTTACCTTATAGCCTGAACCAGTTTTTGCTTATTATAAGCTTCATCAGAGGCTGCCACTGGGAGCGCTGTCTGTCTTGTTCATGTATAATAGCAATAGCATAAACTTCCTAGACCTCTCCATCACAAAATTTGAACACAGACACAAATTCAGTATGTACAGAAAACCCACTACAACTGACAAAATAATACACAACTCCTCCAATCGCCCAATACAACACAAATTGGTACCTTTATAACTATGATACATAGACTAAAAACAACATCCCACTAGACGAAAATGACTACAAAGACGAACTAAACATGATAAAATATCTAGCAGAATCCAACGGATACAGCGGAAAAATAGTCAATAAACTCCTACACAGAACACAAAACAAACAACAGGCAAAGACAGAAAACAACAAATTCATAACATTAACATACATCAACAACCACACTGAAAAAATAGCGCCTAAATTTAAAAAAGCAGGATACAGAATGCATACAAAACTACAAACAAAACAGAACACACACTATCAAGACACATACACAAAGAACATTAAGAACAAAACAAATTTGATCTACCTGGTGTTTACAAACTAAATTGCTCAGATTACAACAAATTCTACATAGGCCAGACAAGACATTACTTCAAAGATACATTGAACACACAAAAGCACTACCCTCCACTACCAAATCCACCTTTGCAAACCACACACACGCACACATCGACAACAACATGAATATTCTACAAGTACACACAAAAGGACAAAAACTAGACACTCTTGAACAATTAGAAATATACAAACACAAAAAAAAAACAGATAAAAACGGCATCCTAAAACAACAGCCACGATTCAATTCACATGTACTATTCGAACATATACACCCCACACACACAACATCGATCCTTCAAAAGTCGACACCGTCACCAAGAACAAGACGGAGAGCGTTCCCACTGGCAGCCTCTGACGAAGCTTATAATAAGCAAAAACTGATTCAGGCTATAAGGTAAAACTTTTACGATTTTACTACTAACAAACTTTTGTGTTCTGAGTTGGTAGTGATATACTTATATTTAGTTAATCAACGGACATGTCATGGACAACAAAATCCAAGAAAAAAAATGGTAAGATTGCTGTAAAAAAATCTACTTTATCAAAATACATCAATATAAAGAAGCAAATAACTGTAAATTTTGTCTAAAGTATTGTACTTTTTCGGATATGAGTATAACCACTAGATGACTACGTTGAAACCTTCAAGATGTGAAAGTACACATGAATGAAAACAACAAGCTGGGTAGATAGAATCATAAATATAAAGATGTTGAAAAAAGTGCACTGAAGGAGATATTCTAATGAATAATAAATATAAAATATAAAAGAAAAATTTTAATCAGACACATTCCAAAGCCTGCAAAGGGTTTTTGTAAAACTATTATTGAAGGTAGAAGGGAAGGAGAAAATGTTAGACCAATGAAGAAGGTGATATCCTATAACATAATGGATAATCAGTACAATACTGAGTTGAAGACAGCTGGCCACACAATGGCCAAATGGAAAGCTACAATACTGAATAAAACCAAGCAACAGACTAACAATAATCAAAGAAAGATAATGCTTAATAATTGTCTGGTATATTCCACTTTATACTGTATATATATATATATATAGGAATGTTAATTATCGACCGTATTATTATACTGTTAATGATTTCGAGGTTCGGTCATTAATTATGAAAACTCAGTTTTGGACGTTTCGAGATTTATTCTTCTCATAATCATGCCTACAACATGATGACTAAAATAAAGTGAAATAAGATCTAAACAACTGAGATAAAAAACTATTACCTGACAATAAAATGATATTTTTTTTGTTTTTTCCTGATTGCTTTCTTTTTCAAAATAAATTCTTTGCTATGATAAAAATAAAATTTAATTACAATATATAAATAAGAGTCATGTATAACAGAAAAATGAGCATGTCACAAAAATTACAATAAAAATAATTGATATTAAAATACCAAATACAAATAATAGCCTTAGCCTTAACATAGGTAGATCAATTATTCTACTACTCTATTAATAAGAAGTTAATGGTATCTCTCAACACTTTATGATACGCTGAATACTTTATAAAGTAATTTATTGTCTTTATTTTTATTTATAGCATGCACAGATGTTTTTAACTTCTCTAAATTGTTTGTTGTAATTTAAATAATTTGTTTATACTACTGAAAAGAAATTAATTGAACTTCGACTTGAATGAATATGGCCAGTTGTATTGGGCTCTTAAATGTAAGACCAATATGATGCACTTAAATGATGCATATTAATATAAAATGAATAATTCTTCGAATACTAACTATTTCTGCAAGTAAAAATATATTACCACCTTATGCACATTTCGTTTATCAGATCAGCATCATCAGAGGTTTATAAATGAATAAACAAACAATTGAATTGATTCGACTTCACTATGAAAAATAACGGATAATTGAATTTAATATAAAAGAAATTATCAATTTAATTTTATTTATTTAAAGATTGTTTTAATATTTATTTACTTAATCAGCTGTTTTGTTGGTTACATTGGAAATATATTATGTTTATATTTAATATTTTAATAAATTTATCATTTTAAATAGATCATCTTGTTTTGTTTTTACTTGAGTTTGTTCTTTAATAATAAATTATTGTTATTGTGTTTGTATTTATCAATATTTCCTCGAATATTCATTTTTTTACCTTTTTGCATGTTTTTAATTAACTTCATATTTTGAACATTGGGAAATCAATGTTTATTATTTATACAATGTGTGGTTAAATTAAATTTGTAATATTTGGTTTTAAAAAAACATTGTGGTGTTGAACGAATCTATCAAGTAGTCTTTTCTTTGTCTGGCTACTTGATAGATTCGTTCAAAGCACTGTCAGACTTTAGCTTGATAATGAGCTTAAAATAAATAGACGTTTAATGAAGAAATTTGTGTTAGTGGTTGAAATCACAATCAGAATGATCACTGTTGCACACCACTATATAAAAATTATTCCGATTAGCGCTTTCAAGCTTCACAGCCCATCGTCAGATCAAAATAGACAGGAAATATGTAAAAACAAACCCTTCACTCCTCTCCCCCACCCTGCTCACACACAACAAGCTACAAATTACTGACCCTTCCTCACCCTCTAAACCCTGCCCCACCATCTGTACAGTTACATATTTTTCTAGCAAATTCCTTGTGTTTCAGTGTTGTGTGTGTGTGTGTGTGTGTGTGTGTGTGCGCGCGCGCGCGCGCATCCTTTTAAACTACCCTCTTCCTCTCCACACACGTGGGTCAGTCACACACCCTTATTTTAAAACAACCAATTAGTACTATGCAATATAATTCTTAATCTTATCTATCTGTCCTCTCTCATTTACTTCTTAATCATGTTATAAATGAATGTTAAAAATGAAGAAATATTTTATAACATGATTAAGAAGTAAATGAGAGAGGACAGATAGATAAGATTAAGAATTATATTGCATAGTACTAATTGGTTGTTTTAAAATAAGGGTGTGTGACTGACCCACGTGTGTGGAGAGGAAGAGGGTAGTTTAAAAGGATGCACACACACACACACACACACACTCAACACTGAAACACAAGGAATTTGCTAGAAAAATATGTAACTGTACAGATGGTGGGGCAGGGTTTAGGGGGTGAGGAAGGGTCAGTAATTTGTAGCTTGTTGTGTGTGAGCAGGGTGGGGGAGAGGGGTGAAGGGTTTGTTTTTATATATTTCCTGTCTATTTCGATCTGACGATGGGCTGTGAAGCTTGAAAGCGCTAATCGGAATAATTTTTATATAGTGGTGTGCAACAGTGATCATTCTGATTAAAATAAATATACTAACTATGCTGTATAGTAACAAATGTAACTACAAGTCCATTTACTATACAACTAGATAAATTTTGTACAAGACACTGTATTTTATTTACAAGAAAATCAAACTAATAGGCTAATAAATGTTAACATACTTCATGACTTGGAAAGGAATAACAATTTTATATGCCTATATATATGAAACCAAACTGAACATGACTTATGGATACAAAACTACTATCCAAAATTGAATATTCTGATGCCAATGCAGACAGAAACATATTGAGTGCTGAGAGAGTAAATAAATGACCAAACAAGAGGAATTTTCCCCTCCTATCTATCTGAGCTTCTGGTGGACACCACACTGCTATTGTAAGTTCTTATACATGTATGGTACACATTATGTAAAGTATAATGTAAGGATATACCCTGTACAATAGTTTCTTTCCACCCACAATCATCAAAATGAATCAGCTGCCAATCAAAAAACAAAAAACTGAAGACATTCTCAGACAGAAAATTGAAAACTGAAGCCATTCTCAGTGCACTGTGCACATCACCAGTGTACTTTTCACTTACAGATACATAACACTGAAACAGTGATCTGGCAGTACCACTGACCATTGCCATGGCAGCAACACTGGTTAGCCAGATGTGATCAGGGATTACAAACTTGGTTTTGAGTGCAAGGCTAAATTATTACATTCTTGTATTTGCTCGTGTCAGTTATTTTTTTGTTTGCAAAATTTATCATTGTTACACTAAATAATCTATATATATTGTTGAAGGACGAATTCCCGTCTATAATCTATGGTTTTTATATTATTATTATTAAATTGTCTCAGGGTTCTTTTACTGTTAATTGGGTCTTGCTCTCGGCTAATCGTGATTGTTCAATATCATATTTTATTATTATTTTTACCGTTTAGTGACTTATTCCCCTCAATTCAACCTATTGTTGAATCCAGGATTGAATAACTCGGTACTTACTCTTTTTTCGTCGTATTAGCTGTCTGTTTAAATAATTTAATTTTGTATATTATATTTACTGTTAAAATTCTTTCACTTGACGTTCCGTTGACTCTTTGTAGATCGGCTGTCGTGAGGAGATCAGTTGTTTCTTCCTATACACTAACATACACAAACATAGATATGGTACACATAACAACTCATGTATCGTATTATTGTATAAGATTGTAAGTATGTTGATCTGAACGGTTGTAAACAAAACAAGGAATCATTCAATTTGAATAATTCGCACTCTCAGGAAGGTACCAACCGCCTCGTTTTTCTCCTCTAAGCTGTAATTTTACTGTTACAAATAAAGTCAACTCTTTCACTGGTAAAAAACAATAATGGCAATTTATTCAAATAACACACAGTGAAATTCAATACAATAAGGAATTTTGCTCTCCTTTTTAGTTAACAATTAAAATTTTTAAAGTGAACGTGAACTCTAAAACAAATGATGAGCTCTAGTTGGCATGACTGCCTCTGGTTGATAATACAATGTGTTTTGACAAATTTATAGGTTAGGTCGAATTGTTCGACTTGAAAATTTAATAATGATGATAATAATAAAAGTAGTAGGTTCTTTTAAACTGCAAAATACACTTTCTTGGAATAATAGCTACGGTTAGAGTCAACATAAAAATAAAAATTCAATGATTATTAATGAAAAAATATAAAATATGAACCATTGTTCATAGTTAGGCACATGCTTTATACATAGTTTAGTGCAACCTTATTTGGTTAGAAGTAGTGAATTATTTATTAATAATTAATAGTGATTGTTATAATCCAGTATCATGTACTGCAATCATCTATGAACTTGGATACTCCCATTTCAGGTAAATGTAATTTATTTATTATAGTTATCGCACTCCGGCGAAAACTATTAATTGAATTTAATAACAAAATATTTATACTTCCATCTACTGATAGTATTAGAGTACATATACTCTTCATTGATATCACAATGTCTTTGCTTATCCTAGATATTTACAGTATACAAATAGTTAAACTGTCATTACTCAGAACGTTCAATTTCAACATTGTTCATTTGTACTTATTGGTTCCCTTCTATTAAGGATAGGGAATTGAATTGTTTCTATATTTCAATCTTAATCGCTTTTAGCGTTCAATTATTTTGCTTGTAGACTAATCATGACATAATATTTGTAATTAATAATACTTGCGTCTCTCGTCGGTTGAAGATTTACACTTTATTAATTATTGACACTTTTTAATTAATTAAAATTTAATTAATTAATTATTTAAACTTTATCACAACACTGCACACACTCCTATGCGCATAAACTCCGATTAGATTACACTTGTAAATATACTGCACTGATTCTTCTGATAGATAACTTATGTCTCAATTTGAGGTTAACATGGTTGATGCTGTTTTGCTGTCAAACGCACGTTTTTCTGAGGCGTCGACTAGCGTGCAGTCCGCTTCGCTGTTGTTCAAAGACTGTCCCTGGTTCATGGGCTGGAATGATGAATTTCGGATTTTTTATGTGTTCTGATTGGTCAGTTTTTGCCAATTCGTTTATTTACGGTAGACTTCGTCAAAATAGACGCTATCATAAGCGTCAGTCTTTGGGGACAAGATTAACAAATTCTGGTTCACACGACTACGTGGAAGGGCTAAGCACAATGCAATTATTTTTAAAAGTCTAATATCTTTCTTATAATTGCACTGAGAATGTTGTGCTTACTCTCATTGTTCGTGTTTTTGAAAGACGATTAATTTGAGTCCCCTTATCATATATTTCTGATAAGGGTTATCAGACTTAGCACTTAGCATTTATGCTTGGTGTCCATTAAACCATTAATTATTAACAATTCATGGTTTTTATGTTATTTTTTATAGTAATGTCTCACTCTTAATCTACTGTACAAATTTCCCTTAAAACTATGTCCTATTATTAATACTATGTCCGTTTTCATAGCTTCACTCTTAAACTTATGGTCATACATTTTTGGTTTGCTCATTACTCAGTAATAAGAGTATTTAATTAACTTTTAACATGTTGTAATTAAATCTCGATGGGTTAAGTCACTACTGACAGTGTTCTTTTTCCCTAAATTATTGGTTTAATGCCTTAATTATCACTTATGAATCAGGCTTGCTATGCCTATATGGCGTTACTTGGTAGTATGCTTAATATCATAGACATTTTAGATGTATTGTTCTCTGATTGATAACTGAACTAGTCACTAGGACCTTATAGTTATTGTGATGCAGTTCACTCTGCATTTGACTCTGTTATTAGCAAGGTTTGGTTGCTGTAAACTTTATTTGCAGCTAGCTGTCATAATGGTTGAGTTATAATTACGTTTATATAAACTATTTAAATGGTTATTTTGGTTACAATTGCTCATAGGAATAGTATTCTGTCCGACACCAAATCATTAATTGGGTTACTTGCTTTGTACAATGTGTTTATTACATAATTTTGGTTGCATAGTGTCACTTTGCCATTACAAGGATTTGGTCATACTTGTATTACTTAAATATGGCTTTTATATACTATTATACTATTATCTATCGTGTACAAAACATTCCTTATATGCTCTATTTACTTCCTAGCTCATTACATTTTGGTCTAACATTGTTTTGGTTCGTTTTTTATCAAGTTTTATTGAAAACTGGATGCCCAGATTAGGTTATGTCATAGGTTCAGTAAACATTGAAGTGTTGTTTATGGTTGTATATTTCTATCTTAAACTATTCGACTGGTTTTCATTTCATGTTTGTACATTGGTTATTGGTTATCAATAGTTCATTTTTAGTTTACTACTGTATTATCTTATTTGTTGTTAATTAGTGGGTTTGTATGTACATCATTCCCAATGTACAATTGGTCATTCACTATTTTGGTTGCATATTCCTCTGTTTATTCTATAACTACACATCATTTAGCTATCATAAACTCATCTTGTCCTTATTCAGTTTGCTTGTGACTCTTTATTTACAATATTTAATACTTATTTACAATAATGTGTTTCACATAAACAATAAATGTGTTCATTAAATGAGTTGTTGTCAATGTTGACTTTGCCATACAGCTTAGGGATTCGTATCATATAATTAACTAACACTTCTTCCTTCTTCTTAATACAAATATGCTTTCAAGGTTTATGTTAGTTTGTTTTACTTCAATTTTCTTCCCTTATTCTTCTGGTGTTTGCTCTGGTGATCTTCCTTCTTCTTTCTTCTTTCTTCACTGATCTCCTCCTCACTACTGTTAATTTTATACATGATGTGGTTTTCACTTGTCTTCTTCACACTGGTTCTTCCTTCTTCTTTCTTGAAGTTGTCCTTGTTGTATTCTTCTTCCTGACTCTTCTTCCTTCTTTTGTTGTCTTGTCCTCCTCACTGATTTTTCTTTATTCTTTGGTTGTGTGGTGTCCTTCTCACTGATCTATTGGGTATAGTATGTCGGTCGTCTCGTCTTTATTCTTCTTTTCTTCTTTCTTGGTGCATTTACTAGTTTGGGGGTTTGCCCCTTAGGAGTGAAAGTTTGTAAAAACGTTTCTTAGTGAGCACATAAGACCTATGATGAAGCTATGTTCAAAGTTTCATTGATATCCATTCAGTAGTTTTTGCTCTACGTTGATTCTATGTCAGGCAGTCAGGCAAACTTTCCCCCCCTTTTTCCCCCTTTAAAGGTCGAATTTCCAAAAATCCCTTCTTAGCGGATGCCTACATCACATAAGGAACCTACGTGCCAAATTTCATGTTTCTAGGTGTTATAGTTTCGGAGATTTCGTGATGAATCAGTGAGTCAGTCAGTGAGTCAGTGGTATTTCTCTTTTATATATTGTAACGTAACGGAAATACGGTCCTCGACGTTACATAAAGCAACTTATAAGATTTAGAATAGAGAAGAAAATTTATTAATTATCCACACTTGTAAAAGGTCAGAAACCCAACCCATGATTGTTTAAATAAAATAAGAATACAAGGTAAAAAGATAAGCAAGTGATAATGTTAATAATAATAAACCTCAAAGTTCAGTGAGAGGTAAATAACAGACATTGACACATAATGTAAAAACTAATTTTGACTGTTTCATAATAATTGAGGTTTTAAAGTAGATGAGAATGAGTAAATGGTGTATGACTTAAGTTACTCAAATGTACTTGTTATTAATTGTACCATGTTATATTGTTATCATGATAGTGATGTTATATTTTGTGTTAGCAAGTGAAAGTTTTCTGTTAATAGAATATCAGGTAACTAAGTATTATGTGTTATTAATTTACCATTATAGAGCTGTTGTTGAACTCAGTAATTGATTACTAATTAATTTCATTTTATGTGTTATCCATATGTCGTGAAAAAGCTTTTGTTAGATTTTATAGTTAATTATTTGTATACATGTACTTAGATAATAAGATGATTATAATTGTAAACTTGGCCAAAAATGCTATAATTGTTAACGAGATACAAAAGAGTTTAATACAACCATGTCATAAATAGATAAAAGATTCTATAATATTGCAGATAGTCACAAGTTAAATTCAGAATTAGATCAAGGTATAACGATAGGCCTAACAACCAGTAACATTATATAGTAAGTCAGATCAGAAAGGTTAGGTAAAGAAATTAGTAACAAATACTAAATAAAATCTAATGAGTTAGGAGAAGATAATAATAATTGATAATAACAAATAAATAAACTCAAATTAAATAAATTCTTATAATGCCATAGTGCAATGATACCGATAGAGAATGTTTAGTAACAGAAAAATGATATTTGTTAAAATAAATAGACTAAAAGGAAAAGACAACAAAATATATAAGAATTAGTAAACAAGCCATAAGTAAAATTATATTCGGATATAATGGAAATTTAGAAAGGGATTATTTTGATGAGTGGAAGAACATTGTATGAAATGATTATAATATAACATAATATCGAATAAGAATAAAAAAAATGGTTGCCAGGGATGACAAAGTAGATAGAATTTGTTGATTTGATTATTGGATAAATTTAGATGAACGAAGATGGTTTAGTTAAAAGACGCTCAGAAAAGATTTGATTTAATTTAAATACAAAGTCCATCCAAATTTAAGCAAAATGAACAATAAATCACAATAGTATGATCAACTATCATTTAACCGTAATATATAATTGGACAATATAAAAACTTAATACATGAAAGTAACGAAAAATAAAAAGGAAGAACTGTGATTGCGAAATTCAATAAAATGAACAAATGTTAACTTAATTAACTAACAAAACCAGAGAAATAACTACCTGCATAAAGTGATATAATCCTATAACGTAAACGAAACGAAAATAAACACCAAATTATATCGGAACTTCAGTTTACACAATTCAATAGAAAAAACGTAGTTGGATTCGAATTTCGTCGAAGCACGTAACCACAAAACTCGGACATTGGTGAACGAAAGGAGCGGTATTTCTGCATCATCCCAGGACCAAGAATTAAACTTTATTTTCAACTTGGAATGAAGACTGACGAGAGCAAATTTATCTGCATGCTGATCAGTTGCTGTCAAGACGAAAGGGTATCTGTACACGGCCTTATCGAGTCACGATGCCGAGCGGACGGTAAAACTACAATTATTTTAAAT
Organism: Magicicada septendecula; assembly: GCA_034769895.1. Taxonomy (NCBI): domain Eukaryota; kingdom Metazoa; phylum Arthropoda; class Insecta; order Hemiptera; family Cicadidae; genus Magicicada; species Magicicada septendecula. The sequence goes on from CM068370.1 coordinate 110,954,484, forward strand.
ATTATTTAATAAAAACTTAACTCTATATTGTAATACCTTGTATTCCTATTTATGCATTTTCTGATCTTACTAACAGTTGAAAGAACCTTCACATCCTGTATTTAAAGAAATATAAAATCATAACTAAAAATAATATAAAACCTTGAATCCGATCGATAATCGATTACTTCTGGCTTATAGCCTTTTGTATCTAAAGTAAAAGAAACAACTTTGTTGGACAAGAAATATTAAATATTAATAAAGAATCCTTTCAGAATTCCGATATCTTCTCATTTATATAAGATTTAGTGTAGTGTGAACAAGATATAAGATAAGTAAAGAGTGTAACTAATAATCACCGTATGCGGTGGGTTAACCTACAAATTTCCGTTATTTGGGAACCATAGCGCTATTCGCGGACTGCTTAGGTATTAAAGAGAAGAGAATATAATAAAAATGTCTTCTCTTCTCTCCAATGCAGAATAGGCTTGAGCGAAAAATTCGAATTACACACTATACACATAATTTTCACCCACAATAACCCAATTATATTAAATAGAGAGGAAAGGAGATATACTTAACATTATTATAAAACATATTAAAATAAGATACATAATAAATTGGCACTAAACGGAGAGAGGTTTAACGAGACGGACAGACATGGTATATTATAATATATAGATTAGTCATTTAACAAAGTTATTGTACTTCGAACCTAAGGTTAGGTTAGAAGTACAATAACTTTGTTAAATGACTAATAAATGCATAAAAGTTAAAAACAAAACTTATAAAGAATTTAATTCTGAGAAAAATGGTGTAAATAAAGTCAATAAAAATCAACAAAAAATTCCAATTGTATCCAATTTTCCAAAATTTGTTTTTAGGCAAAGATTTTTCTGTTTTACGTCGGATATCATGAAACTTATGGCAGATACAGTTCTGCGACCTGTTTTACTCGATTTTTCAGGTCAAAAACCATAAGCAATAGCAGAATTCGCCCCTTCCCAAAATTTCAGAAAGTCTTCATTTACCCGGGGGAACCGAAACCCGGGCGAAATTTTTCGCTAGCTGTAACTCGCTAACGAAGCATTTCCGGACCTACGTTTATATGAACTTTTTTTCTTATTTTTCGATGTAGATTCATCTCCCGAAGTATTTCCGTTTCTTCGTGAATCACCCAAAAGGTTTCTTCGTATATATAACTCAAAATCTGAGGATTTATGTGTACTGAATACAAATCCACACCGTTACACCGATTGCCACCAAATTTTGCACAGGTAACCTTTGATACAAGGCGAAAAACATGTCTAACTTGGAATTTGATATTTTGCGCCGTTCGCATGATTTAGGCCCTTTTAATTATGCCTTTTTGTTGACGCGTATAAAGACCATCGTATCAACAACACCATGGAGACCATAATTAATTACCATAGTAACAAGTAAATAAACAAAAGCTATTGTATCAGAACTGTACATTTATCCATTCCTGCAGTACATTTTTGATGTTTTATATAATGTTCGATTGTATCGATAGGCCTATATCATGATGTGGAAAAGAAGAAGCGTATTAACTGTAAATTGTCATATTACTTAATGCAAAGCGAAAAAAATTTATTGTTTTCATTTGTGAGGTTAGGTGACAATGATTTTTGGTTTTTAGTTTACTGCTGAAATAAATGAAAGCCATTGTTGAGGAACGTTAATGTGTTATACAATGTTTCTAACACAATAAAGCATTAATTAATTAAAATAAAGAAACAAGTGAAAGTACCAACAATACTAATAATTATTATAGTAGTGAACAAAAAAGTGATGAACATTCAAAATATTATAAAATAAAGAATTTAGCGTTTTTAATTTAACAGGCACTTTATAAATATCTCCAAAGACTTTATAAACAGGTATTTTTAAATCTCCAAATGCTGTTGCACCAACATAATAATTTAGTACAAGTTAAAATAATACAAGTGTTGAAAATAGCTTTGGAGAGAATTTGACTAATGAGTACAAAATTGTTATACGAGCTGACAGAATCACATATAGACACAGACAATAAAAATTATATTAAAATACTTATTAAAAGTAAAATATTCGCATGTGAAGCCGTGGCTAACAGCTAGTATGCATATAAATAGGTAATTGTACTAGTCAACAAGTATTAACTAGTACAAGTACTGATGTACTAACATCAAGTTTATGCTAAAATTTTCAAAACTCAATAAAAATGGTGTTCAATTTACATCATGTTGAGAAAAAATGTAACTCACAGAACTTGAGAGGCTTACAATTGACTTTCAAAATTTCACAGAAAATGCTATAAAATTATTTAAGCCTTTGTCGTAGAACACATAATAATAATAACTTTATTATTTGGTATATTGCTTACACCAAATAATATTCAGTATATGATTATTTTAGTTGCTTATTTAAGCCTATGGTGTATTTTTTCCTACTCACACTCATAAACAGTTTAATAACATCTGACACAAACACAAATTCCCATATTTTTTAGCCACAACCAGTCACTGTTGTATAGTCTTAATGCTTAGTCTTATTAACAAAAATTCTGTACACTTTTAAAATACTGACTTAGTATATCCTTCACCAACAGCTTCTTTTAATGCCTGTAGACTTCTTTCGCCATACGTGCTCACAAAAAGTATTAATTCATCTTTACCAGGTTTCCTCCAAAGATATTTTTTTCTAAACTCTTTTGGATCACTCTTAAGTGCTTCTTTCACTTCATTTACTGAAACAACTGTCTAAATTTATAATACATGACAATTTAAGAGCTGACTATTATAGAATATAATTGTATCATTCTCATGATACTCACTGCAAACAAAATTTCTTTAAAAATTTTAAAATTCAAAATTTATCAATATTAAAAAAAACATATTTGTATCCAATTGTAAAGTTAATAAAATATTAGTTTTCATCATATGTGATCGTATTGTTTGTTTGCACCCACTTACAAAATAAACACACAGTTTTTAATAATAAGTTATCTACTTTATTTTTTATATTTTTGTGTTAAAATCATCAAATACTATTGAATATAGATACATCATGGTGTACTTACTACTAAAATTAGCAGTTATCATTGAATCCACTTTGGTCAATAAACAATACTGCAACGATACAACAATTATACAAAAACATTACCATGTACTCAACACAACTATAAAGTATACACCGGCCAGGTCGCAGGATTTTTTTCTCTCGTTGTGTCACGTATATGTAGTTGCGCAATAATTAAATAATTTTTAAAGAGGAGTGAGATGTTGTTGACATGAAATAATCATTCTAAGATTTATTAATTTATAGAAAAATATTTAAATATTAAAATTTCAAAGGTTAGACAAATAAATATTCACCTTTATAAGCTTTATAAATATACTGTAGCCTGCTATGCTATTCATAACATACAACAAAAATAAACACCCACATAATCTTACTAACTAAACAAACATGTTAACCAAGTTATTTAAATTCTTTCTATTTTGGTGTGTCTGAAATTAACTCAAATTTTAAATAATACTAGCAACTCATTTACAACCAAAATAATATCAAATCTCAAGAATAAACTTTAATCGTTGCTATAAACAAAATAAAATAATCTACCATTTACTTCCAATCTATTATTTATTTCTACTGACACACCCAAATTTTAACATACAACAAAAGATTGGTATTTCTTTTCTAGATTTGCTTGTTAAATTAAACTCTCTTACCTAACTACTATTTAACTTTAAAACTCTAATTATTAACTGTTCATACTTAAGTTCTTTTCAAGACCTCTCTTCACAATAAAAAAATATAATTTTTTTTTATCACCCATGTATATCTGCCATTACCGTTGCATGTGTGTGTGTGTGTGTCCAGAATCCTGAGAGTATGAGGATGGTGACGATGATGACTATGCTGATGTGGTGCTCGTTGTCTCTATGGGTTGTTGCTGTTGGTGATGCTCCAGAGTGCCTCCATACGTCTTAGTGTGCGTGTGGTACAGTATGTGTCCTGGTCGATCTGCAATCGGGCAGCATGACGTCATGTGTAGATTTCTTGAGTCTGAGTGTATGATCGCCCTAAGTTGCCAGTGGTATTTATACTGGAGGCAATTTGACAGATTCAGGACTATTTTTCAATATGTCAGATATTGTCAATTCATGCAAAGTGTTCTTTTCATTACGCTCACTTTTTGGTTAATTATCGCGAACTCATGAACATACTCATCACATGAGTGATATCATTGTTTGCATAATTTTTTTCTGGTCACTCACATATACCACACATATTAATTACTATTTAATTACACTAGTAATTAATATTAATTTAATAGCATTTTTAATATTGCACCTTTGGCAATAAATTTTACATCACCATACTCATAAAAAATTCCTTAATCTAATGGTGTCTTTATAATTGGTGTAAGTCTTTGTTTACAGGTTTAAAACAAATAATTAGTTTATTATAATCCTGTTAAGACCTTATTAATTGGAGACCAACAATTCGTACGTATCACCCCATATTATCGTGTCGCAGCTTGCGTCACACACACACATACACATGAACGCTGTAACTTACGCTACAAAAGCAGGTGTCACTTTTGACAGGCTCCAGCCGGTCCGTTCTCGCACAAAACTGTCTAAAAGTGTTCGTCTTATTCTATTTATACTAATTATACCTGCCACCTGCCTGTGGTTTCAGTGAATAACTTATTTATTATTTAAATACTTGATATGTTTGCAATAATTCAGATATTTGTGTGTGCATGTGCGCTCATGCATATGTACATACATGTCAATTATATACTGACCAGATAAAGAAATGAGCTCCTAAACCAAGAGAAGAATAATGTCTATCCAACTCATCGTGTATCACCCAAATGTTGAAACATACAAATTAAGCATGTATTATACACCAGTAAGAAAACTTAAATACTCTATGATAACAAAGAGGCAAGTCACTCGTTTACAATACTCATTATCTGAACATTATACTCAATCCAATCAAATTTCTTTATTAGAATCCACCTACAAGTCTGATGAATAATTTATAAACATGTACTTTCTCAGTTACATGGAATATTCTGAATAACAAGGTTATATGAATATTCTATGTAGGTGATGTTAATAACTTCAAATTTTTAATACCGGAAACAATAATTTTAAATCAAGAAAGAATAGCAAATGTCTATATTCGATTTGTCGTCTATAAACATCAACTTGTTGAGATAGGAAGAATAGGAAAATCAAATTCAAAAACAGAAAAATGTGTAACATGAATTTCTACTCATGTGATGATGACAATAACAGTCAATATCGACAAATTATGTAATTATGATGATGATGATAACAATGATTACAATGACAACAATGATGACTGTGATGGCACTGAATGATGATTTAACATTCTGTTAAACTAACTCAGCAATAAATTGATGAAATATCTCTCTCACCTCTTCCAATAAAAAAAAAATTATTTATTTAGAGTTCTACATGTAGTACATCTTCAAAAACAAGATTGTCTAGACATTATCTACAAGTACTTTGAAGTACATGTTTAATAATAACGATTTACTCTAATAATATTAATAGCAAAATTATTCTACACTCATATAAGTATAAAAATTAATTGATAATGTGGTAAACCAAGCACATCACTTATTTTTCTATTCAAGATAATTTCACCATATGAGTTTTATAAGTACATTTTACAAATTATTGATAGTTTTAGAGCTTGTAATTGGGTAGGGGGGGGCAAGTTAGAAGGTAGAAATAACAATAATGATATAAGCAGAATTATCACTGTTGCACACCACTATATAAAAATAGTGATGTGCTTTTTTTATATAGTGGTATGCAGCAGTGTAATTCTGCTTGTGATTTTAACCACTAACACCAACAGACATTGAACTATCTACAATTGAGGAAGGTATGCACAAAATTATTTGATTCTGTTTAAATATGCGGCAGTTATCGTTCGTCATAGAAACAATTACTCTTGTTAAAACTTAAAATGTGGCAGGTAAACTACCCCTTTCCCTTAACCGATCTTCACCAAAATCAAAAGACATTGAGCTCTCTATAGGTCAGGAAGGTGTGCAAAACATTATTTGATTCTGTTTGAATTTGCGGCTGTTATCGTTTGCCATATAAAATACCCTTGTTAAAACATAAAATGTTGCAGGTAAACTACCCCTTTCCCTTAACCGATCTTCACCAAAAACAATAGGTCTTGAGAACTCTACAATTCAGGGCTGTATGCAAAACACTATTTGATTCTGTTTGAATTTGCGGCTTTCAAAGATTAAATAAAAATATTAAGACACTGAAAATTTGTCAAATTATAAAGTTAACCTAGTGTTAGTTTACGAACCTTTAAACACTTTTACTACACTCCAAAAAACCACTTATAGCTACACATTATAAGATTTAAGTAGAAATATTGTAAGGTTGTGTATTTTACTTCCATATTCCTTAAGGAAATTGAAGTATGGTGATGGCAAAAAAAATCGTGTTTGAGATTATTGCAGATTCTGATTGTACTACACTCAAAACATGAAAAAAAGTCGTTTTCCGAAAAGTGTCTGTGTGTGTGTCTGTCTGTCTGTCTGTCTGTCTGTAGATTTTTTTCTATGGCAAACGATAACTGCCGCAAATTCAAACAGAATCAAATAATTTTTTGCATACAGCCCTGATTTGTAGAGTACTCACGATCTATTGTTTTTGGTGAAGATCGGTTGAGGGAAAGGGGTAGTTTACCGGCAACGGTTTTTTTTTTATCAAGGGAAATTTTTTTTTTTGGCAAACGATAACAGCCGCAAATTCAAATAGAATCAAATAATGTTTCGCATACAGCCCTGAATTGTAGAGTTCTCAAGACCTATTGTTTTTGGTGAAGATCGGTTAAGGGAAAAGGGTAGTTTACCTGTAACGTTTTATGTTTTAACAAGGGTATTTCCTATGGCAAACGATAACAGCCGCAAATTCAAACAGAATCAAAAGATTATTTGCATACAGCCCTAAAATGCAGAGTTCTCAAGACCTGCTGTTTTTGGTGAAGATCGGTTAAGGGAAAGGGGTAGTTTACCAGCAGCATTTTTTTATCAAGGGTATTTTCTATGGCAAACGATAACAGCCGCAAATTCAAACAGAATCAAATAATATTTTGCATACAGCCGTTATTTGTAGAGTACTCAAGACCTGTTATTTTTGGTGAAGATCGGTTGAGGGCAAGGGGTAGTTTACCTGCAACGTTTTTTTATCAAGCGTATTTTTTATGGCAAACGATAACTGCCGCAAATTAAAGCAGAATCAAATACTTTTTTGCATACGTCACTGAATTGTAGAGGACTCAAGGCCTTTCGATTTTGGTGAAGATCGGGTAAGGGGAAGGGGCAGTTTACCTGCAACCTTTTACGTTTTAACAAGAGTAAAGTACTTCAAAATTCATTTAAACTTTTTCAAACAATGGTAATTGTTAAAAATAAAATAATTTTGTTGCCAGGCAATAAAATTATAATTTTTACTTCCATATTCCTTAAGGAATGGAAGTATGGTAATGGCAAAAAAAAATCGTGATCGAGATTATTGCAGTTTCTGATTCTACTACACTCAAAACATGAAAAAAAGTCGTTTTCCGAAAAGTGTCTGTGTGTGTGTGTCTGTCTGTGTGTATGTGTGTCTGTGTGTAGATTTTTTTCTATGGCAAACGATAACTGCCGCAAATTCAAACAGAATCAAATAAGTTTTTGCATACAGCCCTGCTTTGTAGAGTACTCACGACCTACTGTTTTTGGTGAAGATCGGTTGAGGGAAAGGGGTAGTTTACCTGCAACGGTTTTTTTTTTATCAAGGGAAATTTTTTTTTTTGGCAAACGATAACAGCCGCAAATTCAAACAGAATTAAATAATGTTTCGTATACAGCCCTGAATTGTGGAGTTCTCAAGACCTATTGTTTTTGGTGAAGATCGGTTGAGGGAAAGGGGTAGTTTACCTGCAACGTTTTTTTAACAAGGGTATTTTCTATGGCAAACGATAACAGCCGCAAATTCAAACAGAATCAAATAATGTTTTGCATACAGCCCTAATTTGTAGAGTACTCAAGATCTGTTATTTTTGGTGAAGATCGGTTAAGGGGAAGGGGTAGTTTACCTGCAACGTTTTTTTATCAAGCGTATTTTCTATGGCAAACGATAACAGCCGCAAATTCAAACAGAATCAAATAATTTTTTGCATACGTCCCTGAATTGTAGAGGTCTCAAGGACTTTCGATTTTTGTGAAGATCGGTTAAGGGGAAGGGGTAGTTTACCTGCAACCTTTTACGTTTTAACGAGAGTAAAGTACTTGAAAATGTACTTAAACTTTTTGAAATAATGGTAATTGTTAAAAATAAAATAATTTTGTTGCCAGGCAATAAAATTATAATTTTTTCTTTTTAATGTAATATAATATTTTTCATTTAATACAGCAATAAAAAGGCAGGTAAGACACACACACACACACACACACACAATTCACGTTATTTCTGGCCTCACTCATGTTTATTTTCTTACATTTGCACGCTTTTTAAATGGAAAGTGCCGAAACCCACACCAACATAACGCGTGCAAGCCGAAATTTTTTTTAAGGAATCACTAAAAGGACGGTGGTTCAAATCGGACGCTGAGGTAGAGTTTGCTGTAACCGAATGGTTCCACAAACAGCCGTAAGAATTTTACTAGCAGGGAATCTACAGGTTAGCGCAACAGTGGAACTCATGTCTTAATGTTATTGGAGACTTCTTTTAAAATTGTTGAATAAAAAATGCTTTACGGCTCTATACGTGTTTCTATTGAACAATCCTTGTATTAGTCATACACAATAATACAACTGATTGAACTTCAAATTTTTAAACTTGATTAGTTTCTATATATATGTTTAATGTTACAAATAATTCAAATAACAATCTTGATCATCTGTTAGTTCAGCGGAATAACAGTGACACTTTTAATAACCGCATAAAATAAACACTTAGAAACAACACAGGCGCTTTAACTTAACTGTTTGGACCACAGAAGTGAGGCATGCCTCAACGCTCTATGTGTACAGCGCGGGACAATCCCCCCTCCCTACACTTCCCTATCACACCACTACATTGCTTACATACGATTTATTCTACAGAATTTTTTAGGGTAGGCATTGCCTCAATTGCCTCCATGTAACTTCGCCACTGATATATATGTGTACAACGTTATCGGCAACAAAGAAGTAGTTTTTGTTAAAATTCCTTCCCGGGATATTTGGCCGTAGTCCAATGTTTTCTACAAAACCAGACATTTCGGCAATGCCATCGACTTCCATCATCAGTGAAAATCGAGTGCGATAACGTGAGGTGGTATACGTTAGTGACCACAGTACTGTGGTTAAGGCTGAAGCAGTAAGTAGAAAGAAGTAGTTTCTATGGTAATATTTCATTTCGAAAATGATTTTAAATATAAATTTTAGAATATGGAAGTCATGTATGGTTCTCCATACCGATATTTTCATTTTAATGTAAATCTGTACATAGTATAAAGTAAAGTCGGTCCGTTTTCTCTCTGTGTTTGAAATCGCTAATCTCAGGAAGTACTGAACGGATTTTATTCAAGTTTTCGCCAATAGATAGAGTGTCTATCGAGGAACATTTATGTGTATAATTAATACATATATGTTGTACATTAGCTTAGCTATCACGGTTTATGTCAAGTAAGTGGTATAGTTTACATCTTATATATAAAAAATGACTTTTTTCATGTTTTAAGTGTAGTACAATCATATTCTGCAATAATCTCGAACACGATTTTTTTTGCCATCACCATACTTCCATTTCCTTAAGGAACATGGAAGTAAAATGAATGTTTCTTTGTTTGTCCCGTATGCGTTCCTATACCATTCATCCGATTGCGACGAAACTTCGGTGAGTTGTTGTGCGCACGTCCGCGAAGGTTTCTTCCACATCTCCTCCTAAACCACTGTACCGATTTCAACCAAACTTGGCACAAATATTTTACGCAACGGGAGAACCAACATAGGATAGGTGTTTTTTCGATGGGGTCCTTTTGGGGTTCTTTGGGGTTTTCCACATCGCCTCCTAAACCACTGGACCGATTTCAACCAAACTTGGCACAAATATTTTACGCAAAGGGAGAACCAACACAGGACAAGTGTTTTTTTCGATACGATTCTTTGGGGGGTCCTTTGGGGTCTTCCACGTCTCCACCTAAACCATTGGACCGATTTCAACCAAACTTGGCACAAATATTTTACGCAACGGGAGAACCAACATAGGACAGGTGTTTTTTTCGATACGATCCTCTGGGGGGTCCTCTGCGGTCTTAAAAAACTATTAGATCTGGTTACTATGGCAACCCAATAGAATAGATTCTGTTCTAAATATATTATCGCATTAAATTGAAGACCACGCGAACGAAGTTGTGGGCAACAGCTATTTATTTTTAAGAAGCCTACTTTAATTAAACTTTATTAATTAAACTAACATTTTCATTACGTACAACGTGAAACTCCGTAGCGAAGCACGGGTATTCTGCTAGTCATGTATAAGAGAAAATATATCGTGCGTGGCAGGCAAGCATATCTCAGTTATGTACTGTTTACGTTTCCATTTTATTATTATCACTACCGCAATAAAAAGGCAGGGAAGACACACACAATTCGCGTTATTTCTGGCCTCATTCATGTTTATTTTCTTACATTTGCACGGTTTTTAAATGGAAAGTGCCGAACCCATACCAACATAACGCATGCAAGCCAAAAAAATGGACATCAATTTACTTCCTGTGGACCGCTGGGCAGTGTAACTGCACGTGTTTACAGAGGAACGATTCATAGACAGACTTTTCGTCTTTAGGGAATGAACCCTCTGCAAGATGCTGAGGGTCCATGAGTGACTTCGGAGCGCTTCTTCTTTTCCGCGTGTTTGTTCTGTGAAACGTACACTGTAGATTCGCAGATTTATTCTAAGCAACGCTCAATAGGAAATGTTGAAAATTTTTGTCCACGGTGAACCCTCATACACACTAAACCTGCTCTGATGTTTTAATTACGGACATCATAATATTAAAACTTTGGAAACTTGAGCACTACTTAATGGAAATCAATCATTAACTTATACAAGCCATTAATTTTATGCATATTTTTTATATATATGTGTACAACGTTATCGGCAACAAAGAAGTAGTTTTTGTTAAAATTCCTTCCCGGGATATTTGGCCGTAGTCCAATGTTTTCTACAAAACCAGACGTTTCGGCAATGCCATCGACTTCCATCATCAGTGAAAATCGAGTGCGATAACGTGAGGTGGTATACGTTAGTGGCCACAGTACTGTGGTTAAGGCTGAAGCAGTAAGTAGAAAGAAGTAGTTTCTATGGTAATATTTCATTTCGAAAATGATTTTAAATATAAATCTTAGAATATGGAAGTCATGTATGGTTCTCCATACCGATATTTTATTATTGTAATTGCATATAATCCTTTTATCGTAATCAAAAGAATCCAGACGATTGAACGAAATTATTCGTTTACTACTTCGGTAGAACGCCATTACAGTGTATTTGTTACGTTCAAAATCGATTTGTCAAACCCAGAGAGAGATTGTCTCATAGATAAATAACCGGTGCAAAATAATATATCAAACCAAATCTAACTTGTGTCAAAGAAAAGGTAATAACCCTTCATTAATAAATCAATACTGTGTATAACAAATGTGTTTTATTTTCAGTAGGAAAGTTTATTATTAATATTGTACATTATAGTGAACTTACACAATAGACGACTAGTGCTCTCGCTACCTGTTCGGTACAGCAAGCTGTACAGAGGCGGGAACCGATTCGAATGCCCCGGCCGTCATCGCTGAAAACACCTTTTTAACACATTAATTCATAAAGTTAATTGTTTTCAACAAACAATTTGGTGCCACCAGGGATTTATACAATCCTAGTGAACCTCAGGTCAGGACTACGATACCTGGTTATTCGTACGTTCGCGACGGACTCAAGCATCGTAAGTTACGTTACCGAGCGAGGACGGATTGGTAAGACACACATACACAAGTTACACTCTGACACTTCTACATTTTACAGAATTCGTTAAGAACGACGACACACGAGTACGTTATAAATTGGCGACCAACTGGTGGGACTAGAAGAAAGGGAGATACGAAATTCTAGTGGCGATTGTGAAAGGATATCAAGATGCATACAAGAGGATTATCGAAAAAGTTGGCGAAGGACAAAGAAATGGAAGAAAATAGAGAGGAAGAAGAGGAAGGAACATCGATCGAAGAAGTGGATACAACAACAGAACCAACCAAAGACAAAGAAAGGGAACCACAGGCGGGTGACAGGGAGGAAGCCAGAGGAGGAATGGATTTACAACAACTATGGGAGTTGATTAATGGAAAATTAGACAAGAACGAGGAGAGTCTGAATAACATGAAGAAAGAAACCAGTGAAAATTTTAAGAAACAGAACGAGAAATTCGATGGCATGAAGGAAGAAACCAATCACAGTTTAAAACAAATTAACGAAAAATTTGACAAGAGTGAGGAAAGTTTGAAACAAATCAATGAAAAAATAGTGAGTACAAATGAAAGTACTAAGGAAGAATTGAGACAAACAATTAACAAAAATAACGAAACCCTCTAACAACAGCTGAAGGAAATCAATGAAAAAACTAAGGAAGAGATGAAGCAGCAGGTGATACAACAATTAAGGGAGTACCGAGAAGAAACCCTACAACAGATCGCCGAAACGAATGAGAAATTAGAGGAGACGTTGGAGAGACAGGAGAAGACCAACGAAACTGTTTCAGAAGTCCGTGAGGAAGTGATCAATAAAATAAACAACCTCGAAGGAGAAAATAAAAGGAGAATTGAGGAATGTCACAAAGACACGGCCAAAAGATGTGAACAGGTGAACCAGGACATGCATCAAGTCCGGGAAGAAAACCAGAAGTAGATAGCAGCTGTACGAACAGACCTGGGAGAAAGAATGGAAGGAGTGTACAGCAATCTAAATAAAATCGACAGCAAGGTGGACAAAAACAAACAAAGAATTGATGAGATGCACAGACGAGAAGAATCATTATGGGAAGAAGTGGACGCCTGGCGTGACCGGCCATGTAACACTAACCATATCATTAACACTGACAATAGGGATACGATCAACTTCCGCAATTATAAAAGAAACCCAACTGAATTCCTGAAGAGGGTGGAAGAGCTGATAGTGAAAAATCGCGAGACCCGATGGACAACGGTGAGGGGAATGCTGGACGAGATGTTCAAAGAAACATATGACAACTGGTGGGCCGCCACAAGACCAGACATCCAGAGCATCCAAGAATTCAAGACCCAATTCAAGGCGAAATACTGGTCTGATTCGACCCAGAACATGGTCCGCAACAACTTAAGTAACGGGATATATGAGAGTCAGAACGGACAGTCTCTCACATCCTACTTCCTGGGAAAGATATGCATGGCAAGAAATTTGGAACCCCGCATTCCGGAAGAGTGTCTTGTGATACAACTGTCTTACCATTACGACGACGCCATATAGAAAGACCGGATGTACAGTCAGGTCAAGACCATTCATGACATGGCTAGTTTATTAGAGAGCCATGAGCACGAATGGCAATACCGAAAGAATAGATTCTCGAGCTTCAGAAATAGTAAGGTAAACGAGGGACCATCATCACCAAACCAACAGGGTGATAACAAGCCACCCTAATATTTATCAAGGGAATCAACGTGCGCGCCCAGAAACTTTAGCCGAAATGGGAACAACAATAACAATTTTAGAAACAACTGCAGGGGTAACTACCCACAGAATGGTCCCAACAATTATTATCGCCCTGGAAACGGTAATAATAACAACAACCAAGGGTACCGACCGCAGGTGAATTACGTAAGAGGACAAACACAGCGAAGTCCAGGAAGAAACTATTCACAAGCAAATTACCGACAAGCGTACTTTAACCAGGTACCAGACACAATAAGCCACACATTCGAGGAAAATAACGGGAACGATGGAAGTAACCTGAACAACCGACAGGAGCCAGTAACGAACACACAAATGAACACTAATGAAGTCAGGGACAATGAGGTCAGCCCTCATTTAAACGCCTAAGGTCAGTGAAAACTGTGAACAGGCCATCACTGGACCAATCTCTTGGGGAATGTAAGACGACAGACAATAGAATCACTATAATACATACAAATTACTTAAAAAATATAAGAGACGAGTTGATTGAAGAAAGTAATCAACCGATGCCTAGCCGAAACTGTGAGATAGTGTACATAAGTGCCCAAATAAATGGAATCATGTCAACATTGATGATCGATACAGGATCTAATATCTCTTTAATCGACCAAGTGGAGTTAAGCAGACTACAGCAGGAAAGTAGTATACCTATACCAACTCTACCAATAAACAATGTGACCATCATCGGTGCTATAGGCAGACAAAACAAAACTGTCAGGAAACAAGTGTCCTTGGAACTTAACAGTAAAGGCTTAACATTTATTATGTCTTTTCTTGTTGCTAGTGGCCTGCCATTCTCTATACTTGTTGGATGTGATATACTCAGACAATACTCTGCCATAATTGATCTGCGGCAAGGAGAAGTATCACTAAACACTGAACAAGGAGTATGGACAACCGATATGGTGAAGGGTAGTAACTTACCTTCAATAACAACCAGTTGCACAATGTCACAAAACAATTACTGCCAACAATCACATGGAAGAATAGTAAATGAATGGAAGGATGAAGAACTATGGTCGAGCAAGCTAGAGGAGATCAGACAATTCCAACGAAAAGGACAAGAGCAACGGATTAGTGTACACCAGGCAGAGGATCTCATAAACATTTACAATAAGTATCGACATATTTTTTCTGACGCCCCGGGCAAGGTAAAAGACTACCAATGTAAAATCATATTCAAGGAGCCTGTTGATTTCAAGAAAAAATCTTACCCTATCGCCTACTCGCAAAGGAATCCAGTGAGGGCAGAGATCAACCAAATGATGGAAGACGATATAATAAAACTGAGTCAATCATCATATACCAGTCCAATAGTGGCGATACCGAAAAAGGACGGAAAAGTAAGAATATGCCTCGATGCAAGAGAGATCAATAAAATGATCGTAAATGACAGAACCTCCCCAGGTGAAATTGAAGAGATTCTAAAGAAGTTCCATGGTACTAAATACATCAGCGCATGGGATACAGTATGTGGATACTGGCAGGTGGAGCTACATCCGAACAGTAGAAAATACTTAGCTTTTCTGTTTGATGGGAGGAACTATCAGTTCAAAAGACTGCCATTTGGACTGATCAATTCGGTTGCAGTATTCGTTAAGTGTATGGATCAGATACTGGGACAAGAGGTGCTGAATTTTACCACCGTATACGTAGATGACTTGCTGATAACCTCATCAAATTGGCAAGAACACTGTGATAGAGTGGAGACGGTATTAAGAAAATTATCAGATAACCACATCACCCTTAAGCTGGATAAGTCAAAGTTTATAGTCCGCAAGGTACAATTTTTAGGGTTTAATCTAACCGAAGAAGGCATCTCCCCTTCATCAGAAAAAGTTGAAGCGATACAACGATTCCCCACACCTAAAAACAAAAAACAGCTACAGTCTTTCCTTGGAATCTGCAATTATTATCGGAAATTCCAGGACAATTATTCCAAGTTAACAGCACAATTTAAAAAACAATTATCCACTCAAGATAAATGGACATGGGGAGCCGAACAAGATGAAGTATTTAAACAAATAAAAGAGAAGTTTTTAAACACCGTTATTTTACACCATCCAGACTTCAAAAAGCCATTCTTCATGAACTGTGATGCGAGCGACGTGAGTGTAGGTGCAGTATTATATCAAGAAGATGATAAGGGGCAACATATGGTCATAAGCTTTGCAAGTAGAACCTTAAATGGATGTGAAAGGAATTACCACGTCACGGAGAAAGAACTACTTAGTGTTGTGTTCGCCTGCAACAAATTCAGGACTTACATTTTAGGATACAACATAACCGTGAGAAGTGACCATAGATCCATATCTTTCCTTAAGCAGTGTAAGCTCAGTCATGGAAGACTAACCCGATGGATTTTATTACTAGAAGAATACCATATTAACTGGGAATACATACCAGGGAAGAAAAACACAGCTGCTGATATATTATCCCGTATCAACATCCAACAACAAACTTTCGAGGGAGAGAAAGAACAGCTAGTTAAGGTGTATAACATAATCAAGGATTGAACAGATCTGGAGAAAATAACGCTGGAAATAAGCAAACATCAAAATGTGGACCCAAAGATAATGAGTATCCGGGAGAGAATATTGAAAGAAGAAGAACCCATTATACAGTATTGTAAGGTACACAATAACCTGTTATTCATTAAAAACAACCCTAATATTGGAGAGTGGAAACTAGTAATCCCATCTATTGTAGAAGAACAACTGATATTGGACTACCACATTCGGTACGGCCATATGGGTGCCATGAAAGTAATAAAAGCATTAGAGGAACAAGTGTATATAAAGAATACTTATCGAAAGGTGAGCAAAACTATACAAAAATGCAGTATTTGCCAAATGGTAAAGTGGAACAATTCCAAAAAAGAGGGTATGATGATACCAATAATATCGAGTAAAAAATTAGAAAGAGTATTCCTTGATATTTGTGGTCCATTTCTTCGCAGTGGAGGAAGACACCGATTTCGATTCATTATAATCATGTTCGATCACTTCAACAAATATACTAAATTGTACTCCATTAACCGTGGTACTACCAAGAAAATTATTGAAATCATATTAACCAAATTTATACTAGAAGTAGGGAAACCTATGGCAATCATAACCGATCACGGGACTCAGTTTAAAGGAACTCTATGGAAAAGCAAACTCTGGGAACATGGTATTAAAACCTACAAAACATCCGTTTATCACCCCAGCAGTAACCCAGCTGAGAGAGTACTTAGATAAGTGGGTCGAATCCTAAGGACCTACTGCCATGATAAACAAAAGGAATGGCACAATTACCTAAAATCCACTGAAGAATTTATAAACCTGGCTTACCACAACTTCACTGAAGCCACCCCATACACAATGATGTTCGAGCGGCCACCGCCAAGAGAGATAAATGATCTGATTCAATTTCCCACAAACACTGAATACCAATTCGAAAAAAGAAAAGTTTACAACAGAATCGCAGAGAAGGTAGAGCAACAAAAGAATAAATATTATAAGAACCATCAAAATACTATCAAATACCAGATAGGAGAAAGTGTGCTGATAAAAAAACAAAGAATTACCCAGCTCAATAGAAGGCATTACAAAAAAGTTACTATTATTATATGTGGGACCGTACACTATCACAAGAGACAAGGGCAATAACACTTATGAAATCACTAACCCCATCACTAAGAAAATAAAGGGGGTATACAATCAGGCATCAATTAAGAAATATTATGACAGCCAAACATGACTGAGAAAAAATTTAAGGTATAAAACAACCGAATTACTTTGAAATAAAAAGAGATAATAAGACAAATGAATAAGTTTGCAAATAAATAATAAAGAAAAGTATAAGATGAATTTCAAAATTCAAAAAGTTATGTAAGGCCAACTTACACAAATATTTCGATAATATATTAGACCAATTATAAAATGGAGGAATAAAGTTACAAGGAATTCCTACAAAGTAAGATCAACTTACCATCAAATGAAGTTGACATATGAAGTATAATATAAAAAATAATAATAAAGGAATAAGTTACAAAAAATTCTTATAAAGTAAGAACCACGAACTTACTATAATATTTAAACAAAAAATTATAAAATGAAGGAATAAAATTACAAAAAATTCCTGTAAAATAAGATTAACTTACAATGATCTTTAGCCAACATATGAGGCAACAAAGCAAAACATACTATAAAGGAATAAGCTACAAAAATTCCTAACTAGTAAGAAGCACTAACTTACTATGATATTTAAAAAATTATGAAAAAAAACCAATCAAAATGATCAACTTCCACAACTATTTAGAAAAATATGGGAAGTAAAATAAACAAACCAATGATCAAAAAACGAAATAAATAAAATAAATATTCTAAGAGTTATAATATGAAAAGAGATGAAACAAAGAGTAATAAGAAATGAATAAAAAAGTTAATTGTATCAATAAAACCTAACGCTTCAAATATTATTAAATGGTATCCATAAAGAATGATGAAAAAATATATGACTTGAACTGAGCAATAATGAGATACAAAAGTAAAAGATTCCCAACAAATATTATGATTATTATTATTATTATTATTATGAGTCATGAGATGACTGTATTGAAGAATCATTAATTGAGATTGACTGTTGAATAAGTCCAGCAATCATTTAACTGGGCAGAGATGATGTTCCCCTGATCTCAGAAAAAGAGTAGTGTTGAACGACGGAGTTAGTTGTAAGCCAATAGAGCCCATCCGAATCGATTTCAGCTACAAAGTAGGGATAATTAGGGAAAATAAGATTTATAAGGAATAATTTATAATATAAAAAAATCAATAAGCCAGTTCGTAATAAGAGAAAATAATGAAGAAAAGAATCAGAAGAAAGGAAGTAGAAGATACAGAATTGAACATAAAACTGAACAGGAAGCAGGAGAATTTAAGAAGAAAATGATACAATACAATTGATAATTTCACCAAACTTAGAATCACGTTTTAAAAAAGATCAATTTTGGTGGAAGGGCATTATATAACATCGCCAAATTCAGATCATATTTGATGACTATAAGTATGTAAGAAATGCCAAAAAATAATATATTTTAATAAATAAATAATGAAGAGAATAAAATTATAAAATGTAATTAAGAAAGAAGGAGGAAGAATTATAAACTAAAAGTGATTATTAAAGAAACTCACAGACTAGACTGACAGACAAACGACTTTGACCCAACCCCAGAGATTGGCCAGATAAGAACTAATATAAAAGTAAACAAGATGAGAAGTGAAGGAGAAGAAAATTGAGAACCAAGAGGGAACAAACCCACGATGAAGAAAATAAAATGAAACAAGTCGAGAAAACACAGACAAGGAATAGAGAATAGAGAAGGGAGAAATAATATAATCAAATATAATAAAGGAAACCAAACCGGTAAAGAACCAATATAAAAAATAAATGTTAGTATTGATTGAGTGACAATTGTAATTAGTCATTAATAAAACACGATAGCTGAAAATACACTAGCCAAAGAATTAGAAGTACATGTAAGTTAGTAATAGAGAAAGACATGATATTAATAAGTATATATAATATGTGTAGAGAAAGAGAAAGATATTGAAATAGTGAGAAGTAAACGGAATTTAACGTAGTGAAAGTGAATTTACCCTAAAGTGAAATGATAGAAAAAGAAACACTAAATAAATTATAATAAACACAAGATAATTTAAAAGTGCAGGTGAAGAGTAAATAAAAATATTGTCAATGATAGCAATAGTAAAAATAGTGAAAGCTAAGATAAACACTTAGTAAAAATAACAAACACTAAAGGTTTAATAGTGAACAATAATGTTTAAGAAAGTTGTTAAGAATTGTCTTTAAAGTAAACCAGTAATTAAGCAGTAATGAACACTGAAGAGTGATGTTAACTGTATTGATTAGAAAAGAATATTATTATAGAGTTTAAAAGTATATAGTAGAATTTAAAGGTGAGAACCACTTGAAAATGTAATCAGATAGTGTTAACATGGAATGAAGGCAAAGAGTTTTTATGAAATAAGAAGTTTAAAACAGTCAATAAACACCCATGTTAGAAGGGATGATTATTGAATCAAGTTCGAAAGAGGTGAGGTTGTTTACCACCCAAAAAATAAAATCAAAGGTAATGAATTGTACACCAATATTAGATATTAAGTGTTAAACAGTTGTTTAAACAAACTTATGAATAGGATATGGATGGGATAATTATACCAACCATAGACCTAAATGTTGTACTTTATATGATGAAAAGATAGTAATTAATAGCCATATTGTTGACGTTGGCGGAGTAAATAAGTAAGAAAAGAAAGCAATGTTTGATTTAGAAAACGAGAAAACCAGTTAGTTAACAGTTAGCAATACATGATGTATAAAATAGTAGCAACATATAAATCACACAAAAACAGAACCAAAACACATCAATAGATAATAAACATAGAAGAACAAAATAAAGCTCTAGGCTAAAATGAGATGTAATGTATATGAAATAATCAAAAATCAGTAATGGCTACTTAGACTTGAGAAAAGCCTAACTGTCAAACACCAACAAATACTAATTGTACGAAAATAACCAAGTAATTAACAAATCCAAGGTGAATAATCAACCAAGGATGAATTGTAAACCTTATTAAAAGCAAAATATTAGAATAAGGAGTTAAATAAACTGAAAAATGTAATTAGGAAATATTAAAATAATTGTAAATTTATAAAACATGAAATAACCCAATCTTGTGGGATACCAAATAATCTTTGGAAGAAAATACATATAACAGTGCTAATAATTAATACTTAGGAAGGATGATAAAGGAAGGAAGACAGTAAGAAGATATATGAGGATTTTGAAAAGAATTCAGATTTTGATAACAATGGATTTATATCAAGCTAAGCCAATCAGAATTCTTTGGTAACCATAGAAACCACCGTTGAATACGGATTTACCGTTGAATATCATTACTCGAAAAGTGATGCGCTTGGAAAGCAGAAGCCAAAATTTTGAACTACCAATTTTTTAATTTAAAATGTTATAACAGTTGACCAAACTACCAAAATTGAACGAGAAGGAGGCAGACTACGATTGGAACCAATTAACGGATGGCGAAGACCTTTTAATTCAAAACGAAGTGAATAAATTAATCCAAGTAAATTGAAAAGATGCCATAAGCCCGAATAACTGAAAATTAAATTCTATTGCAGCTACAACCCTTCGTACCAGACCAACTGATTAACCCCAGGCTACGAAGTTGTTAAGTATCCTATAAATTATCCAAACTTCCGAAATAACGCACTTTAAATATTTCTCACTATATTATGAAATATCACTAAACTGAATTTATTCACTTTCAAAGATTAAATAAAAATACTAAGACACTGAAAATTTGTCAATTTATAAAGTTAACCTAGTGTTAGTTTGCGAACCTTTAAAACGCTTTTACTACACTCCAACAAACCACTTATAGATTTAACTCCAACAAGCTACACATTATAAGATTTAAGTAGAAATATTGTAAGGTTGTGTATTTTTATTATTGTAATTGCATCTAATCCTTTTATCGTAATCAAAAGAATCCAGACGATTGAACGAAATTATTTGTTTACTACTTCGGTAGAACTCCATTACAGTGTATTTGTTACGTTCAAAATCGATTTGTCAAACCCAGAGAGAGATTGTCTCATAGATAAATAACCGGTGCAAAATAATATATCAAACCAAATCCAACTTGTGTCAAAGAAAAGGTAATAACCCTTTATTAATAAATCAATACTGTGTATAACAAATGTGTTTTATTTTCAGTAGGAAAGTTTATTATTAATATTGTACATTATAGCGAACTTACAGAATAGACGACTAGTGCTCTCGCTACCTGTTCAATACAGCAAGCTGTACAGAGGCGGGAACCGATTCGAATGCCCCAGCCGTCATCGCTGAAAACACCTTTTTAACACATTAATTCATAAATTTAATTGTTTTCAACAAACAATTTGGCGCCACCCGGGATTCACAAACCCCGATGAAATTACAGGTAAGGTTTCCACTCGGTTGTACTGATAATTGTGACATCACTACGGACATCGCTAGCGCAAAATTGATGTAACGACAAGGTGTGAGACGAACGCACTAACACTAACACATACAACACTTGTGACACACACAATACACAGAAATCTCGTAGTTACAGATTGGCTTCCATCGCGGGGCTTAAACAAAGACGGACGTCAAAGCAATACTTTATAATATTTAAAATCATATTCGAAATGAAATATTACCATAGAAACTACTTCTTTCTACTTATTGCTTCAGCCTTAACCACGGTACTGTGGTCACTAACGTATACCACCTGACGTTTTCGCACTCGATTTTCACTGATGATGGCAGTCGATGGACTGCCGAAAACTCTGGTTTTGCAGAAAACATTGGACTACGGCTAAACAGCCCGGGAAGGAATTTTAACAAAGAACTACTTCTTTGGTGCCGATAACGTAGTACACATATATAAAATTCTCCCCTCCCCAATCAACTATAATTTTCATTAATAGAAAATTACCTCCACCCCGTTCACCTAACCTCTTCATTTATAGATATTTCATCTACGTTTCTACAGTGGATTATTGTGAGCTTCTTATTAGGATACATTATTTATCAAAATTAAGTACTTTACTCTTGTTAAAACATAAAACGTTGCAGGTAAACTACCCCTTTCTCTTAACCGATCTTCACCAAAATCAATATACCTTCAGTCCTCTACAATTCAGGGATGCATGCAAAAAAATATTTGATTCTGTTTAAATGTGCGACAGTTATCGTTCGTCATATAAACAATTACCCTTGTTAAAACATAAAATGTTGCAGGTAAACTACCCCTTTCCCTTAACCGATCTTCAACTAAATCAACAGACCTTGAGTTCTCTTTAATTCAAAAAGGTATGCAAAAACGTAGTCGATTCTGTTTAAATTTGCGCAGTTATCGTTCGTCATATAACAAAATTACCCTTGTTAAAACATAAAATGTTGCAGGTAAACTACCCCTTTCCCTTAACCGATCTTCACCAACACCAATAAGTCTTGAGAACTCTATAATTTAGGGCTGTATGCAAAAGAGTAGACGATTCTGTTTGAATTTGCGGCTGTTATCGTTTGCCATAGAAAAAAATTACACTTGTTTAAAAAAAACCGTTGCAGGTAAACTACCCCTTCCCTTAACCGATCTTCACCAAAAACAATAGGTCTTGAGAACTCTACAATTCAGGGCTGTATGCAAAAGAGTAGTTGATTCTGTTTGAATTTGCGGCTGTTATCGTTTGCCATAGAAAACAATTACCCTTGAGTAAAAAAAAACTGTTGCTGGTAAACTACCCCTTTCCCTCAACCGATCTTCACCAAAAACCATAGGTCATGAGTACTCTACAAATCAGAGCTATATGCAAAAAATGATTTGATTCAGTTTGAATTTGCGACTGTTATCGTTTGCCAAAAAAAAAATCTACAGACAGACACACACACAGACACTTTTTGAAAAATGACTTTTTTATGTTTTGAGTGTAGTACAATCAGAATCTGCAATAATCTCGAACACGATTTTTTTTGCCATCACCATACTTCCATTTCCTTAAGGAACATGGAAGTAAAACAAAATTTAAAAAATATTGCTCAGAATTGTCTCTACTATTCAATTATTCGTTACAGATACCTAATAATTCTATACCACAATCTAGGCTTCTCGCAATAAACCAATCTCTCTCTCTCTCTCTCTCTCTCTCTCTCTCTCTCTCTCTCTCTCTCTCTCTCTCTCTCTCTCTCTCCCTCTCTCTCTCTCTCTCCCTCCTTGATATTACATTCAGTTGTTAGTCAAAAATCTGATATCCCAGATGAAGTTTTGTGTTGTAATCTTTACTTTTATAAGTAATTTGATACATTAGCTTCAAAACAAATCAACTAAAAGAAGCTACTAAACTAATATAACCTACATCATTTTTACAACATTCAGCGAAGCACGCTCTAATAAAAAATAAATTATTTAACAGCCCCCCGTGCAAACACACAGGGTATCATGGCTGTTGCCTACTGCCTACTGTATACCAATTGATAAGCCTCTGTATGTACTTATCAAATATACAAAACATGTGTATGACAAAATGGTGACTAATGACATTAAACAATAAAAATACTCATTTTGATAATTTTTAAAAAATACAAACAATTTTAATTTCAACATACATTTATATATCTAATACTGAAAACTTCATTCTGGCAAAACAAATTGTGTAATGATATCTTTACAATTTTTATAGAGTTTTTATGTACAAAGAACACTGCACATGTATACTGTTTCCGTTCTCAGCTTAATCTTGATATAAAAAAAACAGGCGTCGCACATCTGAAACGCTATTTGCTACTTGAATTAGAGACGTGTCACTCCGACAGAAGGAGTACAGACAGGCTATATACATAGGCTACCTTTTAAGTTTTTACAAAGACAATGAAAGGAAAAACATTTTTGGATACAAATCGTTTTATTGTTTCTCAAAATATTCGCCTTTGAGATTTACACACTTTTGCATGCGTTCGAACCAAGTCTCGAAACATTTTTTCCACTCTGATGTTGGTACCTCAGAAATATGGTTTTGGAAGGATTCAACAGCTTCTTGAGGTTATGAAAATCGCTGTCCACGCATTTTTTGTTTGACATTCGGGAACAAAAAGAAGTCGTTTGGCGATAAATCAGGTGAATACGGGCAATGAGACATTAATTCGATGTTTTCCTCCTTCAAATAATCAATTGTTTGACGTGCTGTGTGAGAGCTGGCATTGTCGTGATGAAGAATGATGCGAAGTTTTCGGTTGTGTTTCCTGATTTCGTCGATGACTTGTGGCAAACAAATTGTTGTATACCATTCAGCATTAACTGTTCTTCGATCCTCTAAAGCAATGGTCGCGACATGTCGAGTGTAAGCAAAGAAACAAGCGATCATTTTCTTGGAAGTGTTTCGTGAACGAACCACTTTTGTTGGCTTCGGTTCATCTTGGAACACCCAAACAATTGATTGTTGCTTAGTTTCCGGCTCGTACGAATATATCCAAGTTTCGTCTCCTGTTACGATGTTGTATACGGATTTTGCATTTCCTCTGTCGAATTTTTGGATCATTTCCTTACACCAATTGACACGAGCCTGTTTTTGAGTTTCGGTCAAATTATGCGGAATCCATCGAGAACAGATCTTTTTAACAGCTAAATGTTCATATAAAATCGAATGTACTGCAGTCTTCGATATGCCTAAGGATGCCTCTGTCTCACGGTAAGTCACATGCCGATCTTCTTTAATCACATTGTGCACAGCATCGATGTTTTTGGGAACAACAACCGATTTAGGTCGACCTTCACGAAATTCATCGCTGACTGAAGCACGACCACGGCGAAATTCCGCAAACCAATTGTAAACAGTCTTTTCTGATGGTGATTGATTACCAAAAGTTGTACGAAGCGATTCGAGGCATTGTTGTTGAGTTAGGCTTTTATTAAAATCGTAAAAATCATCCAACGAAAACCTTCACATGAAATTTCCATTTTTTCACATACACTTTTGTTTTAAACGCTCACTGTAAACAAACTACTCGGCCAATATCTGAGCTGCAATTGTTTTACAAATAATATATGACAAATTTGTCAACAATGATAATGTCACATCTCACTAGCACCATCTAGTGGTCGTTTGTAAAGACTTAAAAGGCAGCCCACGTATAATGTTGATACTGTATAAACACATGTAAATTGTAATAATTTGTCCTGACCAAAATAAATTTGTGTGAAGACAGTGTCAGACCGACAGTCAAACATTTTATAACACCAGTTAATAACTATTTTTAATTATCCTTTCAAATATCACAACAAACAAAAAAGTAAAGTTTATTTAAAATTAAACAGAAGCTGTGATAATTACCAGTGTACTGAATACTATCAGTTGCTGTCAGAGAGTAATTCAATGCCTTCCATATCTGTGTCTGAACTTGTATCATCACTTGAGTCAGCGTTATTATTAGTAAGATTGTTCATTGTCCACAAGACAACGACGGTAATGTGGGCCAGGTGCCATAGCTTATCAACTTCCTTCATTATATGCTGCATACAATGACTCCACTTGTCCGCTGTCATTTCATTTACCGCCTTCTCAATAAATTGTTTTATATCAAGCAGCTAATGTTGTGTTGTGACGGGCAACATATCCTTTCAACTGGTTCCATATTAATTCAATACAATTCAGAATACAGTGACAGTAGGAAGTCTTAAAATGACGTGACCCGAATTTAAGTGGCAAGATCATGTAATTATTTACTCTGTCACATGACTATGCAGACATTCTGCACATGTGCGTAATACATTACTGTTTGAACAGTGTCAACGCCCCTGACGAATAGCATTTCAGATTTGTCATGTGGGTTTGTTTAAATCAGGATTGAACTAAGAACGGAAAGAGTATAATGTAGATTTTAATTACCGCATTAATATCTACCTATAGGTAGATTAACAGAAAATACTGAAGTCTCGACAATTCTTATTATTTATTATAAGAAAATATAAAGTTTCATTCAGCTAAAAAGCTTAAATTCCTCTGTTTTAAGGCATGCAACAAAAATGTTTTCAAAATTTAAAAATGTTTGTAGTACCATAACAGTATCTGCATTGTCACACAAAATAAGCAGATTAGAACAGAATGATTACTGATAAATGTCAAGTCATCTTAGATTTGAAAATTCAAATGTAAAAAATATGATCAGATCTGTATGAATAACAAACAGAGTCAAGAATCTTTCATTTATACAGTAAACATAAAAACAGTCTTGTCACTTTCAATAAAAACACCTTACAATTTTAATGAGAAGAAAACACTTACCGGGGATATTAACACAGCCAAATAGTTTAAAAACTCTAAAGTCTTCTTCATCTCTAACATCTATGACAAAACCACCTTTCCTTGCTAATTTCTTGAACTCGTCGCAATTAACAGTTTTGTCACTGCAACGACACCAAAATTCTAAAAGAAATAAGCACATCTCATTAAATCAAGCATAAATAATATATATAGTAATATAATAATAATAATGGGGCGCAATATTAATGACAATAGGCCTAAGAGAAATTTAATAAACTAATTAGAAAATGAACTTGCTGAAGAAGAGTTGCAGTATAAAAACAGATAGAATAATAGAAGGATAATTCAAACTACTATATTACAAGAGGTATTGAATAACAAAGGTGAATGACATTAAGGTTAATAAATCATTGAATTCTGAAGTGAAATTATATAAAAGAGAAAGAAATCTACTTAAGAAATATACCAACAGTAATACTGAATATAATAAATAAATGGAGTTATTGGAAGGCAAGGTAGAATAAGAAAAAATATTCAGAAGATAAAAGATTCCAATGATGTGTATAATGATAAGATTTATAATTATTTTATTTATAGAGTGTAGAAAGCTAAGGCACCACTCTAGAATTATTTTATGGGCAGCAGCCAAAGTGCACTGTACCAGGTATGTGAATGTTCAGATGAGCAATTGGACGTAAAAGGGCCACTCAACGCCGATATTCATTCATAATACCATATTAATATAGGGGGAATCATTTAACATTAGTATGGAATCAATTTTAATAAAAGAATGGAATATATAAATAAAATATACAATGAACCAAGAGAAAACTCAAGAACTACAATTCGTTAAAACCACCAATACAAATAAATAAACTCCAGAGATAAAGAAGAAAATAATTGGTATCGATAAGAAAGGTAATTTTCAATTTGCCTATAATAATGAAGAATTTGTTTAATAAATGTCAATCTTATCACCAAGCAATATTAATACCATAATATCATACACTTCAACTGTTGAAGACATCAGCAAGCAATAACAACAAGTTATCTAACCAAATCGAAATCAAAATAATTTGAAAGAAGAAACAATAATAAATAAAAGTGTGAACCTATTTACAAACCAAAAGTCCTACAACAGACATTACTATGACAGATTACTATAGTATATAGACAGTACCCAGTTATATTTGGAGTAGTCCATAAACAAATAAATAATGATAATAAATTTAATGAATAATGAATGAATCAATTAGAAAGTCATATAAAGTACAATACAAATTTAGAAGTAAATGTAAACTGTAATTAAGATGTGCTACAAATGTAATGTAAGACAAGTGTAATTAATTGGTAAGAGTATGTGAGATACAGTGGTAGTCAATTAAGAATAACTGTGAGTGGATAGTAATTATAAACAATTATTTAATGAAATTAATTACTAATCCATAGTAGCAGAAGATACTGGCATTAACATTTAGTTTTTTCTTTATTAGTGTTGAGTTATATAAGTTTAATAGATATTAATCACACAGACAATGGTTTAAAAGTGTGCATTCAGTTAAGCCCTAAAGGGAATTATAGTAATTAAAATATAATTGTTAATTAATAGTTTGTTTATATTTTTAAAAAATTAATTAATATAAAACAAGTGTAAGCAGGATCGATTATGAGTCTTCCAATATAAAAATATAACCAGTCAACATAGGCCTAGATGATTATGTTCAGTAAATAATAAATTATTCAAAAATATTTGTCAAATTACAAATAACTATAATATTTGATATTAAAATTGTTCATAGATTTGTCAGATAAAATAATATGTAAATTGTATTAAGTATTATGATGTAATAACTAAAAAGCAACTTGTATGTAGAAGGTAAAGTAATGTATTATATAAAAATAATATCCTATGACAACTAAATCTCAATTTGAACAGATATGACCAGAGTATTTATGTGTATCCAGGAAACCAAAAGAGAGAAAAAGAATGTTGTTGATTATTATTATTATAAAAAAACAAACCAAGGAGTTGGGTTGAATTTTGGAAAAAGAAACTAAATATTTATACAGAAAATGTATGAATATTACTAAAAATAATATAATACAAGGTAAAAAACACTATATACAACCTATAACAGAATATAAAATTGGAGCATATAAAGAAATATCATAAACAAATCACCTTTAAAACATTACTGATCCAACAACCAGAAGGAACAACTACACTTGGATCAACTTAATAACAGGACACTGGACTTCAATCCTAATATTCCATCAGAAGGCTTCGGACAATGGAATTGAAAAGAGTTAACAGTTATTGATCACCAAAAGAAGTGGATTCCTTCATTTGGACAACATAAACAAACTGATATTGGAAATTTTTCATCACTGAGACCAGGAGGCTGTGTGAAACCAAACTGAACTGATAAACATTGTGTAACGTATATTTATTGTTATAATTAATACTCAATTTATATTATTCATTATTATTATTGTTTGTAATGTAATGTACTTTCTGTACTTGTTTTTCTTTATAATCATTGAACCTTTATATCAGCCAAAAGAACCTAAAAATAATATTAACAAAAGAGAAGAGAATCGACCCTGAGATTTCTAAATTATATTAATAGTTACACTAAATAGACTATAGCAATTTTTTTTGAATAAAAATACAATATTATTATTATTATTATTATTACCAGATACCATTCCATGTGTTTTATTTATGTAGAAATAGAATTAACAAGTGTTACAAATTGATGTAAACAAAGAGAGGGATAAATTAATTTAAAACCCATCTTGTTGTAATTTGACACATCCAAGGTGAGGCATAAAGAACCTGTAATTCCTGAAGGGTAATAGATTGGCGCTCACAACAGTGGGGCTTTAGAAGATATTTATATGGGAGAATCCCATGGAGTTACATCACTAACATCACTATCACTAATTTCTGATTTCCAGCGTATCTGAAACTTGCCATCTACAAGATTAACATTTATTACTGCTATTATTTTCAATACAGAATTTATTAATTCTATTAATTTTACTTATTCTAATTAATTCTGATAATAGCTGTTATAATTAAATCTGAATTTATTTGTACTTATGAACTAAAAACACATAAATCTGCATTAACCATGTTATTATTAATGAAAACTACAAAAATTTATGAGCAAGACAGGTAACATACCTTACCAGCTACATTTACCATTAGAACTTTCAACAAATTAAGTGGTACATCTAGATTCCATTTCACACTATCAACGATGGTGTTGGAGGGTTAGGGAACATTGCTTATATGAAATACATAGTATACTAGAACCCCATGTGTTGCTTCTTAAGGATGGAAAAATACACCTTAATTACACAGTGTTCCTGGAAATTTAACACAGGACCTCTAAATTAGTAGCTCAATAGTCAAAGTTGCCATCCTACCAACTTTTACTGGATATGTCCTGCTATTTACCATTGTACTATGATTGACGAACATTTAAACTATCATTGAATTTGTTTCATATTTAATAACAATCATGTTTACTTTATCTTTTGACAATAAAATTAACAGGAAAGTCATAGAAATTCCTTTCCTTGATGTCTCAGTTGTGGAAAAGCATAACAGCCAACTCCAACACACAGTTTACTGAAGACAAACAATGCTACCTCAGTGCCAACTCACATCACCTGGCTCATTACACTCATGCCCCATTTCACCAAAATCTATTAAGTATTTTGTTTTAAGAAATAAGACACACTTAGTCAATTAAAGTTAATGAGTGTTAAAATTTTTGATTTTTGTTTATACGTTTTCGGTTCACTTAAAATTAATTATATTGCTACGTTCGTTGAGATGAAAGACAATTACATAACGCTCTTGAAAATTCGAGATTGTCATTCTACACTTTTCTTGACTAGGCCAGCACATCCAGCCAGCTCATTCTAAGGTGTTTCAGATCCAATGCACCTAGCACACATGTGTCTGACCTAATCTCCAGATTGCTCGAGCGCCTGCAACTACAGTATTGTGTGTTGGACTAATTCAACATGAAATATTCTATAAGAGTGCTTTGTTGATTTATAACTGTTGTTTGTGTCTAATTAAATTTTATAATTAGTGACTTCGTTGGTGTCAGTTATTCTGTTTCCACTATATCCACAATGGCAACATTATATAATTTTTATATCATAAAAATATATATTTAATTGAAATTTTAATCAACTGTACTGGCAATTAGTTACTGGTTGACTAATGATTTGCCTACAAACCAATATCTTATAATACATTTAATAGCATAACCTGTTACACTCATTTTGTTCAAAAGAAGTGTTACAATTAATAATTGGATAATTACGGTTTCTTATTATTTTTATTACATCCTAAAATTTCTTACACCATAATTTAACTATTGTGTAATAAAATACAGACAAAATATTTTTAAGATTTTATTATATGTTTAGTCCTTCATTATTGGTTTGCTACATTATTTTATGGAAAATTTAGAATGCATCAAATAGTCAGTTTTTATTTCCATATGTTTCTTATGGTCATAGATAATTCCCAATACGTGATTATTCATAAGTTTTTTAATATTTTTTATGTAATTAGTCTAAGTAAATTTAGCTGATGTATTATCACAATACACCAGTCTCTTCTCTCTCTCTCTCTCTCTCTCTCTCTCTCTCTCTCTCTCTCTCTCTCTCTCTCTCTCTCTCTCTCTCACACACACACACACACACACACACACACACACACACACACTGCTTCACTATAAGCAACTCCCTTAATTTTACATTCATTACTTTCCTGCATTCTTATTTTACATTTTCCACCACGTATTATTCAAATGGATAAACTATAATTATTTTCAAACTCATAGTAGCTCAGTATACTTTATTAACTCTCTTGTCTCATAAAACTGTTGACACTCTTCACTTATAAACCGAACTTTATCTTATTTAAACTTCTTTTACTTGTTACACACACTTGATTCATTCCAGACTCTCTCTTTATGTGCTAACTGTATTGATTCAGATTCCCAATTCCTTCTCTTGTGTAAGTTTCTTTTACAAATGGAGATCTGTGGTGTCTGATGTTCAAAAGGGGGTTTTGATAGGAGCTCAAATAGTTCTATCTATTCACTTCTGGTTCCAACTGGTTCTTACACTCCTGGATATGAACAAAAATCATCGTACTTATCTATCTGAACTTTCCTGATTTGGTGTTTAAAAGTTTTTCTCCCTCTTTAAGATGTACTTTCTAGTCGTTGGTTAATGTGGCTTTTCTATCTTTAACCTTCTCCACAATTTCTCTGGGTTTACAGTTTGACTTTAGGACACTTAAGTGTCCCACATTACTTCTTTATACTTTAGGACAGAACAGCTTACAGTATGACACCCTAATTTTCCAAAGTAGCAACAGGTCAATCACTTTATTTTATTTATTTTTTTTGTCCCTTATTTTTTACTTAATGGCCAACATCTCTTATATCATCAATATAAGAACAATATCATCAAGTTTTTTTTTATAATAGCTACCTGCCCCTTCTATTGTCTAAGGATATCGTTCCACCTGCACCTGTCACTCTATTTACTATTTCCAATTCATTTTATAAAAACAAATGAAAAAATAAGTCATTCTAAGACAGATTGGTTTGAAAGTACCATTAGGTAAATCACATACTCTCTGTTGGTGTTTCTGTCTAAATCATACGTCCTATACTTCTAAATTTATAACTATACACACATCAATTTAGGAAGTTGCCTGGTTAGCGCATGCGTAATGAATGAGCGTCTCCCACCATACAGTGTGACTGCAAGTGTGGTGTTGTTTACATGTACGGTCTGCAAGCATTCCAAAAGTTACTGAGTTGCTGTTTTTTTTTTTTTTTTAATAAAATACATAGGCTATACGAATATATCTGTTTAGTTTCTGTGTTCAGAATATGTTTTAAAAACTAAATAGTTTGTATGTTAAATACCATGTTTCTTTATTCCAAAAAATAATGTGTACACAATATCAAATATACAAAAATATATAAGCCTGCTTTAAATATTTTTCACAGTTGATTATAACTTTTTTTACAAACAAGAACACGCTAATTAATAACTGCCAATTGCAAATAATATTATTAAATAATGCAAAACATATATCAGCAAGGCACATTAAATTTAATTTCAAATTATTATGTCATTTCTTACAGCAATCGACGCCATATAAACTACTTGGTACTTGATACTGTGAAACAGAACATCAGTCATTGACACCCTAGTTCACTACATGCAGTTAACTGCATCTCCACAAAAGTAAACACGCTCAAAGATGGTTGCTACACACAAACAGATCAACCCAGCTACCAATTGACAAAACACTAATATAAACAGTACTTCCAACAGGGATAGCCATTATCACAATTCTCTACTTCTGAGATGCTATGAACATAATAATTACCAAATAAGTCTGGAGGCCAAGACTCACAGGCTTCCAGGAGACAAAGATCACAAAAATTAAAACATCAGCATTAGACCAGCCAGCATACAGTCAAACTGGATACAAAATGAACTTGAACTACGGGAATCTGTTGAGACACAACAAACGATCAAAACATTAAACTGCCTACAACTTCACTCAGCTTGGAAACCTGTTCATCACACACACACACACACACACATACACACACACACACACACACACACACACACACACACACACACAGCCCAGCACATCACTTAATCTGCTCACCAATAACAACGTAAGTCAGCAATCAGACACAAAGTCATCTGCCAATACAGAACATTGAACACATCAGTATAAAACATTATAAACATTAAAAAATAAAGGCGATAAAAAACAATATAAAGCAATATAAAAAAGAATTTTCCAACAAAAAACCATTCCACTCTGGATATAAAGGGGGAATTTAATTATCAGCTTGAGGATCGCAGTGATGGCTCTGCCAAAACTGCTGACATCTCTTGACAAAAAGAAGCAATATTAAACAATGGGCTCAACACAAGCAAGACACAATTTCTAAAAACTATACACATGCTCATGTACATTTTATAATAATATAATAACAATGATCAGCATGCAAAGGTGTGTGTGTGTGTGTGTGTGTGTGTGTGTGTGTGTGTGTGTGTGTGTGTGTGTGTGTGTGTGTGACTGCGCACACACTATACAGCTTCGCCCATTAAGTTCATATTAGGTTAGTTTTAAAAATTAATTTTGATTACAGTTATTGTTTGGGGGCTGGGTTATTTTTGAGTGATTATGTAATTTTCTGAATGAAATTTTACTATATTGGTAATGCTCAATAGAATTTTTTAAGCGAATCCCTTCATAAAATTTAATTACTTTATATTCCTGACAATAAAAAATATGTTAACAATGCGTTCTTTCTATCTAATAGGATTGATGGAAAGTGGATATCTAGGAAAAAGGATTGATGTGTATTAGGCACCATAGAAGCAGAGGAGGGGGGCAGATTGTAAGCTTTATAGTTCCCACAATTTAATTGACAAAATAAGTAAAGTTTAACCGCGAATAATATAATAATATTACTCTTGTTATTACTATGTCAAACAAATATGTGAAAAAGTATTTTATTTATACATATTCAGATTTGTTCAACTGTCACAATCCAAATCCACAACGAAAGATGTATAGCAACGCAGTAATTTGTAATGCCAAAATACTCCTAAAAACACTAAGTCGTTTTTATTAAAGTGAATATAATTTAAAATAGTAAAAAAAAACATTGTCTTTTATTCAGGCCAAAAACAATGCGTCAGTGAAAGTAGCATTGGCGTCTGAATTCTGAAATGATTTACATAAATGATTGCAAACTAAATAATTACGGTAAATGTTTGCCAACAATAACAAGCAAATTAGACACTATATATTAGTACATTGTTATATAACTGAATGTTGGCTGTTATTCTTTTTATTTATTCTTTATAACTATTCAAATTCCTACCTCTCTGCGGACACAAGAAGTTCTTTCGAATTCCAGTAGGCCTACACGTTTTTGGCGTCGTATGTACCGGCAGGTAAGGGAGCACTTTCAAATCGTGTATTTTGCAAACTTGACAAATTAATGTCGCTTGTTTGATTGCCATTGAGCGAATTGGCAAATTTCTTATTACAAATATTTTGGTAATTACCTAGAATTTAAAGATAATGATATCGAAACACCAATTAATAGAACTTAACGTTTCAAAAATTTAAAAATAAACAATGTAGGTAACCAAGGTTACCTACTCAACTACTATAAATCAAACATAATTATGCGATTCTAATTGTCAGATACTTTTATATCATATTTATATGAGGCTGTGAGTTGAAAATCTTGTCGTACCCAAATATTAAACGAGCTAGCAGTGGTTTTAAATTAAGGATATAATTTCCTGAATAATTCCCAAAAGAGTTGGGAAAACTTATTTTGGATCTAGGTTCTTTTCGTACGGCAAAGTCAAACTTTCGCCTCCGCGTTTGTACTTCATTTCGGTGTCCGATGTGTACTACAACTGTGTTTTCTTCACAAGTAACTAATGCCAGATGCCAGGTTATGGAGGTTTTGTACGACAATGTAACTTAAATAAAATTTACTTTGTTAGTGTACATTAAAAGGGTGTATTTATTGGAAGTACAGGAATTACTTTACGGTACAGAGACGATTTTTGGAGGTTGTGTCTACGTTTAACAATATAACTTAACCTTTTAGATTTTTAAAATTAATTAGACAACAAAAATTTCCTTTGTTACTGTACATTAAATTATTGTATGGATAAAAGACTGCATATAACATTAAAGGCTGTATTTATTCGAAGTACCGGAATTAAAACCTAGTTCCAATTACTACGGTCTGAATTAATGCAAGTAAAATTAGAGAATGTCGTAACTTACTTCTTACTTCTTAATACGAGCATCCGAGGCTGGCTGCTTCGATGGCTCGATGTCTCCTGTAAGTGTCTGCTGCTAGCGGCCACCAACAACTCTCGGATAGTATTTTATCCAGAGTTTTTTCTCCGGCCATTTTGTGTTTAAGATTTTCCCTCGCTGTTAGCGTTGCCGGGCAATCCAAGAGAATGTGATTTAGGGTTTCGTCCTGCTCCTTGCACATTCCACAAAGAGGACTGTCTTTTAGGTGAAACCTATGCAGGTACCTGTTCGTCACGATGTGACCCATTCGTGCTCTTGCCGCAAATGACGCCACAGATCGAGGCATCCCTTTATAGATTTTTGGGCGGTTTGGGGAGCTTTGGATGGCGAAGTACTCGCGTCCGGTGCTACAATTCTCCCATCTCCGTTTCCAGGAGTCAATGAAGAACTTCCTGGGTGCTTCTTTACACTGTGTCAGAGAATAACGCTGCGCCTGTACAGGGCCCATGCAGCAAGCTTTACTGGCAAGAGTATCTGCTACTTCATTTCCATGAATCCCGCAGTGACTTGGAATCCATTTAAAAACAACATTCTTACCTTTTAAACTATTAAGTTGTTGCAGGATTTCCGATGTTCGAAAGTAATAATCTGTGGTGTTCTGCGCTTGTAAGGCCTGTATAGAAGACATGGAGTCCGTGAGAATGCAGATGTCACGCGCATCGATGGCTTTGCAAAACTCCAGTGCAGCATTCAGGGCCAATAATTCAGCGTTCATACTTGAGAATGCGTCGCAGGGCAATGAAAAAGAGTCATCTGTTTCTGGGCAATAATAAGCAGCTCCTCCTTTATTGTTGACTTTGTCAACAGAACCGTCAGTGTATATTTTGGCGAATCCATGATATTTTTCCTGAATCAATGTGATTGACACTTCCCTTATAAGTGCTGGCAAGTCTTGTCCTTTGGTCAGTGAACCAGGAATTTTTGTACATGCCTTTAGCTGGTCACGTAGCCAGGGCGGGATATCAAAAACAGCCGGGATCAACTCAGGCTGAATGAATTCTAAAACTCCGCCTGGCCTATTTCGGTGGTTGAATAGAGATTACCGGATGTTAACCTCGTTAAAGCCTTTTACTGGCTGGATAGCTTGCAATTGGAAGTGCTTCCTCCACTTTCTGGTTTGGATGTAAAGATCCAGTGGTTCGATTGCCAGCTCGATTTCCATTGCTTGAACACTTGTTGTTTTTGGGCAGCCCAAGCAAATTCTAAGCGCAACATTCTGGAACGTTTGCAATTTCTTGATGTGTGTTTCAGCCGCTCCTCCCCACACTTCACACGAATATAGGATTTTGGATCTTACAAAAAACTGATAAAATTGTCTTAAAATGTATGTGTCTGCACCCCATTCTCTACTAGCAATCACTTTTAGAGCATTCAGTCTGCTGATACAGTTTACAATAGTGTAGCTTACCTGATCCCTCCATAGGAGTTTGGGATCCAGCTTTATTCCTAAAAGTATAGGGTTCGCGTTATAGGGGAGGGCATTTTTATTGAGTTTCAGCAACGGCTTATAATGTTTGTGGGTGTAGCGCCTAGAGAAAAAACGCACTTTTGTTTTTGCCATGGAGATGACTAAACCCCATTTTTCGGACCATTGGTAAATTTTATCGAGAGATTCTTGAACTCTGTCGCAATTTCCGGTTCCTTATGCGTTGACCAGATCGTAATATCGTCTGTAAAAATCGCCACAGACACGTTTGTTGGGATCACATTTACCAAGTCTTGAAGAACAATATTAAAAAGTGTTGGGCTGATGACGGAACCTTGCTGTATTCCATTAAGAGTACCTTCGGTGGAGAGGGTTTCATTTATTTTGGTTTTGATAGTCCTGTCTCTGAGGAAATGGACAATGTATTGTAAAATATTGCCTTTCAACCCAATTTTTATGCATTGTGCTATGATCGATATCCTTGAAACTCGGTCGAATGCGGCTTCGAAGTCAATCAACACTGCTGTCGTACATTAATTGTTTGAGAACCCTGAATAGTTACTTTCGGAGAAATATAGAAGGGCATCGCACGTACTTCTTTTCGGCCTGAACCCAAATTGGTGCGGGCTGAGAATAGTGCGCTTTTCAAGCCTCCACATTAGACGATTGTTGACCAACCTCTCCAGAAGTTTGCCAGGGCATGATGTCAGGGCTATGGGTGTGTAAGTCGAAGCCAAACCTTCCGGAGGTTTCCCGGTTTTTAACAGAGGAATTATAATGGCCTGTTTCCATTTCTGCGGTATTTCCCCAGACACCCAGATACGGTTTAGACAGAGCAGTAGTTCATGCAACAGATCTTCCGAGCAATTTTGAATCATTAAATTGTGCACATTGTCCCCGCCGGGAGTAGACGGTTTGAGTTGATCTATTGCAGCTCTCATTTCAGAGCTTGTAAACGGTGGGTCGCAGTCATCCTTTTGTGATATGCTGCGTCCAACTCCACCGAGAATCTGTGTTTCCGAGGTTTAAGATGGGAAGGCCAAATCGCTTCGTCACGTGATTTTCCCATGTACATCTTGTTAAAAACTTCAGCAATTTCCCTCTCGCTGGTGACCGTGAGACCAGTGGCTGTTTGAATTTGAAAACTTTTTGGTCCGCTTTACCTTGGATTGCCCTGAATCGCTTCCATACGGCCGAACATGGAGTGTTTGAGTTTATCCCATTAACAAAGTTACGCCAAGATGTTCTTTTTGCTGCTTTCACCGCTCTTTTACATTTAGCAGAGGCTTTGTTGTACTCGCTCCTGAACGCGGGTGTCCGGAATTTTTTCCACTGCTTCCTAGCCCTTTGTCTTGCCTTTCTTAATGCCGATATTTCCTTTGTCCACCAAATATTAGAAGGCTTTTGCCGTCTGTTTGGTTTTGAAGTTGGGATGCACTTTGAGGCGGCGGTTATTATACTATTTTCGATTTCATCAATACTGTTTGCGTTACAGTTGCTCGTGTGGAGCTTAAAGAGAGCCCAGTTTGCTTCTTTCACTTTGAACTTAGTGGTGATGGCGTTTCGTGCTTGATCATTCTTTCCCGAATCGACGCTGAAATAAATAGGAAAATGCTCGCTAGTGAGGTCACTTTCTATACGCCAATCTTTGATTATATCGATCATATCTGGTGAGTGATTGTCAGGTCCAGTGTGCTGAGAGATCCCGAACTGGGTGATTGATATGTCGGGTCTTTGTTCTGGTTTAGGAGTATAAGATTAGAGGAGAGAATCCAGTTGTACACCAGTGGGCCGTTTCTATTCTCGGCTCCCTCATTCCATGCCGCATGTTTGGCATTGAAATCCCCCATAATGAGTAGGTACTTGGTGGAGCAATCCAATTTTAATAGCTCGTCCAGCGTTACGTTTTGATTAAAAATGTAAACGTTTATTAACTTTACCATGACATCCTGACTTAATGTTATATCACAGGTTAGCACTTCCATATTAGTTGTGATAATTTGCTTATGACTGCTCACCACCACCGATCTGTGAATAATGGAGGCTACACCCCCTCCTTTTTTATTTGGTCGAGAGAAATTGAAAATTCTAAAATCCTTAAAGCGAGGGTGTCGCTTTTCATCCAGAGGTAAACAGGCTTCTTGTACACAGATAACTTTAGCCTGAGTATCGTCGATGACTTGCTTCAACTCCTCTACTTTGTTCATTAGAGAACGCGCGTTCCAATGCATAAATGTCAATCGTTTTTCTATGATCGGAGTGACTGCTTGTTTGGTCCTCCTTTTCCGATCTTTGTAAGTAGTTCCTATAGAGACGTGTCGCTTCTTTACAACATTACGTTTTATACTTATGATGTGCGTGTTCAGTTCTTCTGCACTTTTCCTGTTGCGGCACCACAACTCTATCCTTTTAAGTTTTCCTATTCCTCGATGTCTCATAATAATGTTCTTGTCAATGCTATAAGATTTTTGCACATTTTTAATGTGTTCGTCATCAATATTCCAAATGTTTACTTTCAATCTATCAGGATGATTGCGCTTCCTACGGGAAGGCTGTCTAAAATAGTTCTGAGAAGAACTGTTGGATGTGTCTGTTTGCAAAAGACAAATACAACGGAGGACTTCTAAAAGAAGCGACTGCTGATTTGGTTCACAACTGTGTTGCTATCCAGGGTCACCACGGGGAGGTATCAGCTTAACCCCTAAAGAATGCCGTAAACATATTAAAGAATGGTTGTATATTACACACAAAATTATTACAGTATGGACCTTTGTTAATGAATAGAAACAAATAGGACTCTATACTTTAGTATGTACCAATAAAATTCACCTTTTTTCAAGTACAGTATCTATTGTTTTTTCATACTCTTAAAAAAAAGGCCATTAAAAATATTTTAGTTACTTGTGAAGAAAACAGATATAACATTTCCAAACAAGAAATCTTCAATTCTCTCCCTATTTGTTTTATAAAAAGTGGAGTTTCTACTGCAGGTTTTTAAGTCCACTAACTACTTAATTTAATGTACATAATTGTTCCTGATCTTGTTGGGTAACATTATATTAATACATACATCTGCTTCCTACTCATATGTGCAAACAATGTTTTTAATGTACGGTCCTAAACATCTTTAAATTTTAGACAAAGTCTAATGAGCTATTTGACCTAACCTGAATTACTACATCTAAGAATATCTTATTAGGTCATGCAGCTTTATTTATACATTGAATGCATTTTAATTAGTACACTAACAGCACTGCTCTGTCTTACAGTAACACAACACATTACACTAACTCAAAAGAATTTCTTGTTTTCAGTTTAAGAAAGTTGAAGTTGTGTATTTCTTTTCTTTTCCATTCACTTTTTATGGAAACGTGCTTTACATTAATATGTGTAACCTTACTATATTACGGTCCTAAACATCTTTATCAACACTTTATATCTTTAAAATTTAGACAAAGTCTAATAAGTAATTTGGCTTAACCTGAATTTACATGACCTGGCTCAGAACAACTTTATTTTGGCAAATATAAAGATGAAGACTC
Source organism: Magicicada septendecula (assembly GCA_034769895.1). Lineage (NCBI taxonomy): Eukaryota > Metazoa > Arthropoda > Insecta > Hemiptera > Cicadidae > Magicicada > Magicicada septendecula. Next base: position 110,995,047 of record CM068370.1, read on the forward strand.
TGTACACCCTGGTTGCAATTTCTTCAGGGGTCACACCTGCTGCCAGGCTTAGTTCTATAACATGATCAGGAAGAAAGGAATCAGCTTGAACTTGCAACCACTGTGGAAAGGCTTATACACCATCACCAAGAAGATTAATGATGTCATCTACGGATAACTCATTAGCTTTAATTATACATTTAATGCATCTTAATTAGTACACTAACAGCACTGCTCTGTCTTACAGTAACACAATACATTACACTAACTATAAGGAATTTCTTGTTTTCAGTTTAAAAAAGTTGAAATTGTGTATTTCTTTTCTTTTCCATTGACTTTTTGTGAAACGACCTACATTAATATTTGTATGCTTACTATATTTAAATCCAATTTTCACTATCCAATAGTTAAAAATATTGCGGAATTGTGAAATTAGTAACACTATATAATAATGTGTGAATATCAATCTATATTATCAGTTGAATTTCTGAATTCCTTTGATTCATTAATAAATTTTACTAATTTGTTTCTTCATGTCTATTGAATGATTTCTTATTATTTTTTAATCTTTGTGTTTTCATTATTCATTTGTAAATTCTTGGATTTTGTTGTCCATGACGTGTCCATTACTAATTATCATTAAAACATGCACACACACAATTCCTTTTTTCTTTATTAAATTTGAATTCTGTATTAGAACAAATGTTTTCAGAGTTTATATATTTTATACAGGCACAATTTTTTTTTAATTTTATGCAATGTGGACACTACAGAGGAGTGTCAGTATTTTTATATATATCAATAAATAAAAATGATAGGAGGGAGAGGGGGAGAGAGAGAGAGAGAGAGAGAGAGAGAGAGAGAGAGAGAGAGAGAGAGAGAGAGAGAGAGAGAATACTAGAGACCAAAAGTGGCGCATACAGAAACTTAATCAGAACTTTTCCTGATAGGAAAAAAATAAATAAATAATGAATGGCAAAGAACATTAACAAAATTAATGGAAATTATAGTTATAATTTCTTGTCTAATGAATATGTACTAGTAATTGCTTCATATACTTCAAATCTTAAATTATAAACCTATTAAAAACATATTTAGTATAATCAGCTTGAAACAAACGTTGAGACCAAAAAAAATTGTTTAAATTTTGCCATGCTGCATTATTAGTACTGTTGAAACAGCAGTTTGAAGCAGCAGTATAATTGTTTTTAGAACAGACTTCTGGAATGATGTGTGCAAAATGATTAAAGCATACCTCCTTACACTGTGCCTTAATAAGTTGTTGATTATTCTAACTGATACATTGTCATGCCATTATCATATGACAATTCTCAGAGCTTCAGTAATAGTCATCTTTGCTGTTAACATGGATACAAGTCTCTTTTTTAAAAAGACTTTTCATTAGTAAAGTTACTTATATGTAGGCATACCTACATTTGTACTCATAATATGAGGTTAAGAATTAAGAAAATGTGAACCAACTCGTTACACTGAAAAACTTCTAGGTATACTACTTCTGATTGAAAAAGACAAGATAACTCAGGGTGAACTTTTTTTCAAACCTTTTAACACCATGGATTCTGGGTTTATCCACAGTTACTTTGCACTTTTTTACATTTTATCAACTTGTGTTCCCAGAGTCACAGTATTCTGAATTGTTCTTAAAATTTCCATTTAGGATTAGACCCATCCATAGTTATCTGTAGAAATTTATTAAGATGCAGATTTATTCCTAGTAGAGTTATCTTTGAATCCCTTGAAAAATCTGAAAGATTAGGGAGTCAAAGAAACACAGAATTCAAGTAGCAAGTTTCCACTACTTTATAAAACATAGCCTAGAAGCAAACTTTGACATCCAGTAACTGTTGCTGAGAAACCTTACTAAGGGACTTATAAAAAAAAATTACAAACTTGCCCTTTTGAACATCTGATGAAAAGGTTTTGTAAAGTGTACGTAACCTAAAAATGTACATACAATGCTCAACTTGTCCTTGTATTCCTTACTTCCAGCAGTTTTACATGTTATATTCCTAACACGAATAAGAAAAGTTTAAATCTGCTGATGATCTAAAGGAGTGATAGTTATTTGCAGACTGACAGGGTTATAAAATAATTCTCAGGATTAAATATACTTATACTTAATATTCAATACTTAAAAGTTGGTTAGGTTACATTATTTAATCTAAACAACTTCACAGCAGCTGTAACAAAGTTATTTATAAAATAATTATCTGCTGTATTTTTTCCTTTACAAGTGGATATTAAACAAAAAACCGATATCATATTCTTATACCATAAGAAGTAATATAATCACATTATGTTCATGATGAGTTCTATTTTTTGTGTATAGTGTGTTTCAGTGTTTGCATTAAACAGAACATTTTTAAATCAGTGTTTAAACAATCAGTACTAAATAACAATAGGAGGACACTCAACATTTAGTTTGTGAGTGTAACTGTGGTTAGCCAAAGAGAATTATTTGTGTAAATTCAAATTTAGTAATACAAATCTACTACCATAAAGGCCTGGGATGCTATGCATTAGAGAATTTTAACTAACTTCATATGGGGAAAACTGGTTTACATACATTATTTCTGAAAATAATAATCCTGAAATGTAATCAGTACTTATATCAAGTTAAGTGCAATACCGTAATTAAATAGATTCTTCAACTTGCACGTTGCAAACTTCAGGTGCTAAGCCTTTACTTTATTTTTAATGTAACATCAATTTATGTTTGGCGACATCAAAAGGAACATGTTATGGCCTCTGAGAAAGTACACAGTGAGTGGAAGCTGGCTTAAATGAAGGTAACCATTTTATCTAATAATTAGTGTCTCATGTTAGAAAACATGTGCAATACATATTATAAAAAGAAGGATATTGTTTTTACTTCCATGTTCCATAAGGAAATGGATGGCGAAAAAAATTGCGTTCTAGATAAGGGCTGATTCTGATTGTACTACCCTCAAAACATGAAGAAAAGTCATTTTTCGAAAGATGTCTGTGTGTAGAATTTTGTCTATGGCGAATGATAACTGCCGCAAATTCAAATAATTTTTTGCATATTGTAGAGGGCTTAAGGTCTGTTGATATTGGGGACGATCGGTTAAGGAGAAGGGGTAGTTTACCTGCAATGTTTTATGTTTTAACAAGAGTAAAGTACTTAATTTTGATAAATAAAGTATCCTGAAAAGAAGGTGATAATAATCCACTGTAGAAAGGTAGATGAAATATCTATAAATGAAAAGGGGTAGGGGGAAGTTGAAGGGGAGGGGATATAAATGAAAATGATAGGTGGAGGGGAGGGGATAATTTTTTATATGTGTACTACGTTATCGGCAACAAAGAAGTAGTTTGTTGATAAAATTCCTTGACGGGCTGTTTGCCCGTGGTCCAATGTTTTCTGCAAAACCAGACATTTCGGAAGTGCCATCAACTTGCCATCATCAGTGAAAATCGAGTGCACTAACATGAGGTGGTATACGTTAGTGACCACAATTCTGTGGTTGAGGCTGAAGATAGAAGTAGTTTCTGTGGAAATATTTCATTTCTAAAATGATTTAAAATATAAATCTTAAAACATGGAAGTCATGTATGGTTTTTTGTACCGATATTTTAATTATTTGCATCAAATAGTATTATTGTTTAATAAATGTTCTATCCAGAACAAATTATATGTATACAGTTCTGGAAAAATTAGACAGGCATAAAATTTTGTTTGTTTATTGTAAACTGTATTATGTTTGGAAGCATCCCAAAGTAAATTTAACATTAGTCATGTCAATCAATGAAGCCAGTCCAGTTTTTTAAGGCCAGGAGAATCCTTGAAATGTTTGGACCATCACTAGGTAGACAATTTGTTAATTTCCTTCATTTCTGTATTGAGCAAAATTGTCAATATTTGTTAAAAGCTAACAGTACTTTCATCATTTTCTTTTAATGTAAACTTTGTAGAAAATTCTATTTTTGCTATGTGTACATAGTTCTGGAAAACTTAGATAGGCATAAATTTTGGATTATTGTAAGTTGTATTATGTTTGGAAGTATCCCAAAGTAAATTTAACATTAGTCATGTTAATCAATGAGGCCAGTCCACTTTTTTAAGGCTAGGAGAATCGTTGAAATGTTTGGAGCATCACTAGGTCATGATGGATCTAATAATCAAACTTCAGTTTCTGTGAAAAACTGGCAGATTTGAGTATGTAGTCATTTTATAAAGGATGGTGTTGTAAAAGCAACAATTCTTTCAGAATTATTTTATAACCCTGTCAGTCTGCAAATATCACTCCTTTAGATCATCAGCAGATTTTAACTTTTCTTATTCGTGTTAGGAATGTATCATGTAAAACTGCTGGAAGTAAGGAATACAAGGACAAGTCGAGCATTGTACGTACATGTTTAGGTTAGGTACACTTTACAAAACCTTTGATGTTCAAAAGAGAAAGCTTGTAATTTTTTTATAAGCCCCTTAGTAACGTTTCTCAGCAACAGTTACTGGATGTCACAGTTTGTTTCTAGGATATGTTATACAAAGTAGTGGAAACTTGCTACTTGAATTCTGTATTTCTTTGACTTCCTATTCTAAAGTAATCTTTAAGGTGTTTTAAGGGATTCGAAGATAACTCTACTAGGAATAAATCTGCATCTATGCTACAGATAAGTATGGATGGGTCTAATCCTAAATGGAAATTTTAAGAACAATTCAGAATACTTTGACTCTGTGAACACTAGTTGATAAAATTTAAAAAAAGCGAAGTAACTGTGGATTAAACGCAGAACCCATGGTGTTAAAAGGTTTGAAAAAAAGTTCACCCTGAGTTATCTTGTCTTTTCCAATCAGTAGTAGTATACCTAGAAGTTTTTCAGTGTAACGAGTTGGTTTCACCTTTTCTTAATTCTTAACCTCATATTATGAGTACAAATGTAGGTATGCCTACATATAAGTAACTTTACTAATGAAAAGTCTTTTTAAAAAAGAGCTCTCAGTTTCTCAACAGTTATTTTATGATGAGGTCGAAATGTTAAGGGTAACAATTGATAAATGTAATAACAAACAATTGAGTTTTTTACAAAACTATTAGTCCTGTAAAGAGAAGAACTTGTAAGAAGTGAACATATCCAAGATGTGTCCATGTTAACAGCAAAGATGACTATTACTGAACCTCTGAGAACTGTCATTTGATAATTGCATGACAATGTATAAGTTAGAATAATCAATAACTTATTAAGGCACACATAGTGTTACAACATTAGTACATAGTGTTACTAATTTCACAATTCCACAATATTTTTAACTATTGGATAGTGAACATTGGATTTCAATATTGTAAGCATACACATATTAATGTAATACTTCATATTTGTATCCGAACCACAAATAGATTAAGTAATTAAATATTACCTGAATAGTCCGTCTTGTGGTTCACTTGTTTATATTAAAACACAACGCGTTTCGGAACTAAACTTCCATCCTCAGGTTATTTCCCTTGTTAAAGGTCGTCACAACATTAAAACACAAAACACAAAGAACAACAACATTTAAAACACATATATAAAACAATCATTAGCGCATGAGAATAACGGTGCACACAGCGAGGAAGTTACGACACTGCCGTCTCTGGTCAACACATTCATTGTCTTATCTGTGACGTAAGTCTCAGACGTTCTGAGACTTGTAAAGCCGTATCGTATAGCGCGTTTGAGTGGAAATTCAAATGATCATTTAATAAATGTTCAGGGTATAATTTATGTGCCTTATAAATTTCGAATTCCTCAGTGGCATCCATATAACGGCCTTTTTTACAAACATGTAAAGGTGCAAGATTTGTAGCCAGGTTTGTGTTAATTATGGTTACTATCCATTAAATGTCAGGCAAAATTAGATTTTGTGTGACCTAGATCTTTTTTAGGTACATGTTCTTTAAATCACTGTAAAAACGATCTCCCCGTCTGGCCTATATAAAAGCACTTACAGTCACTACTCTTAATTTTGTAGATGCCCGTTTTTTTCTTCCAGTGGTTTGATAATTTTAGGGGGAAGCAATTTATATATGTTGTTGTTTGTGCGGAATGTGACCACCATTTTCAGATTCTTAGTGTATTGGTGATGTTTTGAGGAAGGATAGTGCCATAATCGTTTACTATGTATTTTAGTTTAGTTTTATTTTCTAGGCGATTTTTCTGTTTGTTGTGGTGTTTCTTAAGTAACCTGTCTATCAGTGAACTTTTCTACCCATTGCGTGTTGCTATATATTTTATAATGTTCAATTCCTTATGGAAGTCAATGGCTTCCATTGGTATTGTTACTAATCTATGGATAAAACTATTTTATCCACCCAACCAGAAAATACAGAACGAAGCACGTGTAATAGTAAATAGGAAATTAAATATGAAGTTGGAAGACCAATACAACAATTATAGACATGACAAGATTAATTATAAACACATACAGAAACAAAACTAATAAAAGAAATACAACATAAATTGACAGATAATAAAGCCATCGTTACTAAGGCTGACAAGGGTAATACTATGGTTATTTTATATAAGGATGAATATATCAATAAGGTCTCGAGTTTCATTGAAAATAATAAGATAAAGGAGATAATGACGGATCCCACTTCTGGCTTTGTGAAAAATTTGAACAACACTATTAGTAAATGTACTGAACTATTTGATGAGACGACCCGACGATTGTTAAAGCCGATAAATGCACATGGACCTCAATTCAATGGCCTACCAAAAATACATAAAAAAGATGTACCGATCAGACCGCTTATAAATTGCACCACCGCGCCGGGATTTCAAATTGGAAAAAAATTGGCAGCTATAATAAAAAACAATATAAAATTAGCTAATGATCACACTATACAAAATAACATTGATTTTTTTAACAAATTGAAAGATATTGAATTGAAACCCAATTATAAAATTGCGTCTTTTGATATTACTAACCTTTACACAAACATACCTGTACAAGAGACAATTAATAATTTAGAGAAGCAGCTCGTTGATGCAAATACATTAAGTCCTCAACAAATTAAAGAATGTGTAGAGTTATTGCATGTGATTTTGAAACAGAACTATTTTATGTTTAATAACAGATATTTCATCCAAGAAGAGGGTCTAGCTATGGGCTGGCCCCTATCCGGATTGTTATCGGATATTTATTTGAACCATTATGAGAACACGTACTTATTATCTGACGTCAATAAGTTTAACATGCAAATAATTTTTTATGCTCGTTATGTGGACGATACTTTCATAGTTTTCAATGGTACATCAAGACAGATAGATAATTTGAGACAATATTTGAATAATATAAATAAACATATACAATTCACGGGCGAAACTGAAAATAATAGTAGATTAAATTTTCTCGACTTAACGGTTATAAAAACCAATAACGGTTTCAAATATCAAATCTATAGGAAACCTACTACGACAGATATCACCATTCATGCAGACTCCCACCATCCTGATTCACAGAAAATGGCTGCTTACAATAGTTTCATCCATAGATTAGTAACAATACCAATGGAAGCCATTGACATCCATAGGGAATTGAACATTATAAAATATATAGTGACACAAAAGTTCACTGATAGACAGGTTACTTAAGAAACACCACAACAAACAGAAAAATCGCCTAGAAAATAAAACTAAACTAAAATACATAGTAAACGATTATGGCACTATCCTTCCTCAAAACATCACCAATACACTAAGAATCTGAAAATGGTGGTCACATTCCGCACAAACAACAACATATATAAATTGCTTCCCCCTAAAATTATCAAACCACTGGAAGAAAAAAACGGGCATCTACAAAATTAAGAGTAGTGACTGTAAGTGCTTTTATATAGGCCAGACGGGGAGATCGTTTTTACAGTGATTTAAAGAACATGTACCTAAAAAAGATCTAGGTCAAACAAAATCTAATTTTGCCTGACATTTAATGGATAGTAACCATAATTAACACAAACCTGGCTACAAATCTTGCACCTTTACATGTTTGTAAAAAAGGCCGTTATATGGATGCCACTGAGGAATTCGAAATTTATAAGGCACATAAATTATACCCTGAACATTTATTAAATGATCATTTGAATTTCCACTCAAACGCGCTATACGATACGGCTTTACAAGTCTCAGAACGTCTGAGACTTACGTCACAGATAAGACAATGAATGTGTTGACCAGAGACGGCAGTGTCGTAACTTCCTCGCTGTGTGCACCGTTATTCTCATGCGCTAATGATTGTTTTATATATGTGTTTTAAATGTTGTTGTTCTTTGTGTTTAGTGTTTTAATGTTGTGACGACCTCTAACGAGGAAAATAACCTGAGGATGGAACTTTAGTTCTGAAACGCGTTGTGTTTTAATTTAAACAAGTGAACCACAAGACGTAATTTTTAATTACTTAATATTAATGTAGGTCGTTTCACAAAAAGTGAATGGAAAAGAAAAGAAATACATAATTTCAAATTTTTTAAACTGACAACAAGAAATTCTTTAGAGTCAGTGTAATGTATTGTGTTACTGTGAGACAGAGCAGTGCTGTTAGTGTACTAATTAAGATGCATTAAATGTATAAATAAAGCTAAATGGCCTAATGAGTTATTCGTAGATGACATCATTAATCTTCTTGGTGAGCGTGTACAAGCTTTTCCACAGTGGTTGCAAGTTCAAGCTGATTCCTTTCTTCCTGATCATGTTATAGAACTAAGCCTGGAAGCAGGTGTGACCCCTAAAGAAATTGTAACCAGGGTGTACGGAGTCTTAATCCTTGTATTTGCCAAAATAAAGTTGTTCTGAGCCAGGTCATATAAATTCAGGTTAAGCCAAATTGCTCATTAGAATTTGTCTAAATTTTAAAGATATAAAGTGTTGATGAAGATGTCTAAGACCATAATATAGTAAGGGTACACATATTCATGAAAAGCACGTTTCCATAAAAAGTGAATGGAAAAGCAAAGAAATACACAATTTCAGCTTTCATAAACTGAAAACTAGAAATTCTTTTGAGTTAGTGTAACATGTTGTGTTACTGTAAGACAGAGCAGTGCTGTTAGTGTTCTAATTAATATGCATTCAATGTATAAATAAAGCTACATGAGCTAATAAGATATTCTTAGATGTAGTAATTCAGGTTAGGTCAAATAGCTCATTACACTTTGCCTAAATTTTAAAGATGTTTAGGACCGTACATTAAAAATATTGTTTATATATATGAGTAGGAAGCAGATGTATTAATATAATGTTACCCAACTAGATCAGTAACAAAATTGGTAGCACAACGAAGTTTTTGCCTTATTCTACAATTTAAGATCACATAGAAAAGAAGTGGAGAAGCCATCTGGAAGAAGTAAGGTAAACTTAAATAAAAGTAACAGAAAGAAGTAATCACAATAATAAATAAAATGCTTTAATAGAACTAGAAACAATCTCGATTCAAAGAAATTAAAAACATTCAATTTAGAGCAAAATGTGTTAAAAACAAATACGGTAGTATGATTATTATCCCAGTAAAATAATTAGTATACCCAGTAAGATACTGAGTAGTAAGGAGTAACAGCCAAGAACAAATTAATTAAAATGAAAAATCTCAAGATACGGAGTAGCAAGGAGTAACAGCCAAGAACAAATTATTTAAAATGAAAAATCTCAAGATACGGAGTAGTAAGGAGTTACAGCCAAGAACCAATTAATAAAAAGGAAAAATCTCAAGATACCCAAAAACCTACTTTAAAGACAGAACACTCTATAGCAACAAACCACATAAAAGAAAGAACTTAAACTATATTAGCTATACCAACTTAGAAAAACAACTAACCAAGTAAGAGAATACAATACAAAATAATCAGAGATAATGTAAACTTAGTTGTAAATAAAATAGTGTGTGATTGAGGGGAACAACCCAAACAAGTTTTAAAAGGACAACAAAAGACAAACATTAGGATAAGGCTTTAATTTGTTTATTTATCTAATTATGTTAAATATTTTATGTGTATACAATACAGACCATGTTGATAGTAGGAGATACTAGATATTAGTATCTAAGTGTTTATTGTATTTGAATAATGTTAATTAATGTCATAATTTTGTGAAGTAAGGAAAGGCAAAATAATAATTCAAACGACCTATAAATAGTGAAACAGAAAATATAAACATAATAATGTGAATTGATTATAACATTGGTAGGAAAATTGTAAATTGATGACCAAGCCAAATTGAACTTTGACCCTGTAAATCAAATCAGACAAAACAAACTAATATAAACTAGACCAAATTGATATAAATTATCCCATTCAGAATACAAATACATTATCATAATTATAACAACAACCTATAGTAGTGATTAAAAGAATCAGAGTGTAAAATTGACTTAAATGGTGATTGTAGAGGATAGTGCCATAATCAGTAAAGCAAGTACTAGTAAAATGCAAATCGATTGTTAAATGTTTAGAATAGACCAGGTAAAAAAGTAAATTAAAGTAGTTTAATTAGTAATTGTATTTGAGGAAAATTGTTACATAAAACATATTGTAAACCATTTAATGGATAATTGTGTGAATCAGAATAAGGCCTAGAGGTAAATTTCAAGGAATATAATTCAGAAGCTTAATTCAAACCAAAATAGGTCAAATTTAGTATTATCTTGTATAAAATAAAGCAGGAATATTGTTTTATAATTAGAATTCCATAAAAGTACTAAACAAATAATTTATAGCCAGCAAAATATAAAAATGTCATCTATTTCTATAAAATTGAATTAGTAATTATGAAAACAGCTGATAATGAACAATGAGAAATGAGACCAAAATCTTACAGAATTTTCTATATGAAGAAACAAATATAGTTAGTTGATTGTTAAACGCCAAGCAGAACAGACATGTCAGAATACAGTTCAGAGAAAAATGAATGGAATTTTTAACTAACACAAACCAAGATATATTATGAAATTTTAAAAAGATAAAAGAATATAAATTAAATTCATGAATACGATAATAACGATCATTGGAACCATAAAACTAAATTAAACACCACTAAATCGAGCTGTCACTACGTATGGACACGATTGAAGAATAAATTTAACCTAATACAACCAGCAATTGATTGGAAGTAACCATTTGACACAACACACCTATTACCGAACAAAACCCAGTGGAGGAATAAAACTACACACTACAACTTGTGGATATTCCAATAGCGGCATCACAGAAGAGTAATTAATCAACTGATACGTTTATTTGAAGAAAATCTCGGAGCCTGATTTTCAACGTAGAAAAACTCATGAAGGCGGCCATCTTGTCATTCCAAGTCGCACGAATCTAACGGAAGAGGACATGGTGACGTCAAAGCAATCAGCTGGTTTGAATCCAAATATTTATATAAACTATATTTTATTATTATTGTCTGTTATTGAATAAGTTTTTATAATTGTAAGTATTGAATTCCCTTGCCTTTCCTGACTATTTCTACAGTTAAAAGAATCCTTATTATATAATAATTTAAGTTGAATAATTTTGTATATGTAATAATCGACCTGGGATCTAGTCTCGACTCCGACTCGAATTAGTCGATGCAAGTCGAATAATTACTTTGAGCATAATAAATATAATTATTGTTTTAAAACATTGTTTTATTGATTAGTTGAGAACTAATTTAAAATACATTAATTATTAGCCTAAATATTAAACGAGAACTTCTGAGGGAAAGGAACAAGCAGAAGAAGAAATAAAGATACTGAATGGACCACGACATGCAATCGATTTGGCCAAGACAATCTATTTAACGCAGAGAAACAAATATTTCTTCACCAAATCATTCCCAATTATTAATCAGTATTTTTATGAATTGAACATTAACATAACAAAAAATAATAAAAATAATTAAATAATTAAATTAATTATTTATACAAAATAAAGAATAAATAAATAACAAAAATTTTATTAAAAAATTATTATACTTATTTGTAAAATAACTTCGTTTTATTACAAATTGGCGTTTCCAACGTGGAGCTTATTTAAACATTCATCACAATTTGTTTTATTACAAATTGGCGCCCAACGTGGGGTTCAAAATAGGAATTGATAGGCCTATAAAATAAAGATAATTTGCCCAATTTCCTATTTTAGCTGGCAGCTGTTAACAGGTCAGGAAAGTAATAAAAATGCCGAAGAGATCAACATCGAAGAAAAGGACGTCAGAACTCGAAAAGGAGATAGACATGGAGAACAAGGAGGCGACTCCAGTGGAAGATTTGGAGATGATATTACCTCCGGCGGAACCGAACCAACCCGCACAACAGGGGAAACAGCCCGAGAACACTACACAAACAGGGGATGTCAATTTCTAGGAAACCATGATGAGAATGATGATGGAATTGAGTAAGAAAATGGATGATAACAACAAATCCACAAAAGAGGAATTGTGTCAGAAAATGGATGAGAACAACAAATCGACAAAGGAAGAATTGAGTAACCAAATTGGAGAAACCAATAAGAAGATGGAAGAGAATCAGAAGAGCATAGAATCAATAAATCAAAATATAGAATCCACAAAAGAAGAATTAAGGAAGGACAACCAATCCACAAAAGAAGAATTGAGTGACAAAATTAGAGAAACGAGTAAGAAGATGGAAGAGAAAATGGAGGAAAACAGTAAGAAGATGGAAGAGAAGATGGAGGAAAATAGTAAGAAGATAGAAAGTGACAACCAACAGTTGAGGGAAGAGTTAAGGGAAAATAGTAAGAAGATGGAAGAAAATAGTAAGAAGAAAGAAGAAAATAGCAAGAAAATGGAGGAGAAAATGGATGAGAATAACCAACTATTGAGAGAAGAATTGAGGGAGGTTAACCAAGAAAATATGTACAAGTTAGACGAAAGGATAGAGTTATTAAAAGAAGAGTTGAGCCAGAAGATGGTAGAGAAGAATGAAGCAACCAGCAAGAAGGTAGAAGAGGCAATAACCGTGATAGAACAAAAAATTACAGAAGCTGACGAAAAATGGAGTCAGACGGAACGAGAAGTACATAGTTTTCAAGCAGAAGTCAACACCAAAGTTACAAATATAGAAGAGAAACAAAAGGAAACACGAGAAGAATGGGAGAAAGTGCAGAACCGATTAACAGAAAAGTGTGATGGGATAGAAGCTGCTGTTACCAGTATAAATGGCCAGATTCGCCAGAACCAAGCAGACATAGAAACTTGTCTGAGTAGACCGACTAACATTACCCATTGTTCCACTACAGAAAACCGAGAATGGGTTAATTTCCGGTTATACCAAAGAAAACCCATGGAATTTATAGCTCGAATAGAAGAATATTTCGCGAAACATAGGGGTAACCGCTGGAATACCAACAAAGAAGTACTCGATGATTCATTTAAAGAAATGACTGATAATTGGTGGCTGGCTTTCAGAGATGACATCACAGACTACCAAATGTTTAAATTGTTACTTAAAGCTAAGTATTGGTCAGAATCTACGCAAAACATATCAAGAGACAATATATGTCATGGGAGATATAACCCATATTGGGGTAACACTTTGACCTGGTATTTCCTGGGAAAGGTGTGCATAGTCAAACACCTAGAGCCTCAAATACCTGAAGAGTGTCTAGTCAGCAAACTGTCCTATCACTACGAGGAGGATATAATTAGAGCACGTAGGAGTAGTCAGATTAAAACTGTACAAGCTATGACGGAGTTACTCGAGATGTACGAGCATGAAGATTATTACAGACAGAGTAGGAGAAGAACAGATAGACCACAACTAAGGAATAATAATAGCTTGGTAAATAACAATCAATATAACGGGAATAACCATAATTATAACCCCACAAACCGGAATAATAATTACTATAATAATAATAATAACCATAATGGTAATAATAATAACAACCAATCAAATAGAAATTATTATTATAATAACAGCCAAAACAACGGAAATGGTCAGAGAAATTCGAACCAAACTAATAATTATTCTTATCCAAATAACAGTAGAAATTATCAACAAGGTGGTAATTATAATAACAGGACATACCGACCTAGAGTGAATTATATAAGAGCAGTAGGAAGCGGTCAGCGGAGGTACCAACAACAAAGGGAGAATGATAATGGGCATTTACAACAAAATAATAGAATCGAAGAATCCAGATCCGGAAGCGGGAACCAAAGAAGGGACGCACCATCCGGAAATGATCAACGAGATGAGAATAGAAGGAATAGGAATGATGAAAACAATCAAGTAAATGAAGATTATGATTGGATAATTTTCAGTGACAATCCCGCTAGGAATTTCTGAATCGCTTACAATCAACGGAACCCACCAGAACTCCAGATTCCCCCAAGAGGAAATGGTAAGCAATCCAATACACCTCAGGGCGAAAGACAAGAAGTCAATGAAGAAGAAACCATGGCAGACAGGTGGAATGCATAAAACATAAACATTCTAAAATAAGTAAGGACATCTTAGAGTTTATCTAGAAGAAAATATTGTGAATCAAATAAAAACACATAAAAATTCTAAAATGAGTAAGACCATCTTACAGTTAATATAAGAGAACACATTTTGAATCAAATAAGAAAAAATAAATAAACCTCTAAATTCTAAAAAGAAGTAAGGACATCTTACAGTATATGTCAAAGAAATTATTTTGAATAAAATAAGAAAAGAAAAGAAAAGAAATGAATTATCTAAATTCTAAAATGAGTAAGCACATTTTAAAGAATATATTTCAGAAGGACATTGTTTTGGATCAAATAATAAAGAGAAGGAATGAAATAAGATATCAAAGGTTTAAAAATAATAAGTACAATGTAGGTAAAGAAATTGAATGAAATAATTTTACAAAAGAAATTTTTTTTATCACAACTCTGAAGGTTAAATAGGGGCTACTCAAAACAACTATATAAATGAAATACTTATCGAGACGAAAATGTTACAGAACTTTTAAGTGAAAGTAAATAAAAAACCAGGTAGTTTATATGTTTTCAATGTTATAAGTTGATGAAACCCCAAAATGAAAATAAGATCATAGAAGAATAAATAGGAGAACCAATTAACCAAAACAGATAAGGAAAAGGTATTAAAACCAGATATTATGCTATGAGCAACAACATAATTGATTAAACAACAAATGGGGGGGAAAAAACTATACATAAACATGTGCTACTCAAAAAGTAAACAAGAAACAGGTTGTACAAACAACTAACCAAAATAGCAGAATTTCAAAAAAGGAGGATGAAATGGATATTATGCAATATATAGCTAGTGATAAATAATATAGACCGAGCTTTAAAATGTAAAGGTAACCATATGGATAGAAGTATTAAATAATCTGAACTATTATGAAGTGATGATTCTAAGGATGTTTATTATTAGTCGAAATGGACTACTTTTATAATTTATATTTTAACAACTGGATGTAGATAATTCCACCAGTTTTTTATAATTGAGCAGAGATGATAATTCCTCTGAGCTCAATGAGTGAAGTATGGTCAGCTGTGAATATAGCCAAAACGTGGCACTCTGAACTGTTCCAGCTCACATGTTAGGGAATGTTAGGGAGTAAATATCTCAAGGAGGAAACACTAAATAAGAACGGAAAAATATATATATATACATATTTAATAATAAAAAGATAAATCAGATTAAAAAGAACTATCTCGTAAGAGTAAAATATAAAGTAAAAACAGAAAATATACATATCAACTTAGAGCTCAACCATAAAGAAGCAGGTATATCAGTGTAAACAAAGTCAAGAATATAATAAAGACAAGTGTCAGAAGCAATTAGTTCATCCACACTAAAAGTATGATCTGAACTAATCACTTTTACAGGAGGGGCATATGTAGCACAACAAAGTTTTTGCCTTATTCTACAATTTAAGATCACATAGAAAAAGAAGTGGAGAAGCCATCTGGAAGGAGTAAATTAAACTTAAATAAAAGTAACAGAAAGAAGTAATCACAATAATAAATAAAATGCTTTAATAGAACTAGAAACAATCTCGATTCAAAGAAATTAAAAACATTCAATTTAGAGCAAAATGTGTTAAAAACAAATACGGTAGTATGATTATTATCCCAGTAAAATAATTAGTATACCCAGTAAGATACGGAGTAGTAAGGAGTAACAGCCAAGAACAAATTAATTAAAATGAAAAATCTCAATATACGGAGTAGTAAGGAGTTACAGCCAAAAACCAATTAATAAAAAGGAAAAATCTCAAGATACCCAAAAACCTACTTTAAAGACAGAACACTCTATAGCAGCAAACCACATAAATGAGAGAACTTAAACTGTATTAGCTATACCAACTTAGAAAAACAACTAACCAAGTAAGAGAATACAATACAAAATAATCAGAGATAATGTAAACTTAGTTATAAATAAAACAGTGTGTGATTGAGATGAGGGGAACACCCCAAACCAGTTTTAAAAGGACAACAAAAGACAATCATTAGGATAAGGCTTTAATTTGTTTATTTATCTAATTATTATGTTTAATTAGTTTATGTGTATACAATACAGACCATGTTGATAGTAGGAGATACTAGATGTTAGTATGTAAGTGTTTATTGTATTTGAATAATGTTAATTAATGTCATAATTTTGTGAAGTAAGGAAAGGCAAAATAATAATTCAAACGACCTATAAATAGTGAAACAGAAAATATAAACATAATAATGTGAATTGATTATAACATTGGTAGGAAAATTGTAAATAGATGACCAAGCCAAATTCAACATTGTCCCTGTAAATCAAATCAGAGAAAACAAACTAATATAAACTAGACCAAATTGATATAAATTATCCCATTCAGAATACAAATACATTATCATAATTATAACAACAACCTATAGTAGTGATTAAAAGAATCAGAGTGTAAAATTGACTTAAATGGTGATTGCAGAGGATAGTGCCATAATCAGTAAAGCAAGTACTAGTAAAATGCAAATCAATTGTTAAATGTTTAGAATAATAACCAGGTAGAAAAAGTAAATTACAATAGTTTAATTAGTAATCGTATTTGAGGAAAATTGTAACATAAAACATATTGTAAACCATTTAATGGGTAATAGTGTGAATCAGAATAAGGCCTAGACGTAAATTTCAAGGAATATAATTCAGAAGCTTAATTCAAACCAAAATAGGTCAAATTTAGTATTAACTTGTATAAAATAAAAGCAGGAATATTGTTATATAATTAGAATTCCATAAAAGTAATAAACAAATAATTTATAGCCAGTAAAATATAAAAAATGTCATCTATTTCTATAAAATTTAATTAGTAATTATGAAAACAGCTGATAATGAACAATGAGAAATGAGACCAAAATCTTACAGAATTTTCTATATGAAGAAACAAATATAGTTAGTTGATTGTTAAACGCCAAGCAGAACAGATGTGTCAGAATACAGTTCAGAGAAAAATGAATGGAATTTTTAACTAACACAAACCAAGATATATTATGAAATTTTAAAAAGATAAAAGAATATAAATTAAATTAATGAATACGATAATAACGATCATTGGAACTATAAAACTAAATTAAACACCACTAAATCGAGCTGTCACTACATATGGACACGATTGAAGAATACATTTAACCTAATACAACCAGCAATTGATTGGAAGTAACCATTTGACACAACACACCTATTACCGAACAAAATCCAGTGGAGGAATAAAACTACACACTACAACTTGTGGATATTCCAATAGCGGCATCACAGAAGAGGAATTAATCAACTGATACGTTTATTTGAAGAAAATCTCGGAGCCTGATTTTCAACGTAGAAAAACTCGTGAAGGCGGCCATCTTGTCATTCCAAGTCACACGAATCTAACGGAAGAGGTCATGGTGACGTCAGAGCAATCAGCTGGTTTGAATCTAAATTTTTCTATACACTATATTTTATTATTACTGTCTGTTAGTGAATAAGTTTTTATAATTGTAAGTATTGAATTACCTTACCTTTCCTGATTATTTCTACAGTTAAAAGAATCCTTATTATATAATAATTTAAGTTGAATAATTTTGTATATGTAATAATCGACCTGGGATCTAGTCTTGACTCCGACTCGAATTAGTCGACGCAAGTGGAATAAGTACTTTGAGCATAATAAATATAATTATTGTTTTAAAACATTGTTTTATTGATTAGTTGAGAACTAATTTAAAATACATTAATTATTAGCCTAAATATTAAATGAGAACTTCTGAGGGAAAGGAACGAGCAGAAGAAGAACTAAAGATACTGAATGGACCGAGACATGCAATCGATTTGGCCAAGACAATCTATTTAACGCGGAGAAACAAATATTTCTTCACCAAATCATTCCCAATTATTTAATCAGTATTTTTATTAATTGAACATTAACATAACAAAAAATAATAAAAATAATTAAATTAATTATTTATACAAAATAAAGAATAAATAAATAATAAAAATTTTATTAACCAATTATTATACTTATTTGTAAAATAACTTCGTTTTATTACAAATTGGCGTTTCCAAAGTGGAGCTTATTTAAACATTCATCACACTTTGTTTTATTACAAATTGGTGCCCAACGTGGGGTTCAAAATAGGAATTGATAGGCCTATAAAATAAAGATAATTTGCCCAATTTCCTATTTTAGCTGGCAGCTGTTAACAGGTCAGGAAAGTACTAAAAATGCCGAAGAGATCAACATCGAAGAAAAGGACGCCAGAACTCGAAAAGGAGATAGACTTGGAGAACAAGGAGGCGACTCCCGTGGAAGATTTGGAGATGATATTACCTCCGGCGGAACTGAACCAACCCGCACAACAGGGGAAACAGCCCGAGAACACTACACAAACAGGGGATGTCAATTTCCAGGAAACCATAATGAGAATGATGATGGAATTGAGTAAGAAAATGGATGATAACAACAAGTCCACAAAAGAGGAATTGTGTCAGAAAATGGATGAGAACAACAAATCAACAAAGGAAGAATTGAGTAACCAAATTGGAGAAACCAATAAGAAGATGGAAGAGAATCAGAAGAGCATAGAATCAATAAATAAAAATATAGAATCCACAAAAGAAGAATTAAGGAAGGACAACCAATCCACAAAAGAAGAATTGAGTGCCAAAATTGGAGAAACGAGTAAGAAGATGGAAGAGAAAATGGAGGAAAACACTAAGAAGATGGAAGAGAAGATGGAGGAAAATAGTAAGAAGATAGAAAGTGACAACCAACAGTTGAGGGAAGAGTTAAGGGAAAATAGTAAGAAGATGGAATAAAATAGTAAGAAAATAGCAAGAAAATGGAGGAGAAAATGGATGAGAATAACCAACTATTGAGAGAAGAATTGAGGGAGATTAACCAAGAAAATATGTACAAGTTAGACGAAAGGATAGAGTTATTAAAAGAAGAGTTGAGCCAGAAGATGGTACAGAAGAATGAAGCAACCAGCCAGAAGGTAGAAGAGGCAATAACCGTGATAGAACAAAAAATTACAGAAGCTGACGAAAAATGGAGTCAGATGGAACGAGAAGTACATAGTTTTCAAGCAGAAGTCAACACCAAAGTTACAAATATAGAAGAGAAGCCAAAGGAAACACGAGAAGAATGGGAGAAGGTGCAGAACCGATTCACAGAAAACTGTGACAGGATAGAAGCTGCTGTTACCAGTATAAATGGCCAGGTTCACCAGAACCAAGCAGACATAGAAACTTGTCTGAGTAGACCGACTAACATTACCCATTGTTCCACTACAGAAAACCGAGAATGGGTTAATTTCCAGTTATACCAAAGAAAACCCATGGAATTTATAGCTCGAATAGAAGAATATTTCGCGAAACATAGGGGTAACCGCTGGAATACCACAAAGAAGTACTCGATGAGTCATTTAAAGAAATGACTGATAATTGGTGGATGGCTATCAGAGATGACATCACAGACTACCAAATGTTTAAGATGTTATTTAAAGCTAAGTATTGGTCAGAATCTACGCAAAACATATCAAGAGACAACATATGTTATGGGAAATATAACCCATATTGGGGTAACACTTTGACCTGGTATTTCCTGGGAAAGGTGTGCATAGCCAAAAACCTAGAGCCTCAAATACCCGAGGAGTGTCTAGTCAGCAAACTGTCCTCGTATCACTATGAGGAGGATATAATTAAAGCACGTAGGAGTAGTCAGATTAAAACTGTACAAGCTATGACGGAGTTACTCGAGATGTACGAGCATGAAGATTATTACAGACAGAGTAGGAGAAGAACAGATAGACCAGAATTAAGGAATAATAATAGCTTGGTAAATAACAATCAATATAACGGGAATTATCATAATTATAACCCCACAAACCGGAATAATAATTACTATAATAATAATAACCATAATGGTAATAATAATAACAACCAATCAAATAGAAATTATTATTATAATTACAGCCAAAACAACGGAAATAGTCAGAGAAATTCAAACCAAACTAATAATTATTCTTATCCAAATAACAGTAGAAATTATCAACAAGGTGGTAATTATAATAACAGGACATATCGACCTAGAGTGAATTATATAAGAGCAGTAGGAAGTGGTCATCGGAGGTACCAACAACAAAGGGAGAATGATAATGGGCATTTACAACAAAATAATAGAATAGAAGAATCAAGATCCGGAAGCGGGAACCAAAGAAGGGACACACCATCTGGAAATGATCAACGAGATGAGAATAGAAGGAATAGGAATGATGAAAACAATCAAGTAAATGAAGATTATGATTGGATAATGTTCAGTGACAATCCCGCTAGGAATTTCCGAATCGCTTACAATCAACGGAACCCACCAGAACTCCGGATTACCCCAAGAGGAAATGGTATTTATAGAGCTCAACCATAAAGAAGCAGGTATATCAGTGTAAACAAAGCCAAGAATATAATAAAGACAAGTGTCAGAAGCAATTAGTTCATCCACACTGAAAGTATGATCTGAACTAATCACTTTTACATGGGGGCAATTGTAGCACAACGAAGTTTTTGCCTTATTCTACAATTTAAGATCACATAGAAAAAGAAGTGGAGAAGCCATCTGGAAGAAGTAAATTAAACTTAAATAAAAGTAACACATAATCCAACACACCTCAGGGCGAAAGACAAGAAGTCGATGAAGAAGAAACCACGGCAGACAGGTGGAATGCATAAAACATAAACATTCTAAAATAAGTAAGGACATCTTAGAGTTTATCTAGAAGAAAATATTTTGAATCAAATTAAAAACATATAAAAATTCTAAAATGAGTAAGACCATCTTACAGTTAATATAAGAGAAAACATTTTGACTCAAATAAGAAAAAATAAATAAACCTAAAAATTCTAAAAAGAAGTAAGGACATCTTACAGTATATGTCAAAGAAATTATTTTGAATAAAATAAGAAAAGAAAAGAAAAGAAATGAATTATCTAAATTCTAAAATGAGTAAGAAAATTTTTAAGAATGTATTTCAGAAGGACATTGTTTTGGATCAAATAATAAAGAGAAGGAATGAAATAAGATATCAAAGGTTTAAAAATAATAAGTACAACGTAGGTAAAGAAATTGAATGAAATAATTTTACAAAAGAAAATTTTTTTTTATCACAACACAGAAGGTTAAATAGGGGCTACTCAAAACAACTATATAAATGAAATACTTATCGAGACGAAAATGTTACAGAACTTTTAACTGAAAGTAAATAAAAAACCAGATAGTTTATATGTTTTCAATGTTATAAGTTGATGAAACCCCAAAATGAAAATAAGATCATAGAAGAATAAATAGGAGAACCAATTAACCAAAACAGATAAGGAAAAGGTATTAAAACCAGATATTATGCTATGAGCAATAACATAATTGATTAAACAACAAATGGGGGGAAAAAAACTATACATAAACATGTGCTACTCAAAAAGTAAACAAGAAACAGGTTGTACAAACAACTAACCAAAATAGCAGAATTTCAAAAAAGGAGGATGAAATGGATATTATGCAATATATAGCTAGTGATAAATAATATAGACCGAGCTTTAAAATGTAAAGGTAACTCTATGGATAGAAGTATTAAATAATCTGAACAATTATGAAGTGATGATTCTAAGGATGTTTATTATTAGTCGAAATGGACTAATTTTATAATTTATATTTTAACAACTGGATGTAGATAATTCCACCAGTTTTTTATAATTGAGCAGAGATGATAATTCCTCTGAACTCAATGAGTGAAGTATGGTCAGCTGTGAATATAGCCGAAACGTGGCACACTGAACTGTTCCAGCTCACATGTTAGGGAATGTTAGGGAGTAAATATCTCAAGGAGGAAACACTAAATAAGAACGGAAAAATATATATATATATATTTAATAATAAAAAGATAAATCAGATTAAAAAGACTATCTCATAAGAGTAAAATATAAAGTAAAAACAGAAAATATACATATCAACTTAGAACTCAACCATAAAGAAGCAGGTATATCAGTGTAAACAAAGCCAAGAATATAATAAAGACAAGTGTCAGAAGCAGTTAGTTCATCCACACTAAAAGTATGATCTGAACTAATCACTTTTACAGGAGGGGCATATGTAGCACAACGAAGTTTTTGCCTTATTCTACAATTTAAGATCACATAGAAAAAGAAGTGGAGAAGCCATCTGGAAGAAGTAAATTAAACTTAAATAAAAGTAACAGAAAGAAGTAATCACAATAATAAATAAAATGCTTTAATAGAACTAGAAACAATCTCGATTCAAAGAAATTAAAAACATTCAATTTAGAGCAAAATGTGTTAAAAACAAATACGGTAGTATGATTATTATCCCAGTAAAATAATTAGTATACCCAGTAAGATACGGAGTAGTAAGGAGTAACAGCCAAGAACAAATTAATTAAAATGAAAAATCTCAATATACGGAGTAGTAAGGAGTTACAGTCAAGAACCAATTAATAAAAAGGAAAAATCTCAAGATACCCAAAAACCTACTTTAAAGACAGAACACACTATAGCAGCAAACCACATAAATGAGAGAACTTAAACTGTATTAGCTATACCAACTTAGAAAAACAACTAACCAAGTAAGAGAATACAATACAAAATAATCAGAGACAATGTAAACTTAGTTATAAATAAAACAGTGTGTGATTGAGATGAGGGGAACACCCCAAACCAGTTTTAAAAGGACAACAAAAGACAATCATTAGGATAAGGCTTTAATTTGTTTATTTATCTAATTATTATGTTTAATTAGTTTATGTGTATACAATACAGACCATGTTGATAGTAGGAGATACTAGATGTTAGTATGTAAGTGTTTATTGTATTTGAATAATGTTAATTAATGTCATAATTTTGTGAAGTAAGGAAAGGCAAAATAATAATTCAAACGACCTATAAATAGTGAAACAGAAAATATAAACATAATAATGCGAATTGATTATAACATTGGTAGGAAAATTGTAAATAGATGACCAAGCCAAATTCAACATTGTCCCTGTAAATCAAATCAGAGAAAACAAACTAATATAAACTAGACCAAATTGATATAAATTATCCCATTCAGAATACAAATACATTATCATAATTATAACAACAACCTATAGTAGTGATTAAAAGAATCAGAGTGTAAAATTGACTTAAATGGTGATTGTAGAGGATAGTGCCATAATCAGTAAAGCAAGTACTAGTAAAATGCAAATCAATTGTTAAATGTTTAGAATAATAACCAGGTAGAAAAAGTAAATTACAATAGTTTAATTAGTAATCGTATTTGAGGAAAATTGTAACATAAAACATATTGTAAACCATTTAATGGGTAATTGTGTGAATCAGAATAAGGCCTAGACGTAAATTTCAAGGAATGTAATTCAGAAGCTTAATTCAAACCGAAATAGGTCAAATTTAGTATTAACTTGTATAAAATAAAAGCAGGAATATTGTTATATAATTAGAATTCCATAAAAGTACTAAACAAATAATTTATAGCCAGTAAAATATAAAAAATGTCATCTATTTATATAAAATTGAATTAGCAATTATGAAAACAGCTGATAATGAACAATGAGAAATGAGACCAAAATCTTACAGAATTTTCTATATGAAGAAACAAAAATATAGTTAGTTGATTGTTAAACGCCAAGCAGAACAGATGTGTCAGAATACAGTTCAGAGAAAAATGAATGGAATTTTTAACTAACACAAACCAAGATATATTATGAAATTTTAAAAAGATAAAAGAATATAAATTAAATTCATGAATACGATAATAACGATCATTGGAACCATAAAACTAAATTAAACACCACTAAATCGAGCTGTCACTACATATGGACACGATTGAAGAATACATTTAACCTAATACAACCAGCAATTGATTGGAAGTAACCATTTGACACAACACACCTATTACCGAACAAAATCCAGTGGAGGAATAAAACTACACACTACAACTTGTGGATATTCCAATAGCGCCATCACAGAAGAGGAATTAATCAACTGATACGTTTATTTGAAGAAAATCTCGGAGCCTAATTTTCAACGTAGAAAAACTCGTGAAGGCGGCCATCTTGTCATTCCAAGTCGCACGAATCTAACGGAAGAGGACATGATGATCTCAGAGCAATCAGCTGGTTTGAATCTAAATTTTTCTATACACTATATTTTATTATTATTGTCTGTTAGTGAATAAGTTTTTATAATTGTAAGTATTGAATTACCTTACCTTTCCTGATTATTTCTACAGTTAAAAGAATCCTTATTATATAATAATTTAAGTTGAATAATTTTGTATATGTAATAATCGACCTGGGATCTAGTCTTGACTCCGACTCGAATTAGTCGATGCAAGTCGAATAATTACTTTGAGGATAATAAATATAATTATTGTTTTAAAACATTGTTTTATTGATTAGTTGAGAACTAATTTAAAATACATTAATTATTATCCTAAATATTAAACGAGAACTTCTGAGGGAAAGGAACGAGCAGAAGAAGAAATAAAGATACTGAATGGACCGAGACATGCAATCGATTTGGCCAAGACAATCATTTAACGCGGAGAAACAAATATTTCTTCACCAAATAATTCCCAATTATTAATCAGTATTTTTATTAATTGAACATTAACATAACAAAAAGTAATAAAAATAATTAAATAATTAAATTAATTATTTATACAAAATAAAGAATAAATAAATAATAAAAATTTTATTAACCAATTATTATACTTATTTGTAAAATAACTTCGTTTTATTACAAATTGGCGTTTCCAATGTGGAGCTTATTTAAACATTCATCACACTTTGTTTTATTACAAATTGGTGCCCAACGTGTGGTTCAAAATAGGAATTGATAGGCCTATAAAATAAAGATAATTTGCCCAATTTCCTATTTTAGCTGGCAGCTGTTAACAGGTCAGGAAAGTAATAAAAATGCCGAAGAGATCAACGTCGAAGAAAAGGACGCCAGAACTCGAAAAGGAGATAGACATGGAGAACAAGGAGGCGACTCCCGTGGAAGATTTGGAGATGATATTACCTCCGGCGGAACTGAACCAGCCCGCACAACAGGGAAAACAGCCCGAGAACACTACACAAACAGGGGATGTCAATTTCCAGGAAACCATAATGAGAATGATGATGGAATTGAGTAAGAAAATGGATGATAACAACAAGTCCACAAAGGAGGAATTGTGTCAGAAAATGGATGAGAACAACAAATCAACAAAGGAAGAATTGAGTAACCAAATTGGAGAAACCAATAAGAAGATGGAAGAGAATCAGAAGAGCATAGAATCAATAAATAAAAATATAGAATCCACAAAAGAAGAATTAAGGAAAGACAACCAATCCACAAAAGAAGAATTGAGTGCAAAAATTGGAGAAACGAGTAAGAAGATGGAAGAGAAAATGGAGGGAAACACTAAGAAGATGGAAGAGAAGATGGAGGAAAATAGTAAGAAGATAGAAAGTGACAACCAACAGTTGAGGGAAGAGTTAAGGGAAAATAGTAAGAAGATGGAAGAAAATAGTAAGAAGAAAGAAGAAAATAGCAAGAAAATGGAGGAGAAAATGGATGAGAATAACCAACTATTGAGAGAAGAATTGAGGCAGATTAACCAAGAAAATATGTACAAGTTAGACGAAAGGATAGAGTTATTAAAAGAAGAGTTGAGCCAGAAGATGGTAGAGAAGAATGAACCAACCAGCCAGAAGGTAGAAGAGGCAATAACCATGATAGAACAAAAAATTACAGAAGCTGACGAAAAATGGAGTCAGACGGAACGAGAAGTACATAGTTTTCAAGCAGAAGTCAACACCAAAGTTACAAATATAGAAGAGAAGCCAAAGGAAACACGAGAAGAATGGGAGAAGGTGCAGAACCGATTCACAGAAAACTGTAACAGGATAGAAGCTGCTGTTACCAGTATAAATGGCCAGGTTCACCAGAACCAAGCAGACATAGAAACTTGTCTGAGTAGACCGACTAACATTACCCATTGTTCCACTACAGAAAACCGAGAATGGGTTAATTTCCGGTTATACCAAAGAAAACCCATGGAATTTATAGCTCGAATAGAAGAATATTTCGCGAAACATAGGGGTAACCGCTGGAATACCACAAAGAAGTACTCGATGAGTCATTTAAAGAAATGACTGATAATTGGTGGATGGCTATCAGAGATGACATCACAGACTACCAAATGTTTAAGATGTTATTTAAAGCTAAGTATTGGTCAGAATCTACGCAAAACATATCAAGAGACAACATATGTCATGGGAAATATAACCCATATTGGGGTAACACTTTGACCTGGTATTTCCTGGGAAAGGTGTGCATAGCCAAAAACCTAGAGCCTCAAATACCCGAGGAGTGTCTAGTCAGCAAACTGTCCTCGTATCACTACGAGGAGGATATAATTAAAGCACGTAGGAGTAGTCAGATTAAAACTGTACAAGCTATGATGGAGTTACTCGAGATGTACGAGCATGAAGATTATTACAGACAGAGTAGGAGAAGAACAGATAGACCAGAATTAAGGAATAATAATAGCTTGGTAAATAACAATCAATATAACGGGAATAACAATAATTATAACCCCACAAACCGGAATAATAATTACTATAATAATAATAATAATAACCATAATGGTAATAATAATAACAACCAATCATATAGAAATGATTATTATAATTACAGCCAAAACAACGGAAATAGTCAGAGAAATTCAAACCAAACTAATAATTATTCTTATCCAAATAACAGTAGAAATTATCAACAAGGTGGTAATTATAATAACAGGACATATCGACCTAGAGTGAATTATATAAGAGCAGTAGGAAGTGGTCAGCGGAGGTACCAACAACAAAGGGAGAATAATAATGGGCATTTACAACAAAATAATAGAATCGAAGAATCCAGATCCGGAAGCGGGAACCAAAGAAGGGACACACCATCTGGAAATGATCAACGAGATGAGAATAGAAGGAATAGGAATGATGAAAACAATCAAGTAAATGAAGATTATGATTGGATAATGTTCAGTGACAATCCCGCTAGGAATTTCCGAATCGCTTACAATCAACGGAACCCACCAGAACTCCGGATTACCCCAAGAGGAAATGGTATTTATAGAGCTCAACCATAAAGAAGCAGGTATATCAGTGTAAACAAAGCCAAGAATATAATAAAGACAAGTGTCAGAAGCAATTAGTTCATCCACACTAAAAGTATGATCTGAACTAATCACTTTTACATGGGGGCATATGTAGCACAACGAAGTTTTTGCCTTATTCTACAATTTAAGATCACATAGAAAAAGAAGTGGAGAAGCCATCTGGAAGAAGTAAATTAAACTTAAATAAAAGTAACACATAATCCAACACACCTCAGGGCGAAAGACAAGAAGTCGATGAAGAAGAAACCACGGCAGACAGGTGGAATGCATAAAACATAAACATTCTAAAATAAGTAAGGACATCTTACAGTTTATCTAGAAGAAAATATTGTGAATCAAATAAAAACACATAAAAATTCTAAAATGAGTAAGACCATCTTACAGTTAATATAAGAGAACACATTTTGAATCAAATAAGAAAAAATAAATAAACCTCTAAATTCTAAAAAGAAGTAAGGACATCTTACAGTATATGTCAAAGAAATTATTTTGAATAAAATAAGAAAAGAAAAGAAAAGAAAAGAAATGAATTATCTAAATTCTAAAATAAGTAAGAACATTTTAAAGAATATATTTCAGAAGGACATTGTTTGGATCAAATAATAAAGAGAAGGAATGAATAAGATATCAAAGGTTTAAAAATAATAAGTACAACGTACGTAAAGAAATTGAATGAAATAATTTTACAAAAGAAAATTTTCTTATCACAACTCTGAAGGTTAAATAGGGACTACTCAAAACAACTATATAAATGAAATACTTATCGAGACGAAAATGTTACAGAACATTTAAGTGAAAGTAAATAAAAAACAGATAGTTTATATGTTTTCATGTTATAATTTGTTGAACCCCAAAATGAAAATAAAATCATAGAAGAATAAATAGGAGAACCAATTAACCAAAACAGATAAGGAAAAGGTATTAAATCCAGATATTATGCTATGAGCAATAACATAATTGATTAAACAACAAATGGGGGGGGAACTATACATAAACATGTGCTACTCAAAAAGTAAACAAGAAACAGGTTGTACAAACAACTAACCAAAATAGCAAAATTTCAAAAAAGGAGGATGAAATGGATATTATGCAATATATAGCTAGTGATAAATAATATAGACCGAGCTTTAAAATGTAAAGGTAACCATATGGATAGAAGTATTAAATAATCTGAACAATTATGAAGTGATGATTCTAAGGATGTTTATTATTAGTCGAAATGGACTAATTTTATAATTTATATTTTAACAACTGGATGTAGATAATTCCACCAGTTTTTTATAATTGAGCAGACATGATAATTCCTCTGAGCTCAATGAGTGAAGTATGGTCAGCTGTGAATATAGCCGAAACGTGGCACTCTGAACTGTTCCAGCTCACATGTTAGGGAGTAAATATCTCAAAGAGGAAACACTAAATAAGAACGGAAAAATATATATATATATATTTAATTATAAAAAGATAAATCAGATTAAAAAGAACTATCTCATAAGAGTAAAATATAAAGTAAAAACAGAAAATATACATATCAACTTAGAGCTCAACCATAAAGAAGCAGGTATATCAGTGTAAACAAAGCCAAGAATATAATAAAGACAAGTGTCAGAAGCAGTTAGTTCATCCACACTAAAAGTATGATCTGAACTAATCACTTTTACAGGGGGGCATATGTAGCACAACAAAGTTTTTGCCTTATTCTACAATTTAAGATCACATAGAAAAAGAAGTGGAGAAGCCATCTGGAAGAAGTAAATTAAACTTAAATAAAAGTAACAGAAAGAAGTAATCACAATAATAAATAAAATGCTTTAATAGAACTAGAAACAATCTCGATTCAAAGAAATTAAAAACATTCAATTTAGAGCAAAATGTGTTAAAAACAAATACGGTAGTATGATTATTATCCCAGTAAAATAATTAGTATACCCAGTAAGATACGGAGTAGTAAGGAGTAACAGCCAAGAACAAATTAATTAAAATGAAAAATCTCAATATACGGAGTAGTAAGGAGTTACAGCCAAGAACCAATTAATAAAAAGGAAAAATCTCAAGATACCCAAAAACCTACTTTAAAGACAGAACACTCTATAGCAGCAAACCACATAAATGAAAGAACTTAAACTGTATTAGCTATACCAACTTAGAAAAACAACTAACCAAGTAAGAGAATACAATACAAAATAATCAGAGATAATATAAACTTAGTTATAAATAAAATAGTGTGTGATTGAGGGGAACAACCCAAACAAGTTTTAAAAGGACAACAAAAGACAAACATTAGGATAAGGCTTTAATTTGTTTATTTATCTAATTATTATGTTAAATATTTTATGTGTATACAATACAGACCATGTTGATAGTAGGAGATACTAGATGTTAGTATCTAAGTGTTTATTGTATTTGAATAATGTTAATTAATGTCATAATTTTGTGAAGTAAGGAAAGGCAAAATAATAATTCAAACGACCTATAAATAGTGAAACAGAAAATATAAACATAATAATGTGAATTGATTATTACATTGGTAGGAAAATTGTAAATTGATGACCAAGCCAAATTGAACTTTGACCCTGTAAATCAAATCAGAGAAAACAAACTAATATAAACTAGACCAAATTGATATAAATTATCCCATTCAGAATACAAATACGTTATCATAATTATAACAACAACCTATAGTAGTGATTAAAAAAATCAGAGTGTAAAATTGACTTAAACGGTGATTGTAGAGGCTAGTGCCATAATCAGTAAAGCAAGTACTAGTAAAATGCAAATCAATTCTTAAATGTTTAGAATAATAACCAGGTAGAAAAAGTAAATTACAATAGTTTAATTAGTAATCGTATTTGAGGAAAATTGTAACATAAAACATATTGTAAACCATTTAATGGGTAATTGTGTGAATCAGAATAAGGCCTAGACGTAAATTTCAAGGAATGTAATTCAGAAGCTTAATTCAAACCAAAATAGGTCAAATTTAGTATTAACTTGTATAAAATAAAAGCAGGAATATTGTTATATAATTAGAATTCCATAAAAGTACTAAACAAATAATTTATAGCCAGTAAAATATAAAAAATGTCATCTATTTCTATAAAATTGAATTAGTAATTATGAAAACAGCTGATAATGAACAATGAGAAATGAGACCAAAATCTTACAGAATTTTCTATATGAAGAAACAAATATAGTTAGTTGATTGTTAAACGCCAAGCAGAACAGACGTGTCAGAATACAGTTCAGAGAAAAATGAATGGACTTTTTAACTAACACAAACCAAGATATATTATGAAATTTTAAAAAGATAAAAGAATATAAATTAAATTAATGAATACGTTAATAACGATCATTGGAACCATAAAACTAAATTAAACACCACTAAATCGAGCTGTCACTACGTATGGACACGATTGAAGAATACATTTAACCTAATGCAACCAGCAATTGATTGGAAGTAACCATTTGACACAACACACCTATTACCGAACAAAATCCAGTGGATGAATAAAACTACACACTACAACTTGTGGATATTCCAATAGCGGCATCACAGAAGAGGAATTAATCAACTGATACGTTTATTTGAAGAAAATCTCGGAGCCTGATTTTCAACGTAGAAAAACTCGTGAAGGCGGCCATCTTGTCATTCCAAGTCGCACGAATCTAACGGAAGAGGACATGATGATGTCAGAGCAATCAGGTGGTTTGAATCTAAATTTTTCTATACACTATATTTTATTATTATTGTCTGTTAGTGAATAAGTTTTTATAATTGTAAGTATTGAATTATCTTGCCTTTCCTGACTGTTTCTGCAGTTAAAAGAATCCTTATTATAAAATAATTTAAGCTGAATAATTTTGTATATGTAATAATCGACCTGGGATCTAGTCTCGACTCCGACTCGAATTAGTCGACGCAAGTCAAATAATTACTTTGAGCATAATAAATATAATTATTGTTTTAAAACATTGTTTTATTGATTAGTTGAGAACTAATTTAAAATACATTAATTATTATCCTAAATATTAAACGAGAACTTCTGAGGGAAAGGAACGAGCAGAAGAAGAAATAAAGATACTGAATGGACAGCGACATGCAATCGATTTGGCCAAGACAATCATTTAACGCGGAGAAACAAATATTTCTTCACCAAATCATTCCCAATTATTAATCAGTATTTTTATTAATTGACCATCAACATAATAAAAATAATTAAAAATTAAATTAATTATTTATACAAAATAAATAATTAATAAATAATAAAAATTTTATTAACCAATTATTATACTTACTTGTAAATTAACTTCGTTTTATTACAAATTGGCGTTTCCAACGTGGAGCTTATTTAAACATTCATCATAATTTGGTTTATTACAAATTGGCGTTTCCAACGTGGAGCTTATTTAAACATTCATCATAATTTATTTTATTACAAATTATGTAGGCCTATATTAAATTAAGTAGTTAATTTAATATAGGCCTGCAGGTTTTCAAGTAGTCTTGAAACCTGCAGTAGAAACTCCAGTTTTTATAAAACAAATAGGGAGAGAATTGAAGATTTCTTGTTTGGAAATGTTATATCTGTTTTCTTCACAAGTAAGTAAATTATTGTTAATGGCCTTTTTTTAAGAGTATGAAAAAACAATAGATACTGTACTTGGAAAAAGGTGAATTTTATTGGTACATACTAAAGTATAGAGTCCTATTTGTTTCTATTCATTAACAAAGGTCCGTACTGTAATAATTTTGTGTGTAATATACAACCATTCTTTAATATGTTTACGAGATTCTCCTATTTTATTTGCATTAATTCAGACCGTAGTAATTAGAACTAGGTTTTAATTTCGGTAGGCCTACTTCGAATAAATACAGCCTTTAATGTTATATACAGCCTTTTATCCATACAATAATTTAATGTACACTAACAAAGGAAATTTTTGTTAAGTCTAATTAATTTTGAAAATTTTAAAGTTTAAGTTATTTTATTTTATAAAGTAAATTTTATTTAAGTTACATTGTCGTACATAACCTCCATAACCCGCCATTAGTTACTTGTGAAGAAAACATATATGTAGTACAAATCTGGAATGAAAATTCAGTACAAACATGGAGTCGGAATTTGACTTTGCCGTACGAAAAGAACCTAGATCCCTTATTTTATTCCTATAAAGCAGACAGTAAAAGTGAAGAAATGTACAAAATTTTCGATAATTTCCCAATAACTATACGCACACTAATTTTCGACATTTCGATTATGGGGTCTTGACGGTTAGCCTGCGTCAAAGTTCCGTCTCCACGTTTGTACTTTATTTTGCTGTCCTGATGTGTACTACATCTGGTTTATTCACAAGTAACTAATGCCACGTTATAGAGGTTATGTACGACAATGTAACTTAAAGAAAATTTACTTTGTTAGGCTGCGGTTACTTTGCATCAGAATTTGTGGTCGTGCGAATTCGTGAGAACTCGCGAGTAACGATTCGTAGGAAATCGTAAGAATAGCGTATAAATACTTTCTTTCCGAAATCGTACGAGTGTTGTAAATCGCTGGAGACCGACAATGGTTTCTTGCTATGAGATAATCTACAACTTCCAGAGACGGCAAATTTCGTACGAAAACTGACGAAAAACAAATTATTTTGGTCGCATACGACAAGACGTACGAATTTGTGAGTATTCGCACG
The DNA here is from genome assembly GCA_034769895.1 of Magicicada septendecula. Classification (NCBI taxonomy): domain Eukaryota; kingdom Metazoa; phylum Arthropoda; class Insecta; order Hemiptera; family Cicadidae; genus Magicicada; species Magicicada septendecula. The sequence continues at coordinate 111,028,409 of CM068370.1, forward strand.
CAGAGGTCGGAAGCAAACTAACCGCGTCTATGAACAACAATGGGATTGTTCACTTCTGACGAATTCTCACGAACTCTCACAATTTCGTACGACCACATTTTCTTACGAATTCTGATGCAATGTAATCGCAGCCTAAGGTTGGGCCCGAACCGAAACGAATTCATATTGCCTGTTGAAATGACGTTACCATCGAGGAACGAGCTGCGCGGTAAATACCTTTCAATACAAATATGTTGTTATTTTTAACATGATGATGTTTTTAGGCTGGGGGTCATTCCACAAAATGCGTGATGCAAAATGTATAACGTCATCGAAAAATGTAACGCTTCCACACTTTCGATTCCCCACAGTCTAGAAATCTTCGGTCCTGTCGTTTTTAACATGACAATTTTTGTTATATAGTAAATATATTTGTTATATAGTAAATATTTGTTATATAGTTATATAGAAAACATGATAATGTTTTCCAGAAAATGCGTGATGCAAAATGTGTAACGTCATCGAAAAATGTAGTTTATGTGTGAGTCTGCAGTTTATGCACATTATACGTTTCAAAAGCCTAAAAACATTATCATGCTTCGATGTTTCGGTTTCGTCGAAATTCTTTGAATGCTTAGATGCATAAATGGAGAGAGAGAGAGAGAGAGAGAGAGAGAGAGAGAGTTTTTATTGACTACAGTTTGTTTGTTATTTATATTTTTATTTTCGGAACTTATTTTATTGAATGAAGTACATAATAATGTTATATGAAGCGAATGCTTACGTAATTTAAATGTGTAGGCCTACGCTTTTAATATTAATCGTATAGTAACTGAAGAAGCAGTACGGATTTCCTATACATAATTTTTAATAAACCGATTGATAGTCGAAAAAATAATACCGAAACACCTTGCTAAAATTTAAATTTAGCAATTCGATCAGCCTAGACCGATATAAACAAAGCCCGAATACTAATGAAGCAAATTTTAGTATACAAATTACAGAAGTGACTCGTTTCATCAAACTGTACACTCATTTGTTAGAACGTTTCCGTTCCCCTGCATACAATAGACACGGTTTGAAAAAATTGAAAGTAATTACCATTAAATGCTCTTTGTACTATTTTTAGTTCCTATTTTCTACACCTTTTTTTTATAATTTTTTAAAGCTCGTGTTAGACTTTAGAAATTAAATTGCAGTACAGTAGGCTTTGTAACTTCTCTTTTTTTATTATAGTATTCTTTATAATTTAATGAAAATATATTTTGGTAGCGCTCATGTGTGCGCGCGCACACACATGTATTTTTTTCAACCACAACTTCCCTCCACGCTTTATCTAGGCTTGAGACTATCTATATTCTGTACAAAATTAATTTAAAATTTTAATTTTACAGAATATAGACGGTTTAAAAATTGTGGGCTAATTATACATTGAGCCCGTTTGTTTATAGACGGAACCCAGAGTCCACTGGCCAGTTACTTATCAGACCTCTACTCAGTTCAAAGTCCAAACCAGATAGCGGCTGTCTAAATTCCGCCTTCCTGCAAAGAACAATGATGCCTATAATACCATCCTAATTAATACAAAAGTAGAAATATATTAATTAATGCGTGGGTTTAACTATGGACGATGCGTGCCACTGGGTGATTTTCTCTTCTGCGCTTCTGCTGCTTTCACTGCTTTCATGCGGCCATTCATGAAACGAAGGCGAATGAACATTCTCTTCCTGGCGTATATTTTTACAACTTCTGTTGGCATCTCAGGAAATTTACTTAAAATTCTTGTAGTCATATTTTTTATAATATTTTTACCTTTACACAAACTATCCGGCCCATTGATGTCCCTAAAAATAATTTCACACTGTGAAATCTTGTTGCACCCAGACTTCAGAAGGAACAAGAAGACCTGCTCCAGATAAAAACTCTATCCAGCCTCCAGCAGAAGTACCAGCGGGAGGGGATATACATTTTCTGAAGGTGTTTCCATTGTAGGATCATGCTTTCTCCCACGATAGGCCATGTAGCCAGCTAGGTAGCGGAACCTCTCAGTAGAGCAGTCTGCTCCATCACTGATCGCAGGAACGTCAACGTCTGCACTAAATGACAAGGAGAAATCTTGCATTTCTGTTGACCCTTCAATCATAGATAGCTGCTCGGTCATGTCAGGTAAGACACCTTGCAAGAGATGAGAAGTCATAATTTCCTGATCATCATCTTGGACAACAGGTGCTTCCTTCGAAAAAGGTATTTTATTTGTATTTTGACCCACCAAAAGCAAACAAAGTAGATGTTTAACTTCTGTTGGTGGTGGGTTAATAAAAAACTGCCCAATGCCTCGTATTTGGGAGAGATTTTCCAGGCAGTCTTGATTTAGTCGTGCAGTTAAAATATATTTAAGATTGCTTTTTTGTATATGACTAAAAAGGCCAAATAACGAGTTGTAGGTCATCATGAAACCTTTTTGAAATGGCAACAAATTCCGAGATTTTCCTACGCGCATTGTTTCACACGTATACATTTTTTTAAGTATGCCTTCTTGTAATTTGTGGTGAGTGCCATACCGGGAAGCCAAAGGTTTATTATCTACACATCTTCTTGAATTTAAAATAACGAAAAAATTGTTAATCAGTTTAAAAAAGTTAGGCACATGTTCTTCTTCAGGAAATAAATATCGAATTGCTTCAGCCGTTGTGTTTGAGAATAACCGCGTCACAAAAAACGCGCTGACGTTCCCTACCTTTGACGGTGAGATGGACATGTGAGAGCTTAGGGCACAATTTGAATTCACCATTATCCAATGCCAAAAATTTTTCAACGGTCGTCTTTGTGATGTGTTTGTTGTCGGAGAGTGTCAGACCGTCATCTAGAAAATGGTTTCGTAAAAGCTTGTAAAGGTAGGGAACATCTGCGAAAACCCATATGACTTTTTCTACGTCGTGTGGGTTTGGGAAGCACGAATTTGTATACGTTACATTTAGTTCATTCCACACTCCTCGATTTTTTATTCCTAGATCTGCTACAGTGGCAGCAACATTGTACCCTACGTCTTCCACGCAACAAATTATGTTTTTTAACAATTCAGCCGGCATTTGGACATAGAAATCATAATATATTGGCTGCTTCCAACCACATAACCAAACATAACCACGCAACCAAATAACACACATCCTTTCAGCAGTGGTCAGTGTGTTCACCTGGGCCTTCATGAAACACAGAACATCATGTAGTATGCCCGGCTGAAAGCAAAATGAAGCAGATGTCCATCTCTTCAAAGTCGATAGTCCTGGCAAGGGAAACCACATTTATTTCTCAAGAATAAGTAACATTCGCGTTATAAGTAATTGTATAAGTAACTGTATCTTGATACAGTGCGTAGTGTAACTGCCTTTGCGATGTCTTCAGAGTTCCATTTTGCACGGTTTTTATTTGACAGTAAGCAATTAATTTGTGTTTCAGTAAAAATTTGGCCTAAAACTTTTTTTATCTTATCTTCAACAAGTTTTTCAGATTCTCGTCTTGACGTTTTAAATTTTCAAGATCAACCTTTCTCTGGTCCTTCGGAAGTCTATTTCTCAGCTGCAAAGTCCCGCACATAGATTTAAAAATAAGGTTTCACTTTCCAATTGTTTTACATGCTTCTTAAGTGACTCCTCGAGCTCAATATCGCAGTTTGTAATAGTGCTTTGGTTCATTTTAATTTTTTTGGGTGACAAAACCGATAGAGTTTTTAAGGCTCTTTTCCTGACCTCTCTCGCATGACATCTCTCTCTTCTGCCACTGACTTTATTACTTTCAAGAACGCCTGATACCCCTGTATTATCATCACTGCGGCAAGGCATACCGTCATTACAAGCAGTGATGACGACGGAAAGATTCATATGGTGGACAGCATCTTCTCTGAGAACTCTTCTTGATGGTATATTCATTAGCCTAACTCAGCACGTAAGTCACGAACATAATCTGTTGTAGAAAAGTGTTTTGAGCAAACCGTAGCATTTGAAATATTAATATTATCTTTTCTGTAGCACTTCGAAATCCACATTTTTTGTACTTTGGGGTCTTTTGGAAATTAATGATATTTAATATCTGTCCCCTTCATTCTTTTGTTGTGTGAATTACAACCGGTTACAGCACAACAAAGAAAGCTTACAAATAACAAATTTGAAAGACATTGAAAACGGAGGGTTTGACCTCTTTAGAAAGAGCAGGGAACAGCGACTTCTGCGAGTGGTATGACTACGTCTGGTGGCGTATGCAGTGCTCTTGCACATTGGTAGCAGAGGAGCTCAGGAAAGGACAGAACACGCTAGGTCAGAAATTTAGCTCTCTCAACCTATGGTAGTCACGGAAACCACCAATGCTCCACCTGCCTCTGTAGTCTCCACTCCCTAGTTTGTAACGTCTTTTCCTTTGACGCCCTTGATTTAGCTAGATGAGAAAGATATTGTTACGACGGTCTACTTGATCGTCGTATGTACAGTGGAAAACAAAATACAAGACACAAATTAAGTCACTAATCACCAGCTTTAATTATCACAATGAAACAGTTTGTAATCAACAAGATAGTCTCTTACAATAAATCAAATAAAAATTGTTCACACGCAATAAAATGTCAACTAATATAAAACACAATTGTGTTACAATTGTCCTCCACGATTAAAACACATAACACTTCGCCACAATAATTACTTTTCACTAATAATCACTTGAACGCATAGAGTAATCGCCGGCAATAACTGGAAAGTAAGCAGCAGGTATGGGCTATTTATGGTCTGCAGGGTTCCGTAATATGCGTCCTTAACAAGGCATCGGAAATTCTAGAGGACACTTCAGCGCGACCTTTGCAGAAACACGCACCGTTGGGCTAATTGAAAAACTTCTCGAACAACGCTATCGAATGTACGAGAGTGTTCCGATTACGTAACACTGCCTCGCGTGTTTAGCGTCACGTACGCATTACAGCTGCGGGAATAGAGTACAACAACGTCCTCCAATGTACCAGAACATTCCGTAATCGCGTAACACTTTTTCTGCGTTACGCGTACAATATTGAATCGGCGTGACAGAGGCGGAGCATCAGCAGTATTGTTATTATTGTTATTATCTTATGGTTTTGTTGTTGTTGTTGTTGTTGTTGTTGCAAGTCATTCCAGACAACGCTGTAAAAGTGATGTAAGAAAATGGAAGCCAGTAGCTAGTAACTGCTACCTGATTTCAAGACTGAAGGAAACGTTTTGAAGAAGCATGGCGCAAGTTTAGAGTAAAGTATGAGGCAACAATAAACTTGCACCTTTGAGCTTAACATGACGCAATTCGACCTGAAGTGACGGCAGTTCCGAGTATCAATTTGTTGCATCAAGATAAGGATAGAAATTCCAAACACAGAGAGCGTGCCGTGTCCTCAATTCTTTTAACATTTTACACAAGCTCTTAAAAAATCATCAGGAACAACATCATCATCATCATCATCGACATCGACAGGTTTATTAAGCAGCATTTGCGTATACGTTTGAATTATGAAATACAGGACAGAAATTAAACTCTAAAACATTTCCAAACAGTGTATCTTTTTTTATGTATAAAATTTTCAAATTTTTTTAGTTTTTTTTTCATTGTAACTGTATTCATCATTTTTAAATGTAAAATGTGAATGAATAACTTGCAAACAATGCTTCAATAGTATGTTATCACACGTTTTTCAGCCACTTTGAAGACCGTAATATTTATTAGTCTTAACTTGTTTTTCCTTTTGTATGAAGACGGCATGATCGGACCCTCCCTAAGGCCAAATTCTAGATGCGCCACTGCTGCTGTCTATCTGTCCATCTGTCTGTGTATATGTTATTCCATGTACCTTTAGGCCTGCTTGTGTTTTGCATTGTCTATTACTACTCACTGGATAGTGACGAGTAGGTCTATATTCGATTGAAGTTTTTATTTATTTTATGTTGATTACTGCTAGGTGTATGAACATCATGTATTGGTGCATGCCTGTTGCTTTATTTTTTATGATTTATAACATGAATATGTGCTATTCAGCTGTATGAAAAAAACAAGAAATGGTTCGATTCATTGATTTTGTACGGGCGCAAATTATCTAGAGATTTTGTTTGTGATTTGAGTATGGCATAAAGACTCATAGACTGGGAACAATTTTACATGCCGTCTGTAGTCTGTAGATCTTAGTTTACGTTGCAATACAAAGTGAAAATTTTGCATTTGGTTTCATTCAAAAAAATAACTGTCGTTAAGTTTCCAGTTAATGTAGGGTCGTCATCTGTTAAAACTCATTCCTAAGTAGGGAATCGGGATCAAAGACTAGGATAATCCCTACATGGAACATCTACATTTAAAACGTAAAAGAATTCGGACACATGGATCATTCATATGTCATTCATAATAAAATTATTGTGTTATTAAAAAAATAGATTATTTTCAAAATAACTGCTGTAGGGAAATGTTTGTTTTATGAAATATATGTATCAATTATTAACAATAACAAATATTATACGTTCATTATACGGTAGTGTTCCTTCCTTTCTTAGTTAGGAAACCGCAGATTGGTTTGTAGCAGTCCCCCACACCGATCTTCTCTATGCTGTCCGTTTCATCTCTTCATAGAATTACAACTTACATCACCAATAAACTGTTTCATACAATGGAGTTTCAGTCTTCCTCTTCCTCTTTTTCCTTTAATGTAACCGTCAATTATTATTTTTATCAAATTCTCGTGACTCATAATATGGCTAATAAGTTCAGTCCTTGGCTTCACATTATTTTGCCATAAACTTCTTGTTCCTCCAATTCTAGTCATAGTCTCATCATTATTAACTTTGTCGACCCATCTTACTTTCAGTAACTTCCTATGCTTCCAGTGCACACTTCTTCCAGTGCTTCAAGACTTCTCCTTTCCTCTGTTCCAATTGCCCACGTCTCACATCCATATAGGCAATGCTCCATATGTAACTCTCTTTATAAGAACCCGCCCGGAGATCCGATTGCGGGTCTATTACTCCAGATTGTTTTACTAAAGAGCCATCCATCTTAAACTACCAATACTACGAATTTCTTTAAGACGTTTAATAGAATGGTTTTCGTTTGCCTTCTCCATCCTATGCCGTTGGCCACCTTGTGACTCGACCGCCTTCTGAGGAGATTTCTCGTCTCAAGGGCAAGAGAGTGCCCTAACTTACACCCGCTCTTCTGCCCTCCGAGGAGGCCATTGACACTTGGTGTAGATCTCCTTATCCCGGGAGATATTCGGTCCCTGCTTTCGTTAGCTTTTGCATACACCAATAAGTTATTACGATACTGTTATTTATTAGAAAATGCAGTCGTTTTTTCTCAGAAATTATATTTAGTTTTAAAAACTTTAAGAAGTTTCTCCATATTAACTATAGTGCTGTAAAACTATCATCAGACAATCCCATTACGTTGATTTTTGATAGGATGAGTTCTGGAAAACTTCCATTTTACGTAGTTATTAGTACAAGAAAAAGTAGCTAGTTTTTCAGTTTGCCAGAACGGAATTATTTTATCATTGCAATACGCTGGTGACCGTTGTTAATGGGTTTTACGTTATCCATAACGTATTGTGTGCAATAATATTGTCCAGACAACAAAAATACCAATGAAAAAAATATGTAGTTAATTTAAGCAGGAAATAAAATAAAATATCGGTAACAAAAATTGCAGTGTTACGTTTGTGTTTTTATTGACTACAGTTCTGCGCTCGACAGTGGAACTCGTTTGCTCACGTTGTATACAACGCAAAACGCATTATATTATTATATTACTACAATCGACAGAAACGTCAGGTGTGACGATTTAAAGGGTAATAAAAAAAAATTAATAAAAAAAAAGAAAATGGAAAGCAAGTAAGTATTTTAAATCGCACGATTAAACCAAGTACCCCTGAACTAACTCAGAATAGTTATGAGAATTAAATTAAGTAAATCTAACTAAATAAGTAATAAAAAAATCGTAATGTAAAAAGTTAAGAATAATACAGTTAACCCTTTAGTAAATTATCATGCGTTGACCTGCTTAATTCCGGACACAACGTGCATAGCGAACCGTCTGTAACTTAGAAATATCTGAAAATCGTAATGTAAATAATTAATAATTTGAAGTCACAAGTAGTAGTTATAATAATCCCTGTAAACTAAATAAGTCTAGATAATTTGTTTTGTCTTACTATAAGAAGGTATATTTAATAAATAGTTGGAACTATATTATGGCGGAGTACTCACTCCGCTTCGTTGCAATCTACCTGTTGTAGCAAAAAAGAGTTACGATGCGGCGTTCAGACTGTAAACACCTCCAAGCGAGGGCTCTTCAAAAAAAATGTTTGTTTTAAATTTTTAAATGAGTGTTAGCTACCACTAAAAACGTGGAGAGTTAATTCTAATTATATATAAGATGTAGTGAGGAATTTGTTAAAGAAATGTGGTAATATAAAAAAAAAGGAACTCGTATATAAGGTGATGTCTCAAGTTAATTAAAAGACGATCTCTCGAATATTGTTCGAGTGATGTAATTCAGATAGTAATGTAAAAAGAAGAAGATGCAAACTCCAGTACTACTCTACCAGTGAATATGTGACGTGCTCAACTGCATATACGGACGACTACCACCTATACAACACTTACCAGAACCGCCGAGGATCAACCCGATTTCACGCAGCATAACATCCATCTCGTCATGAATACACCTAGAAGACTTTCACCGGAAACGCGACCCAGATGACTACCCCGACTACCAGAGTTCCGAAGATTCACGCCCCAGGACACCGACAGCAAAAGCTTATTTGAGAGGTGACTCGGTGGCTTGCCTACCGAGAATTATGTACATTTAAAATATAACTTTCATACATGCCAGAGACTTTTCAAAAGACAATAATCTTCTCTAAGCATTAAGTAAAACAAAAAGAAATGTAAACAGTATCTATAATGTAATGGGATCTATATATATAATTTGTTAATAAAGAGATGTCATCTTATTACAGATTGAAGTGAGTGCATAAATCAGTGAAAATACTTTCCCTTGTGTCCTAATAATTAAAGTAAATATTATTGTTCTATGTGTTGAGTTGAATTTCAGTGTGTTACAACGTAGGCAGCCTGTATAATTGGCTAGCGTCAATTATCACGGGTTCCCTGGATTTATAACGTAGCCCGGAACGTTATAAAATTGCGCCACTCTGCTTTATAAAAAAGGTTTGTAAGCATCGTGACGCAATAAAGTTGCGCCACTCTGCTTTAATAAAAAGGTTTGTAAGCATCGTGACGCAAAAAAGTTGTGCCTGTAAAATAATTGTTACGTAGTAAAATAAAATAGATAACTCTCTGCTGATCTATGCACTCAGTTAATGTATTTCATGTTAATATTAATGTTAATATTAATGTTAATATTAATTTACATAATGTATTTCATGTATTAGCGGTTAATACTGTCTCTACCATTAATAGATTATTACACTATATTAATTGACCATTGTGAATTTATTTTGTATAAGATTACGCACGAACTTGCGTATAATTTAATTAAGATACGCAAAATAATACAAACTATCATTGTATTACACCAATGCAAGTACGTACATGAATTTTAGTGCTTGTCAATCTGTTCAGTCTTTAACAGGTTTATATTGCGACAATTCAAGCCCTGTAGTTTCCTGAATATGCCTGCATAGAATGTAAGTTGTATGTCTGTTGTCACGGTGAAACATATAAACTCTTGACTAAAGTAGACCAGGTTAATTACGTGTAAATAATTCGTAACTTAATTTTGTTACTAAAAAAAAATAATTACAGAAATTAAAATTAGAACGTAAAACAATTAATAACTAAACTCAGCTTATTACAGCCCGTAATACACCCTGTAACTTGTAAAGCGTGTATCGTTGCATCGGATTCACCCCTTGTTGAGACTGGCTTCCCCCAGTTGAAACCGGTTGATAAAGATAGCCGTCAGCTATTGTTATATAGAACAATACCTGAGTGTGTTTCTTGCGTTCCCACGCATACAACAAGTATGCCATTGTTTACTAAGTAAACTAGGGTGACCTACATTCCAGCGAACAGCTGATCGTTGACTTTACAATGACGTCTGTGTGGAATTTTTGTCTTTCCCTTAGAAGAGAGATTATTCTCTTATGAACAATGCAAATGCTTTAACCATGAAATAAATTGTCTATGTAATTGTGTATAGTATAGTAGAGCAAGTATTTTTACCGTGACAACAATTAAATAATATAGTGACTTAAATTTAAAATAAATAAATGACTTACTTAACCCTCCATTGTTAGATAAAGTGTAAAACCCCATGCCCCAAAACAGTAAACTTTTAAACTGAGCAAAACTGAAAACAAAGTAAATAAAGTGTCCTAAATAAATATGGTAATTCAATAGGAAATAATTCTAAGTAAGTTTCTTAAATCTCCCCCAAAGTAAATAATAAATAAATGAAAGAAAAAGGTAAGTTTCTTAGAAAGAGACCAAAAGGAAAATAATAATAAGTGAATAATAATTGCTTTAAATAATAAGGCTGAATAAATCTTAATTTAAACTAAATTGTGTAAAAGTGTATTAGTAAGATAAGTAAAAAAGAAAATAATAATAAAAGTATAGCTGAATAGTGTAAACACCCGGTTGTAGCCTGCTTGAACATAATTTCCCAGCGAGCCAGATTAAGACAAACTCGTTCGTACAGGAAATAATCGTGTTAAGAATTGTAGTAAGCCACCCCCTTTTGTTCTGAACTGGTACCGAAGTAAACCACCACCCTAGTGTATAATACAATGGGTCCAGTGAAAAGTGTTTGACCCCTCTTAGATTGTAACTGCTCATTGTTTAAATGTAAATAAAGATTCCCATTTGTGAAATTCCGCTTCTCTCAGTAGCGTAAGAAATTAGGATTAGAAATAATCTAAAGTGGAGTATGGGATCCGCTTTAGGTTATATTAGAGGTAATTAAGAATTATATATGTAACGTAACATAGTCACAACGGCGCCGACTGAAAAGGGTAATGATGGTGCAAAAAGGTGTGCCGAGGTAATCATTAGAGAGTGCTGAAAGCTAACTGATGTAGTTAGAGTAAGCCGGTGTCAGTCGGGCCACGATATTGTGAGTTACGGAAAGTAGGGAAATTAGTACTAAGAATTAAAATCTAAGTTAGCGTTTTAAGAAACGAGACAAAGCGAATTTCACGAATGAGAACAAGACAAGAAATAAATAAATTTCAAGAGAGATAAAGAAAACAAACCGTGTACTAAATTAAACTCCACACAGTAACTGCAAGCATACTCCCAGTACCCCACTTTCGAATTTTCCTTATTAAAATTCCCCATGTCGATTTTAAGCGGCGGAGTATGTGACGATTTAAAGGGTAATAAAAAAAAATGAATAAAAAAAAAAGAAAATGGAAAGCAAGTAAGTATTTTAAATCGCACGATTAAACCAAGTACCCCTGAACTAACTCAGAATAGTTATGAGAATTAAATTAAGTAAATCTAACTAAATAAGTAATAAAAAAATCGTAATGTAAAAAGTTAAGAATAATACAGTTAACCCTTTAGTAAATTATCATGCGTTGACCTGCTTAATTCCGGACACAACGTGCATAGCGAACCGTCTGTAACTTAGAAATATCTGAAAATCGTAATGTAAATAATTAATAATTTGAAGTCACAAGTAGTAGTTATAATAATCCCTGTAAACTAAATAAGTCTAGATAATTTGTTTTGTCTTACTATAAGAAGGTATATTTAATAAATAGTTGGAACTATATTATGGCGGAGTACTCACTCCGCTTCGTTGCAATCTACCTGTTGTAGCAAAAAAGAGTTACGATGCGGCGTTCAGACTGTAAACACCTCCAAGCGAGGGCTCTTCAAAAAAAATGTTTGTTTTAAATTTTTAAATGAGTGTTAGCTACCACTAAAAACGTGGAGAGTTAATTCTAATTATATATAAGATGTAGTGAGGAATTTGTTAAAGAAATGTGGTAATATAAAAAAAAAGGAACTCGTATATAAGGTGATGTCTCAAGTTAATTAAAAGACGATCTCTCGAATATTGTTCGAGTGATGTAATTCAGATAGTAATGTAAAAAGAAGAAGATGCAAACTCCAGTACTACTCTACCAGTGAATATGTGACGTGCTCAACTGCATATACGGACGACTACCACCTATACAACACTTACCAGAACCGCCGAGGATCAACCCGATTTCACGCAGCATAACATCCATCTCGTCATGAATACACCTAGAAGACTTTCACCGGAAACGCGACCCAGATGACTACCCCGACTACCAGAGTTCCGAAGATTCACGCCCCAGGACACCGACAGCAAAAGCTTATTTGAGAGGTGACTCGGTGGCTTGCCTACCGAGAATTATGTACATTTAAAATATAACTTTCATACATGCCAGAGACTTTTCAAAAGACAATAATCTTCTCTAAGCATTAAGTAAAACAAAAAGAAATGTAAACAGTAATTTCTAAAATCATACGTTGTAACATTAATCTTGAAATATAAGTTATAATCCCTTAACTAAATAATACCATTCTTCAAATGGTTTATGTAATCATGCAAGCTCCTTGATAAGCAAAGTAAAATTCAGACGTCTTTACTAGATTTAAAGAGTCTCGGATCCGAGGTAAATTACATGATCAATATGATCCCTTGTTTGACAGAAAACTCTTTTTAAATACTTCAGTATAAATTTTTTTATTTAATGGGATCTATATATATAATTTGTTAATAAAGAGATGTCATCTTATTACAAATTGAAGTGAGTGCATAAATCAGTGAAAATACCTTCCCTTGTGTCCTAATAATTAAAGTAAATATTATTGTTCTATGTGTTGAGTTGAATTTCAGTGTGTTACAACGTAGGCAGCCTGTATAATTGGCTAGCGTCAATTATCACGGGTTCCCTGGATTTATAACGTAGCCCGGAACGTTATACAGGGGCTATGAAGGTGCAAATAACGTCCATGGAACTTACCACTGGTCGTGATCCAACAAGTTCTCCTCTTTCATATTTTATTTTAAACACTATTACTAATTCCTTGTTTTTTAAAGGTGGTCATTTAAAATTATTAATTTTCTCCCGTGAGAAGTAAAAGTTCTATTAGATCCAGATTTATGAAACGGTCGAACAATTATTGCCTGTAACCTGATGCCTCTAACCAATTTTGTGATCTTATTTCACAACTCTTCTTCTTTATTCAGTCTTCTTCAACCCATATTCGGGTGTAGGCCCTCTATCACCTTATCCACGATGCTCTTCCATCGCCAGTCTTCACCATATTAATCTTGCCGTACGTGTTATGCCAACTGCCCATCTGCACTGTGGTCTGTCTCGGCCTTACTTTCCCACCCGAGGACGCCGCTGTACTATCTCCGCGTAGCATACCAGCGGTTATCTGCTGGTTTCGTACTGTCACGTAAGTCTTCCTCCACACCACGTATATAATCTACTCTTCTTTTTTGGTTTTGTCTGACACAATCGACACTTCTACGACAACAGAAAGCTGTAGCCTTGTCTGTTCCATAGCTTACAGCGTATTTCAAAATGTGTATAATAGGTGATTTTTCAGATTTCTTCATCGGAAGAACTACACTGGAAATCTGAAGTACTGTAGAACACTTTTGTTTTTCAACATGTAACTTTACTTGCTAATTAATCAAGTTTGACCCTTCTGTTAACCTACATCGTTCGAATTTCTTTACTTGGGATTACAAGCTGACCTCAGTAGAAATAGGCGTCATTTACTTGAACTGTCCGTTGTCTGTAGTGATTTGTAGTATTCACGCCAGCCGCCTACGTATCAGCAGCTGGACAGAGTTTTCAATAAATTACTGCTTTCATCTATTCACGCGTTACTCCGATTGCATATCGCTTTTTTGTTTCCACTACCGTGTTCATTCCAATTTACTTATTTTTCCGTTCTTAAAGTGTGTTAATTACCCTGGAAATGGATTCGTAGGAAAACAGTGTGGAGCGTCTAACTTGGATCATCAAGTTTTAAATGAAGAAATTCGATAGCGAAAGATAAGTGTCTGTACGAATGTAAACAGAATATGGTTTAGACAATTAATGTTACATCGTCACATGTTTAGAAGATTAGCACCCAAAAAGAGGGGTTGTAACCATGGACTACAAAACGTAAAAAGATGAAAGATACGTAAAACGGAGTTGCCGGTTTTGACTAATCACGATTAGTTCTTCAAATAACGAGATGAAGAAAACTGGAAAGGCAAAGCAAAGTGACAATCAAAATGCAGGGCGCTCAGGGTCTCCAGGAATCTCGCCATTGGAGAGCAATTCATTAATTAGAAAAATAGTAGGGACACAATAACCAGATTGTCCGCAGGTGTGCTCAGATTCTTCTCAATGCTTCCGATGCTGTCCAAATTGTCCTTAGACTACATACTGTCTCGTGTGAATCACTGCCAGAGCATTTCACCTCAATTTGTTAAGGGAGTAACTGTCAAGTACCAGCACTACAATACACTACATCACTACTTTATTAAGACATCGTCTAATATTAATCCAGTCAAACCACTGTTTTCAGGTTATAATCCTTCTAAAAAAGAAATAATCAACGTCTCATTTGCACACAAGGAATTTGGAATACACAGTCAACATTGACTATCGGAGTTTTATAGTTTTCACTGATGTCTAATCTACAGTAACATTAATTTTTTCACATCCGAAGTGTTAGACTTTCTGATTTTTTGAAATCAGTTTCTACATATTTTAATCCATCGCGTCAACAGTGGTTGACATGTACATATCACTGTAAATTCATTAGAATATTTCCGGGTAAAGATTATAATCGATAACTTTTTTAAAAGCTGTTTATTTTGTAAGAATCTTCAAGACATAACTATAGATTGACTATACAAATATTACAAGTGTTTTAATTTCTATATAAATACAGTGGGAAGTGGGATGTCCTCTTAACTCTTAACCGCTCTGCACAGGACCGGCAGGGGGGTTTTGCCGGTTAACAAAATGGCCGGTTAAACCGAATTTCCTTTCAAACTAAGTTTTAACTCTGATTAAAATGTTCTAATACTGTTTACTTATGTGAAAAGAATAGTATTAAATCGCAATCTATGTATTGTTCAGAAAAATACTGTAATAAGTTATGAGTAGCTTTACATTAATTAAATTCAAACACGACATTAATCTAATAAAACACTTAGCGAAATAAAATAATAATTACTGCATTTATGATACCGAACAGTACTGTATATTACAGTTACACTTGTAATCCATGATGTAATCCATGATCCATCAAATCCATGATTGTTTTTTGCTTCTTAGTTCTCAATGAATTTTTAAAAGCCTAGTCACGCCACTTTTTCATAAACATGACGTCGATAGCAGAAACCTCACCTCGTTGTTCGACCTATCGCACTGCCAGCTGTAATGCTTTCCAATGCGTCTTTGTGACTGACTTTTCCATCACTGTCCTCTTCTTATTTTTCTTCTTCGATCTCATCTTTGTCAGTATCAGTTTATTGGCAGACAACACTTATAATTTTCTCATCAGCCAAAGTTTCATTTCCAAGATCTTGAATACCAGTTATCCATTTCTCGATGTCTCTTTCTTTAAGATTTCTGCGTTCTGGCACTATTTTTTTCAGATCAAAGAGTAAATTTTGATTGTGTCATCTGGGACGCTATCTGTAACTAAGAGTTTATTTAATTCCGTCATTTCCTCAACGTAATTGTCAATGCTCGGTCAAGCTTTCCTCCATGATTTTGTAAAATTAGTGTGGAGAATTTCTTCAAACGCGGTTGCTACCATGTTTATCACATCTTTAATGTTTAGAATCTTTACAGCATCTACAAGTCCTGAGTTTTCCTCTTCCATTTAACCAAAATTTCAGATAACAGTTTTCGCCTGTACCGTCTTTCGAAACTTGCAATAACTACCTCGTCCATAGGCTGTATGAGGCTAGTTACGTTAGGAGGCAAAAAGAAAACACTGATATCTTCCTCACATACTAATTGCTCAGCATCGGGGTGGGTCGGTGCATTGTCAATGACAAGTAGAGCTTTTACAGGCAATTTTAGATTGATTAAACGGCGTTTAACTGTTGGTATGAATTGCGTGATAAACGATTCCTTGAAAAGATGGGAGTCCATCCACGCAAATTTTTGAGATCTATAGTAAACCCGGAGGGATTCTATGTTAATATGTTTAAACGCACGCATTTTCTTTGATTTACCAATCACAAATCGGTGTACCCGAGGAATTGCTGCAGAGACCAACAGTCAATCTTTTTTAACTTTCATTCCTGGCGCTGATTTTTTATCAGCCATAGCGAAAGTTTTTTTATAGAAGTTTTAAATTTAAGCCTGTTTCATCTAAATTGTATATCGCTGTAGTTTAAGTTCTTTTTCGTTTATTATTTTTAAGAGTTCTACTGTAAATTCATCTACTGCTCCTGGATTAGCGGACAGGTTTTCCCCACACACATCAAGCACATGTGTTCCATGCAGTTTTTCCAACCTCAATAACCACCCATCACTAGCGACAAATTCAGCAGGTTTTGAAGTTTTCTCTGAAAACATAACGCCTTTTTATTTGATATTGGAATCGGCGTACCTTTTTGCCGTTGTTGGACAAAACATACCCAAAGGGCCTCATTAACGATCTCGTTTGTTGGTTTTCTAATCGTGCACCGGAACTTAAGTACCTTTTGAGATTTAACCTGCATACAGTAATACTGCAGTGACTTTCTATTTCTCCGCCAGTCGTTGACAGTAATTTTTCCAACGCCTAATTCGTTACATATTATTTGTACCGATTCACCGATTCTAAGGCATTACGTTTCTGCGCGATACTGTTAACTATACGTTTCCGTTTTGTGTCACTCATTACAAATAGCATCAGCAAACTCATGAAATCACTTACAGTAGTAATAATCGACTAACGTCTTTATTCTGATAAGTCAACCACTAAAGTGACTAAAAACGTGAAATAAACAAGTGCAAATCATGCAAGTTTTGACATGTCGGTGAGGCGCTCGGTACCGTATGTGTCTTTGTTTATCTCACAGCCAGGCGGCCGGTTAAGAGGGCGCCAACTGTAGGTGTAAAATATTTTGTGATAAAATCGTTACACCTAAACACTGACACGCAAACACAAAAATGTTTACATACACAGTACACGAGTGTTTTTGTGCTACTCTTTCTCTTCTGGATGCCGTGATCCTGTGGCAACTATACTGCTGTCATGTGTCTTCGGAGTAACAGTAAACAAACGAGACTAGCTCTGACTGTTTATATCCTGTAGCTTGAACAAACCAAAAAAGAAAGACACATAAAATTATCAGTCGGTTATTCTATAAAACAAAACTTGGAGTAATGCAGGTGCGACAAAAGTAACGTGCGTTGCCTGCGTGGAGCTTGCCACGTAGTGCGGCAGTAGACACGAAATTTAAGAGCCAACAACAGTTATCTGGGAAAGATAGCTGAGGCTGCAAATGTTTGTCGCTGTCCGATAATTCAGCAGGGTTCTTTGACAACATTAAACACCACCGCTGATCCGGTCTGACTACACAAAGGCAACACGGGGCAACCGCAGGCAGTTTGACTTGGCTATATCTTACAAGTGAATTGTGTGAGACGTGATTTTGTAATAGGTTATAGTTAGCGAAAGACAATTCACTACTTCGGTGAGAGGTATCAAGTGATATTAAGTGGACAAGTGAATTTTATATTTGTTTAATTTGGTGGATTTCGCTATTTGTTGTGTGTAATGAGTACCGGATAATTACAAAAATTCTTCAATACAAATGTTTTTGTTTCATAAAAGTGTCAATAAAAGTACTAGCGATATTTCTAGCATTCGATACTTATCCCACAGTGACAATTTTTTATCATGATCTATATGCTCCTCGTAATAATATTGTTACGACGGTCTAACTGATCGTCGTATGGTACAGTGGAAAACAAAATACAAGACACCAATTAAGTCACTAATCACCAGTTTTAATTTTCACAATAAAACAGTTTCTAATGAAAAAGATAGTCTCTTACAACGACTCAAATAAAAATTGTTCACACGCAATAAAATGTCAACTAATATAAAACACAATTCTATTACTATTGTCCCGCACGATTATAAAAGACATAACATTACGTAACAATATGTAATTGTTTTTCAAAATATAATGGTTAAATTATATCACATACAATCTTATGGTCATATACAAATTTTTAAATGCGTTTGTCATTTTTGATGAATCTTGAACTGTTGCGATTGTTTACACTATATGAACTGCTTCAAGATAACGTTGTTTATCACTGCTCGTATTATTTGTTACAAGTATAACTGGCCCCGAATACAAACACATTTGTTTAAAACATGTTTTAAACATTTAAAATATGGACTTAAACATGTTTTTGCCTCATCAGCTTATTAAAACCACTTAAACATTTTTGTAAAAGGCGGCCTATAAGCAGTATTTAAATAGAAATATTTTTTTAAAGCAATTTGTATCAACACAGACATTTGTATCTAGAGATTTCTTACGTAATATTTAACCACACTGTGTAAGGATAACTCCAGCTGGGTCAATGGGCTTTTAAGCTAAACTTACAACATTACAGCTGGGCTCCATATTGATGTTAGCGCACGTATCTAATAGGGTCAGATCCACAGCCATGTGTAATTATGTTTCCATACTTTCTTATAGAGCTTGTTGAATAAGGAATATTTTTTTATTTATATTTATATACTTTATGTGACAATGTAGGTTTTACTAAAAGTTAATTTTATTTATTATCGTAAGTTATATTTCATTTACACTTCTTTTGAGTACTTTTTGAAGTTTCCAACTTCCAAATTTGTGGGTATATCCGTATTATTGTACACATTTGGTTATAAAGTGCTTTCTACGCATTTTAGCCATTCGAATGTTCTAACGTTAACACAAGCGATTAACATTTTGTCACAAACACAGGCGACTAATCTGTTTGATTTTTAAAATAAAAATGGTCTTATTCTTAATTACGCTTGCACTTAAAATTTAAATTTTCAGAACAAGGCTTTATATTTAAAGACAATTTGTATTGTATTCTAGATGATTCATTGTTAAATTATGTTTTTTTACAAAATCATATAAGGGTGACAGTTTCTGTCAGTTTATGTATGTTTATGTGCGTCATTTATTATGTGTACGAATATGTAAGCAAGAATGTACGTTTGTGTGTGTGTGCTGTAATTTTCCGGTTACTTTTCTTTGCAAAATGTGTTATTCCTTAAACAACCGGAACCAAGAGTGAAAAGAAACAATACTTTTTAGAATGGAGGAAATGTAGTTGAGTAACACGATAATAGAATAGAAACGTGTAGGAATAACGATACGTTGCATACAAACGTTTAAGTGAGTGTACAGAAACGAATCGAGAATGGTCGATTGTCAGTGTGTTACACAGTAACAAAGAGTTCTATACCACTACTCTTGACTAATATAGACCTGTATTTAAAATCTTTCATCGATTACAAATGAACGTAACACAACTCCAATTCCTCGGTTACTGGCGAGGAAAATTTGTAGAAATATGCATTATATTAGGCAGTTTAATTTAACGGAGCAAGATATTGCGTACAAGAAGAGTTAACAGAACACACAGCAGTATAATCAGTCAAGTCATAGATATAGTCGGTGGTTGATTTCTAAAATTATAGGTGCCGGAACGCATCAATTTAATTGTTGTACACACTCAAATATACTTATCTTTTATATTAGCGTGTAAGTTTATATCGGGTTTACAAAGGAAGTTTACATTTTTAAAGCCTTATAAAATACGTATGAACTTTTATCTAAAGAGATAATAAAGTTTACTGAAATTTCTAAAGAGCTTCATCGTCAGGTTAGCCGCAGTCGCAGGTTAGCAAGATAAACAGTCGACACCGCTAACTGCGACTGTCATCTTCGAGCGATTCTAGTTAAAAATGTTTTAAGTACGTTCTACTTACAAAACAATTTTAGGTAGAGCGTATTAAAGAATGAATGCTAGTAGTTAAGGTAAACATTAGTGCTGAAGTTTGATTTTGACTAATGTTTGTAGTGAGGCTGATGAGGGCCACAATTTAAAAAGTAGTAGCAAATTTTTGTAATAATTAGGTTTTTCTTTTCATATATTTTTTTGGCAATTTCTTTTTGGATCCAAGAGGTTCCGGAGCATTCCCCCTGAAAGCAAGCCCCCTGGATATAGTCATATAGCTTTGACGTGTAGGACAGAAAGAAAGAACGCTGAAAGGTCAAGAGGAAGGGGAAGACTAAGTCAACCAAGAAGAGAGCTGGCGAGAAGGAGTAGATAGAAGTCATTTGGTGAGACAGACCTGTAGGAGGATCTGTAAGCCGATTAAGAAGTATGGATCGGAAAACGGCGTAAAATGTTTTAAAACCGATCTCTAGATAGCTATACGTAGCCACTGACATAGAGCAAACAAAACGATCACGATGTACAGATGTAGGCTACGAAACCAACCTGACCCGCCACAGCGTATATACTGTATGTACTGTCTGTCTGTGATGGTCGTGGTGGTCAAATGATCAAGACGAACTCAACTAATGTTATAACAGAGATTCTCATGTTCATGGTGTTTAATCATTTTACTTCCATGTTCCATAAAGAAATAGAAGTATGGTGTTGGCGAAAAAATCGTGTCATCAGTCAGATAACGATTGATTCTAATTGCACTACCCTCAAAACATGAAGAAAAGTCATTTTACGAAGAGTGTCTGTGTATGTGCCTGTGTGGAGATTTCTTTCTATGACAAAACGATAACTACCGCAAATTCAAACAGAATCAAATAATGTTTCGCGTATGTGCCTGAGTTGTAGAGGACTCAAGGCTTATTTGATTTTGGTGAAGTTCGGTTTAGGGGAAGGGATAGTTTACCTGCACCGTTTTATGTTTCAACAAGAATCAAGTACTTAATTTTGATAAATGAAGTATCCTGAAAAGAAGGTCATAATAAGCTACTGTAGAAAGGTAGATGAAATACTGTATCTATAAATAAAAAGGGTAGTTAAATGGGGAGGGGGTAATTTTCTATAAATAAAAATGATAGTTGAAGGGGGAGGGGATAATTTTTATTATGTGTAGTACGTTATCGGCAACAAAGAAGTAGTGTGTTGTTAAAATTACTTCCCGAGCTGTTTGGCCGTGGTCCAACGTTTTCTGCAAAACCAGACGTTTCGGCAGTGCCGTCGACTGCTATCATCAGTGAAAATCGATTGCGCTAACGTGAGGTGGTATACGTTAGTGACCACACCAGTACTGTGCTTAAGGCTGAAGAAAGAAGTAGTTTCTATGGAAATATTTAATTTTGAAAATTATTTTAAATATAAATCTTAGAACATGGAAGTCATGTATGGTTCTCCATACCGATGTTTTACAATAATCGTCCAGACATTGTCTGAACATTATTGTACAAGCGGCGGCAGGACGTTTACAAGAAGCTCGGGACGCGACGCAGTAGCTAGCGGGAGACGGGCTGCCCATCGCTTCGCATAACCTCTCTCCTGCTGCATAACTGTAGACAAACTTTTTATGAATTCAGGGGCGTGCCCGGCAAGTAATTTAGGGGAGGAGAAGTCTACAGTATAAATGATAGGAACGAGTGTAGATAAAAATACAGTGCGTTATTGTCAACAGAGTAAATTTATTAACATACAAGTATAAAATCATATCTGTGTCTGTCCGTTCATTGTTATTTTAGTAACATTCACTTACAGTTTAAACTACACACTACATATTTAAGTTAGGCCCTATGTATCAAACAAAAATTAACGTGGTGACAGCTACATATTAGCTACAGTTACAATTAAAAGTAATTTTAGAGAAAAACTACGAACCTTCATAAAGTGATACGAATGTTGTAACATATTTAAAATCACATAACAATGAAAAAATGTTCATCTGATATGATCATTTGGGGGGGGGGATTTCCCCTATTTCCTCCTCCTCTTGGATCCGCGCCTATATGAATTTGTTACGAATTTCAGTACAGTGTGACCATCGTGTCCAGAAAGTAGCAAAAATAATGAATTTCTGAGAAACACCCATACTTTAATACTCTCGACTACTCTATGCGAACAGAATCGTACGACAGTGTTGTAGGACACGGACCACAGTGACAAAGATCAGCATAAAGCTTGATACGTGAGTTGCAATTGACATAATTTCTCCTTATATACGAGAAAGCAAGACATCATTATAAATTTCCGAATTCAGATTGTTATAGGTAACTTGGTAAAACCTTTCTCCCGTTTACGTCTTCGCTTACTTAGATGTCGTGTGTAATAAGGTCAGTTGTTTTGCAGAATTGTATTAACAAACGTTTGGAGTAAGTACATTTCAATAATAAGTAAATTTTAAAATCATAAAAAATTTTAATTTTATCTTTTTAATCTCAGATTTATAAACAGAAAAATCTGTTTTTTAGAAGAACGTAATAGCGACCCTGACGCTTCTGTAGTTTCAAACCAATACTTTGAAATAAATTATGATCACGTCACAGAGAGGCCACAAGTAAACGTTACTTCTTTGCAACACAAAATGTAAACAACAAATAACCAGTAAACGATAATAGGTGAGGCGGCGTTGTCCTCGATTGAGCTAGGTACCAGTAGGAATGTATGCTAAGCTGTAAACAGTAGTAGTGAAAGATGCCATGACGACAAGCTGTAATGTTCATTATGTAACAACTAGCTTAATACAGAATGTAACTAACTTTATTAGAATTAACTTTGCCGAATGAATTCTTTTCTGTAAAACAACTTTATTAGACATGCTTTGGACACAATAATTTTTCATTTTCATAAAAAAATTATTTACTTTTATGTCTTATAGTTAGCATAGTGTCACTTCGTCACTTCACTTTTGCCACTCTTTTTAATACAATATATTAAACTAATGTATTAAAACCACTTTGTTTCATTATTCTAATCGCAAGCCACATTGTTGCAATGGACATTCTAATTGTACATGGAATGTAGCAGGGAGTAAAGCATATGTAGCATATAAAGACGCTGTATGAACAAGCCGAGATTCCAGGTGTAAACATGGTAAATTAGTTGATAAGGAACACTGTAATGATGTTACTTTAAAGTATTTTTAGACTACCGTAGTTAAACAACTTGGAGTGCAGTGAGATAGTGCGTAAAGATACTTAGTCGCGAGTGTTGTGTGCATGGGCGAGAGTAGGTAATTATTTTACAGTATATTCACACAAAAACACGTTACTTTAAATAACCTTTGAGTTTTTGGAATTTATTAGATTAAACGTACGTCAAAATACTTGTAATAAGAAGACCTATCTGATGACAATAGTTATTTTAAAAGTCAGTAACTAAATGTATGCGGTTTCCAAGTAAAAAGGTTTTGTGGTCCATAAATTTGGTCGTAAAAATAAATTCAGATTTTTGAACAAGTATTGATCTGTTCGGAAACGTCCAAAGTTGATGAAATGACTTCGGACGGATAGATCAGTTCCTCTTCGGAACCAATAACGTGCAAAAGCTGTGCGGGTACTGACGATCGGTCTTCCTGTTGTGACGAACGCATGTTAGAAAATTCCTAGAGTTATTGCGAGAATTATTATAACTGTTTTAATCCGCGAAAGTTCAAGATATTCCAATTAGAAATATATAGATTTCAAGTTTAATGGAACGGTGTAAGCTAAATACACCAGAAGCAGTATTGGTTTGCGGTGAAAGTGTATGTAACCGTACCCGTGAGAAATATCTACACGCCCAAAAGTGACCCTGAAGCCGGACAGAGTAAGTCTACCCACGTATTGTTCCAGGAACAACTCGTCGTCTGAAGGAGCTGCAGTCGATATTAAGGGAAAGTGAACTTATATTATTTATGTAAAATTATTAAAAAAAACTTATTTAAAAGAAAGACTCTACTACATCAGTAAAGACTTTATAGAAAATAAGACAAAAAGAACTTGTAAATATTAATTTATTTTACTGTATAAAAAGAAAATATTAGTTTGTGTTACGAAGGTTAACATAAACAGTCTAATTATTTTTTATAAACTGTATTATTAAGGGAAAAAATTAACAGAAACAAATGATGTAATGCCATCGCCTCCACCCAAACACTGCCAATAATTCCTGCCTTTCTAGTCCATTCCTCAATGAAGGCAGAACGACTTCACCTCAGTTTGCTAAAAAAAAAGGTTATCGATTCCTGTGCGCCGAAAATATCCCCCCCCCCACAATCCCGTAGGTGTGAAATCCCGCCCATGTGTATAATAGTTACCATGGTAGTCAGTCGACTAGTCACCAGGTATTTGTGAATGAAGGAGGAGAAACAACTGAGACGGGCAGAGCCAATACTTAATAATTCACCGTATTGAATAACCAAGTTGTTGCGTGTTAACACATACCCAATCTCTAGCATCTGAACGTCTCTACTCATCTGCGTGTTGGGTGGGTTTAGAACGAAAACAGTATCTGAATTCAATGTTCTTTCTAAACTTAGTGTTCAGTCAATATACTCGTTGCGTCCAAAACTCGAAAACTTCCGGCGCTAAAAACTACTCTATACAAGTACCTACAGTTTTATCCGGAAGCAAGTGGCGGATAGGTGGATAGTATTGCCACGTTAAAAATCTCGCGAATCAGAAATGCGCTGGTATTTGCATGGTTCAGAAGAATATGTCTCTCTCTCCTATGACACTACAGGCCTTGTTGGGTCCTGGCTTCCTTCAATTTTTCTCCCCCATTCTCTTCTGTTGATAGAGATCCTCCTCCAGGAACGCACTTTCAGTATTTCTTTCGCACCCTCATCCACCGCGTTCTCCCATCTTCTCCTCGGTCCTCCCACTGGTCTTTTTCCGTAGATTCTGGTATTCAATTGTTTCCGTGGTATTCTGTCTTCCCCCATCCTGGCTACATGGCCAGCCCACCTTAGACGCTGTAGTTTTATTTATTGTGTTAGTGGTGGTTCTTTATACATTCAATACAATTCAAAGTTATATCTTATTCTCCAGCCGTGTACGTCATTAACTGGCCCCAGGATTCTTCGTAATATTTTGCTTTCAAAGATATCGAGAGTGTATGCTGCTTTGGAGTTCAAGGCACATGTTTCGCAGCCGTAGTCAGAAGAATATATAGCCAATAAAATTAAGTGCAACCTGGATTGCGAGAGCGTCTTCGTGTAATAATGAACTATTATATGAAGCAACACAACATTCTGAAGACAGTAAGTGCGTGCACTTAAAACAGGCTCACTACCTGTCGGGTAGTGTAAACTAATGCTATCTAAGAAAAGTGCAATGTTACAATTATGGCATTTGAATAAATAATCTCACACTGTTTCTCTTGCATCGACACAGAGGCGCATAAAACTACTGTTTTAAAATAAAATTCAGCTGTTATGACATTGCGAATTCAACGAAATATAATTTATAACATTAAGAGTAGTTACGTAAACTTCAAGCAGAATTATTAATTGTACGCCTATTAAATATAAGGTGATGTTACTTCTTTTAGAGCAATGTTGCTTTGGCTCCTAAGTTTATCACTTGTTAAATTCATTAAAGAAAGGATTATAATGATTGTTTCTACCTTTTAATTTTATGTCATGTGGCTATCGCTGACGCGCGAAAATTAGAGAAAGTGGGCTCTGTCAAATAATGGATATTGCCGCTATATATTTAATGATATATTGTTACACCGTACGCTGTATTGTCTGCTGTCCCCTGTAGTATCTGGACAATTGATAATTAACCCTGTGTGTGTGTGTTAATTTATTCATCGTCGCAAGACTGGGCTTAATTTAATTCGTTGGGATTAAATGGGTACAACGTAGTCTATAGTGTCCTGTGGACACTCATCCCCTGTTCGATTAACTACTCAATCTGCCTCGCGTTCAATCTACAATCCGCATTGTTCAGACCAGCACTAATGTTTCCCAACTAGCACTTAATGGACTATCCACTGGTTAAGTACTGATAACATTAGGGATTCCTGCACGATTTAATAGAACGGAAGGCGCTTTGGTATGAACTGTATTTTGGAGGTGTAATTAAAAGGGTTTTCTCACGGGAAAATTTGAAATCGAATCTCTTTAAATATCTTGAAATAGATGTGTAGCACACCTGGTTTTATAAAATAGTAAAAATTGCATGATTATTTACTACCTTTATGCAAAAAATTAAATTTGAATTTATTTTAATTTAAAAATACTAAACACGACAATAAACTTTACATAATTTTAAATAGTTTTAAATTATAATGTAAAATTTAAGATTTCTTAAAACAGCTCGTTTACAATAAATATTCTGCTCGTATTCTATACTAATACCGATAAAATGTTTTCATGTTTGTATTTCTATCTGACTTTATTTCAAATTATTGTTACGTAATGCGGAAAATGTGTGACACTATTACAGAACATCCTACGTGTTTCACGGTTATTCCAGTGGAATCCGGCTGTAATGTGTCTGTGCGTACATACTGCTGCTACTTTGAGATGAAGGTTAACACTTGTCACGCGTCTGCAACGAGACTTTTTCGTACCATACCGGTCCGCGCGCGCTGTGTTCAAGGCCGCAATCAATTACGTTCCAGTGTTTTCTAGTAGACACGTATTATGGAATATGCTGGAATAAAACTAACTGAAACTAAGCGGCGCTTAGTTCAGTTTGAGTTATTGTCGGGCGATTTACACAGTGCGGTTCGAAGTACTGTGACGAGACTCGTTGACATTATTATTCCGCGAGAACAATTTTTATTTGATTTGTTGTAAGAGACTATATTGTTAATTACAAACTGGTTAATTATGATAATTAAAGCAGGTGTTTAGTGACTTAATTGGTGTCTTGTATTTTGTTTTCCACTGTACCATACGACGATCAGTTAGATCGTCGTAACATTATGTTTATATTTTTACCTATACGCAATATTCTAATACGTTCGTTGGATCTTAACCATCGTCTTGGGTAGACCCCTGGGGGTGTGCGGAAAAATACCATAGATTCACGTGCCAATACGAACACTATCGTTATAGAGACCTGAATCTTGATAAGGTAGTATAATCCTTTTGTAATCACCATATTCTTCTCACAGTTTTTAATTCTACAGCTTGGAGTAACATCAGTTATCTATCAGTCCAGAACAAGTATAAGCAAAATTTAATTTTCTATTTACTAATACATTATACGGTTTCGGCAACTCCCATCATGCTTAAAGTTTCCACTGCTCTTAAACGTTACCTCCTGCATCCCAAAGAGTAGACTCTAATGCCACGTGCCCACCTAGCCGTCCAACTAGTGCCTAATTTCCTTATCAAGTAGTTAGATTTTATTTGTTTAACACACAACACTCACAAAACACAAGCACAGTGTACACAATGCACACTTTTGAATCGGAGATTTTGGTGTTTGTAGTATTGTCTGCTTTACAATTGTTATTTTCTGCAAAATTAGTAGAGTATTCTGAGTGTTTGTAATTTTTTGTTAATTGGTAAAGTATCTAATAATAAAATTCAATAAATAATGACTGTATTTTATTGAAACAAGTAATATCAGACTATAAACCCCGACGTAAGAGAGTTATAGGTTAAAAGATAGAAGAAATGGAATGGGGAAAATCTGTGACCCAGAATATGTCTGTTTCCTAACCATGGAAGGAGAGGAGAAGGCGTATTGTAAACGTTCCCAGTGTATTATTTTCATCACAGAAGTCGACATTTCCTGCAAAATCAGCTAGACGATTACATGCCAAATAAATATGTATAGCGGCTTGAGGTAATCAAACGGATTAACGTTCTGTTATTAAATAATGCCTTCGGCGATACCGTTACACTTCCGTTGACTGGCCCATTAAAAGTCCGTGTTCTGGCAATTTCTGGCAGTGAAGATCGTATAAATTATGTTAATCGCTGGCTTTCTGTTGTATTTACTGCGAACGTTGGCGCTGGGTGCGCGTGTGTGTGTGACGACAAGAAACGTGCTGTGCATATACATGACATATGTATTCCGAGCGGAGAAAGTGAACACTGCTGAGAGCGTCGCCGGGCTGATAATAAACTGTAGGCCTATAGCTAACTGAAATACAGCTGCCAACGTAACTGCGTGTTGAACACTTGCGACTGTAAGGTTGAATTATTTATTTTATCACGATTATCTTAATCAATGTTTAAATTGTTTTCTTCTTCTGATAGTTCCTATCCGTTTCGGATATTGGATATCATACAGACTATTTTACTTTCTGCACTGCTGCACGGAATAAGTCAGTTGTATTCATGCCAAACAGCTCCTTAAATTTCTCAGCCATGATATTCTCGGTCGCCCAACTCCTCTCTTTCCAAGTACTTTTCTCTGTAGTATGGACTGCAATAAGTTCAATCTCTGTTCATTTGCCGTGATGATATTACTAGATATATCTAAACGATCTTTAATAGGCCTATAGTGGTTTCTCGTTTCCTCCTACATCGCATTGTCGTTGACTAGTAACTAGTGAATCCGCCTTCGGGGCTGATTTCTCAATCCCAGGACAATGAGGTGCCCTACCGCTTGCCAGTTCATCTCCCCGAAGCTGCTGACTAGCAAGTGGGAGACTACTTATTCCGGTAGTCGCTTTGTCGCAATTTCCTCGTCAGTTAAACAGGGTGCACCATACAACCGAGGCTGTACTTTGAGAAGGTGAGGTTGGTATTTGTACATGAGAGGCTATATATTGCGCTAGTGAATGTAAATATGTAGACCTGAAGTAAAATTTCTCAGACTACCAAACTTTCGATACGATTAAGATTAACGTTAGATTAAAGCCTTGCTAGTAAATAATTAACTGTATGCTTTTAGTAAAAGAAAGTATAAGAAATAATATAATATAACGTTTGCTCCTACGTTTTTTAATAGTGGATGGAATATAGGTAGTCTACATTACCTCCACAATGGCCCAAAAACTGCGTCCATTGTGACATGTATCAGACGTTAAGGTAGTCGTGCTCCTTCGAACCAAAAGATGATTAAATAATTCTGCATTCACATGCAGATAATTCTGATTATTCGTCACACGGTAATTCGTCCTGATACGTAACTCGTCACACATGTAATGAAATTAGGTAATTTTTTCTTTTGAAATCGGTCGTAACTAAATTTAAATATAAATAACAATACTTTTTGGGGAAGGTAATACATTAAAAGAAAGTCATTGCTGAGTTTTCATACGTTTTGCGACCTTCACAAATCGGTCGCAGTCTCCTCTCAAACATAAAACATAAACATTAAACACACCATCTTTTCTGTTTTCTTTCTTCTAATCAGCGTTTTTCAGTCTATGGAGCGTTTGGTGGACCCGAAGTCGAGCTCAAAAACTTGTTTACTATGCCTTAATTTACACTTAAATTACTAATATACATTGTTTAACAACTTAAGTTTATCTCGTTTTGTAGGTTATCTAAATTCTGCATTTTTATAATTTGCGCTCTATTATTGCTTTTTACCGACGTCTCCGTTTACCTCAAGGAATCGGATGTCTGTCGTTTCATTGCTTATGGGTCCAATGAAGTGTAATATCCTTCAAGGTAAGTCCCGGATTTAAAAAGATTGAAAACTACTGGTCTATAGAGTACATGTATTACACGCGACTGCGCGCTGTATAGTCCTATACGTAGGTTTGTCAACAAGGTTTGTTTAAAAGGGCACAAAAGTTGTTCCTGCTTCTTATTGTTTTGAGCAATCTCATTAGTGGATGCGTTCTCGTTCGCAACGTTTGATAACATCTGCTTGTGAATCTACAGGTACTCCGATTTTACCACTTGTGTAAAGGTTATCGCTAACAGACATTGCAAAACGTCAGCGATCAGACGACACGGCAAACCCCAATATGGTTTCTTGACATTCTTTTGTGTGCGCGTGCATACGCACATATGGCAACGACTTTTACAATTACTATTACTTGTGGATGTAAATCCCTATTACGCACTAAATTTAAAAAACTCTGGGACTTTAGCTAAATCGTGCTGCAGAGAAATTTCAGGTTTCCAGTGATGGGTCTCTTGGGAAATATGAAGTTTTCTCAGTTTTCATAGACATATAGTAAGCCCCATTGCACAACGGTGTATCGTTACAGTAATAATTTATTACACTAAAACAATATCACTGCTCGTGTTTCTGAAGTAAACCTCTTGATAAAAACAGAACACACATACGTGAAGTCTTGTCATGTATAAATAAATTGTTTTTAGTACGTACTTCTATGTAGACATTTTAGATTTAAAATTGTGCATAGTTTACTCATTTGTACAAACATATGTATAAAATATTGTCGTTGTTCAATTGTTAGGGAATCGCTAAGATTTCTAGAAATTCCCTCCCAGAAGAGTCGTGCTAATAATTTAGAAAGTTTAATACGTGTTTCTTTTAAGTAAGCCTATATGCTAAGCGCACTGGGATTTGTGTGTGCGCGCGCGCGTGTGTTTCATTACTCAGTAATTAGTTTCTAAAATTAACGTATGTTACTAAAGTTTTATTTCCCAGAAAACGGACGTAAGCCGTCAGTTCAGGCGAATCGACTGCAATTCAATAGATAAACTTTACTGTCACGTACATTAGTGTTTTGAGTGGTTTGACATTTTTAGATCTTTTCTGTGTGAAGATCTTGTTGAAAAAGAAAAAGATGTTTGTCTTTATTATGGAATATTTTAAGATAAAGTGTTACATTTAATAGAAAAGTACTTTCAATAAAAAAATTGGGCCAAGTTAAGTATTTAAGTAATTTCCTTGCAAACTAGATTTAAGGTACCACTAGGGTACAGTTCTGGGTTAAATTTATACAGGAGTATAGTTCTAGGGTACTTCATTTACTAAATACTTTCGTAAATGGAGGTTGTTTATTAAATCTGAAGTTTTTAAAAGGTGTAAAGTTTAGGCCTACACTTGTTACGGTTATTGTTAATATTTTAATAAATATTAAATTATAGATTTTACTTGTAGCAGTTATAATCATATCGTTAACAATAAGACACATTGAAGTGATGGTGGAAGTCTCTTTGAACTATTTAATAACGGTGGAAGTTTAAACTATTAAACAGACGGAGTTTTCGTGATGTAGTATTAGTAATAATAATAATCAATGTCTTTATTGTTAGTGTCATTATTACTATCAGTATTATTTCCTTTCTTGTACAAAATTATTTAATGATGATAATAATGATAATGATGATGACGTTTAAAACTTGTGCCGTCACATATCAACAAACCAGCATATTGCTCTTCCCGTCTCAAGCGACGCTATCAATCAGGAAACACCCATCCACAACTACACGACACAGAATAACTTATAACTTATAACTTATAACTTACACAGAATAACCCTTCACATATTACACAGAGTAATATGGATGATATTATAACTTACGTACTTATAACTTACACAGGACAGGCGTTTTTCATTCACAAGCTGTAACATTTTCATCCATATTATTACTTATCACTTACTCTTATTATATCCAGTTCAAGTGTTCTTATAAAAAATGCTCCACGAATGTGTGTGCGCGCGCGCGTACGCGTGTGTGATGTGAGAGAGAAATTCAGAGAACGAATGAGAATGGGAGAAGAGGTCGACAGACAAAATTGAACACAAAGAGTGCCTGCAAGAGAAGATAAGTCAGAATGCAAATTCATTTTTTAATGATTTATTTAAAAACTTTCTGAATATTAAAATCTTAAATTTGTCATAAAATTTGATGACAATTAGTTATTAAAGGGATGAACTACATAGGAATTACGTTTGAAGTAAAATTTATAATTCTCCTTTATCATATCTACCTCGTTCTCTAAGGTTTAGGGAATCAATTCCTCTCAGTGACTGATATTTCAGTGAATAAATTCATCATAAACATTCATCGTACTACCTTCTTGTACAGACCACGACAATTGAACACAGCAATAACTAAAGAAAAACTCTATCTCTTTTATATTACTACCTAACATTGTTAAAATTATTAGTATTCACAGCCAGCCTGGTCAAATTTGTCAAAATTATTGCTATTCGTATAGTGCGTGGAACAAGCGTAAAAATTTTTCACTTCCGGATACTAGCACCAAACTTTGAGGGCTAACTAAATACATACCAAAGACTGTAAATCAGCCGGGAGTCAACCTTAGAAATGATTACGTCACGAGCAGTGACGTCATCAATATGGCCGCTCAGCCGATTTTATAAAGTCGCATATCTCAGAAACCACTGATCACTCTGATCAGATTTTGATCAAATTGGTCTCATTTTAAAGAACAGCTGTTTATGTAAAAGAAATGTTATTACATATATTGCTGTAAATGAAATAGTTCTTGAGTATTCTTTCAATTATTTCATTTTTAGCGAATTTCCCGAAATTCAGCTATTACAGTAGGTCGTGATGTGCGACTTTCACCCGGAACCATGATAGAAATTTGTTTTAAGGTCCCCTAGAGTACAAAAATCATAGTGGCGAAAAATTTTATATGTGTGTGTGTGTGTGTGTGTGTGTGTGTGTGTGTGTGTGTGTGTGTGTGTGTGTGTGTGTGTGTGTGTGTGTGTGTGTGTGTGTGTGTGTGTGTGTGTGTGTGTGTGTGTGTGTGTGTGTGTGTGTGTGTGTGTGTGTGTGTGTGTGTGTGTGTGTGTGTGTGTGTGTGTGATAGCACGATAACTTTTAAAGGAGGTGTCCAATCTGAATGAAACTTGGTGGAAAAATCAATCATGCGAGTTCGTAAACCAGCAAAATTGGGCCGGTGCAACCCCCCATTTCGAATTTTGAAAATTTCAAAAATTGATTTTTAATATTTTTATGTTTGTACTATGCTTTTTTGTGCTCATTCCAATGTGTATGGACATAATAGATTAAATGGTGATGAGTTAAAACTAGTTCAATGGCTCATTTTGTAATTTTTCTCATAAAAACGATAACTTTTGACTGTTTTTAGAACTTTTCAAGGAATTGTCCGATTTAAATGAAAGTTGGTGGAAAAATCAATCATGTGAATACCTAAATCAAGTTCGTAAATCAACAACATTGGGGCAGAACAACCCCGAATTTTTAAATTTTGAAAATGTCAAAAATCACATTTTTTTCCATTTTTATTATAGGTTATTTTCTGGTCCGTTTCAATGTGTTTTGGCATAATAGGTCAAATAGCACTAAATAGGAAAATAAAGGTTATTTTGATTTGCGAATTCGCTGTTAATCTTTTTGGAATATTAAACATTTGTACTCAATTTGTCTTCTTTTATTTCATGATTTTAAGTCAAAATTAAACCACAAACGTTTTAAAGCATTTATTAGTAAGCCGGATGGAAATTCGCTAAGTTTAGCAGGTCCTGCGAACGGGCTTTTTTACACATTTTTGTTATTTTCCTGTCGATGGTTTCAATGGCAGTAATAATACGAGGTGAAATTTAAAAATATAATTTATTCTTAACAAATAACTTTTTCTTAGCAATTTTACTCAGTTACAATGGTTTTAATAAGAATTTTTCATTTTTCAAGATTAATTATTCCTGTAAAAATATATACTGTACATACAAACAACACATAAAACAATTACTTGAGTTGTACAAGGCTGTGCATTCATGTAAACGTAACCAGCTCATTATTCGTCTATTCTTGAGCAATGACCTTCGCAAGCACACAAAAGAGTGCACCGAAGTCCAATTTTTACACAGCGGCACTGAGTACATCGTTCCTTACACTTACACGACACAAGTTCTTGACAATGTTTGGTTACGTCTGGAATTGTTGTCCAGAGAGGTTTGAACGTGGTGCCATCGTCTGTTTTCCAACCCCACTGGCGTGGATCGTTAACTGAAGGTCTTTTTGTCAAGCAGTTTCTCCAAACGTTACATTGAAACATAGCACGTTTAAGTGCTGTAATAGGGCATCCGCCGTTGGCGGGATATGTTCTATGTTTCTACTCATCTGAGTAAACAGTATTCTGCGTGCTTGGTTTACATGTTCTGCTGTACTTGTGGCATGGTACATTAATACCACAAAACGCTCAAGTACAGAAAATGCAATGCTGTCGGCCATAACTGTTGTTGCTGAAATAGAAAATTCTTGGAAGGCAAAATCAACATCACGAAATGACATCCATGTTTTCCAAGCACTTTTTTTCCCAATGCCAGAAAACAACGACACCGTGTCACCCCTATTGAATGAATGGAAGAATGGAATCAGCTCAGATACTCCAGTGGGAAGCTTTGAATATAATTCATGAATAGGCAAATATTGTAAATTTTTCCCTGATCCATACTCAATCCACAGTTCTTCGGCTTCTGCAATGCGTGGAAATGCAAATAAAGCTATGCAAATCACATCCGAATCCACTGTTTTAATAACAACTTTGCTGTGTCCATGCATAGTAGCATCCGATGGATGCAAAAGAAGCCGTGCATCTGCTTCCTCTTGCGAAGATGGAGAAATTGAGACTAGACTCTCTTCTCCGACTGACGATAAAACTTTATCCTTCAAAGTGCAAAATATTTCTTACCCGGGGCTTTCTATTGAAACTAGATTAGTTGCCAACATATTAAACAGTTCCTCCTTATTCCTTTCTTCAGACAAAAACCGTTTAAAATTGCGTGGCATCTTTACTCCAGGTGTGACTGCTATCCGGGAACCACAATCTCTAGACTGCCGAGTTTGAGACTTACACTTCCTTTAATATACTGGTCAAACACAATGTCCACTCTACTAACGGTTCCTAATCTTGTCTTTATATAGGGCATTACAACACAGTCGCTGTATTCCTGAAAAGTAATTCCTGCTCCTGGTGTCAACATGTGCACAAGGGCAGCTCCATCAATGATTAGGGCAGATACAGTTGGCGTTAGGGCAGGTGCAGTAACTTCGCTTGATAAGCTGCATGTTTTTTGAACACACGATACAATGTCAGCTTTACTGGAAGGGAGACGTAGTTCACCGAATTCGGAAATAGATGGGGATACGTGCTGTTTTCATGAGAAAAGAACTCTTCCACGTTTCCATGTCTAACTTGGCTTGAAACGTAAAGCCGACAAAATACATTGGAATCCTTTCTCAGATGTGCGAACTTATCTTTGGACTTGAGGGCAGGTTTTTTCTGACTGAACAATGGAAGGTTGTTCCGTTTGATGATATCATGAATAGAAATTTTCCCCAAAACTAAACGATCATTCACGTAGGTGGAGTATTATTTTTCTCCTTTGATGTGGGCTTCAAGAACAGATTTTGCTGCTACCTCGCTCATAACTACTTTACTACTGTGTACGGTAGTAAGCTCTTTCTCTTCAAATGGATTACCATGCTCCTGATAGACTTTAACTAAATTACATACATTTTTATGAAAGCGAACTTCAGATGATTTGTTATCTTCGTGGTGTTTACCTTCATTAGACATAGCTTTTTGATTCAAGTTGTTGATTTCTTCAAACTCACTGTTCATGCGTGCAATTTCAAGGCCAGCAGTCATCCACTTCAGTAATGCATCTTTGTTGCTCAGAAAGGATAGTTTTGCACTATCAGGTTTTACAAGTTTGTTGTTTTGTTCATGGAACTGATCATGAGATATGCGTGAGAAGCTTCGTTGTGTTTTACAGCCTATAAAGTTTCCTTTCAAAAATTCCCCGTACACCGTGGGGTGAAGCTCTGGTAATTTCCACAGGCTGTGCACAAAAATAGGCAACCATCTAGCATAGTTCACATGATCAAGTGCAAACATCCAAGGGCATATATTTTCAAGTGCTGAAAGAAACTCTGGTACGTTTCCCTGGCGGATGCTCCGAACAAAAACAAGAAGAAGACCTTCTAATTCTATAGGCTAGTTGTCAGCCAGTACTTGAACTGAACTGATTCTTGTTGCATTCAGTTACACCACTGAGTGATACTTTCTGATGATCTATCTTCACTGCTGTCGTATGCTTGCTGCAAAAGAATATTAAGGGATGCGTAGCTCACTTCATGAGCATATCGACTTCTTTTAACATGGGATGATTTAAGGAGGCCCTCAGCTCTTCCTGGAGTTGTAACACTGGACTCTACGAGGGTTTCAGTCCAGCGAGAGCTTTCCAACCATGATCCAATCATCGAAATTATGGCCATTTCAATGTGTAGTCCTCCTAACATCAAGAACATTTTGTCTTCTCCATACAACTCAGGATACCTCCACTGAAGTTGTTTCGCAAGTGGTTGGTCTGATGTTATAACTGGGATTTGTTCTGAGTTTATATTTTTCAACAAAGTTACAATAATGTCCATGGCATGGCGAACCATAGCTGGGGAGTTAATATCCTCTTGCAGAAGTGGAAGCAAAACTCAAGTATTCTTCAATTTCTTGATTTCAGTATTTTCTTCCTTACGCGAATACAACACGGCCCATGGAAGAATGTCTCCTTCAACATTACACTGGACATGCTCTATCCATTCTTTAGTTTCTTCAAATACATTGAAATATGAATTACCATACGTGTCATTTACCAAGGGTAACGGGTTGTCAAAGTTACGTTTTGCTGTTGGTGGAACTGTAGTCTACCACTGAGGTAGAGAGATTTTGGTGTTATTTATATTGAGATTTAGCGTTTCTATCAAGTTGCTATTGTTATTGTCTGAGGGATATTGTATTAGGGATATTATTCGAATATATATATATATATATATCTTTAATAATTTATAATTAGGCTTAAACAAGATAAGTGGTTTCCGAGATATGAGACTTTATAAAATCGGCTAAGCGGCCATATTGATGACGTCATTGCTCGTGGCATAATCATTTCTAAGGTTGTCTCCCGTCTGATTTACAGTCCTTGATATGTATTTAGTCAACCCTCAAAGTTTGGTGCTGGAAGTGAAATATTTTTAGGTTATATGATGCTTGTTCCACGCACTATTAGTTTTTCGACTGTGCCAGACGTTTCGGCCCACCACTGGAGGCCACCCTCAGTGTCAACAGTAGTGTTTGGCAGCTATTCGCCCATTCACCCCAGTACTGAGGTAGATAAACCTCATTCTAACCCTGTAGATCCTGTACCCTCAATAGACCGTATTAGGCGGGTGTTTTATACCTATGAGCATTTTAATTAACAGTTTGCATTAAACTTCTGTACGACGCCTGCTTCCATGATAGGCCTACAAAGTATAGTAACTGCCTTCAACCGTCTGCTCGGTAATACACTGAGAGAATATGGCCGAGGATGGCTCTGCAACCTTCAAAATACAAAAAAAAACTGTTTTTCCGCTTCCACATACACACACAAAATTTCTAAAATATTGTGTTCTTAGTAAAACGCTATATTTAGATTTATAGTAAAATGCAGCTGTTTCCTGTTTCAGTTTAAGATAACGTTTTTCCGTGGCCCATTATCGTTGTATGTGAAACGTTGTTTAAAATAATTCATATTTCATGGTATACTAGATTACGTATTAGGTAACACTCGACTGCCTACATGCCTAATTGTATAACGAACATTATCAGCCTAACGTTCCTCATAATGAATTTTGGAGGAGTGAAAACATTAAGAAATATAAGAGAAATGCTTTTCTCACTTTTCTTTAATCACTTGGTACAAACAAAGGATAAACATAACGAAGCAGCAGTGAAAGTAATTCTCTTTGTCGTAATGTAAATAACGTGTAGAGAAAATTCAGCGAAACGAAAGGAAAATATTTGTTTTGTGTCTGTAAATTCAGTAATATTTGTACAAAATGGTAAATTACAGATGTGCTCTGTAAGTTAGTTGAATTTTTATTTAAATTTTGTTTGCAAATATTATTTAATATCTTATTTAACTGAACATAAAGTAAAAAAATAAATTAATTAAACATACGTTACAAACCTTATAATGAGCGTAATTTGTTGGCAACCATAGAATAGAAAAACACTGTTACAATTTATTGAGTAACAA
The DNA here is from genome assembly GCA_034769895.1 of Magicicada septendecula. Classification (NCBI taxonomy): domain Eukaryota; kingdom Metazoa; phylum Arthropoda; class Insecta; order Hemiptera; family Cicadidae; genus Magicicada; species Magicicada septendecula. Next base: position 111,066,315 of record CM068370.1, read on the forward strand.
AAGTAATTCCCTTTGGTTGCTTATCTCCGTTAACACAGAACAGCCTACTCTGCAACTGCACAGATAACTATGACAGTAACAATTTTGAATGCGATGTTTTTGACAAAACGTTTTCTAGCAGATTTTGTCTGTTGCTGGTCGGCATGGAGCGGGTATCCTCGAGAGTAAACTTTTCCAGCCAATCCACAACCTTGTTTTCTGACAAATTTATTTTATGTTCTTGACAGCCTAAACACTTTTGGCAGGATTAAGTTGTTGTATGAACTTTCTACGTCACCTGTGTTACCTGTCTAATTTAATTAAAACAGCTCAGAATTAGTAATCTCGAAAACTGTGATGCTAAATTAACTGATAAACAGGTAGGCCTATGTTAGCTTCAGCATAATGTAATATAATATTTATTTTTATTATAATTATTTAATTATTATTTTTAATTATTCCATTTACTACACACTATAGGCTATCCATTTGAAAATGAAATTGTACATATGTGTTGTGTTTATTTAGCGTATCTAGATATTTATGACATTTATTTCTTATGTCTTATTGTAATTTTAATTAGTTAATTAATGTTTATAATGTAAATTAATTGTTTTCTCTGTTCCTTAAAGAGATTAATATATATCCTTATATTAATATATATTCTTACATAGAACAAACAAAAAACAACTGAAAAAACGTTATTTTGAACATCTAAACTCATACAAAAAACCAGAAATATATAAATCTAATTTGCCCATACATGCAACAAACACTGGACATGCATTCCCAGACATAACCAACATGACACTAATAAAACACTTACCACACAAAGGCACCATAGTGAACATTTGCGAAAATTTACAAATATACAAACACAAAACACAAAACAAACTAATACCTGAACAAATACAAAACATGACACAATTTTCAAAGCACTCAACACCGAAAATACACAAAATATTAATATTGTAACGATCTTATTTTATTACTTTATTGATTATGTTCGAGGATGTTTGAAAGCCCCACTGTTGGGTTCGCCAATTTGTAACGATCTGCCTCGATGTTACTTTGTGTTTAATCAATATGTTATTAATGATAACAATATATTTATTAGGTTGTTACAGATGAAACCTCCTGAAACTCAATATTAATTCCTAGAAGAAAACAATTATTTATTATAGTTGTTACAACTCGTATGTTGAACATAAATCTGTGTTAGTTAATTACCATGTGTTTTACCATAGAATAACACTATATTACGGGTATTATAGTTAATAAATTGAGAATTCTCGCCAACCCTAGTCCCTCTGTATTGTATAATTCAATTCAAAATTTGTACAGGAAACACGCTAGTTCGGCAATCTCACTTCCACCAGCTGTTGACAATTAGCGCTGTTATTCGTAATTGGCTTGCGTCTAGGTTAACTGGTTCACCGGATTTTCATCACCCTTTTACCTGTAAATTACTCCACCCACAACATATAATACCTATTCTACAATAACATAAAACATCATCATATACAAGAAAGATTCTTTATTGATTTTATACTTTAATTCAAACTAACAGTTCTCTTCAAGATGATAATATCATTATATCGATTATACAATGGTAGATCGATCGTCAGTTGACCAAGTTCCTTTTGATTTATACAAATTAAATATAATATTAAATATCTCTTATCCCAGGGTATGAGTGATTCTTTTAACGATTAGTAAGGCCAGGTAATGCAAAATTAAGGTTACTTTAGTATTACAGAATGTTATTAATTCTTAATATACTGAAATTAAAAATAAGCTGGTTTTACCGGGTTGATGAATCTCAAAGTGGCAGTGTACGTCAGCAAACAGTTGAAAATTGACAAATTAGATTACTTTCCTCCAGAAAAAGTGTTCCGATCCTTAATAAAATTGACGGTGGGATGTACTGGAAAGCCCCAGGAACTCTTCTGACCTCCGTTCTTCTATTACGATCCTAGTGGTTGTCAGTCCCGGTGGAATTAAAGTCGTATTATAGCTTCTTCTTGAAAGTGAAGGTTATTTCTTCAGAAACGAGGTCTTCGTATATTTTTTCTATAATTCCGTTAGTTTAGGCCTTTGCTTCCCTCAATTAGTCTTCTGATTACATGGGAAATCGGGTTTAATACTAAATCCAACGGAATTATCTTGATGAGTGAAGTAAGGAATTCTCGACCTTTTTAGAGGTATTTGGTTATAATTTTGAAGTCTAATCTATTTTATAATTCATCAGTTGTGTCATAGGATTAGTTTTTCAATTTTAATTTATTAATTTAGATTCCTTTTTTTCAAATTGTATCATTCTTTTTTAAAAGTGTCTCCTCATCTGAACTCAATAGCATATAACAATCGAAACGAATAATTATAGGTTTTTATAAATTCTTTTCAGTATTTGTATTAATTCAAGTTAACCCATGAGCATATAACAATTGAATAATTGAAAATCAACAAGATTTTTTACATTTTAGTTACCCTAGCAACCATTACTTTCTGTCATTGGATAATATTTGATATCCTAGAGCCAGAATTATAAAATATTACTACTCTTTTATAATAAAATACTCCATGCTTGGAATTATACCAAATTACCTAAAACTCTCACCCAACCTACCTTATTAAACCGTATATATTTTACTATAGTTTCATTGGACTGAACTTATTAAAAAGGTATTAATTTCCTTTTACAAATATTAAATTTAGGCCTATAGGTTTTCTTACAACTGTTATAATATTGTTTGGTTTTTAACTTAATTTTCTTTACCTGACCTACTGTACAAATAGTTACTGGTTCATGGTTATTTACATTAATTTTAATTTCCTGGTTTTACTTTATTCTATTAATTAATTCATCCTGGAACCCTTCATTATTTTACAACATAATTATAAGAACTACTTGTCAACTTTTTAAACACTTATTGCCATCCTGGCCAAGTTTACAAACATTAATTCAAAACAACTTCATTATCAATTTTACTTTTCTTTTATAAAATTGCTAAACTGCTATAATTGCTATAATCAATTTTAGTCAATACATTTAACATAATATAATGCCTAACACAGGTATTTATACTTCATTGTCTAAAGACCATTTTAACATAAATAAAAGGAGTACCACTGATTAAGTACTTCTATAAAACAACAGTTCCCTCTTACTATACACAAAACATAAAATAAATATCCTGTAAACACTACCATGCTACAGCATAACAACAAGTACAATTTGTAACACATTAAACATTAGTTGGAATAGTAATTTGCACTTCATTATTTTTTACATCTCTTAACTTTGTGTACATCTCAGATGTACTAATTACTGAGTAACCTTAATATTGGAGTATGGTTCTTGACCATAGTTACTTCTTTTACTTCTTTCATAGTTTCATCTTTTATGTAACGTGGGGGACCTCAAATCTGTTACGTTACAATATATACACCACAATCACACACAATGATACCAATTTAAAGTGACAAAGGCCAACAGGAAACTATAACAACAACCAACCAACACACAAGTACTTCACAAGATTCAAAATTAGGAAGGCTGAGGATGGGAGCACTAAGTGTCCCGAAACATGTTCCAAATAAGCAAAAAATATTTTGAGGTAAAGTTATTATAAATACTAAATATAATATATATATATATATATATTATAACACCCTTTTTTCTATCAATCTACTTTCTATATATATAATGATAGAACAAATGTTACTTACCCGTGACTTTTTCTTTACCTGGGCGCCAGAACAAATCCCAGATACAAATGACACGGATTCAGCTTAGCTCAGAGCATAGAGACACACTATCTCAGGATTCGTTCAGTGAGTGTGGAATTTAAGGAGAATCGTTACAAATAACTCTTAAAAATTGTTGAAGTTTGTTTAATTAGCGATTCTGTTATTGTATTAATTTCTGTAAAAGCTAAGTTAATGACTTATTGCTTACCTACATCTTATTGTTTAATGAGTGTGCTTGAAAAGTGAAGATTAAAACGTCCAAACGATCAATTGCTCTTATCTGGTTTATTTAGGGAATTTATATCTCCCAAACCAGTGCTAAAGAACGGGTCTGCAATAATTTGCACGTTCAATACTACACCTCACTCTCCATTCAACACTCCTATATTACTTTATATCTAATCTTATTAATTAAATACAAAATTTGAATTTATATTGTGTCTTTTTTTAAAAATGTTTATTGATTTAATTATTTAGTTTGTTATTTATGTTCATTGATCAATGAATATATTTCTTATCTGATTGATGCGTCGACCGTAGATAGTAATCAGTAGAGATACTCCTTTTGATGGTTCGGCTCAGAAGAAATAATGTTGACAAATAACGTTGACTGATGATCCTGGGCAATTACAGATGCTGTAGCTACTCTGGTGCACAGGTCACTTCACTGTTACTTACTTATTAATTAATTAATTTGTTATTACGCAGCGAGATTATCTATTGAACCTTACTAGTTCCTTTACTACTGCGGACCACTTCGCGGACTGTTTATTTAAATACTTTGCATTGTTTGTGCAATTTAGCTCGTATTTAACACACGTCTTGCTTATTTAATGCCCGAACGAAGAGTGCTCAATTCCCTCATTCTGAGTTGGCGTCTCCTCTAAATACAGGATTCTGATTGGTTGTTCCAAATAAATGATGCATTTTCCACTTGAAACAATATCGAACAAGTCGGTCAAACGCCCCTTAACAAGTTTGAGATGACAGAGAATTACTGGCTAATTTCATACTTCCTCTGTTTGCAATTCGATTGATTACAGGTATTTGCAAACGTGATTTCAAAGATCTGACCACAGAATATTATTGCTTTGGTCTTTCTCTGTATGTGTGTGAAAACACCTAATTCGTACCTAGCCTAATTCTCTAGTTATATCTCTTGGCGTTCTTCTTCTGTATAACTTCTTTAAATGTTAATTATATTAGTTGATATTTTGGCTACTTATAGAGCTTTAATTGCTGAACACTATGCAGGTTTCAGAATTGCCGTATATTTATTAGTTTTGAAGATATTGCAGTTTTAATACATAAAATTAATTGAATAAAATTTCATGTCTGTGCCCGCATCAGTAGTAGCAGTGGCGATGTTAGACAGAGATGGCTGCGATTATTCCCTCTCTCTCTCTTGCTTACGCCGCTATACTAGCACAGTTTGACACTTTCATATAACGATCTGATAGGTCGACTATATGAATCGTTATAATATATATATAATTTATTTAATATTTATAATTTCTTTACCTCAATATGTTTTGTTTTCCCTTATTTGGAACATGTTTCGGGAATCCTATTCTTCCCATCTTCATCCTTCTTAATTTTTGAAGCTGAGAAGATTTCCCATCGTCAGCCTTTGTCTTGGTGAGTACTTGTGTTTTGATTGGTTGTTGTTATGGTTTCCTGTTGGTTTTTGGTATTTTAAACTGGTATTATTGTGTGTTATTGTGGCGTGTATATTAGTTTTCTGAGTATTTTCGATGTTGAGTGCTTTGAAAATTGTGTCATGTTTTGTACTGATTTGTATTTATTCAGGTATTAGTTTGTTTTGTGTTTGTATATTTTTAAATTTTTCCATATGTTCATTATGGTGCATGGTATGTGTTTCATTAGTGTCGTGTTGGTTATGTCTGGGAATTCATGTCCTGTCTTTATTGCATGTGTGGCCAAATTATATTTATATATTTCTGGTTTTTGTATGCGTTTAGATGTTCAAAATAACGTCTTATCAGTTGTTTTTGTTGTTTGTCCTATGTAAAATTTATTGCATTCTTGCCATTCAATTTTGTATATCGCATTGGCTGTTGTATTATCATTGTTGTGTAGGTTATTTAGTTTTTGTAAATCATTTTTATTAGTTTTGTATGCTATTTAATGTCTGTGTTTTTAAATAGTTTTGTTACCTTTGTCATCTTATTATTTATGTATGTGAATGTGGCCCGTTTTTTATTGTTGTTATTATTTATGTGTTGTCAATTTTGATTAATTCCTAATTGTTCAGTTTTTATTTTATATTTGATTTTATTTTCTATTTTCTTTATAGTAATTTTATTGTATCTATTTTCATAAGCAATTTGGTAAATTATATTTCTTTCTTTCTTTGTTTCCTGTTTGTTTAGAGGAAACAAATGTATTTTGTACATTCTGTTAAATAAAGAATAGAAAGCTTCCATTTTATGTTGTGGTGGGTGGTCAGAATATAAAACGCAATGTACAGTTTTATTAAAACATAATACACACATACATACACATCCCGCACTATAGTCTAGGATGGACTTAGGCCTCCTTAATGATCTGCCTCCAGTTAGTCCGATCATGTTCCTTGGTCTTCCGCAAGCCGACACCCATCCTAGTCAGGTCTTCTTCCACGTCGTCTTGCCATCGTTTTCTTGGCCTGCTTCGTCTTCTGCGCCCATCTATATGCTTATTGTAAGAAGACTTGATCGTTCACTGTAAAAGTGTAAGAGTGTAATGTGAACTCTCAAAGTCTTACCAAATCTTCGTCGCTCTTACCCGTACCTCACGCAGACTGCATCCGTTGTGAACGTACGAATAACCAGTACCGAAATCCTTACCTGTCCTTATATAGTATGTTTATTTCCCGAAAGGCGCCAAATTGTTTTCCAGAAAACAATTAAAATGTTCACTATCAGTTTGTCTACTGTGCTGTGATGATTAATTCGAATTACTCGCCAACTGGCGGGAACTCGAATTTCGCTTGTCTTGATGACGTGTTGCCAACATAAAATTTGGTCAAAGAATTCTATTCACTGCTACAGAACACAATATACATAGTACAATTTAAATAAACACAGGACAGCTAGTAAAGATTCGTACTTATTTATTTGATTTGATAACTCACTAATTTTTAATAATTGTAGTACAATTGATATTATTATAATAACGTTTAGCCTCGGCAATAAATTAATTTTCGCTCAGCAGAGAGCAGGGTGGCAGCACAGTGTTAGATTGACGACGCAATGGCTGTCGTGTTTACTTATTTATACAAGTTAAATTGCCAATGAGTTCTTTTGATTACGAATAGGTTTAAAACAAGATGTTTAAATAAAGTACACCACCTTACAATTGTGGTACTTAGATACTAAAGAGGTTTACATTAAATTCAACTCTGTTGTGTTAAAAGTGTGTGTCAGTTTTATCGGTTTCAAACATAGGTTATTTTACAGTTACTTAATGTGTGAACAAATACGATTCATTAATCTTTGAAAGAAATTGGTGTTCAAAGTTCAGAGTGAGAGTTATATATTGTGAAAAAAGGTAATCAGTTTTAGTTTTTATTTAATTATAATTTAAGTCATACTTAACACAACCCTGTTGTTAGTGTTATGGATCGTCCAGGTTTCTTCACTGTTGTTAATACATTCATATAATTTCAAAGATAGGGTTGCCGTCTCCTTTGGCGTCTGTTTCTTGTATTTAATTTTTTATTTAATTATTAATTTTTTAATCTTCGTTATTGTTTCTTCTTGAGTTACAAGAACTATTACGGACTTCTGGTATTCAACGTATCTGCATTTCTTTCTGATTTTCTTAGTTATTTGTTTTTACAAGGTCCGCATCAACTTAGCGTCTTCACCTCTGGATAGTTAATAATGGAATTTTTTGTTACATAACGGTCAAAATTATAATAACGTTCTGTAGTCATGCAACCGAATTAACTCTGATTGGTTAAGTACTTTTGAAACTATTGTTACAAATCCTGGTTTTCTGTACAAAATGAATAAATATTTTATAATGATTATACTTCCTTGGGGATATTTCCAATGCTTGAAATATTAACATAGATGTCTCTATCTTCTTTCAAAGATCAATTTGATATCTCACAAGGCTGGTCTAGGCCATGTATTAATGGTTTTGTACAAAATTGATAATACTATTTTAATACATATTTTACTTATTTATACTGTTTATCATAATTCTGACATGTTATTCTTGTTAATTAATGGTAATTACATAATTTACTTGGTCATATCATTCAAATATAATATTCAATGGTTTACAATTGGTTTTCTGCACTTAGACAGCTATGTCATTTATAGGCCTAAACTGTAGCATCTTAGAATTTCTTATTTTGTTCTACTTAAACAGTATTATTATTAAGTACATATGGTTTGCTTATTTCCATTTCGCACTTATTGGCTTTTGAATTACATTGAAACTGTTTTACAATCTATTAATGTTATTATACTTTTACAAAATTATTTCTTATCTGATATTTTCTTTCTATATATATAATAGTTATTAATTTGTTGCTTGTTAAGTTTGTGTCATTGCTAGTTTTATTCCTACTCCCATTTCTCACACACCTCTTTAACACTTAAATCTATTAACAAAAGGTAACATAGAAATAACTTAATGGTCTGTATATTGTTCAGCCATATTCCTTCTTATTAAATACAACTATTATATTGTATGTCATTACTTAAAATGTTCATACTACTTATCTCTTTATACTTTCCTTACTTGCATATAACACAAACATATTACTGTAAAATTATGTCTTCTTGTTTATACTTCCTTAACCACTAAACAAACAAATTAACTTTCTTTAAATTAACAAAATAACAATTTTGGTGAGTATTATATCGACCCCATCTATTCTATACATATAAACATTCTAGTTATTCTTTTAGTAATAGTATATGTTTTTCTATTTCTAACACCCACACCTACTCTGTTTCTTACAGTCTAACACAATTAACTTATTTTCTTATTCACCATTTGGTTATGGTTTTGGTTTGTTACACTTGGTCACTATTCTTTTACTTCCATATTCCTTAAGGAATGGAAGTATGGTGATGGCAAAAAAAATCGTGTTCGAGATTATTGCAGATTCTGATTCTACTACACTCAAAACATGAAAAAAAGTCGTTTTCCGAAAAGTGTCTGTGTGTGTGTCTGTGTGTCTGTAGATTTTTTTTCTATGGCAAACGATAACTGCCGCAAATTCAAACAGAATCAAATAATTTTTTGCATACAGCCCTGATTTGTAGAGTACTCACGACCTATTGTTTTTGGTGAAGATCGGTTGAGGGAAAGGGGTAGTTTACCTGCAACGGTTTTTTTTTATCAAGGGAAATTTTTTTTGGCAAACGATAACAGCCGCAAATTCAAACAGAATCAAATAATGTTTCGCATACAGCCCTGAATTGTAGAGTTCTCAAGACCTATTGTTTTGGTGAAGATCGGTTAAGGGAAAGGGGTAGTTTACCTGTAACGTTTTATGTTTTAACAAGGGTATTTCCTATGGCAAACGATAACAGCCGCAAATTCAAACAGAATCAAAAGATTATTTGAATACAGCCCTAAATTGTAGAGTTCTCAAGACCTATTGTTTTTGGTGAAGATCGGTTAAGGGAAAGGGGTAGTTTACCTACAACGTTTTTTTAACAAGGGTATTTTCTATGGCAAACGATAACAGCCGCAAATTCAAACAGAATCAAATAATTTTCTGCATGCAGCCCTGATTTGTAGAGTACTCAAGACCTATTGTTTTTGGTGAAGATCGGTTGAGGGGAAGGGATAGTTTACCGGCAACGTTTTTTATCAAGCGTATTTTCTATGGCAAACGATAACTGCCGCAAATTCAAACAGAATCAAATAATTTTTTGCATACCTCAGTGAATTGTAGAGGACTCAAGGCTTTTAGATTTTGGTGAAGATCGGTTAAGGGGAAGGGGTAGTTTACCTGCAACCTTTTACGTTTTAACAAGAGTAAAGTACTTGAAAATTTTATTTAAACTTTTTGAAACAATGGTAATTGTTAAAAATAAAATAATTTTGTTGCCAGGCAATAAAATTATAATTTTTTCATTTTAATGTAAATTATGTTTGAGTTAATATCTTTATATATACAGTGGAACTTGGTTATTACGGCCTCGGCTGTTACGTCAACTCGGGTGTAGCGTTATTTTGTCATAAGTCCGGTCAAACTGATATCTTTAACATTATAAAAATTCCCGGTTTTAACGTCACTAAATATTGTACTACTCTGTTATAGCGTCAAATATTTCTCAGATATTTTACTCTAAATTTCATATAAACGTATATATGTGCGCGCGCGCGCTAGCCCATGGCTACAGACATACATTGTATGCAAGCAATAAGCACTGTAACAGGACTGCCGGCGCCAGCCATTTTACGTGCTCCAACGGATGGCTAGATCGATTTAAGGCCCGACACTCGATTTCCTTTGCAAAAATTTGTGGTGAGGCAAAATGCGTAGATCTGAACGTTACAGGCGATTGGGTGCGTAACACTTGGCCAGAAATTAGACGATCATATAAAGATGAAGACATCTTTAATGGACATGAAGCTGGAATTTTTTATAAATTAACTCCAGATAAGACTTTCAAATTTAAAAATGAAAAGTGCGTTGGTGGGAAGCTCTCTAAACAAAGAGTTACAGTTTTTGTTTGTGCGAACATGACGGGAACCGAAAAAAGGAAACTTTTAGTTATCGGGAAAAGTTTGCATCCTAGATGTTTTAAAAACATCAAAAAACTTCCTGTAAGTTACACTGCCAACATAAAAGCGTGGACGACTTCTAGTATTTTTGAAGATGACTTCTGTACGTGTGTATGTCACTGAACTCCTCCATGTATAAAATAATATATCGTTCGTGGCAGGTAAGCATATCTCAGTTATGTAATGTTTACGTTTCCATTTTATTATTATGCCTACAGCAATAAAAAGGCAGGTAAGACACACACACACACACACACACACACACACAATTCACGTTATTTCTGGCCTCACTCATGTTTACTTTCTTACATTTGCACGCTTTTTAAATGGAAAGTGCCGAAACCCACACCAACATAACGCGTGCAAGCCGAAAAAATGTACATCAATTTGCTTCCTGTGGATCGCTGGGCAATGTAACTGCACGTGTTTACAGAGGAACGATTCATAGACAGACTTTTCGTCTTTAGGGAATGAACCCTCTGCAAGATGCTGAGGGTCCATGAGTGACTTCGGAGGGCTCCTTCTTTTTCGCGTGTTTGTTCTGTGAAACGTACACTGTAGATTCGCAGCTTTACTCTAAGCAACGCTCAATAGGAAATGTTGAAAATTTTTGTCCACAGTGTACCCTCATTCACACTAAACCTGCTCTGATGTTTTAATTACGGACATCATAATATTAAAACTTTCGAAAAACTTGAGCACTACTTAATGGAGATCAATCATTAACTTATACAAGCCATTAATTTTATGCATATTTTTTATATATATGTGTACAACGTTATCGGCAACAAAGAAGTAGTTTTTGTTAAAATTCCTTCTCGGGATATTTGGCCGTAGTCCAATGTTTTCTACAAAACCAGACGTTTCGGCAATGCCATCGACTTCCATCATCAGTGAATATCGAGTGCGATAACGTGAGGTGGTATATGTTAGTGACCACAGTACTGTGGTTAAGGCTGAAGCAGTAAGTAGAAAGAAGTAGTTTCTATAGTAATATTTCATTTCGAAAATGATTTTAAAAATAAATCTTAGAATATGGAAGTCATGTATGGTTCTCCATACCGATATTTTCTTAATATTATAAGTTGTTTATTTTTATATTCTCATCACTTCAGTGCTTATTGTTACCACTCCCTACCTATCTCTCACTCTTGGTTTCAATGATATTCTAAATATACATTTATAATTATTCTTAAACATTTTGTGCTTTACCTTTTTATTACAATAAGGTCCTTAACAACATACTTTACTTAATAATAATTGTCTTACTTATGTTTTTATCGTTAGTGTACTTTCTTTATTATTTGTTTTATTCATGGTTACTTATATATTTTCTTTACTCAATTGTGTCTCTTATCATTGATTTGTCTTCTTAATTTCAGTATATCTTTTCTCATCTTACTGTCTTTATCTGGCCAATCTCTGGGGTTGGGTCATAGTCATTGTTTGTCAGTCTAGTCTATTCTTTTAATGATTACTCTTGTTTACAATTCTTCTTTCTTCTTTCTTAACTTCACTTTATATTTTTTCTTCATTATTATTTATTAAATTATCTTACCTTTTAGCATTTCTCTAATACTTATATATACCCTATATGATCTGATTTCTGCAATGTTATACTATTCATTATCCTTTTGGGAAATCCTTGGTTGTCTATTCTTTCTACAATTAAAACATAACACCCACATAATATACGAGGGTAGGGTGAAATGTTCCGAGCCTGAATAAGAAAACAACGCTTTTTTGAATTAATTTGCATTTATTTCTTAACATAATCTCCACTTAGCCCTATACACTTTTTCAACAATGTCCTAAAGCGGTTATGCCAGACTGATAAGCCGATTTGCCTAGATTCTCAATGTATCCATTTACAGCATGCCTGACTTGATTGTCGTCAGTAAACGTTTTTCCACCGAGCCATTTTTTGATGTTAGGAAAAGGGTAGAAGTCGCTCGGGGCTAAACCGGGTGAGTATGGTGGGTGAATAATCAATTCAAACTTTTATTCTTTAATTTTAGCCATCGCAACAATTGACGTGTGAGATGGTCCATTGTCTTGGCGAAACAGCCCTTTCTTTTTTACTAAATGTGGCCGTTTTTCTCGATTTCGTAGTTTAAAAGGTGCGGTAGGTTCACACTGTACTCACTGCTATTTGTTTTTCCCTTTTCAAGGTAGTCAATGAAGATTACTCTACATGCGTCCAAAAAAAGCAGTCGCCATAACCTTACCAACAGAAGGAAATGTCATTGCCTCTTTGGAGTTGGTTCGACTTTTGCGGTCCATTTTCTGACTCTAGTTTGGTCTCAGGAGTGTTTTGCTGGGCCTAAATCTCACCAACGGTTATGAATCAACGAAAAAATTTGGTTGAATTTTGCGTATAGAATGTAAAACAATTGCTTGAAACATCCTTTCGACACTGTTTTTGGTCAACTGGCAGCAAATGTTGCACCCACTTAGCTCACATCTTTGTCATACACAGATATTAAACAATGCTACCAATGTGTGGCTGTAATTAGACTCCAATCTCAGTAAAATTTGTTTTAATTACTTATTCCTTATTACATTTTACCTTTTATACTTTTTTGATACTAACGTATCTTTAGGAAAAAATGATTTTTTCCTTATAAATAAATTACTCAAGAAGGCGAAGTCAAAGGTGAAGTTTTTTGGAATTCTGTCTACGCAGTAAGATAATATTTCTAAAGCAAGCTTTTTAAACCGTTATTAGACCTTGTAAGAAATTTCATGGAAAAATTACCTACGTTCAAGAAAAAGCGTAAACCTCTTCTTGGGACACATTGTGGCCAGATGACTCAATTTAAATTCTGAGTTACGGACACTCATGTCGAAGTGGATTCCACGAATTGTTAAACGACGAATAAATGTAATTATTTCGCTTGGTACATCAAAGTTTAAAATAATTTTTTTTACGTTTGTTTATGCAATTTGTTAATACATAACAATAAGCATAATTTTTTCCCAGAATACATGGCATGAATTAAAATAAATGAAAGTAAATTCAGAAGTAACAGGAGAAAATGTATGGCAATGACATTAGGTGACGCAAATTAAGTCCTTGACTACAGTAAACGCATTGACATTTTATCCCAACACCTAATCATTAACTGCACTCCCAGCCATTCAATGCGCGTTATATTGTCAATCTGATTAATTACATCTTTTGGATGTATTGAAGCGACAGCATTATATATGGACTTATAAAACGTTGATATTAAATTACAATGTAACGATGGTAAATATCATTACCATTATCTCACTGTGGCTAATCCATTCAATCTAACCGATATTACTTCACCACGCTAGACTTGAAAAAAAAAATACTTCACGCGCGGAAAAAATTACGATTGAATAAAAACAACATTCCATGTGGTTTACATACACAGACACAAAAACACACACACACGTACTATACAAATTGTTAAGTTAAAACAATACTATCAGAACAGTTTGCCTTCGGTTATTCTGAAGTTTCGATATAATTCTGCAAACAACGGTGGACGTTTCCAAAAAGGATGAGCTCAAGGGTTTATTTTGGCTAAAGTTTTGATTACTGAGTGTAGTCAAACTAATATTTGAAGTTTCCGACTTGACCCTTGTCAACTTAAGCGTTCTGTAAATACACTTCTGTCTAACAGCAATAGGCCTACGTATTCTCCACAGCCCTACGGCCTACTTCATTTCACCGAGGAGATCTGTAGCAGCTCGACGCGTTATACAGACATAGGCAAAGTTTCTATCCTTTCTGCTACAAATTTAGACCACACACGATAAACAGTAGATGAGAATTCCTATACATTAATAACATGACATTAATAAAAACACTTACCATACAAAGGTAATACATTAAACATTTTTTATAGAAATCCAATTTATGTGGATATGTCTTCACTTGTCTCATGTTTAAAGTAAAAACAAATTAATACCTCAGCAAATGTACATCAATGAAACGTAAAGCAATTAAAAATACAATACATATTAATAACACACACACAAAATAATATCACTAACCGAAAAACATCAGAACAATGGAAGCGAAACACTACCATCTACATCGTGCAATAGCAATATTCAAACAGAACACGCCGGACGGCAAAACAACAAGAGAATCAGTATATTTTACGCTTGAAACATGTCTCAAGTAAACAAAAAGAATCTTAGTTGTCTACTTACATAAAATTAAATTCGTAATAAATTAAATTACTGTGTAGTATATCAGCAAATTAAAGGATTTGCAATTAGTTACTAAACACACTCTCTCTCTCTCTCTCTCACACACACACACACACACACACACACACACACACACACATATGGGGGTCTTTGCTTAATTCTTTTCTACCCGTTACTATTTAACTCCACCTTTCTGTGACGTTTCCGTACTCTGTGTCGCGTCCGCTTACAACATTTTCCTCCTCCGTTCTTCTGATATGCCCATACAACGATAGTTGTTTCTCCTCTATTCTGTCTAATGGCATCTTACTTGTATTCTTTTTGTAATAATATCACTTTAACATGATCTGGAAGGGCGACGACGAAGACGAGTCGGAGACGAAGCGGCGGACAAACAGGCGAAGGGAGTGATGGCGCATAGTCGGCTCATGGCCAACATTGGCGGCTCGAAGTCAAACAGAAGAAAACTGTCCAGTTAGTCCTACTGTGTATAGCGGAACCGTGGGCAGACTCCCTGAATCGTAAAATTTACAGATAGAAATTAGGCGAGGTCCAAGGACGATGTGCTTTTCGAATTGCATCGGCCTACCGCACGGTGTCCGTCTCTTTGGTCGTTGCAGGAGTGATGGCGATATAACTTCTCTCGCTAAGGAACGTAAGATCGTCTTTCAGAGAAAGAAGGAGGAGGTGGTAAAGTTGCACACTAAAAGGCACGAAGCCAGATGATGGAGAGTTGTAAGACAGTTCGGTAGCAGGAAGAGCGAGGTCGCTGGACGAGAAGTCTCATCAAGCAGCTGCAGCCGTGGGCGGAGAAGAAGCATGGAGAAAGCGAATATTACCTCACCCAGTTTCTGACTGGACACGCTTATTTTCGATCTTACCTGAAGAAAGTGGGAAAGACCGAGTCTTTAGAGTGCCTATACTTCCCGGGAGCTGCGGACGATGTCAGCCATACATTCTTCGTCTGCGACAGGTGGGAGCACCATAGAAGATCGTCGTAAGAAGATATTAGGCAGGAGGTCTCCCAGGATAACATCGATGAAGCGATGCTTCGAGCGAAGGACGCCTGGAACTATGTGCCACGCTTCGCAGAAGAGATTCTTCTGGCGAATAAGACAGATTTTGAGAAAACAATATAGACGAATAACAAGTCAGATGTGACCCCTAGGTCTAAAGAACAATAGGCCTTGGCCGAAGTAATGTGTCAAAGAGTTCCAGGTTAGTGTTCTAGAAGAGTAATGGAGGTGGTTTTTATTGGATCGGGTATAATACCCAAACACACCGACCCCGGAAGTGTGCACCTTTCCGGACATTTGTACAGCAAAGTTTTCCACTCGCCCTCGTAATAAAAAAAGGCACATCATAACCATAATCTTAAATTATTTTCCATTCTATTATTTTCTTCTTTTAATGTATCATTTTCTTTTTCCCCATTTAATGTATCCCATCTGTACCATCTTTTCCTTCTTCTCCCCAAAACGATTAGGCGCTATCACCAATTCCGATCAGGTACTCAAGCCATCTCTTCCACGGCCTTACAGGAGATCGCTTCCCTTTGGGTTTATAAAAGAGTAATTGTCTGGACAACACGTCAGCCATCACTCGGTTTAGATGGCACAACCACTCATTCCGACATTTCCCAATCTTTTCACTCGGTGTAAGCGGACATCTAGTTACTGCGAATATGCTCATGATGTATTCTATCTGCTCGTGTGCAACTCTTTACACAACGCAGAAACCTCATCTCCGAAGCTTGAATCCGAGATGTCTAGTATCTCAGATTTACATCGGAAGTTTGAAGCTTAAATGTTAAGTATCAAAAACTTGGAGCCATAAGCAGCTGTACTTTCAATTAACGATTTATACGTTTGCGCCTTATGGTCTCATCCTATATTATCGAGTGTAGTCTATTTGTGAATATTCGGCATCTATCAATTTTCCATTATATGACGTTTATCACCTCTTACGTCTCTGGTCAATAGCACATCCAAACATTTTTTTTGTTACTTTGTTATAGTTAAACCTTTCGTTTTATCGTTAATATTCAGACATTGAGTTTCCTAAATATTTATTTCTGAATCACAATCGCCACCTTTTCCATATTCAAATTAGTTTGACACCTCAAATTGGCGAAGAGTTTATCTCTATACTTAAATACATTGGATTGGATTGTATTGGATGGGATACATTGCATACATTGGATTCAACCTTAATTTTGTTGAATTTTTTGGCCGATGCAATTTGTGTTGTTTTATGGATTCCGATGCGTATGAATCAAACCAATTCCTTTCTATTCAATGAAACAACCTCCCTTTATTGTAATAACCACCAGTATGTGTGAAACACAACGCCACACCATTCCACACCAAGTACCCGACCACAACATGAGGACGCTGGGCTTAACAAAGCTTGACTGCCTATGCACGTGTATATACCCAACGAAGGCAATCTGAATCTGAATGCTACGGTTTAATTGTATTGCCCTTATAGCGAATAAGCGAACTGCAATTCTGAACACCTTCATTTGTTTTTGTAGTTATAAACGCTCTTAGCCAGCTCTCCCGAGTTTGTGTGTGTGTGCGTGCGTGCGTGCGTGCGTGCGTGCGTGCGTGCGTGCGTGCGTGCGTGCGTGCGTGCGTGCGTGCGTGCGTGCGTGCGTGCGTGTGTGTGTGTGTGTGTGTGTGTGTGTGTGTGTGTGTGTGTGTGTGTGTGTGTGTGTGTGTGTGTGTGTGTGTGTGTGTGTGTGTGTGTGTGTGTGTGTGTGTGTGTGTGTGTGTGTGTGTGTGTGTACGCTTGCTGTCCTATATAGTAGTCTATTATATTTTTTAAACGTTCGGTTAAATTCATTTTTCCATATAATGAGATGTCGTCTCGTCTAGCTTATAGTCGTTTCGTTTTTTTTTTTTTTAACTTAATATTTATGTCAGGAGATTTCTTAACTTATATACATTCCAAACGGTTCCTTTACTACCCCAATATAAGACAGCCTACGTGTTTCAAATAGATGTACTCTTTATCAAATTATATGATAAGAATTGTTGAAATTTTTATACATTTAGGCCTCCATTACATAAAGCAGCTGAATGTAGAAAAACTTATAGTGCACTGGTTTAAATGTAGCGTATTAAACTTACTGCAATAGGTTGCACGGTCTGCAATCGAAGCATGCCAGATGCAAGCCTTGCAACTACTCGTGCAACTGCTAGTTTCACGCTCTGGATGTGGGGTATTGATTCAAATGTGGACTATTATACTTTGCAACCGACTGCAGGCAACTCGCCTCCGCGCGTATTCTACGGACAACGAAGAAATTTCTGACATGGGACCGAAACAATATGTACAATTTATTACAAAACCGCGTATATCTCGAAAACAATAAGGAGAACTTTGTTGAAACAAAAACCAAAATAAAATTTGTAATTTTGTCTAAATTTATTCGCTGACAATAGATGTCTCTTACACAACGGAAGTTTGTCGCATGCCAAACATTTCACTACTCGCAAATTAACAAAGACGTTTCATGACATGGGACCGTTTTAAGGGTTTGTTCTTGAAAATGATTAATGCTTTGCATGCCAAACATTTCACTACTTGCAAATTAACAAAGACGTTTCATGACATGGGACCGTTTTAAGGGTCTGTTCTTGAAAATCATTAAAGCTTTGCATGCCAAACATTCCGCTACTTGCAAATTAACAAAGACGTTTCATGACATGGGACCGTTTTAAGGGTTTGTTATTGAAAATCATTAAAGCTTTGCATACCAAACATTTCACTACTTGCAAATTAACAAAGACGTTTCATGACATGGGACCGTTTTAAGGGTTTGTTATTGAAAATCATTAAAGCGTTGCATGCCAAACATTTCACTACTTGCAAATTAACAAAGACGTTTCATGACATGGGACCGTTTTAAGGGTCTGTTCTTGAAAATCATTAAAGTTATTAGTTCAAATTTATACTGTGGTGAAAGAATTTTTTAAATCAGGTTAGTAGTTTCTGAGATAAGTCAGGACAACGAAAAAACAAACTTTACTTCTTTATAATAGTGTTATAGACGACACGCTTACTCTGCAACTGATTGCAGAGCAGTTGCAGAGTGTTTTTACCACCCTGCAACTAGTTTCACATAGGCTTGAAATCAGTTGCATGCAATCAGTTGCGTAGTGTAATAGAGGCCTTAACGTAAGATCGTCATCATTTTCACTAAGGGAGGTAGGTCACAGACCTAATTTGACCTCACACAGTCTTTTCTACCGCCCTTCCCATTGTCGATCTATGTCTTCTTTCCTTTCGGATTGCAGGTGAGGACTTTCCTGGAAGTATTTCCATCCTTCCTTTCCGATTGACATTCTGTTTCCATTTTTCCTTATACTCAACAATCTCGTCATTGTTTGTTTCGATAAGCAAAGAGAGAAAGGGAAATATATAAAGGGTGGCAAAGAGATAGAAAAGGGGGTGGGAGAGAGAAATGAGGGGTAAAGAAGGCAGTGAGGAGAGACAGACGTGAGGAAAAAGGAAACATTGGTGTCGTTAAATAAACTAGAGAAGATAACCATATATTGTTAGTTTCAGCAATAAATCTTTCACAGTCAAATTTGTGCGCTCTCACGTGTCCAAGTTCCCTTGTAATTTAAAATATTACCTTTGCTTGAAATATAAATCTTATGAGAATAAAGAATTACTTGCGGTCTGCTGGTGACACAGTCCTTCTCGTAAATGACGAAACAAATCTAAAATGTGTAATATTAGAACTGTAGGAAAAATCAAGTACGTCATGCTAAATGGGTACACATTTAACTGGAGGTCAAATGATGTATGAAGATTAATTCAAATGCTAAGATAGACAACATTAAACTAGAAACGTTAGAGAATATGTACATATATGTGTGTGTGGAGGGGGATAAATGAAAAGGAAATAAACAAATAAATAGAACTCAACAAAAACACTACATCTAGGATGAGCAGCACTGCGTTTGAAACTGAAGACGCATTAACAAACAAAAAACTGCCTTAAAAACTGCAAACAAAGCTGTACAAGAATTCATTCTAGAAGTAGAAAGAAGTATGCCTGGACGAAACACTGAGAGACTGGAAAAGAATCGAATACGTAAGTGACAAAGCAAAAGTAACACATGTACAGTAGTTTAAAGGGAAGTGGATATACGTAGGACAAATAGCCAGAATCAAAGTTCAAATATGGAACAAAATAGTTGTGCAATTTAGACTTCGGATGAAAAGGCAATCTACAGCACGCTATGTGAAAAACTAACCGGAATATCCTGACTAAAAACTGCTGAAGAAAGAAGCGATGCAAGCTGCCGATGGAGGTCTATGTTTGGTGCACAACACAGGACGCTACAGTGCTAAAGAAGAATAAGAAGAATATTTATGTTGCAAAGTATAACAATTGTTTTGTGCTGTTAAATATATATGTATGTTTTCAACTAAAGCGTAGCCTATAATGTTAAAACAAAATTTCTCATTTCTGCTTCTGTTGCTGTTTTTTTTTTTTTTTTATAATTTAATATAGATTCAGATGGTGAATGAGGCAAAGAGAAAAACTGAGCTCATAACTAACGAACTCGGTGACGTCACTGCGCTTTGACAACGCAGGCTGTGTACGTCGTATTTGTTACGGCCCGTTCGGTTTCAGCCGGACACTTTTGCGGGAAGCGAATCAGAAAAACTGTGTTTGTTTGTCCACTGACCACTGTGTGACTGATCATCCTTTTTATTTTGCTTATACTTTTGTGTTACATGCTACACTCTTCTAATAAAAAATTGTGTTCGTCTACATTTTCCAAGTGACAGCACGTGTGTTAATTATGTATCGTTCTTCATAGTATTCAGGGATGAGATTACTTTATAGAATGTTCGTAAGAATTAAAAAGTTGAATGTAGTCACGTAAGTATGAAAATGGTAAAAATATATATTTTTCCAGGCAATGTGTTATACTGACAGCAGGAAACGATAGAGAATATGAATATAGAACACAATACTAGAAAAGAAATGAATTAATAAGGATACATAAAGTGATGGTAATTGCCATATAATAAAGAGAAAACATAAAATAGAAATTAAAAGGCCAATAACAAAGGGAGAGCTTACCAAAAGTTGGTGAGCGGAAATGTGTGAAAAAGACTCGCAGGAGGTATAAATCAAAGAAATACATTGAAACGCTGTTCTGTAAATAAACTAAATAAACTTTTAACTAAAACTTTAACTAAACAAAGAGAAAATGCCAGAGAAAGAAATATGAAGGTATTAAAAGCAATTTATAGCCCTATTTTGTCACTTGGACGTATCATGGGCCTTAAGTTAAAGGCAGAAAATCGGGTGAATGCAATGATGTTAAGAAGAAACATCTACAAAGAATAACAAAAATTACTAAAGAAGATAGAATAAGAAATGCGTTGTTAGAAAACTAATAATGTAAGACCATTGGAATCTAAAATAAGGAAGACAATTGATTTTGGGAGTCAGTATAGGTCTATGTAATAAACGATTCAGCACTTTTCACATACGAATATTGTACTGACAATGTAAGAAACCTTTCAGTGTTTAAACTATCGTGACCAGGCATTGAAATTACTTGAAACAAAAATTATTTACGAGTTAAAATGTACTAAAACAAATCATCTTGTAAAAAGCAACATATGTATGAATACATATTTTGTATCATGTGTATAATTAATTTGAGTACATCTATACATATTTATTTTATTTTTATTTATACACATTTTTTTTTAATTATATTATCCTTTCAGTATTAATTTCAGGTGGTGTTATTAACAGGTGGTATTATAACTTCTCAATGTCATTAATTTCTTTAAGTGTTACGTATTTTATAATTATATACTTCTAAGTTTTTCCAATGATTAATGTTTGGCCTTTAGAGATATGTTTAATAAATTGATAAAATATAAATATATAAATATGAGAAGAACGTTTATTAATATAAATATATGAATGTAAATATAAGAAGATATATTCAACACATAAGAACTTAACCTATCCATGGATTTTTCTGCTCTCGTACATAGACGGTTGTAGGATGCGTGCACGATAATCGATTTAAGAATATCGACTACTTTATTTATATAAATTGGTTATTAAACATTCTATTTTAAATTCTGAAATGCTAATGATGTATTTTAATGTGAAACTGTAAGCTGATATTTTTATCAGTTACAGCCAGCTGACCCTATTACATATCACAAATAACACAAACCTCCAAACATGCCATTTTTCATCATTAAAAACGCCCTCACATTAATAACAGGTTATTCCAACCGCTTTTCAATTAATTTGTTCAGAAAGTAAAAAAAATCTCAGGAGGATTGGACAATTTATCAAACCCTTTCAAATTTATGACTGAAATTAATATGGAGAGAGACGAATATTGGGTGACTACCTGACGGTAGACGTGCCCCGTGTAAAATATTGGGGGTGGGTTCGCCGTTACAAACTGTCTAATATGAAATTGTAAATCTCGATTCGAGAGATTGTAATTTATGATGTTGCATATATTACCCGACGACGTTCAGTCAGCAAATATGTTTTGTGAATTCGACAAAGAACCCCGTTTAGCATTCCTACCATTTGGCTATTAACCCGATTAATTCTTGATCTTGAAAAAATATTAAAGTGCTTGTCCACAGACAAACTATAGAAGCTTGTCCAGGACTTTCAATAGTGTTAAGAGAGTTTTATCATGGAGTGAGATAGAGAAAAGAGGAATTCCAAAGCACTCATTAATATAATAACGTTTATTAACAATATGAAAATATCGGTATGGAGAACCATACATGACTTCCATGTTCTAAGATTTATATTTAAAATACTTTTCGAAATGAACTATTTCCATAGAAACTACTTCTTTCTTCACCCTTAACCACAGTACTGTGATCACTAACGTATACCACCTCACGATAGTGCACTCAGTTTTCACTGACAATGGCAGTCAATAGCATTGCCTAAACGTCTGGTTTTGTAGAAAACATTGGATCAAGCCCAAACAGCCCAGGAAGGAATTTTAACAACAAACTACTTCTTTGTTGCCGACAACATAGTACACATGACATATAAATAAAAATTATCCTCTCCCCTTCAACTATAATTTTCATTTATAGAAAATTACCCCCACCCCGTTCAACTAACCTCTTCATTTATAGATATTTCATCTACGTTTCTACAGTGGATTATTAAGATCTTCTTATCAGGATACTTTATTTATCAAAATTAAGTACTTTACTCTGTTACAACAAAAAATGTTTCAGGTAAACTACCCTTTCCCCGTAACCGATCTTCACCAAAATCAATAGGCCTTGAGACCTCTACAACTTAGGCACATATGCAAAAAATTATTTGATTATGTTTGAATTTACGGCAGTTATCGTTCGTCATAGAAACAATTACCCTTGTTATCACATAAAATGTTGAACACCCCTTTCCCTTAACCGATCTTCACCAAAATGAACAGATCTTGAGTACTTAACAATTCAGGAATGTATGCAAAAAAATATTTGATTCTGTTTGAATGTGCGGCAGTTATCATTCGTCATAAGAAAAATTACCCTTGTTAAAACATAAAATGTTGCAGGTAAACTACACCTTTCCCTTAACCGATCTTCACTAAAAACAACAGGTCTTGAGTACTCTTCAATTTAGGGCTATATGCAAAAAACTATTAGATTCTGTTTGAATTTGCGGCTGTTATCGTTCGTCATAGAAAAAATTACCTTTGTTAAAACAAAGTGTTGCGGGTAAACTACCCCTTTCCCTTAACCGATCTTCACCAAAATCAACAAACCTTGAGTACTTAACAATTCAGGAATGTATGCAAAAATTTGATTCTCTTTGAATGTGCGGCAGGTATCATTCGTCATAAGAAAAATTACCCTTGTTAAAACATAAAATGTTGCAGGTAAACTACCCATTTCTCTTAACCGATCTTCACAAAAATCAAAAGACCTTGCGTTCTCTATAATTCAGGGAGGTATAAAAATAATTATTTGATTCTGTTTGAATTTACGGCAGTTATCATTCGTCATAGAAAAAATTACCCTTGTTAAAACATAAAACGTTGCTAGTAAACTACCCCAACCAGTCCCTTAACCGATCTTCACCAGAAACAATAGATCTTGAGTAGTCTACAATTCAGAGCTGTATGCAAAAAATTATTTGGTTATGTTTGAATTTGCGGCTCTTATCGTTTGCCATAGAAAAAAATCTACACAAAGATAGACAGACAGACAGACACAGACAGATAGACACACAGACACTTTTCGAAAAATTACTTTTTTCATGTTTTGAGGGTAGTAAGATCAGAATCTGCAATTATCTCGAACACGATTTTTTTTGCCATCACCATACTTCCATTTTTTTATCTTATGGAACATGGAAGTAAAACATCGAAGCGACAGATTATTGGAGCTATCAAATTAAAGATTAGACCAAAACACACACGCACAAAGAGTTATGGATGTAATCTTCACCTATCCTGTCCACTCAGTGTGTATGTGGGGGGGGGTCTAGCATCTTAATATAAATAAAAGTCATTGTATGTATCTATGTATGTAGATATTGTATATATGTATGTATGTATATATTGTATGTATGTATGTTCCACATCTCCTCCTAAACCACTGGACCGATTTCAACCAAACTTGGCACAAATGTTTTACGCAACGGGAGAACCAACATAGGATAGGTCTTTTTTCGATACGATCCTTTGGGGTCTAAAAAAGACTGTTAGATCTGGTTACCATGGCAACCCAATAGAATACATTCTGGTTGCCATAGCATCGGTGGAAGCCTCCCGCGTAGGGAATAGCGCGGGAGTCGTCCGACGGGCCTTCCCCGGAGACCGTCCACGGAACCCGGGGAGTCTTAGGTCGGATCTCACGAAAAACGGCCGGGCCAGATTCCCAGCGCCTCGCCCGGCATGTCGACTGCTTTTCCGAGCTTCGGAGAACCTTCCCTACCCGGGGGAGGTCTCTGACCAAGGTCCTAGCGCGGGAGTTCGACCGGCCTGGATGCCGGAAAAAGTAGGCGGTGTCCCGGCACAGGTGCAAGCCTCCCGCATAGGGAATAGTGCGGGAGTCGTCCGACGGGCCTTTCCCGTAGTCCGTCCACGGAACCCGGGGAGTCTTAGGTCGGATCCCGCGAAAGACGGCCGGGCCATAGTCCACGGTTATTATAAATAAAGATATAGGTTATGATATCGAAGGTGGTGTATGCATCTTAAGAAAATTCTTAATAGTGCGTGAATTCAGAGTTGTTTCAGTTTCAGTCAGTCAAAAGTGGATAAGTTAAGATCGAAGTAAGTTATTAGCGAGTATAAAAAACAACTTTTTGATAGTGAATGTATTCAGATCGTAGTGTTTAGATAATATAAATGCACTTGCTTCAGTTTGAATTTAAAAATTGATAAGCTGAAATCTATAGAAGTATTGTACTGTTAGAATAAGTTTAGGAGACACTAATTTAACAAATACCTTATTTCAACATTAACACAATGAATTATAAAACGACAATTAAATACACAGCGCGTGGAAGTACTTTAGACATTTTATTGAAAATTAATTTAGCTGTTCGCCTTCTCCCAGAGTTAGAAACCGAGCAGGAGCATCACGCGCAACAGAATTCTTCTCCA
Organism: Magicicada septendecula; assembly: GCA_034769895.1. Taxonomy (NCBI): domain Eukaryota; kingdom Metazoa; phylum Arthropoda; class Insecta; order Hemiptera; family Cicadidae; genus Magicicada; species Magicicada septendecula. The sequence goes on from CM068370.1 coordinate 111,091,661, forward strand.
GATATAAGAATAAAGTTTATGACATGTTCTTAAGCAGGTGCGCTACAGAGTATTCCTCCAGTGAGAATGCGAACGTAACAATATAAGGAAGATTATACAATATAGCAATAATATAACGTTAGAACAAGAATAGGTGCCTATGAGCCTATGAATAAATTATGAACCCGAGCAACGCTGGGTAAATCGGCTAGTAATATATAAATTTTTAATCATGATACTTTATTGCTCAACTTGAGACGTATTGCGAGCATCAAGCAGTGTACTTATTGTCAGCCATGTTGAACTGCTGCATAGTGAAGTGCTTGTGTTTTGTTTTGTGAGCGAAACACAAACTGCTTGATGAATAATTTTGTTAGAAGTAGGCCTACTCTCAATATTCAGAGTTTCAAAATTGAATTATGTTGTAAATTAGTTTGTTGTTGCTCAGGTATTCAAATATGACTTATTTGCTCAAAAGTACCCAACAAATAGCCATCAAAGCGTAAATACTTCACTATGACAGCGACTCAGTATGGCTGACGATGGACGTACTGCTCGATGCTCGAAGCATGTGTAAAACGTGCTTGTTAAGGGGGAGGGGATGTTTGAATTCGTTCGCCATTGGCAAATAAAACATCTTAAGAGGATACATATTGGCGACAATAATGAATATCGCCCAAACAGTGGCAATTATTTACAGACGAGCACACATTTATGCCTCTTTCAACAGGCAATACACCACCGACATACGTTACATTCTGAATACAGTTTTAAGACTTCAGTACCTATCGAAAACTAAAATGATAGCATTCGCCGGTAGAGAAGAAATAAAGACACGAAGTTTAAACGAGGTTCTACTATGCAGCAACTGAAGCACAGTTCATTATCTGTAGCCTGAAACTTATTGTATACTCGTAATAATACTTATAGTTACTTGCAATGTCACTATAAACAATGCCATTAATTATAAGATTATTAGATTCCGATGGACACGTGGTAAAATACAAAGAAATTTAAACGCATGCCGAAGCTGCTGCGAGGCGTGGATTTTGGGGAGAAAAGAACACAATCCTACGTACAAATGCAATTATTGGTTTTGGTAAAGCCATCGCTAGAAGAGATAGCATTAAATGAATAATGCTAGCATAATTTAGCTTAAATAAATAAATTTAGTATAATTTAGCAAAGATAAATAGCATAAATAAATACTAGCATCGCTAGTAAATAACGGCCACCTCCTAAAAGCAGATCGAGGTCTATAAGGCAAGCCAAAAAAGCGATACGTCGAAGGTATGGCGCAATTGCCTCATTCATGACAGGATCTAGTGACGTAATTCTATTAAAAAACAAAGATTGGTGCAATTAAGCAAACATATTTTTTAAAACCCTGCTTCATAAAGAATAATTAAAATTTGAAGTGAACTAAATGCGTGAATCTAGTTAAAGGTAATTAGTTCAAGTTGTGAAACAAATCTAGTCGTAAATTAAAAATTTTTTTGTTTAACGAAGCCAAATTCTGCATGAAAGGTATGGCAGAATGATGAACAATAATAAATCAAAACAAGAGCCCATAAATTAGATAAAGCATGGCTGGAGCGCGGCGTAAATTGAAACAAACCGACTTGTACGGCGGTGTCAGCTACAGGATGCACGGTCCAGAAACCATATGTCTGCCAGCCAGGTGTGCTTCACTCACACCCTCGCCTACACACATTCGAGCGCGCGCGTACTCAGCCACGCGGGTCATATACGCACAAGTGTTCATGAATGTGTGCTCTAGAAAACATAAAATATCGTGCGCTCCTCGACAGAATGAAAAGTATGAGGATTGGGTTATCGTGATTTTTTAACAATGGAATTCTTACAAAATATAACAGACTTGGATTAATTCAAAGTTTATAATACGGAGGGTCTCTCCGATTAGCGAAAGTTTCGATTTAAACAAAATCCGTATAACTAAGGGCAGTTTTAATAAATCAAGGTAAAAAATAGGAGAAAATTGTATTACAAAACTATGTATATTACTTTAACGAATTGACATAAATTTAGTACTTTATACCACGTTTTAACTCTTTGTAATTCGTACGGTTTCATTTATAAATTGCACAACGATCAGATAATGTTCTTTTACGTATACCTACGTTTTAATATTTAAGGAAGTGTTCAATGATATATATTTTTGCCTTCAAACAATTACGTTAATGTTTCTATTGCACTTTCTTCAGCATTAAAACGTATTCCAAATTCGCCCCTGTTGGGAAGAAATACTGAGTAGTTATCACTGATTCCTGAAGTAAGTCTTCACCTTCTGATCCTGTCCGTTCTTCATCCCGTTCGTTTCTTCGTAAATTACATGATTAATAAGACCTACATCTAATTCTTTTCCGTAACCCAACTCCTTAAAAATAACAATGAACTGTCGTCCAGTTCAGGTTAGTGCTGAGTCAGACTACCCTGCGATTTCTCCGAGTAGGGCGTCGGAATGATGAGGCTTGGAATAACGCGAATCTCCTATATAATGAGAGAAATCTACACTCGCAAGTTTTACTAACACTTCAATAAAAAGCACACCCATATCACAATAGCTTCCCTCTGTTATACAGATATCCAACTGGCAGATTACAAAACAGATAATAAGAGTCCCTATTTAACTACAGTAACAGTCCACAAGAATTACAAAGCTGTTAATCCAGTCTCTAATATCTAACGTAATTAAACCAATTGTTACACTGACTATCTCACTTAGCTTCTGTCAGTGGCTCTATACGCCAGCCAAAGTCAGATGTGAGACTATGTAAGTTAGAAGATTCCAGATATGTCTAAATGAATCGAAGAGTTACCAAAGCGCGTGAGCGAGCGCTTTCTTTTTAATAAGGTGCTTGGATATTTACACTAGTTTTCTTTTTACACACAGTGCTATACGATGATTCATCAGTTGCACACATTCTCTATGTATCCCCATGGCAATATTATTGACAATTAAACTCAAAGTTTTGCAAACGAAACATCGTGATGATTACAAAATATAAAGGAATCTATAACAATCTGAAGTGAAGATAAAAACGTGGACAAAGCAAAGAGGACACTGGCTTATTAAAAACAACTGTGTTATAGAATAGCAACATTTTTACCAGTTCTAAAATTAAAAAATAAATAAATAAAAAAGAAAATGAGAAAATTTATTTCTATTTCTTACATAACACGCGTACTAATATAGAAGTAGTGTTTACCGGCTGTAAGCATACTTTGAAGTAACAAGTAGACAAATATTCAAATACTTTCTAGAAAACAAAAAAGAAGCAGAAACTCACACATTCCGGAAACCCCAAGGTTAATGTAGAAATATCTGAAACCTTGAAGTCTTCATATGGTCACACGTGAACTTGGCTGGACTTATACCAAACCCATATATTGACAAAGTGGGGTTAGTACCGTGAATAGTTTTTCAGCGTTCGCACCAAACTTATCAGTTTTAGTGAGGGGTTTTATACAGCGATAGAGCGAGCATTATTTTAACAAACAGCATCAAAATGTTTGTTATTATGCGGATTAATATATTGTTTAACTTAGCGACTTGATGTGCGTAGTGTGCATTGATAATTTCCACTAAATAGGACAACTCTTTTAATGCGTCAGTGATGTTACTCCCCAGATAATATTTCTATAAACTTGTAATAAATGACTACATATACTTCTTTAAACAAATAATAAAAAATGAAAGTAAAATTGTCTGTGATTTAATTATTTTTTCGCTATTCTAAAATCGCAATCTATGAGATGCTCGCAACAGTACAAAAAGCAACTAGATATTACACAACGAAAAAACGTAACGGCTGATTAAAAGTAAGTAAAAAAATCTGTAGGCCATTATAAACATTCGTAGCTGAGTTAAAGCGGTCTTATCTTTTGCCTTTGACAGTGTGCACAGAAACAACACTAGCCGCCGTTCATTTACTGAAATTTTAAGGAAATGAAATTAAATTTCCGTCATCCAAAGTTTTAATCCGCTTCATAATTCGCAACGTCATTCAAGTTGAAAATCGTTTCTGTTACTTAATTGGTTAGTTACACTTCTTTCACTTTGTGCCCACTCTCCCTGCTTTCATCTCCGCAAAGCCGTTCACATTTCTGATAGCACTGTTCACCTGCTCCTGCTCTAGGCCTACAAGTCCTTTACGTTTATTTTCTCACTACAATCTTCAGTACAGGGTTTCTTCCACTCTTGCCATTTCCCTTTTCAGCGTCAAGTAACAACAACATCTTGACTTGTTTTATTGCCAGTTCATTTTTATGTTTTAGTGGCTTACATCTAGCCAAGTGATCGGCGTATGCCAAAGAAAATTTTGAGAGCGCAAGTCTATAAAAGTAGAAAAAGGTGTCGACCCAGGATAAGATGGCTGGTGGTGTGATGGAAGGTCTAAGAAGAATGGAAGTGAGTGAGGGGTTACGCTGGGATAGCAAAGGATAAGAGACATTAGAGAAGGTTGGAGTTGGAAGGGAGGACTCACGTTGAAATGTATGCAAAGAAGAAGAAGAAGAAGAAGAAGAAGAAGAAGAAGAAGAAGAAGAAGAAGAAGAAGAAGAAGTGGGTTACGTCTGTCAGTAATTTTATTTAGACAAAACATTGTTTCGTACAAAACCTTGTAATCTTACAAAGCATTTTAATGTGTGTGTGTGTGTGTGTGTGTGTGTGTGTGTGTGTGTGTGTGTGTGTGTGTGTGTGTGTGTGTGTGTGTGTGTGTGTGTGTGTGTGTGTGTGTGTGTGTGTGTGTGTGTGTGTGTGTGTGTGTGTGTGTGTGTGTGTGTGTGTGTGTGTGTGTGTGTGTGTGTGTGTGTGTGTGTGTGTGTTTTGTTTCTCCAACTGTACGAATTGGTAGGCACTATAAAAGTGACAACAATAAAATCAACTCAGATGAGCACTTTTGTCACTTACACTTTCTTCTAGTCACGAACCACAACGAATAAAGGACGTCTGCTTGTAAACACCTAATTATATACACAGTATACTCCAGAAATATACTGATAAAGTGAGATTACTAGAAGGGTAAAGTAACGATTGACTGGTACGAAGGTAAAGTAACATGTAGAAACTCATCCAGTCAGAGGTGACTGATGGGGTCATAGTATGACACTGCATATTTCCCTGTTGCTCGAGACCAAATTATGGTGTATGTTCGTAATACTGCGGTAAGAATACATTTTGTTATTGTGGGGTATGCGCCATCAAGACGGACAATTGAAAAGTGTTTAATTTCAATCGTAAATTAGTTAATTATGTTCACGTTTTTCCAGTTATTAAAGTTACTAGCTGTTACACCCGCGGTTCGCCCACTTTATTGTTTTCTTTTAATTGACATTCTTATATAGGCAACTTTTTAAAATCATCATTCGTCAAATTATCTTTATTTTTGTGTTTTCTGCGCAGCTTTGTTTCTATTTAGAATTTTTTAACCGCGTTATTATTTGCACGTTTATTGCCATGGGTCGTTACGGATTGAGATTTTCTAAGAGGAGGGAAACGCATTGAATTGGGCAACAATGAAATTGATCACACGGATGTGGAAAAAACGCACGGCCGTCAACTTTGCTGCGATTCGCATCCGAAACGCAACCTGCTGCGTTTCTAACACGCACGAGGGTGCTCACACGGACTGTTCAAAGAGTTCGCTAAACAGCATTTGTTTATTTACTTGTTACTATGGTAATTAATTCTGGTCTTCATGGTGTTTTGACATCTTTATACGCGTCAACAAAAGGGCATAATTAAAAGGGCAAAAATCGTGCGAACGGGGCAAAATATCAAATTCCAAGTTAGACAGTGTTTTTTGCCTTGTGTCAAAGGTTACCTGTGCAAAATTTCGCGGCAATAGGTGTAACGGTGTGGATTTGTATTCTATATAAAGAAATACTCAGACTTTGAGTTTTATATGTATAGATATCAAGGTTTCTGTTTCGTATATAAACTTAATGCAATAATTAAAAAACAAAATAATGTTTGATGTTATTTAACGAGCAAAGTCACGTCATAGAGACAAGTAACGTACTCTTGTATATTTTCCACCCATTAGCACCTATCTCCTCCAAGCAGACCTGTTGTTATCATCCGGTAATGGATTATGTGGGATTGTGTAATGTATATATACAATACGATGTATGTTTGCGTTTGTTGTACCCAGTGAATTAATCATTATGTATTGTATGCGACATATTGTAAACGCCTGTGACACGAGTAACCCGTAATCATCACCTCCTCTCGTTTTCTGAGTCACTACTTCTAATAAATAGGAAGCAAAATGAAATGTAAGGAAATAACTGATAATAGGCTGAATGCTATAATATCAGAAAACAACCATTGCATTTATTTTAAAATATTTAAGTTCAATCTTCTGAAAGTGTCATAGAAATAAATAACGACTGGACTTCTTCTTCTTCTTCTTCTTCTTCTTCTTCTTCTTCTTCTTCTTCTTCTTCTTCTTCTTCTTCTTCTTCTTCTCCTTCTCCTTCTCCTTCTCCTTCTCCTTCTCCTTCTCCTTCTCCTTCTCCTTCTCCTTCTCCTTCTCCTTCTTCTTCTTCTTCTTCTTCTTCTTCTTCTTCAAGAATTAGGTTATATAAACCTGTTCCGGTATCCATCTTATCCTCGGACGACCCACGTCTGTTCTACAAATAGTCATCCTTTGCAGATGATCCCACCATTGTCTTCTGTAAATTGCAATAATTTAATTTATGTCCTTTACTTTGAGTTCTGCTCTGATATCTTCATTCCTTATTCTATCTTGCAATGTACAATTTAAAGTAATTAGAAGAAATTTCATTTCAAAAAAAAAAAAAAAAAAAAAATTCATTTCAGCTCTCTGAATCTTGCCGCTTTCCTTTTTTGTCATTAACCACGCCTCACTTGCATAAATCAACGTCGGTATTGCAATTGTCTTATAAAATTTAATCCTTGTGTTGTGTCTTGTTTTATTTCAAAGATTTCTATGAATCTTACCACAAATATTCCTAAATTTATTTATGTTCTCTCTTATGTCATATTCAGATTCATAGCTTACTGCACAGCCAAGATATATGAAACGCCTCACTTGTTCTAAAGTGCTGTTGTTTATAACTATCTTAGTCCTCACTGGATATTTACCTTTAAAGGCTATGTGGTCTTTGTATCACCGAATTAGTTCAGGATACAGGTAGGGTAGGCTACCACATGAGACTTGCGGAATATAAGGAAGGCAGCGTGGCCAGCACTACGCTTCGGCTGCCCACCATTAGCCCATGATCTTGTCACAGTTATTCATTTCCACATGTAAGTCAAACGGAAAACGCAACTTTATTTAATGATGCTCCCCGGGAGTAGAACTCTAGCCTCTAGATTAGTAGCCAAGCGCTGTACCAACTGGTCTACTAAACCCTACAAACAAAGATACATAATATGTTAATTTAACTGATGTAGAAGCCGAAATTAAACATGAGCACACGCAATTATATGTGTGAATTCTGAACTGCTGAATCAGATAGCTATTGATAGTATTAGGAAATAATTTTATCTAAGAGTTCCAACAATTCAAAAGTATTTTACGAAAATTTCTTTAACAATAAACAAGTTCGAAGGTAAATCTAGGTTGATGAGAACACGCTTGAGATAAGAGAAAACAAAAGATTTGTTTGGACACATTTAAAGAACACCGGTGACTGTCATTACCAAACATAGTTATGAGTCCTCTGGAATAAAGTGTGCAAGAAAAGGTGAAGTGAAAGGAAATGGAAGAGTAAGAAAAGAGAATAGTAGTCCTATATTAGACTGGATAGACGAGAAAAGTGACAAAAAAATGTAATGCGACAAGGGAATTGGAGAATTTGTAGAGTTTTAATGGTTAAATAATTGTATACACAAAACAATGATAATGATTATAAAGAAAACAGTGTTTATTACAATATAAAAATTACATATTTGTTATATATCAGCACCAGAGCGGTGAATGATCGTAACTCCAGATAATCGAAAAATTGAAGATAATTGGAAGAGTCACTGGTTCATTTTATGTTATTGAAAACCCATATAATTTGTTGTGATAATACACGCATTTTTGTTACAGTACTTACCCATTACAATGCTGTGAATGAAAAAATTAATTTCTTTTTTTACAATTATTTCTGACACTTGTTATTTAGAACTGTTTACCATTTACAATATTGTATTAACTTCTTTTTCATATTGTACTGCTGTGTTAACTATTCATGTTGGAGATACCATCTTTTACCATATAAAAATATACAGAGCAAGAAATTATAATATGTCATTATCTTAATTTTTATAACGACTGTTTACCTCTCAGGTGGGCTATAACTCTTTCATAAGAATTATTTCATAACAAGTGGAAGAGCAGCTGGACGTTTGGCGATGTACTTCTTTATGTTAGGATTGGCGTGCACAGTTTCCTTTAGTGCTTTCAGATGCGGATGAGACGTAAGGACGTCGCGTTCAAGCAGGAAACATATGTGCTCTAAGATGCCCACACAGTATATGTCAGCCCAACTCAACTGAAACAAACAAAAATAAATTACATCTAAGTGACATCATCCGTAGCTACTGCATGAAGTAGTAGTTAGTACAATTTACTATGTGATGTAATGAATGAGGGTCCATCCTTTTACCACAATTATCATAAAATTAAAATAAGATCACAATAAACAAAGATTGCATTGTGTTGTCTATATATACCACAAAAAACAAACACTGCTGTCTGTCGTATTTTTTTCCACTGTTCCGGGCCCCCTGAGGCCCGGGCTCCTATGCCACTGAATACGCTGGTAGGGGGCCATGGAGGCAGCATGGAGGCCCCTCCTTGTGGGGTCCATGAAGGCAGCCATACTATTTTCTGGTTCCGAATCATAAGCTTCTTAAATCTATAGATGCTGCTTGTAGTGGTCTGTTTTTCGTCATCCTCTTTTCTGGTACCTGTTATTATACATACATGTACATGTAGTCTGTAGGGCTTCCCTGCAATATACCCCGCTCCTTGGTCACCTCCACATTTTTATTTAATTTTATCTTCCAATTTTGCTTTTACTACTTTCCGATTTAGCCTTCTCGTTAAATCTGTCACACTAATGCCCTGTGATTCTTGCATTTTCTTCAGTCACCTTGACATAACGTTTTTTTCTGTAACGTTTATGCAACATAAGCCTTTATCCATTACCATGGTAATTTCATTTCCCAATTACATGCATGTAGTACGCATACGCATTAAATAAACGTAAATACTGGTAAGTTATTTAGTAAATTACATCGTTAAGTTTTAGAACTAATTGTTACGAGCTTTAAGCGCTACAATCTGTGTATGCAAACAGGGTTGAAACTAAGCTCTAAGGGTTAAACTGCCCGTAAGTACACAAATAGTAAAAAATCTACACCCAAGCTGGTACGCTAAAAACCACCATGCTACAAAATCTTAAGGAAAGTGAATGTTTATGTTTACAAAAAAATTAATGAGCCGATAAGTTTGAACATAGTAATCTACAAGACGGCTTTAGAACTGCTGAATCATTTAAGTTATTAGGGGAGCGAAAGATGTTACGGTTATAATGAAGATATTAAACGAAAAATTAATAAACTTCAATGGGTATGTAAAACGATCACTAGAACACTGAAAACTTAAATTTTACAAAATTATGGTAGCACGTAAATTACTATACGGCAGAGAAACGTAGACTTTAGAAGAAAGCAAAAACACGGAATTTTCGCATGTTTGTGTGTATTAAGTAGATGAAAAAGTAGGCCTATGTAAAAGGAACGTACAGAAAGAATGCTGCAAAATCTGCAGCCCAAAAAAGTCATGCCGTTAGTGGAAGAAATATGGGACTCATGAAAACAATGGAATCGCCTTTGAAGTCTGAACAGGCAGTGTGATGAAATCCAAAAGTGTGGAAGAAACAGAAGATTAAATTTAATTTAATTTAATTGAAAACTTAATTTTTAAGAAAAGCACTTATACTCTTACTTTCTCTCATATAGATGTGTGTGTGTGTGTGTGTGTGATCATATTCTTGCAAGACTACAAGCTATAAATAAATATAGAAGAATACATTGTCAAATATGTCTTAAAGACAAATATCCAGAAAAAACTCAATGATTATTTACTTGTAATTATCATTTATATTTATGGTTATAATTTTTGTAAAAAACTGATAAATGTTATTCACATTTTGTGATTTGTCTGTACTAAAAAACTGTAAGAATTATTTTTAAAACGGCTTTAAATAAACGAAAACGAATTGCTGACTAACGACAAGGGCAAGGTTAAGGCGTGTCAGAGGTTATCGCTTCTTGAGTGGGCTTGTCTCACAGAGACCGATTCCTGGTTACCGATGCTCCGAAATAGTATACTGTTTGTTCTTAGTCACAATGAAATTCAAACTACAATTTTGAATATAACTCAGTAACAAGTTAATTCTGTGACTTTATTTTGTAAAAAATTAGATCTTTATATAACAAGTGACGAACCCGTACATAAATATTTGCCACTTAAAAAAGATAACAAAAATTTACAAATACAAGAGATTTAAAGACTTTTCATAGACACTTTGTAATATTAGCAATAAGGATTCTGTTTATTGTTTTATTTAATAATATATACGTGAGCGTACGTGTGTGTGTGTGTGTGTGTCTGTGTGTGCGTGCGTGCGTGCGTGCGTGCGTGCGTGCGTGCGTGCGTGCGTGCGTGCGTGCGTGCGTGCGTGCGTGCGTGCGTGTGTGCGTGCGTGCGTGCGTGTGTGTGTGTGTGTGTGTGTGTGTGTGTGTGTGTGTGTGTGTGTGTGTGTGTGTGTGTGTGTGTGTGTGTGTGTGTGTGTGTGTGTGTGTGTGTGTGTGTGTGTGTGTGTGTGTGTGTGTGTGTGTGTGTGTGTGTGTGTGTGTGTGTGTGTGTGTGTGTGTGTGTGTGTGTGTGTGTGTGTGTGTGTGTGTGTGTGTGTGTGTGAGGGGGTGCATATGTATACATTTTTAGTCGACCGATGTTCCATTAAAACTTAAAAATCGTGTTAACTGTTTCAATGTTTTTGTTGACCTATAAACAAAAACATAATTGTTTCACAGTAACATGGTTTGAATGAAACAATCCTTCCTGAGTCCTTCACACAATCCTTTTAACAACAAAAAATAAATTCACAGGTCTCTAACAACTTAATCGAAGTACAGTTACATAATCTATCTGAACAGGTTTCACAAGTATTCGATGTGACATCCGAAAACGGCAAATTTCATGCAGCCAGTGTTTGACAAAAGCTTCTATTTGAATGTTGTTTAAAAACTGCTGTGTTCAAGCGAAACATTGTTATTGTAGAGAGGGGTTTCATTAATTTTAACAAAACGTCAAAACTCTAGAAACAAAACGCCAGCCAGATAAAGCTTTACACATTTATTTCTGACAAGCGTCACAACAAAACCAGAGCACAACACATAGCTGAAATGATGTTGGGCGACTCGGGAGGGGGGCGTCAGCTGTGTCCGCCAGTCTACTTGACCGTGTCTTTCGTTTTATCTGACATTTTAAAATCGTTCAAGCTTTTCAGCACTTTACACAGGCTTATAAATCGAAAACCAATCTTGGCAAACGGACCGTGATCAACTGATGGTGCTTATAGATGTGTATGGCGAAATCGTTTGTGACTGTTTAATTATTTTGGATTGGAGAGCGCATTGTAAGTCATACAAATATTACAATAGTATTTCTGCAGTTTCAGGCTTATTTCTTCCCAGGCCCCAAATCTTTTTGAATACACATTAGATAAACAAATCTACCGGTTATTACGGTAAATGTGTTCTTTTTATACCTTCTTAGGCGTTTCGGAACTTGTGTTCCATCCGCAGACAATATATTCACTGGCGGAGGGAGAGAGAGAGAGAGAGAGAGAGAGAGAGAGAGAGACAGACAGACAGAGAACAAAATAACACAGTTGTTTGGAACATGCGTTCGTTCTTGATGTGATCCATAGTAGCACAATATCACTGGTGTATATAGTTTTCTGCTTACCTCGTAGGCCTATAACACGAGAACTGCTTTGATTTATGTTTAAATTTGAAAAACTTACGATAACCTTTAGACTTTTATGGTCGGAGTTTCTGGTAAATAAAATTTCCAGACTATCGAGCCGTGGACCATTCGTTACGATCCCAATCATTTAGACTCCATTTGCGGAAATCTTCTTCAGTGGAAGAGCCTCTTCTCAGCCTCCTCCGCTCTTCCAACAAGGCGGTGACTGAACCATTCAGGTGAGAAGAGGACCATCCATTGCAGATGACTTCCGCGTACTTCTGTAACCTCTACGTCGCAACGGGTCTTAAGCCCTGAAATTTTATCTATCTATAGAAAAACTAAAGATTAAAGACTATTTATTTTTTTTTAAATGAATATTTTCTGGGCCATGTTCTGGAAATAATAGTCTAACAATAGTACAGATTACATAAACACATAAGTGATAGATAGTCACGTCTCACCGTTAATTAGATGAACTACTTATAAGTAAACGTTACTGTTTATGTTGCAGAATTCAGTTGTGAAATAAATGAGCGGCGCCCTCATATCGAAATCAGAAAATACAGGTCCATACGACAAACGGAAGAAGCCTGCTCAATGTTGCATGGTTCAAGACTAATTTACTTGGAGAGATTCAGTGAGTATTGCAAGCTCCTTATTGTTTAAAGGGCAGGTGACAGTGATGATGATTAATAATATTATTAGTAACAGACAACAGCAGGAACACTCACACCCACACACTTTGCAAAACCTAAGCAGTGCAAGGAAACCCAAACTCACTTGTAAAACGTATAGTTGACTTTATTTCCTAAATTTAGAAATAATTTATTTCCTACAGAAACCAGCTAATTTTTGTGTTGACGGAACTTTGCTTTCAAAAACTAAGAAAACGTGAGCGTTTTTTAATTCAACCACATAACATTTCTTGTCTGTCTCGTGCTAATATCTTTGCTTCTATCGTACTTCCCACGTCCCAATACTACAATCTGCTTTTTGTAATCCAACAAGCTTTGCCTTCCTGTCCAGTTAATTCCCTCAGCTATTACTTTAATAATTAAATGAACGAATTCTGTGCGTCTTATTATGCTCTGTTAAAATGCGTTTTCTCTTCTCTGGTGACCCGTATACAACTTAGTGTTCCTATGTTTCCCAGAGCATCTTATGTCTATTTTTCTATTTTTATATCAGTGGATATAATTATTAAATATTTCCATCTAAAACCAAAGATTTTCAGTCTTTTATTACTCGTGCTTCTATTTCTGAGCTCTCGGTACCATAAAGTGTTGTATAACATACCCTATATTTTGAACTATATTATGTTATGGTAGTCTACCTATTATGTTATGGTATGTTATGCTAGAGAAAACTGAAGCGATACAGATTCTGCGTGGAGTAAGACAAGGATGTATACTATCTGCGCTTTTATTCAACAACTACTTGGAAGGTATTTTTTGAGAAGCTTTATATGATTGTGATGTGGGAATCTCTCTGAACGGTGAAACAATAAATACCATACATTATGCGGATGATACCGTCATATTCGCAGATAGCTTAGAGAGGCTCCAACAACTAATGAATAGAGTGAATCTATTCATTATATGAGTTCATTATTATGAACTAATGAGTAGTTATGATCTAGACATCAGTGTTAATAAAACGAAGCTAATGATTGTATCTAAAAACAAGTTCACAAACTGCACCCTTAATATAAACCAAAGGCCAGTTGAACGTGTAAGCAAATTTACATATCTTGGTACTATAGTCAATGAACAATGTGACCACTCTCAAGAAGTAAAAAGCAGAATTCAAAAGGGAAGAGCAGTATACACTAGAATGAGCAGTTTATTCAAAAGTCACGATTTAACAATAAACACAAAGATAAGACTTTTACGCTGCTACGTATTCTCGGTCCTCTTATACGGTGTAGAATGTTGGACTTTGACTGAAGCCACAACTAAAAAATTGGAATCTTTCGAAATGTGGCTCTACCGTAGAATACTGAGCATTTCGTGGACAGCACATGTAACTAATGTTGAAGTTCTTAGAAAGATGAAGAAAGAAAGGGAAGTTATTAACACAGTGGAGATAAGAAAGCTTCAGTATCTGGGACATATCATGAGAAATGTACTGCGATTTTACTTATTGCAGTCCATACTACAGGGAAAAGTACTTGGAAAGAGAGGAGTTGGGCGACCGAGAATCTCATGGCTGGGAAATTTAAGGACCTGGTTTGGCATGAATACAACTGACTTATTCCGTGCAGCAGTGCAGAAAGTTAAAATAGTCTGTATGATATCCAACATCCGAAACGGATAGGAACTATCAGAAGAAGAATATGTTATTCTAGTATTATTATACTACAGTATAATATTTGTATACATAATGTTCCAATACAATAATATTAATAATGAAATTAAATTTAAATTAACAGAAATAGCCTCTGAGAATCGTGTAGTTGCTGTCACACATACATAGTCGGCGTACATTCACATTAATTTTAGTGCTTTAATGATTTACGACTCATGTTTCAACGTAAACCGTGTCAACATTTAATCAGTTTCATTCAGATTTAATGATGTTTTCTGTTTATTATTTTAGATTTTTAAAATGTATCTAATAAAAACGTATATATTCGATTGTCCTAATGTATGTCAGCAACCAAATAATTGTTCAAATATTTATATACTAATATGTCACGTTACCTTCTTGTTTGCCACGAACCCGTTGTTTCCACCAACCACGGCGTCCAATTTCTTCAGATAAAAGGGAAGAGTTTCGTTCAAAACAGGTCCTTCCTTTTGAGCTCTTGACTCCTCGTCGGGGTCGAAGTAGTAGTTTACGACAGCTGAAATACAGATAGAGTTAACAAAGTCTTTAAAAAATGGAATGTGTCAAAAAATTGTAGACGCTAATTTGAGTGTATTTGATTGTGTGTGGACGTTCGTTTAACATTATTAACAATTAGTTATTGTAATTTTCATTAACGTAACAAACTAACAAATAAAATTACAACTAAAATAACGACTTTTAATTTTTACTTCCATGTTCCATAAGGAAATGGAAGTATGGTGATGCCGAAAAAAATCGTGTTCGAGAGAACGACTGATTCTGATTGTACTACCCTCAAAACATGACGAAAAGTCATTTTCCGAAAAGTGTCTCTGTGTGTGTCTGTGTGTCTGCCTGTCTGTCTGTCTGTGTTCTGTGTGTAGAATTTTTTCTATGGTAAACGATAACTGACCCAAATTCAAACAGAATCAAATAATTGTTTGCGTATATTTGCCCGAGTTGCAGAGGACTCAAGGCCTATTGATTTTGGTAAAGATCGGTTAAGGGGAAGGGGTAGTTTACCTGAAACGTTTTATGTTTTAACAAGAGTAAAGTACTTAATTTTGATAAATAAAGTATCCTGAAAAGAAGGTCATAATAATCCACTGTAGAAAGGTAGATGAAATATCTATAAATGAAAAGGGTAGTTAAGTGGGGGGGGGTAATATATAAGCCTCTATATATATAAGCGGCTTTGTCCTGACTGAGAGAGAATCAACGTAGAGCAAAAACTACTGAAGATAATGATCTCAAAATTTGAAGGTATATTCTTATGGGGTCGTAGATGTTCACTAAGAAACGCTTTTAAAACTTTCACTCCTAAGGAGCCCTGTATGTATGTTCCACATCTCCTCCTAAACCACTGGACCGATGTCAACCAAACTTGGCACAAATATTTTACGCGACGGGAGAACCAACATAGGATAGGTGTTTTTTTCGATGGGGTACTTTGGGGGGTTCTTTGGGGTCTTCCACATCTCCTCCTAAACCACTGGACCGATTTCAACCAAACTTGGCACAAATATTTTACGCGACGGGAGAACCAATATAGGATAGGTGTTTTTTTCGATGGGGTCTTTGGGGGGTTCTTTGGGGTCTTCCACATCTCCTCCTAAACCACTGGACCGATTTCAACCAAACTTGGCACAAATATTTTATGCAACGGGAGAACCAACATAGGATAGGTGTTTTTTCGATACGATCCTTCGGGCGGTCCTTTGGGTCTTAAAAAACTATTAGATCTGGTTACTATGGGAACCCAATAGAACAGATTCTGGTTACCATGGCATCGGTGGAAGTCTCCCGCGTAGGGAATAGCGCGGGAGTCATCCGACGGGCCTTCCCCGGAGTTCACCCACGGAACCCGGGGAGTCTTAGGTCGGATCCCGCGAAAGACGGCGGGGCCAGAGTCGACGGTTTTTATAAATAAAGATATAGGTTATGCTATCAAAGGTGGTGTATGCATCTTAAGAAACTTCTTAATAGTGTGTGAATTCAGAGTTGTTTCAGTTTGAATTTAAAAGTGGATAAGTTAAGATCGAAGTAAGTTATAAGCGAGTATAAAAAACAAAGTTTTGATAGCGAATGTATTCAGAGCATAGTGTTCAGACAGTATAAATGCACTTGCTTCAGTTTGAATTTAAAAATTGATAAGCTGAAATCTATAGAGGTATTGTATTGTTAGAATAAGTTTAGGAGACACTAATTTAACAAATGCCTTATTTCAACATTAACACAATGAATTATAAAACGACAGTTAAATACGCAGCGCGTGCAAGTACTGTAGACATTTTATTGAAAACTAATTTAGCTGTTCACCCTCTCCCAGAGTTAGAAATCGAGCAGGAGCATCACGCGCAACAGAATTCTTCTCCAGATATAAGAATAAAGTTTATGACATGGTCTTAAACAGGTGCGCTACAGAGTATTCCTCCAGTGAGAATGCGAACGTAACAATATAAGGAAGATTATACAATATACAAGTAGGCCTAATATAACGTTAGAACAAGAATAGGTGCCTATGAGCCTATGAATAAATTATGAACCCGAGGAACGCTGGGTAAATCGGCTAGATATAGATATCTATATAACCCAAATACCACTGACTGACTCACTGATCACGATATCTCTGAAACCACTGAATGGATATCAATGAAACTTTGAACATAGCTTCATCATAGGTCTTAGGTGCTCACTAAGAAACGGTTTTAAAAACTGTCACTCCTAAGGGGCAAAAAACCAAATACTGAAATTTATCGCGGGAATTGCATACTTTGTAAATGAAGTGGTTGACATCTCAGTTTACTGGAAACCCCGAATACATTTAGTCCTGAGTTTTTAATCATTGTTTTAAATTGAAAAAAACTTCGTTGTTTGCAGGTTCTTATAGTCGAGAAAATTTCGAAGTTCAATATTTTAATAAATGTATGTCGTTTTTATCTCGGAAACGGCTCTAACGATTTTCTCGAAATAAATAATAAATAGCTGTTGCTATGAATGTAAATAAACAAACTAAGAGTTGAGAATTTGTACAATCTATCTAATCCTATACTATTAAGCGAACAATAATTGTACAATTACGTACAAAGTGAAACTCCGTAGCGAAGCACGGGTATTTTGCTAGTTTTCTATAAATGAAAATGATAGTTGAAGGGGGAGGGGATAATTTCTTATATGTGCACTACGTTATCGGCAACAAAGAAGTAGTTTGTTGTTAAAATTCCTTCACGGGCTGTTTGGCCGTGGTCCAATGTGTTCTGGAAAACCAGAGGTTTCGGAAGTGCCATCGACTCCCATCATCAGTGAAAATCGATTGCGCTAACGTCAGGTGGTATACGTTAGTGACCACACCAGTACTGTGCTTAAGGATGAAGAAAGAAGTAGTTTCTATGGAAATATTTCATTTAGAAAATGATTTTAAATATAAATCTTAGAACATGGAAGTCATATATAGTTCTCCATACCGATTGTTATTTATCGTTTGCGGCATTATTATTATTATAACGTTTAGAAAACATTCTGGAATAATAACACCGCTTAATTTTCCAAACATTGAAACAGGTGTAAACTTAATTTTGGTGGCTGTTGATACGGAGTAGACATAACATTTATTTTTGTCATTCTAAACATACTCCACGAATACACAAAACATGTACACGAAATGAAACTGTATACAAATCTGAAGATACTGACCCTTAACAATCTGCGGTAACAATAGTTAGGCCTATACCTATTTCAGCACCTCTCAGATTAGTGTAATTTCTCAAACCAATGCAGATGCCTCAGAAATCTGCGTAAAGAGTGTAAACTGTTCAACGCCTGCGTAATGAAGCTTCCGAGGTCTGCGTATCGGTACTTATTTAAAGCTCCGATAATATTCAAATACATAAAAATACTCAGCGTAAATGCACTACTTAGTACTTACTAAATTATAATAAAGAGCAAGTAGAAATAACATAACAATAAGAAGTAATAAAATTAAATGTAAAAGAGAGAAAATAATAATAAGGAAATAAGAATAAAGAAATAATAAAAGAGAAAAGTAATGACACAGGAAATTAAACACTGTGGTAAAACAGTAAAAACGATTTAAGGTGGCATGATGGTTCGAAAAGTTCAAATAACTCATTTAACGACACGCGTTGATATTAGAACATACGATTATCGATAACTTACCAGAACGTAGATCATCAACCGTATCAGCAATAATGTCTATTTGCAAATTTTCCCAATCGTCTTTGCCAGACAGACCAACTTGCTTTCCCAAGTAACGACATATGGCTTTACACTGAGACAACACTTTACCATCAATTTCCAAAATGGGCACTTTTCCAAATGGTGTTTCTAAAAGAGAAAAAAGCAAACTAATTAGCATGAAATTGTACAGAATAATGATAATAATAGAACGATCAAAGCGAATTTTCAGATTTCACTCAACTATTTGGTAATTGTTTCTCTATCCGTTTATCTATCTATTTGGGGTCCGCCTAAGTCTCACGATTTTTTAATGCATCAACCGATTTTCGTCAATCTTGGCAAACATGTTCATTCTTTTACCCTACATAACTTTATTGTTTCTGAGAACTATCCCCCCCCCCAAAAAAAAAAAATAATCTCATGAATCGCAAAAAATCCTTCCCATGAATCGCAGCAATTCATGTGGGTCTCAAATTAAAGGGAATTTAACCAAAATCTGAAAATACAGTACCAATTTTTGCAAACTTAAAAATCTAGTGAAAACAGACCCAAAAAAATTGATCAAAAATTTGAAAAACCCGGATGTCAGACTAAAGGAAATTTTAGTTAAAATCCGAATCCAGCGTTAACTCTGAATTTTGTCTAATTTTAGGACACCACGGGCCAAAATGGAACTCAAAATTTTCAAGAAAATTGTAAAAGTCTATGTGAGGGATCGAGTTATGATAAGGTTTATTTAAAATACAATCTCGATATCTTTAATAATTTGACAAAATTAATAATGTCAACACCCCTCGAAGATTTTGGACCTACAAAAAGTATCCTATGTTTGCAAAGGAACTTTACAATGTGTTATCATGTGGTATGTGCTTTTGTGAAAAGTATTAGATATAGGCCTATAGATATGTATGTAAATAAATAAAGATAAATAAATAAATATGTTCTAGATAGATAAAGTTAAAAGCTAGGACTAAAGTAAGTTGTCATTTAGAGACTATAGTTCAAATTTAATTGAAAAAACCAATGCAGTAGTTTAGATTTTTAGTGTTTATTGTATGTTTGTTTGCTTTAGAATTGATAGAATTATTTTACTAAAAGGAGTGACTTAACCGGGATTTCTATAACTTTCCATAAAATTAGAAATTTATATAATAATAAATGTATTTCGTTTAAAATAGACAGCGAGTTCTGCAGCTCAGGCAGCTTACTACTGAACGAATAATTCCCTCACGCAACACGCCCAAGTTTCACGTATACAAAAGTCACTCGGGGTGCAAAGAAGTTGGCTACCATTTATGATAAGGGCTCTTGTGTGTCGCTCCCTCTCGCGAAAACTTCGAATCAGGCGCGGATCCACGGAGTGGGGGGGGGGAATAGGCGAAATTCCTCCAATGGTCACTTCAGACGAAATGTTTTCGTCGTCTTGTGATTGAAGAATGAATTTGTAATAGTGAATATAACACAAAATCACGTTCACGTTGTAAATGCATATCACGTTCATGATTTTACTCTAAAATTACATTAAATTTTAACTGTTCTTTATCGCCATGTTATTTTTGTTTGATACATAACTTAAATGAGTATTGTCTATTTTAAAATCTTACAGCTGAATATTAATTACAAAAGAACAGTGAATTGACAAACACAGATACGATTTTATACTCGTATGTTAATAAAATTATTGTCTTGATAATAACACACTGTATTTTTATTCTCACTCGTTCCTATCATTTATATTTTTAGACCATTAAAGAACGGTCCAATTTTTCATATCCCCAAAACCAACTCTTCCCCCCGCCGCAAATTGCTTGCTGGATCCGCCTCTGCTTCGAATAGTCGCCCCCTCTCAAGATATCGGAATTTTGAATAAAAAATTTTAAACAACCCCATTAATATTAATAAATGCTTTATAACTGGATGTATTCGAACAATCTCACTTCTTGCTTCGGAGCAAAATAGGACTGTAGAATAGAGGCCAGACTGTGCATTTTGGTAATCAATAAATCAGAGTTTGAATATTCAGTATACGAGAAAGATTTATAACATTAATATGCAAGTTAAGCTGATGACTCAGAGAGTTAATACCTTACCTCCTTTAAATCGGCGTCCTACGGCCCCGTCAGGTACGCCACTGACCCGCTGTATGTATAACTGTAGGCTTCGGGCTATACTACATACCTATAGGTCACCAATTTCACCAACCGTGTAGTATATTTTTTCAAAAATTAAATTTAAAATCTGCATAAACATTTTTTTTACATTTTCGCAATACACTGTCACTTAGTTTTCACAAAATTCGTATTATTAGAATTAGGTTATTGGTAAGCAATTTTTAACATAAGCTACTTAAACGTTACCCCTTTTTAATTCTGTCATCACACTGTTACCTGTATTGCATTTTCGTTTTTGTTCGTGAAAGCAGTATAAGTAAAACAAAATTTATAATTATTTTATGCATTTATATACTCACTTTGTTTCACAGATGACGTCCAAGTTTTGAAATCAATTCGTACGTCTTCAAATTCTGTCCCACCGTACGACAGCAAATATCTGATCGGTTCGCCCAAGCCCTTGAAAGCGAAGTAAGTCAGCTTGTATTTAGGCGCCATGTTGATGTGTAGTGGTTTGATTCTCGTGTCGGTGTCGACAAACACTGGAGTCTCTAAAGATAACTTGGAGTATATATATATATTATATTGCCGCTGATAACGTAAACACTCCAACTGGGCACGTTTGTTGCGCACTGTTGTGGAACTACTGTCTGATTGGTTGTCAAGGCTGTAGGTATATTTACAATGTCAAGGTCACCTTTAGACAAAATCTTACTCCTTTTGCTTTGTCATCTGTCTTTGTATAGGCTCCTTTTGTTTACAATCAGATAAACACATACAAATATAAATTTATGTAATTCTTAACCTAAACACGTTCTATAAACTAACAATATCTCAGTGAATATTCTTTATCTCCTCCAACGTTAACGAAAATCTGGATAATGACTAACTTCAAGGCGTCAGTAAATTACAGGAATACAGACAGCCCTCGCGCGCTCGTGTTAATGAGAATGCGTGATCATATGCAAACACAGAAATGATACCGACTAATCAATGAAATTATCAGAAACGTGTGTAAGCATTTTATTAAACATGTAACCGCTTTTAGTTAATTTGTAATTTCGACATCTTGTGGAGACCGAATCACAGCCTGACGAAGCGTGAGATGAGAACTTTTCGTCTGCATTGACTAGAAAGGTCAGTGATGTGAGACACTGAACTGTACATATGTGCACACGGTGTTTCTTATCATCAGTCTGTATCAGTTGTCTTATCTGTATTGCAGAACAGTACTTAGTTATCAACATTATAAATCTTTAACTGGTCGTTAAATAAATTTAGCTTTAGTAGCCTATATATGACCTGTTTAGATTACTGATCAGCATATAGTGTGTGTGAGCTGTTGTATATGTAAGTGCTGATATATTGTACTAAATTTAAATTAAACCCGCAAGCAAATAACCTAGATCCATTCTAGCAACAGCCTCAAATAGTAACTGACTGAAGTGACTACACAAGTAATATTCACTACCGTACAATCTTAGCTATAAACAACAACCACAAAATAACCACTTGAAGTAAACTCAATCCGATAGCTTTCGCCACTTAATTCAGTCATTTCTTGTAAATTGAATAAGCAATAAAGAAACATGAGGTTTGTTACGCGCCAAGCCAAACAACAAACGGACGTACAATGCTAGCAAACAGCTTCCAAACTACAACATCTGCACTACAAAACGTGGAACTAGAGAAAGCAATAAATACGGAACAACCGTATGAAACAATTATTTAAAGGAAATTTCAAAAAATTCGACAAAATAAAAAAATGAGAGGTCAAAACAAAATAGACCACGGATCAAAAAATATTTGAAGACTGAATTAAAGCTGAAACTAGACAAGAGATTCTATCCACTAACAACCAGTTACAAAGAAATTGCAAACTCGTTCTGTGGAAGGAAGCAGAATTAGAGAATTTAGAGAAAATCAAAGACCACCACCATTTATTGTACACCATGTAAATAAATAAATTTATTAATAAATATATAAATAAATTTATAATAAATATGTAACTGTTATTACGAGTAACACAGTCGGTAGAAATGATTACTATTATCATCACACAACGAATGGTAATGAAATAAAATGTCACCGACAACAGAAATCTATTTTTAAAAATTAAAATTTTGAATGAAAATGTTAAAATTGATACACTCAGTACATATAAATTTAGCCTAAAAAAATGAAACAAGCCGTAGAGCAGTAATTAGAAACTTTTATAACACAACTCAACTGAAAGCCCTCTTATAGATTAAGGACACGTGTTGAAGTGAACATTTCAACTTACAATGGAAACAACAACGAGAATTCATAAAAGTTGTTAAAAGTTCACTAAACTTGAGTTCAAAGAGAACGTCAACGAGGTATTCGACCTAAAATACCTACTAACTTGTAAAATACAAGACGAGCTACCTCACAGTGCAATTGCAAAGGTCTGACGAAAATAAGCAATCCGTCGCGATAAAGTATCACCTGAAGCAGCCTACATACATTTCGGAAACCCGCAAATAACTAAACATGAAGTTTAGCAAAGATCATTGGCTGCTGGAAAAGAATCTCGCAACTCACCCTACGTAAGAAGCTATTGCTATGGAAAGTAATCTTCAGACGAATACAAACGTACAGAATTCAGTTCCAGGCATCATCTAACGTAGAAGAGTTATAATCAGAAGTTATAATTCAGTCTAAAAAGCTTCGGGCAGTCATTTGTGTGTCACACTACATAAGGAATTCAGAAATACACGGGTTTCTTGAAGTATATATAATGAAAAAAGGAATAGCGAAAAATAGTGAAAGATAAATACGTACAGTTTTCCCTACCATTACGTTTATTGGACTAATCGTGCGATCATACACTGAAAATACAGTAAGGTTACTCTCTTGACTAATCTTTTAGACTTTAGACTAACAATCAAGTAAAATACACACTTTACGCACATCGATACTTACACATATAGGCTTACTGCTACTGAAGTGACGCTGATGAACTGCTTCCAATATCACATGGTTACACATAATTGATTTGCTTATAACACTATAAGCAGATTGTAAATAGTTGCTAATCTGATTTAAAAAACTACATTTATTTAGTCTGTACCTACATTCATTCACTCAATACTGGGGTGAACTGGTGAACACCGTGCCAATTTTGTTAATCGTTTTTACACTAAGGATGGCTTCCGATGGTGGGGCCGAAACGTCCGTTTTGAATAGAATCAGTAGACCACGGCCTAATAGCTCGGCAGACGGTAATTCCACCAACATTGCCCCGGTCGTGAAAGCCTAAGGAATTCCATTACATCCGTTTACTCTTGTTAAGGCATTACAGTTGTTATACAATTACAGAAGAATCGTTACCCTATCAACGTTATTTCTATCAACGAAAAAAATTAAAATAATTGCTAAATTAGAAAAGATCAATAAGGAAGTTGATGTTTCCCGTAATTTCAAATTACCACCCTTGACAGAAGGCAAAATACAGGAAACAAAAATCTGTTATTTTCTAATTCTCCCTGAAAGAGAATGTTTTATAAGAATGCAATACTGGGGCCGCAACAAATTCGTTAAAAGGAGAATTTACTCTGCATTAAAAATAATCGTGTTTTTAATCGCAGTAATGTGTGTCATTTGTCTAATATATTGCTTGCCTTTTCCGTTTGTTAGGCACCTTATATCCTTCATATTTGTTATTTGGATTCTTAATTACGTCTACCGGCTCTCTTGCTAGACTCTAGAAACAATTCGGCAGTCTCTGTGTGACGCGTGTCTCGTCGAATAGAAAGGAACGCGTCATCGGGTATAACTGTGATCGGACTTTGTTGTTTCCGTTTTGTTGGCTTTGTTGTTTTTCCTTTAAATGCATCCTTCCAGTCTTAGAATCATATCTTAAATAATTACACAAATACCAAGGACTTCTGTAAAACTGTCGCTAAAGGTATGTTATCTTTGACAGAACGTTCTTTCACCTTCTTAAATGGTCCTCTTAATGTTTTTTTTTTTATGTGGTGCCTTCTCAACATTATAGGATTTAGGATTTTTCCTATTTTATTTTGCTGATTATCTTAAGTATTGCATTCTTAATATTATTATCCTCCGTATTCTTATTTTTTCAATTTCATTGTATTAGGCCTGTTATTAGTTCGTTTTTTTTTACGAGGTAGACTGTGGAAAACTAATGTTCGCCGCAGGAAGATCCGCTTTCCTGCGGTGTGTGGGACTCGCACCCACCAAAACCACAAACCCTCTTGTCCGAGGCATGGATCCACCTCGGGACTCGGATTTTGCAATATTTCAAGGTGGTGTCATTTGTCCTTCGTTCTGTGGACGTTCATCTGTTTTAAACCTTCAGCGGGCCCACGTTACCTGTTTTCTGATATTCTGCCAGCGGCTGTAGTAAGACCATTTTCTGCTTCCTTCTTTTGCCTTAGTACCTTCTCTATGTAGGCTGCTACCTGATCCCAGTGATGTTCGCTCTGCAACATTAGTCCAATGATATTTTCGGGGCGGCTCTGTCCCACTACATTTTCCAAGGTTTGCCTCTCCTCTCCTCTTTTTTTTCATCTGTCACAGGTGAAAACGTGTGGTGCACATCTTCTAGTTCCTGTTCGCAGAATTGCAGTCTGGTCTGTCTACTTTCCCCATCCTATATTGCTGTGTCCGGAATAAGTCGTGACCAGTTAGAAATTGCGTTATGAAATAATTCATCTCTCCACGTTTGCGAGCAGTCCATTCAGCTACCTGCTTTATGAACCTAACGGTCCATCATTCCTGCCAGTGAGCCATAGTATAAGTCCTGGCCTCCCTGTGAGCTTGTACTTTACCTACTTTGGCCTTCCTATTGTAAACCTGTTTCCACTCCTGTGCCAGCAGGTCGGTTAAAATTATTCCAGTGATGACGACATACGCAGACTCCGAAACCATGCTGTAGGAGCAAGCCACTAGGCCTATTACTAGTAGTGGTAATATTAGTGTTAGTATTAGACCTACGTGATAACTTTTCTAAAAGCATTTTAATTTATTTTATTTTTTTATATTATTGTTATGTCTGTTTTACTTTTGTGATTATTACTAGTCTATCAAATTGTTATGTATTGTACGTACTGTGAAGTGGACCCGCCCAATGAGGAAGTGTATAAACAAGGAGGCGTGCCTAACTGCTTTTCATTCTCAACTTTATCACTGAGGATGCTGCACCGTAGAATAAACGAAACTTTTGATGTTAATAGTAATATTAACAAAACGTTGTTGTCAACCAGAAGAAGTGTTGTTGCCGGGAGCTTCGCCCACGCAAGTCTACGACCGATAATAGACTGTAATGTCATATTCAAGTTCACTGGATTTAATTTATTTTTTTTTTAAGATGGTTTTTAATGTTATGTAATGAAATTATGTAACCAAACACGTTAACCTTTTAACAGCTAACAAATTTTAATTGATAAAAATATTCCACGTAGAGTGCAACCAGTGATAAGCGTACGCTGTTTGGTATCAAAGTTCACGCGTACCAAATCTAGCAACACCTTTATGCTTCCCGGAAACTGTTTAGTTAGATGACTTTTAAAAACTGATATCTCAGTTACACTTCAATTACTGTATAAAAAAACCTTTGTGTAAAAAATATTGTTACACTATGTAGGAATTCGCGTATTCCAAGAATATTAATATTTCACAGCATTAGACAAACCTGTTTACGTTCACTTATATCTTTCATCATCTGTCGCGTAAGGAATAAACTGAAAGAATATATTTTGCTTTTTCCGATTTTAGCAGTATACGAGTGTTGAACAAAAAGTTGTGCAATTTGTTTTATTTGAAAATTTTTGCCTGTCGGGTCACCTAAATTTGTATTTGTATTCAAAGTAATGTTAGTCGGATATAAAACGATGATGCGAATTTTTTTCAGCCTTCAAAACATTCCAGGGTATGTTTTCATGTAGCGTTGAGTTCGTTCAGCGACTTTTGTTTTACGTTTTCAACAGTCGCAAAAAGTTCTTTCTCGGTGATTTTCATTACTAAGAAGAGGGAAGATTATGTTAGAACATGTATGGTGAATACGGAAGTTGCGGTGTCATTAAAATGGTTTTTGGCGTAAAATTCTTCAGCAATGACGTGCGTCCGGGTACATTGCATTATCAAACTACAATTTCCATTAAATAACCTTCTATTAAATTTAGCCGTTTCCTTTGAATAATTTTGCACAATTGACGTAAAAAGGCCAGATATGGTTCCCTTTATTTACCGGTTCTCCTACTAATGAAAATTCATCTCCCTATCACGATCTTCAACACATTCATGACAGTTTTGAAAATGTCGTGCCATTTTTAAACCGCTTGTTCATGCATAGCGAACTGGCCAGAAGCCTTCTGCAACACTTTCACCACGATAGGACAGTGTATCTTATTTGTTACACAAAAATGTAATCAATCATACATTGCAGAATGTCAAAAAAAAATATCGCCCAGTACACCAAACCACAGCTTTCTCAATTACCTCTCGTATCTAAAATATGCATCCAAGAGGGTTAAACTTTTGAAAATAGTGACTAACACGTTTATCAACATCACATAAAAACACGTTTTTATTCGAAGACTTACAACGTGGGAAATTCAGAAATTTACAGGAATTTTTCAATCAAACTTCTAAATTACTCATGAAACTTCGTACTGATGAAATACGTGTGAAAACTAATGTTTCAAAATCGTATTAACATTGATTAATAATGACATTGTGTGCGTGCGCGCGCGCGCGCGCGTGTGTGTGTGTGTGTGTGTGTGATTAGGAGTATCATGGTACTCTACTCTACCCGCAAGCATCAGAGTTCATGGTACGGAGAGCGAGTGCAGCAGAATATACACGAGGGGCGGTCAGACAGTTAGCTGCACAAAGTAGCATGTGGAATATTCATAAACATTCTGTAATTTACCTAGAAGTACTATTCAAAATGTACTTTCTATGAAATCACTAAGAGTATAAGTTATAAACATTTATCATTGCGAGGCACAAAATTTTTTTGTTTTTGTTGAAAAATATCCGTCCAACATCTGATAGCCATCCCCACGTAGCATTTTGGACTCCTCCGTCGGTGAGATATCGTCGCTTCGCACGGCCATTTTTCTTGGGACCGAGCAAGTGAAAATCAGAAAGCCCACGGTCAGGACTGAGTGAGGAAGGTCTCCCCCCTCTTCTTACTTAAATTTTTCCAAGAGGCCATCAGTGACGTGGGCCGGATGTGGTGTTGCAGAAACAGAAGTCATTTTGTCACCATACGCTTCCCTCAACTGGCGCTGAATTTCAATAGCCTTTCCCTCAACATCCTTGCCCACAGAAAACGAGTCACTGGGAAGAATTCTAAGTTGGATGCTACTTGTAAATGACGTGACAGATTTCAACGAGTGACGAACTAACTGTTTCTACCACGTAGGGAAACACTACTACAGTTGAGGAAACGGAAGTTTAACCAGTGATGTCAACAACTGCTATCAGAATCTCTTTTTTTTTTAAACTAAAAAAAAGTAACCACTCTCTCTTTTGAAGAGAAAACATAGCCAAGTGCAACTACTTTTTCAATGTCCCTCACACTATTAAATTGTTTAATAAATACTAGTAAATTAATAACAAAACTACTTGGTTTTTTTACACCTCCAGTACTTGTAAGTGTGGCCAGCACTACACTTCAACCATTTATCACAAACCAAAGTGTTGTCTTAAATATCCCACTCATTTGCTGATGCTGGCTTAAACGATAGAAAAACAAAAGGAAGACAGGGAAATGTGTAAAGCGATTGCATGTGTGCCTTCAAATTAAAATCGGTACTGAACTGTGCGACGACGTACTGAATCGGTGCATATATTGTACGACGAAATGGGATTATGATATTTATTTCCTGCCTCTAACCTAGCCCTTCCCACTGCATTTAATAATACCATATTTGTACACACTGTTCAAATTTTATAAAATACGTGGAATACTTCTCGCCCGAAGTATATTGTCGAAATTCTCGCACGGATGGAGCTGTAGGCCCCACAGTATTCGCAATAGGTTGTGAATGGAGGCCCCAAGGTACAGGGGCCTGAAGATCCAGTGTAAGTAAAGGGATGTAGTGGTCATCTAGCAGAGATAGAGAAACAAACAGAGAGACAGAGAAGGAAAGGTCAACGAGTTGTGGCTTACGATCCAGTTAATTGTAATGTGGTTAATTTCCCTATTGGAAGAGAAATGTGAAGCCTCTTGGTGAAAAAATTCAACTAGAAGAACGTTAGCAAGAATTCACTTAGAAAACACCAAGCACCAAGCGGAAGCAATAATCTGTCAAAATGTCACAATGCAACAATCTCCTTACTTTCCAGAAGTCTGTACCACATACATCCTGTTAGAGTGGACGGCAACTAAGAAGGCGAACTCTACTACTCATTTCGCCTGCCTTTTGTGTAATAGACTATCTTGGAAACATCGCGCCAGTGCTTACCATACTACAAGTCCTAAATTTTAACCCTATTACGAGTGTATTCCGTATGCTAAGTTTTAAACAAAAATTCAGAGCACAATAATATTTTAAGTTTATATTTGATATACTATCAGAGCTGTTGAACCAGCAGTTTGGTTCATAATACTTTTTCGGACTGACTTGGACGACGTGTGCTGGAGGATAGTAGGCGACAGTATTGCCGTTCACTCTAACTACTTTGCGTCGTACAACGGCAACAACCAAAAGGCCGTTTTCTAAGCTGAAATTAATACAAATGCTTCTAAGGGACAAGATGTCACAGGTCACTTCTCAACAGAGTCGCCCTTAAGGGTGTGAGACAGGTCCGGTCACACAGGACCTCGCATTTACTCAGTAACAGTGACGAGGAAAAGGCAAAAGGAGTGAAGGTGTAAGTGAGCGAGGAGTGGAGAGAGAGAGAGAGAGAGAGAGAGAGATTGAGAGAACTCAAGGAAGCGAATTTCTAATTTTTCAGTTATTAATTCTAATTTTGTTTGTAAACCCGTTTTTGTTTAATTTTTTCATATCAGTCGCTGAATTTATATTCACGCAGACATCAAAACAAACTACAAAGTTTTGGCACTGTAAACTAATAACATATTACTGTATTTTCTATATTTTCCCAAATTTTCCCAACGTATCTAAGTGCAATTTCTATCCCCCAATATAACCAATTTACACATTGCAAAACAAAAACCGCAAAACCAATTATGCTTGATTAAGCGAATATCATAGCAGTGAAGTTTCTGCAACAAAACTGAGTAACCAACAATGTCTAAAGCTTTGCTGGGGTCGAAGGAAAAGCCGTTCACATTCCTGTTAGTGTTCATGCCTTCTGTCATTCCACTCGTAAGTTTCAATACTCTGAAATCAATATCGATTGACACTAAAAAACTAATTCTGAAAAGGTATCTTAATTTCTTTTCATAATTATTTCTATTATTTGGAACCGTAGAAAATGCAATATGAGTCTAAAGTACGCACATTACGAATAAGCTCTTCTCTTACAAATTGGTACTACCACAACAGGTTTTTAGTGACTTGAGAAATACTCCAGAACAAAAACGTAAATTTATAATGAATACAAGTACTTCTAGAATTTGGGAAAAATATTTTATTGTAACGAATTAATTCCGTCAATTCCAGGAGACTTCTATTACATTAGCTTTAACGTAACCACATGATAACAGACAACAGAGGCTAGTCAAATGGACGATCTTTCTTCATATTGTGGAAAACATTTTTTTTTTTTACAATTTTCAGAATAAGCAAGATTCATTAGGTTTCCACGAACACTCTTGCTGCAGGCAAAAATAAGCATTAAACTCATTACCAATGTTTTTGTTTCGTTTTGTAACATGCCAATAATATTTAAACGATAAACTCCTATTGGATTTTTCTAACCCACCAGTTAATTTACCATATTCCACGTACATTACGGACGCCCAACATATTTTTCAATTTATTTTTATAATATTCTAAGTTAGCTGCAAAATTTTGATCTAACTCAATAAAGCGTGACGCTTATCTATTCTTCTACTAATGTTATTGGTTAACCAAGGTTAACTAACAACCAAAGGAACACAAAAGGAACAACCAAGGTTAACAAAGGAACACAAAACAACCAAACCCCAACTAACCGCATACAAGGAGGGAAGTGAGGCTAGTACTACGCTTCATCCACCTAGTATAATCCAAGGTGTTATCGTAGTTACACATTTCCTGAGGCTGTTTTAAATGATAGCAAAATAAAAGAGTTTTCAGCTATAAAGTGTTTCAGTTTATACACAAATAAGTCGTAGGAATCAGAAGCATTCTGTAACTACACACAGTCGTAATATTAATTATATTACACAGAATTAATATTAATTAATTCGTTCATTAAACGGGTAAAATATTATGATCCTAAAACTTATTATAAACATACCTACATCTTACCACCAAGAAAGATACACAAATATAATTCTAAGAATAAATTAATAAATAGTAATGTACCTAAAATTAATTAGACCTACCGCTGACATGGATGGAGAAAATTATGTAATCCTAGAATGATTTGTTGAGGTTGGGAGACGTATTCAAACGTAATGCCGCCACTGATCCTCTGGTTCTACGTTAGTCATATGGTCTTTTAATTTGGGGAGGGAGTTCGCGTTCTGTTTTCCTGCTTTATCTCAGCTATGACATCAGAGATAGCAGGTGTAGGAACTTTTTCCACCCTGGAGAAATCTGAAGACTCAAAAATTGTATGTAAGAAATTGGTGGAGATTTCCTTTCAAACAATGATTATGTTCAAAGCCTGAGACAACTGGAATTTCCTGACAGGAAAAAATTAAAGACATCCAGTCAATAGCTTTAGCAGCAGCAGACTTTGAGAAAAGCACTGAGATAGAAAATGTAGATGTAGCCAGGGAATGGAGACCCCACTTAACAATACAAATAGCCTATTTACACAGGTGCTGATTTAGATTTGATTAATTGTGTGTGTGTGTGTGCGCGCGCGCGCGCGCGTGATTATAATTGTTATTTTTCAAGAATAGATTGCTCCTGCAAGTATATTTTAATTTTAATTTTAATCAGTAGCCTATATACAAACGTCTGACGCACGTTTCATAGAACAGTCTCTATCATTAGAGGTTTCAATTTGAATTATATTTGAATGTAAATTATTCTTGAAAAATAACATTAAAATACTGCAAGATACGAAAATGCCAAGAGTTACTTCAACAGATATATAATTGTTCAAATTACTTGAACAGATATATATATATATATATATATATATATTTCAAGAGTTATATATATGTATATACAATAAAAACCAAATAATATAATTGTGTGTGTGTGTGTGTGTGTGTGTGTGTGTGTGTGTGTGTGTGTGTGTGTGTGTGTGTGTGTGTGTGTGTGTGTGTGTGTGTGTGTGTGTGTGTGTGTGTGTGTGTGTGTGTGTGTGTGTGTGTGTGTGTGTGTGTGTGTGTGTGTGTGTGTGTGTGTGTGTGTGTGTGTGTGTGTGTGTGTGTGTGTGTGTGTGTGTGTGTGTGTGTGTGTGTGTGTGTGTGTGTGTGTGTGTGTGTGTGTGTGTGTGTGTGTGTGTGTGTGTGTGTGTGTGTGTGTGTGTGTGTGTGTGTGTGTGTGATCAATACCCTCTGTCTGGCGTTAGAGTGTAGAGGTTAGCGACACCACAGAGCTGCCGTGTGGTC
This sequence comes from Magicicada septendecula, assembly GCA_034769895.1. Taxonomy (NCBI): domain Eukaryota; kingdom Metazoa; phylum Arthropoda; class Insecta; order Hemiptera; family Cicadidae; genus Magicicada; species Magicicada septendecula. The sequence continues at coordinate 111,123,979 of CM068370.1, forward strand.
ATCTACCCAATGCATTATGCAGTATGTAGTAGTGCATGTGGTACTTGACCCTCCGAGTGGAGCCACAATACTTGGCCAATACTACCGTACCGCCTAACTAACTGTAACAATTACTATCACGGTAGCTGTAATACTTGATAGTCTGTATTACTAAGATCCAAATAAGCGATACCTACTTTTACAAAGCAACTGTTTTTTAAAAATCCTTCTGCCCGAAATTTCATCTTAGTAATTTCAGTTTTTTGACTTTTCGAGTCAAAAATCTGCGGCCGTCTTCAGAAACTGACAACGAAGGATGAGGAGCTTTTTGGAGAGCATATCATCCTCTACATATGCAGTCCAAAGCTAATGTTTGAATGCATAACACGTCCTCTTCAAACTATCTTACAAATGTATTGCCAAAAGCAGGTAAAACACAAGACCCCAGTAGTAGCACGTCTTTTTTGTTCATTAAAAACAAACAAACAAACAAACATCCTTCGAACGGAAACGACGGGAACTGATACAGAACTAGTAAATCTAAGAAGGCGTGGATTAAAATTTAATCCACGCCTTCTTAGATTGTAGTCTGAAGGCAGCTAGTATCAGAACCATGATACATAGACTTAACAACATCCCCTTAGATGAAAAAGACTACAAAGACGAACTAAACACGATAAAATATCTAGCAGAATCTAACGGATATGACAGAACAATAGTCAGTAAACTCCTACACAAAACACAAAACAAACAACAGACAAAGACAGAAAACAACAAATTCATAACACTAACATACATCAACAAACAAACTGAAAAAATAGCCCACAAATTCAAAAAAGCAGGATACAGAATCGCTTACAAAACTACTAACAAAACAGAACACACACTACCAAAACACACACACAAAGCACAAAACAAATTCGATCTACCCGGTGTTTACAAGCTAAATTGCTAAAAAAATTGCAACAAATTCTACATAGGCCAGACAGGACGTAGCTTCAAACAGAGATACATTGAACACACAAAGTCACTCCACTCCACTACAGAATCCACCTTTGCAAACCACCTCATTGAAGCAAACCACACATACAAAAACATCGACAATAACATGAACATTCTACACGTACACACAAAAGGCCGAAAACTAGACACTCTAGAACAACTGGAAATATACAAACACACGAAAACAAATAAAAACGACATCCTAAACGAACAGACACAATTCAAATCGCACGCATTATTCGAACATATCTCACCCTACACACACAACATCGATCTTTCGAAATTCGATTCCGTCGCCCACAACAGGACGGACAGCGCTACCAGCGGCAGCCTCTGAAGAAGCCTTTTAAAGGTGAAAACCGGTTCAGGTTGTAAGGTAAAACTTTATGTTTTTACTTATAAAAAACTTTGTGTTCCGAGTCGTTAATATAATAGTTGTATTTAGTTAAGTAACGGACACGTCATGGACAAAGAAATCCAAGACTTTATTATTTGATAAATTGTGGCTTCATTTGTCTACATTTATATTTTGAAAGCAATTCCCATCGGATACAAGACGCTGATAATGTTTTTTTAGTCGTCTTCAATACATTTACGTAATACACTTTCTCGTATAAATTTAGCCGGCTCAGCGATTTGTTTTCTCTCTTCAGTTAGTGTGTACCTTATGTTTAGGTATTATCTATGTCGGTTACAAGTATATACAACGTAGTGGCTTTTTTTATAAATCATACTTTAAAAATTTAACCATTAATAATCAAACGTATAGGCATAAAGTGAAAGTAAAACACAGTGATGAAAACTTGGGACTGGAATACAAAAGAGAACTAAAACTGGAAAATCATAAGGGCTCAAATTATAGTCAGTAGAATATGAGAATGGGTGTTGTGTGTGTGTGTGTGTGTGTGTGTGCGCGCGCGCGCGCTTCTGTATGCGCGTACTCGTTATGGTAAGTTTATATCACGTTTCACTATATATTTTAACAAAACACGTGTTAATTATTTTTAATGCTTTTTTACTAAGTAATATTTGCTGTCAGTTTATATGCAAAAGTTACTTGTTAATAACGGCCTGTTAACACGTTAATAATATATTGTGAAGAATCTTGACAGCCCAGTAGTGTCAGGACCTGCTGACGAGGATTAAAGCGATAACGGACCATTGGGCAGCACTAAATAGGAAATAATGAGTGTCATGTGTTTCTCATGTCGTCTTCTTGTAGCGCAACACCCAATGTTGGGCCCTTTACCGCTCGTCAATTCCTCACTCTAAGGAGAGTCACAGCTCGTCGTCAAATGTCCTACCAGCGTTTTCGTTGTATTCCCCTTCTTCTAGTATCCGCCACCTTTTCCTTCATCATTTTTCTAGAGTATTCACTTTTCCGTCGATGTGTCCTGACCATCTTAGGCGTTGTAGACTGACGTAATCTACGGTACTGGGTTTTTTTGTATAGATGTTGAAGCACCATTTCCAAATGACGATAAAATTCCTTTATCGTCTAATAAAAGGAGCTATATTTTTAATGCATATTGTTTTAAAAGAAGGTAGTGAATGATCTTTTTTATGATAAGGTAAATCAGTATTGAGTTATCTCTACTCTTATTTATAATTTATTACATGAAATAATACTGTTGTCTGAGTTATGTGTGTAATTAATGACACATGTTGTTGGTGTTTATCCAAATGTGATGCATCAGACAAAGGAGGAGAATAAATCCCTGCAGAAGCGAATAGTCTTACATTATTCCTAGGTTTCCCTCTCGTAATTAATCAAAACTCTGAAAATGTGGAGTTTTGTAAACATATATTACAAACCACGTAATCTGTGGTTTCTCTGTGTTGTGCGTGTGTGTGTTTATATGTGTGGGGGGGGCGTCTGTTTGTTTTATTGTTTTGTAAGATGTGGAAAATTTCAGATCAAAATTATTGTTACTAATGATAATGTGATGTATTTATAATATACATATACTTATTGTTTTACTAATGATACCTATAATTTCAAATTTCTGTTGTATTGTATTTATTGTTTATAGCCTAAAGGTACCATAAATATTTATATATTGTTTATTGTACGGTACCTTTAGGCTATAAACAATAAATACAATACAATAGAAAATTGAAAGTTATTGTTGTTAAAATTAGTGATAACCGGACTGTTAGGCCGTGGTCTAATGATGTTTGTTACAGACGTTTCGGCCCAACCATCGGAGGTCGTCTTGAGTGCAAACAATTGTTTGGCTGCTGTTCGACAAACAACCCTAGTACTGAGATAGACGTGGCCGAGACGTTTGGGGGGTTTTCCTGAAAACCTTGGGCATTTTTTAAAGTTTTTTTTGAGTGGCAAGCATTCTTCAATGTCTTTTCGAGTAACATGGAGTTCTTCTATGATTTTTTCTATTCTTCTATGTCTATAGAATCTGGAGTTCTTCTAGGTCTAATGATGTTTGTTACAGACGTTCGGCTCAAACGTCGGAGGCCATCTTCAGTGTAAAAAGTTTTGGCTGCTGTTCGCCAAATAACCCCAGTACTGAGGTAGACGTGCCCGAAACGTCTGTAACAAACTTCATTAGACCACGGTCTAACAGTCGGGCTGTCACTAATTCTAACAATGTTAACGCCGCCCGCGAGACACTAAGATCAAATTTAAAGGAATTGTCGAATGCTTGAAATTAGGTAGCACACGTGTTCTGATGAAATGTAATTTTGTAATAAAACCGTAATCTTCGGTTAGCAAAAACTTAACACCGAGAGCAAGTTCTAACAAGAATCCATACATATGACACTATCTTTGGTCTGTGCATGTGTGCTAATCCTGTTTCGAAAACGTCCTAAACTACCTCACCGCTTAATAGTTTTACACCAATAAAAAAATAATAACTAGTCAGAAAAAGCCGAATAGAATAGAGGCGTGCAAAAATATGAGGGACAAATATTTACGCAAGAATTGCAGGTACAAGAAGACGCGTGAAAATCCCAAAGGACAGAACACAATGGGAGAGAAAATATTATTTTAAAATACGTTTTATTAAAATCTAAAAAGGTTTACTCTTATTAAATATTGAGTATGCTAAATATATCGAACATAGGTAAATGTCAATTAACTGTAACAGTATGTTACAAAATTAAGAAGTTGTGTTCTTACATATATCAAGACCAAAAGACCAACTTTTTGTTAATCAGATTCACATTTTGATTATTGTTAATCAAATTCACATTTCCTTCTAATTTTCTAATTTATATTAAGAGCAATACGTTTTATGCTGACTTAGATAATAAGAAAATGAGGCCAAAATTATGATGTAATTTATTCGTGCCTCTGCCGGATCGAATCAATATCTATGGACATGACATCTAATCACATGAGCTAAATAAATGTTAAAGTAATTATATAAATCGTCTCGTAAGCAAAGCGCAGTAAATTTATTTCAAACTCCAAAACCACTGCCCTTTGCAGTGTGTAATATCCTTGTATGGCAGTATTAAACACTAATTAACAGTGACGATAAGCGGGATGTCGGTCAAAGCAGCAAATGATTCCATTAAGTAGAGAACGACTTCATTTGGTTAAAAGCCACATGAAGACATGGTGAGATTGAATCGTCTGCTGTTAGCTGTTACAGTACAAACCCAGGGTTGCCAACCAATTACGGCGCTTTAATCCACTCAAATGTCCCCAATCAGGTAATTAAAGTCCCGCTGACTCAGACTGAATTTTATTCTGACCTCTTTGTGTGGCCACGTGTGTGTGTGCGTATTAAATCCCGATATCTACTCTGATCACTGGTATTTTATCTTCTTCAATTTTATAAAATTATTTTGTGAAAAAATCGTTACTTAATACATAAAAACATTATCGCGACAACGCAAGACATGTGAGAGACAATGACAAAATTTACAATAAAAAATGTGTCCTGTGCATGACACTAACAGCAAAACCTGCCGTTTTCAAAGTGTCATATAAAAATAAATAAATAAATGACATACCCATAGAAGAACTCCAGATTCTATAGACATAGAAGAATAGAAAAAGACATAGAGGAACTCCAGATTACTCAAGAAGACATTGAAGATGCTTGCCACTCAAAAAGAAATTAAAAAATCGCCAACGTTATCAGGAAAAACCCAAGAAGAGGACAGGTTCCATCTGGACTGACGAAAGGAGGAAGAGACATCGATCAAGAATAAATGAGGTGTGGGAGAGGAGGAAGAGAGAGGAGCAGAAGAGTGGACCAGTTTAACCAAACGTAGTCCACAGTGGCTCATAACGTAAAAAAAAAATAACTAAATGAATTTTCGTTCTTTTTATTTAAAACATACAATAAATTCTCATTTGATATATAGAACAATGTGGTTACAGCAGTAGGCTAAACAAAACAGATGTGGCAATTACTCGAAAACTCTTTATCCGGCAGAGTGGCTATTAATCATGTAAACAGCAACCAAAAAGGAAACAGAGGGAAAAGCCAAATATTGATAAGGAATTTATAAATACGTGGTACAGACGAATTACGTGAAAGTTCTTAGGTCAAAGAATGAGAGAGAGCTTGAAAGTTGTCGCGTTCGCAACAGGGATAGCAACAAAAACGTCTAGTGTAGAAAGAATTACTATCTTGTTCAATATTGTATACTTTAATTATAATGAAAATACGAGTTGTAAGTATGTATAAATCAAAACATTGTTTGAACACATACAAATTATGGAATATTTAAATTAAATGCATGCTAAAAATGTTTAAAGTCGAAAGTCTTCTTGTTTATTCTAATTTGGAATTAGAAGACACAAAATATCACATTAATTTTTTGAGAAGTGAACTATTATGTATATACAGTGGAAACGTTTAACACGAAAACGGTCATTACAAAATACTGGTTAACACGAAATACGACTTAGGTCCCGAACGCTGCTTATATTTTAATGTTTCAGTTTGTATGATTAACACGAAAGTTCCAGCTACAAAATATCGGTTAACACGAGAAAGTTTTGTTTAAATAAATTTTTTCTTGTTTTAAATAGCTGTATAATAAATCCGTACATGCACGCCCCAAAACAGTGCAAGTTAAAACTGTGAGAGTGATGAGAGTGCCGAAGAACTTGGCACGGAAAATGACAGTAAAAATTTACGAGTTCTTACCGCTACCGACATGCTTTCGTTGTTGAGCCGTGTATTCGTCGATATTTAGCAGCCAACCCGGAAGGTGAAATGTTTGACCACGTTGATAAATTAGAACAATCTGTCGAAAATAAAGTAGTGCAGGATTGGTTTCAAACGAAAACGGAATATTTTAAAATAGAATTGGACATTGTCACTAAAGAAACTTTAAAATACACACTACATTACTGCACAAGAAAAGCTAAATCGTAAGACTATGTTAAGAATACTAAACACTATATACTACAAGTGCGTGTATACTAAATTTTAAGAAAAATTAACCAGAAATTATCCAGAAGGATAAATGAAACGTTTATATATAGTCCTGAGTCCCTTCTGAATATTTTGAACTAGCAATACAGTAAGTAATATATACAGTCTTTGTCCATTTATCTCATTTTGTTTCTCTTTTGTCCGTTTAACATAGAATTCTGTTAACACGAAAAACAGCTGGTCCCCGTCATTTTGCGTTAAACGTTTTCCACTGTAATTGAGTCGAAATTTTATACAGCGATTACATAAGTCACGTGCGTGTTTAATCGAGTCTCGTGTCAGTTTTCCTTCATGATGTAATTTAAATAGATTCTAATTTTTAAACAATAATACAAACTCGTCCAGTAAATCAAGCGCAGGTCACTTGTTTCCCCATACCGCCAATAATAGATACCCCTTTGCATTATACTCGTAGATAGAGAAACATTTCTATAATTTTCTAAAATAGCGGTCCCAAACTTTTTCAATTGCACGCCCCTTGACAGATCTTTCCAACAATTAGTACCATTCTTTTAAAACGTTTTTAATTTTACATTTGCAGTCGTACACTGATAGTTTTAATAAAAAAGTTTTGAAAAAAGTTAAACGAACTTCAAAAAAGGAGTAGTGGAGAGGGGGATACATTTGAACTGGGGGCACATTTGAACATTGTCTATTTCTCACAGTTATCTAATACAATAATTTAACTATTTTACCAGTATGTTGGTAACACTACATCCTACAAACCTCTTCAGTCAGCAGCCATTTTGCTTGCAGTTGAAAACATTTGTTTAAAGAAGTCTGTTTTAGACATATTTTTGTGACTCTCAAAGCTTGAATTTGTAAGAGTCTGTAATTCAAGAGAGTGTAACAACATTGTAACGAGGTGCCCATTAAAAGTACGTTTAATTCTTAATATTTATATGTACTCAGTTGTATGGATTGCTTAACGTCAATTATATGCAAGTCACTTTTGTTTTAGAATGTTTTAGGGGGTACATTTGAACATGGCATGTGGGGCACATTTGAACATGTTCAAAACTGCCCCTTAATGACATTTTTGTATTAAAATAACATTTATTAAAATATAAATTTTGTCTGAAAACAGGCGAGCAGGTAGATAGCGAATTAACCCCAATCAAATATAGAAACAAAGAGGATACAACAACCGAAGTCGGACCATCTAGACCTTTTAATGAAACGTGTACACCAGAAAGTATCCGGCCATATCCTTTGTCAGTAATGAAGGAAAAAAGAAATGGAGATACACCAAGAAGAGGAAGGAAGAAAGGTAAATCTAGAATTCTTATTTCTACACCAGAAAAGAATAAAATTATGGCTGAAACTGACAGAAGGTGAAGAAAAGTTTAATCGAGTGTATTTCTTAAAAGTCAGCAGTCAAAAAGAAGACTTTATGAAAAATAATCAGAATCTAGCAGTGATGAATTCTTTGAAGAATCCCAGTCATGTTGAAAATGAAGACGTACGTGGTAAAGAACATGATATGATTTCAGAGAAGAAAGTAAACTTCAAAGATTTTCAAGTAAAGGATTATGATTTAGTCAAGATTATTTATTATATTGGAGAAGCGTTAGACAAAGATAAGGGAGAACGTGTTGTTACATTTTTAAAGAAAAGCACAAACAGTGTCACATTTTTCTTTCCTGAAAAAGAAGATAAGTGGACAGTTGAAATATCTGACATAGTAGTTGTGTTGCCACAGCCTATAAGAGGTACAACTCAACGATCAATGGGACTGATGACTTTCAAAGTAAATCTAAGCAACTTTAGATTGGGTTCGGTCAGTTGACCGTTGTTTATTAAGTACAATTTAATAAACTTTGCTGTTGTCTTTGTTAAAAACAATTTATTAAGAGCTAGTTTTTATTATAACTAGAATTAAATATTAATTCACTACTATATTTCAATAATAATCCAGCTGTTTATCAAATTAAGAAGTTAATCTAATATGAAGTATGTTTAGTTGAAGAAAGGTTTTGATGTGAATTATAGTTTATGCTTATAGTTGCTTGTTATTCAATTCCATCAGTATTTCAATTTAAACCAGTTGGTTTTTCAAAATACTGTTTACATTAAAAATTACAAGTTTATTAAAATGAATTAAAATAATTATGTTTATAAATCTGTATTGTTGCTGTTTTTGACTTTATTTTGTTTTTAAGTTTAGTTATTGTTTTTGATGTTTTCTTTGCCACTAACGGAGTAAATGTAATTTGAAAAGTTAACAAAATTTTAGTTTTATTTATTAAATGTCAAAGAAATTAAAAAATTTTCAAATTAATCATATTGTTCAAACGTGCCCCATGCGCATTCAAATGTGCACCACTATGGGGCAGGTTTGAACAAAAAACTATAGTTATAAAAAAATTATAAAGAATTAGTTATATTGTAATAATTTATTATTTTGTTTCATAATCTTATACAAAAATAAATGAAGTGTTTGCAACATATAACAAAATTGTTTTTTAGCCCTTGGTCCTGATTACAGAAAACAAATAATAAAGTGTTCAAATGTGCCCCTCTCTCCCCTACAGTATTTTAACACACCTGGAATTATTTTATAAGAAGCTCTAAAAAGTGAAAAATAATTTTTACATTCAGTGCTATGCAATATGAAAATTATGAAATTACGTAAAAAAAACTCTGTACTTCAACATTTATTATGAATTTATGTACTTTTGCTATGTAATTTAAAAAAAATTCACGTAACTTTGTCCCAATACACTTTTTGAAGTCGGTGCCAAGTCATTTTATGAAGTGAGAACTTTACTGATACAACACTATGGTACACGGCTCCGCACATCTCGTGCTCTTAATGCAGTAAACTGATTCAACAAAATATAAATAATGATAATGTGATGCATTTTATACTTACACTTATTGTTTTTTATTATTGGTACCTATAATTCAATTTTTTATTTTTTGTATTCTTTTATATAGCTTAAAGGTACCATATAATGTTATTATTTATATTTTAAAGCGATCGATTTCGGTCACAAACCATCAGGTTATATAGCACATTCAATTCTGTGACCGAAATCGATCGCTTTAAAATATAAATAATAACATTATATGGTACCTTTAGGCTATATAAAACAATAAAAAAATAATAATTAAAATATAAATAGATACGAAACAAAAAAGTCAGTGTTGTCAATTGATCACCAAGTACTACAATATTTCGCCCTCATACAAATTACATTAAACAAAGGGTAGAAAAGACGAACTCATATGTGTAGCCATAGTTTAAAAAATATAATATAAGGGCTGAAATCAAGTCACGAAAACAGGACAAGATAACATAACATTTCATTTATTTTAGAATGAATTTAGACTTGATAATTTGCCTATTGCAATATTTCTCTATTGCCATTTGCCCTATGCAATGAACTACTTAAACGACTCCTAACTTCATAACTGCTGACTTCACAATACTAATATGTGCCTGGATTATCTACTGTTTACCTGATACTTATCTGCTATTTACCTAGCGTTAATAACATTTTCTGTGAAAGATCAACCGCTTATCACCAGGTTTGGGGGAACCACTGGGCTACAATATATTCTCCTCCTCCTAAATGAATTGTTGTGGCACGACGCACCTGTGTACTCATCGAAAGCGAAATAACACATTGCATACTGCGGACATTAACGAACAACACATCTGCGGCTGTTCGAAGAAGATCATGAGTGTACAACCACACAGTAATGGGCAGTAAAAAAATAACAGAATAACGCGCGGTCGAAGGGCGAGAATTAAGAACAATTAAGAATTAATCAAAATGAACAACACATAAATAATAACAACAACAACAAATGGGCCACATTCACATACATAAATAATAAAATGACAAAACTAACAAAACTATTTAAAAACACAGATATAAAAATAGCATACAAAACTAATAAAAATAATTTACAAAAACTAAATAGCCCACACAACAAAGATAATACAACTAACGGTATATACAAAATTGAATGCCAAGATTGCAATAAATGTTACATAGGACAAACAAAAAAAACAGCTGAAAAAACGCTATTTTAAACACCTAAACGCATACAAAAAAAAAACAGAAATATATAAATCCAATTTAGCCACACATGCAATAAACACAGGACATGAATTCCCAGACATAACCAATGTGACACTAATAAAACATAAACCACACATAGGCACCAACATTTGGGAAAATTTTCAAATATACAAACATAAAACACAAAACAAACTAATACCTGAACAAATACAAATCAATACAAAACATGACACAATATTCAAAGCACTCAACATCGAAAATACACAAAAAACTAACACATACACCACAATCACACACAATAAAACCAATTTGAAGTACTAGAAGCCAACAGGAAACCACAGTAATAATAGTCAACAAACACATATGTACTTCACCAGACACAAAAACCGGAAGGCTGAGGATGGGTACAAAAAAATATCTTGAGGTAAATTCATTATAAATATTAAATATAATATATATATATATATATATATATATATATATATAGTAGCATAACAGAATTTTCACCCTGAATATAACTTAATACAACTTTGAAAAGAAAAGGAAGAAACAATCTGTAGTGAGTAATAACAAAATGATTAAAAAATAAATTAAATAAATTGATCATTATAGTAAATCAAATGCTGACAATAGACTATACAACAACAACAACAACAACAACAAAAACTCATGGTCCAAATAAAATGAACAATCTATATAAAACAATATACGTTCAACCACATGATGATTAAAACCCCAGTACATCATCATTATACCCAGTAAGATAAGGAGCAGTAAGGAAAGATAATCACGGATGAATTATTAAGATCACCGGTTTGATCACCACATCAAAGGATCCAAACATAAAAAAATACCATACTCATTGAAGGAAAATAAAAGGACCAACTAATTCAAGCTTTGTACAAAGAGTGTAGTATTAGGGAAGGTTACTTCTGAAATCTTATGACAGATAGGTACAATTTAATTAGATTCAAAATAATGACACAAAACCCTAAATCCCAGTAACCCAAGTCACAGGATACATTACATATAGATAAAGAATGTAAATTAAATATAGATATAACACCAGTGTAGAAAGTAGAATATTAAGAAGAAAAGATTAAAGACTACCATTAGTGTAGGTGATAAAGAATGCCTCAGTGAGAAGTAAAATGGTATCAACTATAAACTGTAATAGTGAAATACCAAAACTAGTGATAATAAATTGTGAATTTCCCTATTCTTAAAAAAAATAAAATAAAATAATAATAATAACAAACTGTAATAGAGAATAATGCGGTTAGGAGGTAGCTTAAAGTGAAGTCACAATCAAACAAACAAAAAGACAGAAAATGACTGAAATATTATTAATTGTAATAAAGTATTTAGATATAAGACGTAAGGGTTGTTTCATAATAATATAAATGTGGGAACATGAACTTTCATTATAGGTAATCGAAAATGTTAGATTATAAGATGTTTTGTTATAGTTAAATAATGTTAATTTGTGTTAAAGTTTTGTTAAGGTAGGAGAGGCAAGGAAGTAATCATAATATCTTTTAAATTGTAAACCAGAGAAATAATAAGGAAGCAAACTAGTTATAACATCAGTAGCAAAGCAAAACTGATTTTTAGGCCAAATTCAACTTTTACTATGTAATCAAATCCAAAAGGATAAGTTAGATAAAACTGTATAAAATTAACAGAGATTAGTCAGTTTAGAATAAAGATACTTAATTATAATTATCACAGAAATATATAATAGTAAATGTAATGATCAGAGGATAAAATTGACTTTATTGGAAATGTGTAATATAATGCCTAACAGAGGACACAGTACAAATAAAGTGTAAATTAATCAGTATCGGTTTGTTGTAACAACAAATTGTTAAAGACAAAGAATAATGATGTAATAAGTAATCTTATTTAAGGACAAGGTTAACATAAAACGACTTGTAAGCCATTTAATTTATAATTATGTGAATTATAATAAGGCCTATAAGAAATGTAAAAAAAAATGCCAGTTTTAAGCTTAATTTAAACTAAAATAGGTCATGTTGGATATTGATTTATGTAAAATTAGAACAGGAATATTGATAGGTATTTAAATTTTCATGAAATTAAAAAATAATTAAATTATAGCCATAAAATAGAAAAAAAATGTCATATTTCTATGAGATCAGATCTGGACAAAGACGAACAGCTGATTTCAGACAATGGAATAGGATACCAAAATATTTCTGGAATTACTATATTAAATAACGATTTAATTTAGCAGTTGATTGTTAAACGCGAACCAGAACGGATGGGAACGTGCAAAAGGAGATCTAAAAAATATAAGAATTTGAACTAAGTTGAAAATACCCTATGAAGAGTTACAGAAGAGGTTATAAACATAAAATTAATAAAAGTAACTCAACCAATTAACGAAATGAAGAACCAGTAAAAAGATACATATAATTAAACACCAAAGACACCAAGAACATCCGCCATGTTGGAATTTTCAAATTAATACTATTCCATTGAACAACGAACATAGCCAGATTTCGAACACTTAATACGACACTATTAATACCGCATCAAACTACCTCTCTGAGCGAAAAAGAACATTACAATCGAAGAATCCAGAGGAACTACACTATCGCAGAAGAAAATATCACTATTACATTTGGTAAGAGGAAAAAACCAGGAGCCGGCATAGTTGGGTGAAATCCGAAGTCGATGGCGGTCATGTTTCGAGTTCATCTTGCCAGCAGTACAATGCTACGGTGAGCCAAAAGCTACGTGACGTCATACGCAGCCAACTGGTTCGATTTTTAAATGACATTATTTTCAAATATAATTTTCTTTTACGTAATAGTAATTAAGTATTAATTAATTGTAAGTATAGTATTTTGTAACTTGCCTTTCCCTGACCATTTCTACAGCTCAAAGAACCTTGTTAATCAATATTTTAATTTTATATATTTTGTTAGTTGACACAATCGACCTGGGAATTGAGTCTCAGCCGCAGCAATAGTCGATGCACATAAGATTATCGCATCACTTTTAATAAATGTCATTACTGTTTCTAAATACGAGTTTTCTTAATTATTTGAGTAATTAAATTAATTTATTTCATTTTTAATTTAACTTAGAAAATAATAGCTAAAGAAATCGAGAAGAAGAAGAAAAAAAGGAGCTGAGTTAGAAGTGACTACAAATCGACCCAGCTTTGACATAATCTGATTAACACAATAGAACAAATATTTCTTTACAGAGCCTAGCAAAATAATACACGGAAATAAATTATTATTAATACTTTTAATTAAATAATATTAAATAATAAAAACTAATTAATTAATTAAATTAAATAATTAAAATATATAACTTATAAAAACAATAATAATAAATTTATAACTTATAAATTTTCTCAAACCTTAATTTTTATTAAACACAAACATAAATTTTATTTCTAACACGAGTTTAGTTACAAATTGGCGTCCAACTTTAGGGGCTAAAGATAGGGATTGATAGGCCGATAAATAAAAACAATTTGCCCAATTTCCTTTTTTTAGCTGGCAGCTGTTAACAGGTCGGGAGAGTAAGCAAGATGCAAAGGAGAGCAACATCTAAGAAAAGGGCGGCGGAGGCCGAGAAGGAAATAGATATGGAGGATAAGGAGGCGACTCCCGTGGAAGATGTGGAGTTGATATTACCTCCAGCAGAACCAACCGAACCAGCGCCCCAAGGGAAACAACCTGACAAGCCGACACAAACCGGAGAAGTAATTTACCAGGAAATATTAATGACCCCATTGGCACAACTCAGCCAGAAATTGGAGGAAATAAAAACCGACAATAAGCAGTCAAAGGAAGAATTAGGCCAGATAAGCCAGAAAATGGAAGAAAATAGTAAGAAGATGGAGGAGAAATGGAAGAAAACAGTAAGAAGATGGAGGAGAAGATGGACGAAATAAAAAATGACAATAAATTATTAATGGAGGAAAATATTAAGAAGATAGAGGAGAAAATGGAGGAAATAAAAACTGACAATAAACAGTCGAAGGAGGAATTAAATCAGATAAGCCAGAAATTGGAAGAGACCAATAAGAAAATGGAAGAAATCAGTAAGAAAATGGAAAATGATAATCAACAGTTAAGAGAAGAATTAAGGGAGACTAACCAAGAGAATAAGAACCGGTTAGATGGAAGGATGGAAGCATTAAAGGAGGAATTGAGTTAGAAGATGGCAGGGAATAATGAAACCATAAGCAAGAAAGTAGGAGAAGAAATGACTGTCATTGAACAAAAAATTTCGAAAGCTGACGAAAAATGGAGTCATACTGAGAGACAAGTGCAGAGTTTTAAAACAGAAATAAATTATAGAAGAAACGAATCGGAAGAATTTAGAAGAAAAACTAAGAGACACGCGAAGAATGAGAAAGAGTGCAGAACCGATTCACAGAAAAATGTGACGGCATTGAAGCTGCTGTGACCAGTATAATAAATGGTCAGGTTCGACAAAATCAAACCGACATAGACCTTGTTCATAGTCGACCAACTAACATCACCAGTTTTCCCAATACAGAAAATCGAGAAGGGATTAACTTCAGGCTATACAAAAACAAGCCTATGGAATTTATAGCTAGAATTGAAGAGCACTTCGCAAAACACCGAGGTAACCGGTGGAGCGCAAATAAGGAAGTACTAGATGAGTCATTCAAGGAAATAGCCGATAATTGGTGGATGACGATAAGGGACGAAGTTACGGACTATCAGCAATTCAAGAGGTTGTTTAAGGCTAAATATTGGTCCGAGTCTACGCAGAACATCGCAAGAGACGGAATATGTCATGGGAAGTATAACCCGTATCGGGGTAAAACATTGACCGCATATTTCTTAGGAAAGGTGTGTGTGGCCAAACACTTAGACCCCAAAATACCCGAAGAGTGCCTGGTCAGCAAACTATCCTACCATTATGAGGAGGACATAATAAGAGCTCGCCGCAACAGTCAGATTAAAACCGTACAAGTAATGACGGGGTTACTCGAGATGTACGAGCACGAAGACTATTACCGTCAAAGTAGAAGGAGATATGAGAAACCTGAATTTAGAATAACAACAACTATACTAATAATAATAATAATCAGAGCGGTAATAATAATAATAATTATAGCTCCGCCAGCCGGGATAATGTAGGATGCAATAATAATGATAATAATAATAATATTAATCGGAATAATAATAATAACAGTCAACCAAATAGAAACGGTTATTATAATAATAATAATTATGGTTCTAATGGTCAGAGGAACCCAAACCCACCCAATAACAACCACTATCATAATAATAATAGAAATTACCCAGCAGGAAGTAATAATAACCACAGGACATATAGACCTCGAGTAAATTATATCAGAGCAGAAGGTAGCGGCCAGCGGAGGTACCAACATCAGCGGAGGAGTAGGTTCTATGAGTATGAAACACCTCAAGTAAACCAGGGAGGTAACAATCATAGAGGATATGAACACAGACGCAGTTCGAGCCTGGATAATCAAAGGAGACAACCAGTAAATGAAGCACAGCTAGATGACCGAATTGAACCAAACGAAGCAGTTCCAGGACTCCAGATTGACGCTGCTATCAGCCATATCCGTAACGATACGGAACATTTAAACGAGAGGAGGCAGTAATAAACGATTACAACCCTTTACTGCTCCTATCTACTGGGTATGGACAAGAGTCGAGTTTTAAAAAGGAAGATCAAAAATTTACTATTATTTATAATAATTATTTAAAAGATATTCGTAAGGATTTATTAGAAGAAAACGATACAAAGGTTAACAATCAGAACAATGAAATCATTTACATAGTTGCGGAAATAGAAGGTATGTCTGCTCCAATTATGATAGACACAGGAGCCAATGTCTCGATAATTAGTAACAGTGAATTAGACCGGATACAGCAGGAATGTCGCAAAACGCTACCAGTATTAGGCCCTACCCATTAATAACATAGCCTATTTGTAGGAGCTACTGGTCAGCAAATAAGACGAATAAATTTATAACTTATACATTTTCTCAAACCTTAATTTTTATTAAACACAAACATAAATTTTATTTGTAACACGAGTTAAGTTACAATATCTATATTATATTGTAATAAAACAAATTTAATTACAAATAATATATATTTAAATAATAATTGGTTAATAAAAAAAATTTATTATTTTTTTATTATTTTTTTTATTGGTTATTTTTCATGTCATTAATTAATTTTAATTGGTGTAGTTGTTTTTTAATTGTTTATGTTCAATTAATAAAAAATATACTGCTTAATAACTGTGCGTGTTCTGATGTAAGATTATTTATTTCTTCACTTCAAATAGATTATCTAGGCCGTATCGATTGCATGTAGCAGCCAATTTAATATCTGTTCTTCTTCTTCTTCTTCTAGCTCGTCTCATTAAGAAGTTCACTTTTTCTCTTAAATAATTAATGTAATTTAATTTAAGGCTTAGCTGATCAATAAAACAGTATTAAAACAATAAATGAGTTTATTCGTCAAACAATTATTTGAAATTGCCGCAACCGCTTGAATCTGATTCGATATAAAGTTACAGTTCGATTATTTTATATATTCAAAATATTTCAATGGAATTATTATATTATAAAGGTTCTTTTAACTGTAGAAATAGTCAGGAAAGGCAAGAGAATTCAATACTTACAAAGTATTAAAAAATATATTCATGAAACAGACAAAATAATAAAGTATAATATATATAAAAAGTGAATACTACGATACAGCTGGTTTCTCTGACGTCACTCGTCACGCTCCCAGCATCCTCTTCAAATGGAATCAAGATGGCTGCCTTAATGAGTTGATCTGCGATGTAAATTCATCTACGAGTTTTTCCTTCAAATAAACGTCTCCGTTAGTTAATTCCTCTTCAGTGATGTTGTTCTTCGAATATCCACAAGTTGTAGAGTGTAATAGTATTTACCCACTGGATTTTGGTTCGGTAATAGTAGTGTTATGTCAAAAAGGTTCCCTTCACTCGGTGCCCGTTTATCTGAGTTCAATTTGGTTCTTCAGTCGTGTCTATATGTAGTGGCAGTTTAATTTAGTATTATTTAAAGTTTCAATGACTGATATTATAGTATTTTTCACTTTAATTTATCTTCTATTTACCTTTATATAGCTTCGTCATATATCTCGGTTAGTGTTAGTTAAAATTCTCGTTAGTATTTCTCTGAGAAGTCTTTTGACACGTCTGTCTCGTTTGGCTTTTAACAATCAACTAATTGATTTTTGTTCTTTCATATATAAAATGTATAATATTTCGGTATCATTTCTCATTGTTCAACCATCAGTTGTTGTCTTTTAATTCAATCTTATATATAAAAAATATTGACATTTTTATGTTTAAATGGCTATAAATTATTTGTTTAGTACCTTTATGTAATTTTAATTATATAACAATATTCCTGATTTTATTTTATACAATTTAATACTAAATTTTCCCTATTTTGGTTTGAATTGTGCTTCTGAATTACATTCTTTGAAATTTATCTGTAGGCCTTATCTTGACTTACAGAATTACCTATTACATGGTTTAAAATATGTTTTATGTTACAATTTATTTTTCACTCGATTCCTAATTAAATATCTGTAATTTACCTAATTTACATCTGGCTATTATTTTAAACATTTAACAAATTATTTGCATTTTACTAGTACACTTTACTGATCATGGCCTTACCTGGTACAAACACCTATTTTAAGTCAATTTTACATGTTGATTCCTCTCATTACTATTATAGGTCGTGGTTATTATTATGATAATGTATTTGTATATTGAATAGGGTAATTTACATCAAATTAGTCTAGGTTCTATTAACTTGTATTCTTTGATTAGTTTTATATGGTCAAATTTGAATTTGTCTTGGTCATCAATTTCCAATTTTCCTAGCAAAGCTATTATTAATTCATCTTATTAATTTTATATTTTTTGATCCACTATTTCTGGGTTGTTTGAACTATTATTTTGCCTTTCCTTACTTTACAAAATATAACATTAATTAACATGATTAAAATACAATAAATTCTTACATTCTAACATCTAGCATTTACTAGTATCAACACATCTTGTATGGTATTCACAAACAATAATAACATAAAATAATTATAAAAATAAATACATTAAAACTTTATATTAATAATAGTCTTTTGTTGTCCTTTTTTGAAAAACGGTTTGGGGTGTGCCCCTTAATCACATCTATTGTAATTATAATTAATTGTTTACATTATTTTCCATTAATTGTATTCGATTCTCTTATTTGGGCTAGTCATTCCATTTAAATTGGTATATCTAATATAGTTTGATTTCCTTTGAATTATTTACTTGCTGTTATAGAGGTTACTATAAGTTCTTTATAATAGATTTTTTTGGGTATCTGGATTATTATTTCCATTTAAGTCATTAGTCCTGGGCTATTACTCCTTACTGTTTCCTAGTTTGAAAATTGTCATTTTTATTTTATTTGTTCCAAACTATTATTCATTATTATTACATATCTTGCTAATTTCATGTTCATTTATTATTCCTGGGCTGTTACTCCTCTCTACTCCCTATTTTAAAAATTGTCATGTTAATTTATTTGTCCTGGGCTGTTACTCCTCACTACTCCATATCTTACTGGGTCTACTAATTATTATACTGATATGATACTCTTATTATTTATTTTTCAACACTTTATGGCTATAATTTGACTACATATAATTCCTTTGAATCGACTTTTCTAGTTCTGTTAAGTTCTTTTATTTATAATTGTAAATACTTTTCTGTTAAGTTCTTTTATTTATAATTGTAAATACTTTTCTGTTAATTTTTATTTAAGTTGATATTATTCCTTCTAGATGACTTCTTCCCTTCCTTTCATATATTATCTTATTTTGTAGAACAAGGTAAAAACTTCGTTGTGCTACAATATATATATATATGTATGTATGCATGTGAATAATATTGTATTTTTGGAGGAGTTGGTGGGTATTAATAAATATTATATATTATTATCCAATAAATATTTTCTATACAGTCGGAACTTTGTTCTAAAAACCTTCAACACAAACAATTCAACCTGTTTGCTTCTCCGTGAATACACGCTTCATTTGTGTTTTTTCTTTTTAAATAAAGAACCCGTTTCGGCTTAATTGAACCATTTTCAACTGGCAGTGTTTGCCAAATATCTGTGGAATGCTTTGAGTATGTCATGTCCGTTCAGATCTGTTTGCTTTGAATTATGTTATTTATTTTATTATATTTATATAATAAAGGAGCATACAGAGCTTAACGACCGTGACACATTCAAAGCCTTCAAGAGATATTTAGCAAACACTAGCAGTTGAAATGGTTTAATCAAACCGAAACACGTTCTGTAAAAGAAATCAGATGAAGTGAACTCACGGAAGTGTAAATAATATTTGTAATAACCAGTATTAATAAAGGCACACGAAATACATACGAAAATAGTAAAAACAAGCGATTATACAGAACCTTATTAAGTATCAATAACTCCGCTCGCGCGCGCGTGCGTGTGTGTATACACGTATTAATTACTTAGAAAGTCTATAGAATTTCATTAAAACAGTTAAATAGAACAAAAATATAAATAAACTATGTCTTTAATGAGTATTATGTATGTTTTCTTACTGACAGTTTAATTGACTCTTGAAAAAAATTGACGTTAACACAACTTACTTCGAAAGTGCTAATAACAAGAGTGAGGCTAATAACATCTTAGTCAGCACTTGGTAAAAGTGTAACTGTTTTCTTTTAAGTGGGAGCGAATAAGGTAATTATATATAATTGGTTTGGAAGTTTACGTTCTACAAAGATACATATTCTGTAAATTGTTTTATTGTTCTCAAACGGTTACAAAGGTTTCTGCTGATTGCCGCTTGTAAGTCGATACGACAAATTTGGATCAAATTATTTAAATCTGATTCATATTATAATAACAATTTAGATTACGTTTATCGTTTATGTTTACAATCGAACAGTCTGTAGAGAATAGGGCGGGTTACGAGATCAGACCGAATTGCGAATTGCGGGGAAATTTTAAGAATAGTATAAACGCGCTTTATAAATGTGTCTGTATTGTGTGTAGGCGTTCGGCCGTGTTGTGAGAATACACAACCGTAGATTATCCAGACAGACAGAAAACGCAGAGCATTGAGTAGGTCTAGAAGAATGTGGAGTGCCGCGACGGACAGAAGTCTTGGGAGGAAAAACTGGAAATGGGAAATACAGCCAGGTATAGTGAAAACATTAGGTTTACCGCGACTCTCCAGTAAATGTTCCTGCAGTCGCAGTAAAGTACATACGCCCGGATGACTGGTGGTAGCCTGCTGCCGAGCGACAAACAATACTGTACCTGTCGGTAAAACTTAATTTTCACCATAAATTAGGTCACCTTCAAGGCAATTCAAATCGTATACTTACATCGCTTTTGCTCAAACACAAAGTCGTTATAGCAATTATAATTGTGAAAGAAATAATAGGAAAGTACGGGAAAATTTAGGTTGAAAATTAGTTCATACAAAAAAAAAGAATTGAACCAT